>CM076680.1:4542588-5742588 GCA_038501925.1 Xenopus petersii
TTTAATATTGTCACAGCCATTCCAGTTATTTTTTAATTAAAAATGTTAATTTTTATATTTGCGGGCGATTTTGTACAGGAGGGTGGGCCCTTGAGATGAGGTTTCCTGGTGGGCCCCGGGCACCCCAGTCCGACACTGCACATATATATACACATACATATATGTGTATCACACTCAGAAGCTAAACTGCTGGGGCTTCTGCTGATAATGTCGATTTAATAAGAGACAATATTTACGCAATAGGAGGAAACAAATTCTATTGTCTCTGCAGCACAAATAAAGAGAATGAGCCCCCCTCCCCCACATTATAATAATGTCACACACAGGTGCAGTACAACTCCCGGTACCTTCCCGCACTCCCAGCACAGCGTTACTATTGCGCTAATACTGCAATGAACAATCGGAGCAGTGACACTGAGAGACTGGGCAGTGGCGTGAATAATAAGTCACGTGTACAAGCGGCTGCGCTAAAACAAATAAAAAGGGAGGCTTGCACAGGGTCAGACTGGGGCCCCATCAGGCTCTTGTCTCAACACCCCCCTCCCAGACCAGAGAATGGCACAGTCTCGCCCTCGACTCACAAATGCACTGCGCGTGGGCAATAGACGCGACGATACCCGGTGTTTAACAATTTTCCTGTCAGGGGCAGCTGGAGGGTCACGTGGGGCCACTGGATGTTTCACGGTTTGTCACCGGCCAGTCCGACCCTGGCGAGTGAGGACCCGTCAAAACTTCGGACTTTTCTACAGCGGTTCCCGGGACTTAATCTGAGCTGCGGATCAGCAGCAGCGTTACATGGGGGAATTGATTCACCTCCAGCCGACAGTTTCCGGACTTGTCCGACAGAAAAGGCTCAGCCTCGGGGCGCTGGGACACAGTCATGGGCATCTTCATTGAGCGGCAACGCCTGACACTCCGGCCAGCTCACTGAGCTTATATATAGCTGGCGAGGGGCGGAGCATATTAACATCACACCTGTGTAATGACACAGCTGCATTTTAACTCCACCCCCACAGCCACTTGATTTGCTCAAACTGTTGGCACTAACAGAACGTTAATTTCTCTTAAGTTTTAAAACATTTAAAGGTTCTGTAACCCTTTCTTGGCAGGAATATCCAGGGCCACACTGTGGCGCTACCAGTATAGATCCCAAGCCTCCGCTAAGTGGGAGATTTGCGGGGTTTGGATAAGTTAAGTGCCTCCACCCAGGGCTAAAACCAGATATTGGTGGCATACAACTCCCTGGGAACTGCAATAGCAGTGATTTCGGTACCAATTGTAGCAGACAATAAACCACACAATAGGCAGATATGCAGTAATATGTAATATTAGGAATGCAATATATGCAATGCAATAAGAACAGTAAAATAACAATAATACAATGAATATTAGACAATATAAGTATCACCCTTTTGTATGAAAATGTCTACTGTCACTTTAAGAATGGTGAGTGTGCACACTAGAGGTCTGAGGGGATATACCAAAGTAGTAATAGAAGAGGTATGTGTTGCAACACTAGATTGATGCACCCCGGGGTGTGTAAAGTGAATGTCTCACCAACTCCCAGTGAAAGTGAAAGAAGAAAGCGATCCTGTGAGGCAGAGCAGATACAGGGAAGCAGTCTGGCAGCTTTAATCCACACTGAGCTTGGAATGCTGGTGTAGGGAAAGGCTTCCTGAATTCCTGAGGAGATCCACTGTCACGGAGGCTGGTGGGAAATCCACAGTCCAGATCCGATGTACACGCTGGCAACTCACTACAGGGCTGAAGTCCTATCTATCCTACAGGGATTACTTCCCTAGCAATAGCTCGGGCAGCTGCACTAGTTCCACTCACTATGATGGCTGACTGGAAAGGGTTAACTAACTCCCTGTGCTCTGTCTATGGGATTCCCTATATGGGTAAATATTCTATAGGTGAAATCCCTAGCTTCCTACTCAGATAAATCAGCAGGAACACTCACAGCAGAGAGAAGGAGAGATTTGCAGGCTGCTCTCAGTGTATTAGTCCAGGCTTTCCTCTTCTCTTCTTCCTGGTTAACCTAAGCCTCACTTTCATTTTGGCTCCAAACTTCTTTCAGAGAGGTCACAAGGTCAGAAGCAAATCCTTCTTGCTGATTGGCCAGGCTGTGGCTGAAAACTGTCTCACTGCAGTGCAAGCAGCAGCCATGCTTTTGGTGGATCCAGATTTAAAGTCACAGGGTTATGCAGTTAGGGAAAGGTCAAATAACACTTCCCTACATTCTCCCCCCGGAAAATCCCTTCTGGCCCAGCAAGGGTACAAACATTGTAAACAAGCAATATGCAATGTGTTATAAACAGTAATAACATCCACTTCTAATAGTCTCTCCTGAGATCTATCAAGTCACAATGGTTGCTGTAAGAGAAATTAAATTAGTAGTATACAACAGACATCATAGAAGATAATCTACTCATCATTTGGTGCATTTCTCTTAGCAAAGATTGAACATCAGTAACACAAGGCACATTCAAACCATTTTGATAAGGTACAGCATATCCAACAAAAGGTTGAGAAGTATAGCTAGGTACTCCTAGAGAATCATAGGTGAGGGCACTAGGAGGCCTCCTTATCCTTTCTCCCCTCCGCACATCCCTAGCAGGCAGTCCTGAGGCTGGGTTAACTGAATTTTGAGTTTGATTCAGTCCAGACTGGGCAGCAGGAACAAAGTCTGGGGTGTTTGGGCTCAAAGTCCTTGCAGATGGAGGTTGGTCATCATGAGAGTTAGTAGGTGCAACTGTTGGCTGTTCATCATCATCGGCATGAATTGCTACAGGTGAATCTACTGAAACATCAAAGTCATTTTGTGAATTCTCAGCATCAGCGGGATCATCACTAACAGTAGAATCTGTTTGATTTTCAGTCTCTGAGTCAGATACCTGAGGTATGGGTAAGAGATGATTTCTGTGCCAGGCTTTTAGATGCCCCCTTGGACCTTTGATGCGGTAGACAGGGATACCAGGCAGTTTATCAACTACGACATAAAAGTCTGTACGCCAACGATCAGCTAGTTTATGCTGAGCCTGGTTTCCTAGGTTTCTCAGTAACACCCTATCTCCAGGAACAAGTTCATTGTGGCGTACTTTGGCATCATATCTTCTCTTGTTGCCTTGGTTAGTTTTGGAAGCATTATCCTCAGCAAGGCGATAGGCTCTAGACAAGTCTTCCTTTAATTTAGCAACATACTGAGAGTGATTGATACTGTCCATACCATCTACTGACACTCCAAAGTAAAGATCTATTGGTAGTCGTGCTTCTCTGCCAAACATGAGGAAGTAGGGAGAATATCCAGTAGTCTCATGACGAGTGCAGTTGTAAGCATGAACCATGGTACTAATATGGCGACTCCAGAATCTTTTCTCTTTAACAGGAAGTGTACCAAGCATATTTAGCAAGGTGCGGTTGAATCTTTCTGGTTGTGCATCTCCTTGAGGATGATATGGTGTAGTTCTGCTTTTGCTAATATTGAGTAGCTGCAGAAGCTCTTTGATCAATTTACTCTCAAAATCACGTCCTTGATCTGAGTGCAGACGGACAGGAAATCCATAGTGGATAAAGAACTTTTCCCAAAGGACTTTAGCAACAGTGGCAGCTTTCTGATCCTTGGTAGGAAATGCTTGAGCATAGCGGGTATAATGATCAGTGACTACCAGAATGTTTCCAACACCTTTAGTATCAGGATCAATGCAGAGAAAGTCCATGCAGACAAGGTCTAAGGGCCCTGAACTTTTCAGGTGCTCCAGAGGTGCAGCTTTTATGGGCAATGTCTTTCTTTGCAAACATCTCAGACATCTTCTGCAATAATCAGTAACAGTTTCTCTCATTTTAGGCCAGTAGAACCTATCTTGAATCAAACCATAGGTTTTCTCGATACCTAAATGGCCATGTTTGTCATGCAGGTTTCTGAGCACAAACTGCCTATACCTCTTGGGAAGAACTAATTGACGTCGATCAGGATGATCGTGGTATTGTAGTACCCTATACAGGAGTCCATTGTCTATCTGAAACTTCTCCCATTCTCTCAAAAGGATAGTGCTATCAGAAAGCAGAGACTTCTTAAGGTACTCCTGGTCTTTTTGCAGTACAGCTTTCCTCAGGGGTCCAATGATAGGGTCAGCTTGCTGGGCTCTGATCAAATCCTTTTTCTTCAAAGGGTGCAACTGATCAATCCCTAGCATTGCAGGGCAGCTGAAAGCATCCGGAACACAATCGGGTGTGGCACCCAGTGAATCCACTAATCTTAACTCTGAGAAATTGAGTTTCCTTCTGTTTACAGCAGAAGCTAGGCAAAAGGCATTTACTCCTGGGGTTGTAATTTCTTTCCACTCTTCATTATCATAAGTAGCAGGTAGGCCAGGTCTTCTAAATAGGGCATCGGCTCCTACATTCTTGGGACCTGGTTTATACTTAAGTGTGAACTGATAGTTGGATAAGGCTGCTAACCATCTGTGGCCTGTAGCATCTAGTTTGGCTGTGGTGTGAACATATGTTAGAGGGTTGTTATCAGTTCTTACTTCAAATGGTACGCCATACAGGTATCCATGAAGTTTGTCAACAATGGCCCACTTAAGTGCCAGAAACTCTAACTTGTGCACTGGATAGTTTTTCTCACTTGGAGTCAAACTTCGGCTGACATATGCCACTGGACGCAATCCTCCGGGGTACTCTTGATGAAGTACTCCTCCCAAGCTGTCATAGCTGGCATCCACATGGAGGATATAGGGCTTTGTAGGATCTGCATAAGCCAACACAGGAGCTTCTGTGAGACATTTCTTCAAAGCAGCAAAGGCTTCAGTACAGGCATCAGTCCACTTATCCCCAAAGGGTAATTTGGAACTTTTGGCAGCCTTTTCATCAGTTGAGGTGAGGGTCAGTAAGGCATGTAAGGGTTTTGCCAACTTAGAATATCCCTCCACAAATCTTCTGTAATAGCCACAGAACCCTAGGAATGACCTAAGCTCTGTAATGTTGTTTGGTTGTGGCCAATTCACCACTGCTTCTATTTTAGCAGGATCAGTGGATACGCCTTCAGCAGACACAATATGTCCCACATAATGTACTGAGGTGCGGCCAAATTTGCATTTGTCAATAGACAGCTTTAGACCTTCTTCTTCAAGTCGGTCAATCACACGAATGAGTCTTTCATGGTGTTCTTCTAGAGTACTTCCGAATACAATGATGTCATCAAGGTATACAAGACACTCTCGGGGGCATAGATCTCCCAATACTTTTTCCATAAGTCTCTGGAATGTGGCGGGGGCCCCGCAAATACCTTGAGGCATTCGGGTAAATTGGTAAAATCCCAGAGGACAAATAAAGGCAGTTTTCTCTTGATCCTCAGGGGACATGGGTACTTGATAGTATCCAGATCTAAGATCCATCACTGTAAACCATTTACTGCCACTTAAAGCTTCCAAGGAGTCTTCAATCCTGGGCAAAGTGTATTGGTCAGGTATGGTTCTCCGGTTTAATGTACGGTAGTCCACACACAGACGAACAGATCCATCCTTTTTCCGAACCACCACAATAGGGGAAGCATAAGGACTTCTGGAATCTGTGATTATATTCTGATCTTTCATCTTTTTCAGACATGTACGCACATCTTCAATGTCTCGGGGTGGCAGCTTCCTAGATCTCTCCCTGAAAGGTTTAGAATCTGCTAAGCGAATGGTATGACAGGCACTCTTGGCACATCCGACATCCATGTCATCAGTGGAGAACACATCTTTTCTGAAGTTCAGCTCCTTAATTAGCAGTTCTTTGGCTTCTTTCGGCATGGGAGAGTCCCCAAATTCAAAATTAAGAGGTGCATCGTTTTGTTCAATATGTGCAGAACATACTTCTGATTCAGATGTAACTTCCTGAACCGAGTAACACACCAACTTCATCAAATTCGTTTACTGTAATAGGCCAAGGGTTGTGATTTTGCAGAACAACCCAATCAAACTCGGGCATCCCGTCTCGCCAATCTTTTCTTTCTGGAATTAGTTCCCAACCATGTTTTGCCACTTGTTCAGGTGGAGTTTCCAGAAGAAAATAGCTTTGGGTGTCACATTCCATAGGCAGAGATCTGGTAACCTTTATCAGCCGTGCTTGCCCAGCTGGAATTTCCATAGCAGGCCCATTTAGTCTGTACACAGGGTCCTGACAGAATTCGGGTACAAAGGCTTGACACAGTCTCTTTACTGCTGCTGACACAGGGAAGGAAGAAACATCAGTGGTGCCTTGTAATTGCAGAAACTTTAGAAAAGCATCTTCAACTGCTTTCACATTAGATCCCACGATGAGTGGTGCAGATGTCCTATGAGCAGCAGGAGGACAAATATAAGCAACCACTTTGAGAGGTGGTTCATCTTTAGAAGTTATCCCAGGAATTCGGAGATCAACTTCCACTTTTCCATCCATACAAGCAGATTTGGCACCCACACCTACTACCTCTATGTCATCAGCTGGAGTCAAGGGTAGGTGGGATAAATGTTTCTGGTAGAAAGGACGACCAATGATGGTTATCTGTGATCCAGTGTCAAATAATGCAGTAGTCGGAACATCATTCACAGTCAGATGGAAGATGCACTTCCGCCCTACCCCAACAAGTGGTTTTGGGTGGTTAGGCGTCCGTTTCTTATGTCTGATTGAGTTACATTCTCCAGCTTGGCTTTGCACAGGAGTAGCTTGTACCTTACGAGGGCATTTAGTGATGTCATGGCCTTGTTTTCGACAATACTCGCAGAAAAATTTCTGAGATTTAGGAAATAATGGTGCTCCAGCTGGCTGGCTCTTTGCAGGCTGTGGAACAGTCTGGGATGGAGCTTTTGAAGGGTTCTCTTTCTGATTTAAATCTGAAGCTTGGGTAGAAGATGCATAATAGAAGTCTATTCTGGCTTCTTCCTCCTCTGCAGTTCTTAAGAGATCCCCTGTTACAGCATCTGGGTTGTATCTCATGTAAGCTTGCACAGCAAGATTGACAGAGTGATGGGGGTCTGATCCCCACTTTACTTGCCTGTGAAGTTGAGACACTTCCTGAGTTGCAGGAATTATCTTTTTGAATATGAGGTAATTCAGTTCGTTAGACACTCTGCTAATGAAGACAGATGCTCTCTCACCTTTAAGTTGTCGCATAGCTTGAAATTTAGCAAAACGTTGTTGAAGATCCTCATATTTCTCATAGCGAGTTATCAAAGCTTGTAATAAATCTTTAACAGTACAATCAGGTTGTTTAGTCTTATGGGCTTGTAAGAAAATCAAAGCAGGGGGTCTTACTAGCTCCATTAGTCTGCGTTGCTTCATTTTATCAGTTCCCTCCCATTCCTCTAACAATGGGCGGATGTACTCTATCCAGTCAGTAAACACTTCTTCCCCTTTGGGTACTGGTTCAGTACCAGAAAAATACTTCTTTACACTCCAGTCTCTTGCCATAACCGTAGACTAGCTTCAGTCACTTTCTGTATGCTTTCAGCAAATATAGGTGCAATGGTGTCTAGGCTAGAAAATGGGTGAGGTGCTGGAGGAGGTCGCCACTCAAAATTAGGATATTGAGGTGATATGTATGAAGTGTCATTTCCAATAAGTATGCTGCAGGAGTCTGGCTGCACAGACATGGGACTGGAAGAGCATTGTGGTTGCATAGCAGGAACAGTAGGAGGATATATAACAGGCCATCCCCTTGGAGAAATACCATTTGGATAGATAATTGCAGGTATACTGTCTCTGTTAAGCTCAGACTGAGCTACACACAGCACTTGTTTCAATCCTTGTAAAGGTGAAAGTGATGATGTGACTATAGCAGAACCAGCCAGGCCTGGGTAAGATGACAGTATCTGTTCCAGCATATTATTTGGTAACTGTAGGGGAATATGATCAAGTGCAAAGGCACAGGGCAAATTAAGTCCTTCCTGCAGAGCCCACATTTTAACTCCTTCTGGGGTAATAGCAGACATTGTGACTGAAATTCCACAAATCGTAATCTTAGCAGTGTCTCCAAAATGTAACCCTTTCTTGGCAGGAATATCCAGGGCCACACTGTGGTGCTAACAGTATAGATCCCAAGCCTCCGCTAAGTGGGAGATTTGCGGGGTTTGGATAAGTTAAGTGCCTCCACCCAGGGCTAAAACCAGATATTGGTGGCATACAACTCCCTGGGAACTGCAATAGCAGTGATTTTGGTACCAATTGTAGCAGACAATAAACCACACAATAGGCAGATATGCAGTAATATGTAATATTAGAAATGCAATATATGCAACGCAATAAGAACAGTAAAATAACAATAATACAATGAATATTAGACAATATAAGTATCACCCTTTTGTATGAAAATGTCTACTGTCACTTTAAGAATGGTGAGTGTGCACACTAGAGGTCTGAGGGGATATACCAAAGTAGTAATAGAAGAGGTATGTGTTGCAACACTAGATTGATGCACCCCGGGGTGTGTAAAGTGAATGTCTCACCAACTCCCAGTGAAAGTGAAAGAAGAAAGATCCTGTGAGGCAGAGCAGATACAGGGAAGCAGTCTGGCAGCTTTAATCCACACTGAGCTTGGAATGCTGGTGTAGGGAAAGGCTTCCTGAATTCCTGAGGAGATCCACTGTCACGGAGGCTGGTGGGAAATCCACAGTCCAGATCGGATGTACACGCTGGCAACTCACTACAGGGCTGAAGTCCTATCTATCCTACAGGGATTACTTCCCCAGCAATAGCTCAGGCAGCTGCACTAGTTCCACTCACTATGATGGCTGACTGGAAAGGGTTAACTAACTCCCTGTGCTCTGACTATGGGATTCCCTATATGGGTAAATGTTCTATAGGTGAAATCCCTAGCTTCCTACTCAGATAAATCAGCAGGAACACTCACAAGAGAGAAGGAGAGATTGCAGGCTGCTCTCAGTGTATTAGTCCATGCTTTCCTCTTCTCTTCTTCCTGGTTAACCTAAGCCTCACTTTCATTTTGGCTCCAAACTTCTTTCAGAGAGGTCACAAGGTCAGAAGCAAATCTTTCTTGCTGATTGGCCAGGCTGTGGCTGAAACTGTCTCACTGCAGTGCAAGCAGCAGCCATGCTTTTGGTGGATCCAGATTTAAAGTCACAGGGTTATGCAGTTAGGGAAAGGTCAAATAACACTTCCCTACAGTTCATTCAGTTAACATTTAGTATGAATTACAGTGAGGGTCCCCAAACGTGTTTGAGTCACAGGCAAATGTACAAAGATTTGGGCAACAAAATAAACATGAACAAGTCCCTGGGGAACCATAGAAGGAATGTGATTGGGAACTTGTAACTCCAGGACATCCAGTTATGTCTGATATGAAGGGGTATATTCTGAGACAATTTGCAATTGGTTTTCATTTTTTATTATTTGTGGTTTTTGAGTTATTTAGCTTTTTATTCAGCAGCTCTCCAGTTTGCAATTTCAGCAGTCTGGTTGCTAGGGTCCACATTGCCCTGGCAACCATGCACTGATTTGAATAAAAGACTGGGATATGAAAAGGAGAGGGATAGAAAGAGGAGTAATAAAAAGTACCAATAACAATACATTTGTAGCCTTACAGAGCATTTGTTTTTTAGATGGGGTCACTGACCTCTAATTGAAAGCTGCAAAGAGTCAGAAGAAGACCCAAAGACCAATTGAAAAGGTGCTTACAATAAGTCGTTCTATAACATACTAAATGTTAACTCAAAGGCTCTTTTTAGCAGAACTCAATATAAGATGATAAATTTGCCTCCTTGCAGATGCCCTCCTGTACATACATGTGCCCAGCAGCTACACATTGGCACATACCCACCACCACCACCACAACATCGTTTTTAGAAACTGCACTTGAGAAAAGATCCAATTGGCAGACCCCGGACCCTCCAAACGAATTTGTCACAGCGTTGTCCTCACTGTCACACACACAATGTAATGATTATGACAGTTGGATTGAATCCTGCATAGCTGGACCCATGTTTAGTCGATATTAAATAGCAGTTACTTTAATATTTCAAGATATATTATCTTTATTATACATCACTACCATCTGTATAAGATTTGTCTTCCAGTTTCCATCTTTGTGTCTATGGGGAGCTTTACTCCTTCCCAATGTTTGTGCCCTCCCTTCCCAGTAACTCCTCCCACTTCTGCACAATTAACTCTTCCTGGGAAGTGACATTGGATTCGATATTTATAACTCAGATAAGCTTTTCCTTTAGTCCTTGTGTAATTACCCAATGGCAGAGCTGAATACATTGAGAAAAAAAATCTTGGTTTGAGAGATCAGATTTGGTTTTTAAACCA
This sequence comes from Xenopus petersii, assembly GCA_038501925.1. Lineage (NCBI taxonomy): Eukaryota > Metazoa > Chordata > Amphibia > Anura > Pipidae > Xenopus > Xenopus petersii. The sequence continues at coordinate 4,552,879 of CM076680.1, forward strand.
TCATATGTACAGAAGTTTCTGCATCCCATAAATCATCAACATTTAACCCTGTGTTATCCAGAAAAGGTTAGGGACATAATATTGTACAGAGCATTGTGCATTCTACCCTGCTGTATCTTCTACTGTAAATAAAATCTTGAGTATAAGTTGTGATTCTATTTACAGCAACTGAGTTTTATTTTATTTACTTTTTCATTTGAATGATTTTAATGTAATATATTATTAAAGTAAATGTACTTAGCTATACACATTAAAGGGTAACTAAACACCCCATGTAAGATATTTTAAATTTTCTTTTTATGATTTTTGTAGGAATTTTTCTTGTTCTTGAAGATCAACATCTCTCACTGCATTTTTATGGTTCTATATTCAATATTTTGGAGTTTGGATGATGTACTGCCCTATTATTAAGTAGTGTATGAAACTAATAAACATGTAAAAAGAAAAGATATTGCCAGTCAATTTGGAATTGATTTTCCTTTTTTATTTGTGTTTGAGTTATTTAGCTTTTTATTCAGAAGCTCTCCAGTTTGAAATTTCAGCAGTCTGGTTGCTAGGGTCCAAATTCAAAAAGGAAAGGTTGTGAGAGCACTCCATGGCTTAATAAAAATATACTAAAATACAATGGAAATGCTACTGATCTGGCCAAATTAACTACAGACATAGAGAAAAAGAAGAGAAATTGATCAATGCACATTCCCTGGTCCCCTGTCATATCAGTAATCTATGCAGATACAAGTATTTACAAAGACAGGGGTTTTTTAATTACAAAATTATGATCATAAGATTGATAAGTCACCATACCACGTCAAGGTAAAACCCATGTGGTGGTCCCTAATTATTTACCTCTGGTCATAATACTCAAATGCTAAAGCCTCCCGGCAGAAGAGCATTAGCTGAAATAAAGGTCTCCCGACCTGGGCATTGGTTTTCATCATAGGGCTTAGTCCTATTTAGTACATTTTTATTAAGCCATGGAGTGCTCCCACAACCTTTCCTTTTTGCAGTTTGTATTGTAGCAGATCTATTCTGTTCGGAAGTTCAGCAGTTATACTGCCGGCCAGGCTTCCATGTGGTTGTAGCCAGGGCCGGACTGGGACTAAATAGCAGCCCCAGCAAAAATATCGAAGCAGCCCACACATATATGTGTGCTCTTGTTTTACTTATACACACACATATTTTATATATATATATAGATAGCCTTATCATTTACAGTAGGGGGTACAATGTCTCTTATAATACATGAGTGATACTTAGAGTTCCCTGTATAACTCAGTCTGCAGCCTTGTGCCTTTATATAGTCACAGAACAACCCCTCAATGACTTCTAATATCCTTATCATTTACAGTAGGGGGTACATTATCCCTTATAATACATGAGTGATACTCAGAGTTCCCTGTATAACTCAGCCTGCAGCCTTGTGCCTTTATATGGTCACAGAACAACCCCTCAGTGACTTCTAATATCCTTATCATTTACAATAGGGGGTACATTATCCCTTATAATACATGAGTGATACTCAGAGTTCCCTGTATAACTCAGCCTGCAGCCTTGTGCCTTTATATGGTCACAGAACAACCCCTCAGTGACTTCTAATATCCTTATCATTTACAGTAGGGGGTACATTATCCCTTATAATACATGAGTTGTGTCTTTATTTGGTCACAGAACAACCCCTCAGTGACTTCTAATATCCTTATCATTTACAGTAGGGGGTACATTATCCCTTATAATACATGAGTGATACTCAGAGTTCCCTGTATAACTCAGCCTGCAGCCTTGTGTCTTTATATGGTCACAGAACAACCCCTCAGTGACTTCTAATATCCTTATCATTTACAGTAGGGGGTACATTATCCCTTATAATACATGAGTGATATTCAGAGTTCCCTGTATAACTCAGCCTGCAGCCTTGTGCCTTTATATGGTCACAGAACAACCCCTCAGTGACTTCTAATATCCTTATCATTTACAGTAGGGGGTACATTATCCCTTATAATACATGAGTGATACTCAGAGTTCCCTGTATAACTCAGCCTGCAGCCTTGTGCCTTTATATGGTCACAGAACAACCCCTCAGTGACTTCTAATATCCTTATCATTTACAGTAGGGGGTACATTATCCCTTATAATACATGAGTGATACTCAGAGTTCCCTGTATAACTCAGCCTGCAGCCTTGTGCCTTTATATGGTCACAGAACAACCCCTCAGTGACTTCTAATATCCTTATCATTTACAGTAGGGGGTACATTATCCCTTATAATACATGAGTGATACTCAGAGTTCCCTGTATAACTCAGCCTGCAGCCTTGTGTCTTTATATGGTCACAGAACAACCCCTCAGTGACGTCTAATATCCTTATCATTTACAGTAGGGGGTACATTATTCCTTATAATACACAGGGGATACTCAGAATTCCCTGTATAACTCAGCCTGCAGCCTTGTGCCTTTATATGGTCACAGAACCCCTCGGTGACTTCTAATATCCTTATTTACAGTAGGGGGTACTTTTTACTGTATACTGTGTAAAAGCTCTTAAAGTTACCAGGAGCTGCATCTTTGCTGCCCCTGGTAACTAGTGGGGTGCTGCCGCCTGGGGGGAGTTTCTCAACTCACCTCATTGGTGCAGCACCCGTGTCTTCACCCACCAGTGCCTTAATACAGCACTGGGTATAAAGGGCTGATAAAAGCACTAAATCTCTATAGTGTATTTATCAGTGTGTATATATATATATATATATATATATATATATATATATATATATATATACATACAAAGGAAACAAAGGGTAAATTAATATACAGTTTTTTACAAATTCTTTAAAATGATGATCTTCCAGAACAAATGTTTTGCATGGAGGATCTAGCTTGACAGTGACTTATGGAGTATGTATGTTTATAGCTATAATCAGTATATGTATCGATAGGACCTATTTATATTAACTTCTTCTCATACTTTACATTCAAATAGCACCAGCAATTAATTGATATATGCAGTATGGGGAATTGCAACATTGTTGCTTGACAAAAGATAGTGCTATAGAATGCTTTGTTTTTAACGTTTTGTAATCAAATGCTTGATTAATATGGAGTTTTTTAAATGCCATTAGGTTTTTTTAATTGTATGGATTATATAGTATCATTTGACCTTTAATGCGGGTTACTGTTTCAGTGATGTCATTCCAGCTGCTTTTCCCGCCAGGAAGTGTATTTAAGGCAATTTCACTGTTAGTTTGATACTTTGAGAAAGGCCCTAGTGCGGGTCGAAACGTCAGTCCATTTTTTACATAATAAATTTATTATTTTAAGCCCTGTGAGTGCTGATCGTTACTTTTGGATTATATATATATATATATATATATATATATATATAGTCAAACACAAGAGTCCTCTGCACTCAACCCATTATCAATATATTTAAGACAGCAACATTTTGTGTTACTGCTACTGAAAAATGCCTTACCCTTTATCCCTGTTTTGTTTAAAGGGTAAGGCATTTTTTAGTAGCAGTAGCACAAAATGTCGCTGTCTTAAATATATTGATAATGGGTTGAGTGCAGAGGACTCTTGTATTTGTCTATATGTATTTTGTGGTCACACCCTCATTGCACCCCCGCCTAATGGTTTTAAAAAATAGTGGTGAGCACAACTTTCCCTTGTTTGTTATATATATATATATATATATATATATATATATATATATATCTATCTATATATATATATATATATATATATATATATATATCCCTGTAAGCATAGGTGGAGGGTGATTTTTTTATATGGGGAGTCTAAAGTAAAGTTAACTGTATACAGACAAATTAAAGTTATCAACTAATGGGTATGCAGGCTAAATGGTTTTAATTACTGCATAAGTCAGCCATTCACATGTCAGTACATATGCTTTCATTATTGTGCTTCAGCAATAAAAATAAACCAAAGATATATCTAAAGTCAAATTATAATCAGTGTTGGGACATGCACAATATGGCATAAATATCAGGACACAGTTAACAATGTGAAATGCTAGCTGTAAAATTTGGCATAAAGGATTTTATTGTCTGGTTCTGTTTTCTATGATTCGGGCTAGGCCTAGAGTCCTAGTAAGGGCAAACTTATGGCTACACTGTACAATCACATTCCTCACAATTCCATGCTTCCTACTTTTTTAGAACAGTTTTGGGGAAGGTCCTTTCCTGCTTCAACACAATAATTTGTCATTAGGAGTTTAAAGAAGGCAAAGAAATAGGGTATCCGTAAATACCACTCATCACCTTATAAAGCAGGATTTTTTAAATACATTTTTTGTTCAGTCCACCATGAGCACAACGTTGTTTATTTTTATGTAAAGGTAAAAAATATTCCAATGCATACATGTAAAATACTGTGTAAAAAAAATCAATATATGTTGCCAAAAATAATATATGGTGCCTAAATATATAAACGCTTGTTATTCACTGCTTCTAATACGTTACGTGCAAAAACCATCATGCTACCCCAGGCTTTGCTTTGTGAACTTGTGATCACTGCTTCAGTTTTATTGCAGCTCTGGCAAAGAAGCAGCGCCAGATTTCTTTTCCGGCCGCCCCTAGGCCGCACAGTCCGACCAGGCGGCCGCACGGTCCTAGCGCCCGCCTTCCCAGCATGCCGGCGAAAAAACGCCGGCGCAGCTGGTATAGTTGAACGGGGACGTGAACGTCCCCATAATGCGGCTGGGCGGCATGCCACCCCTATTTTTTTGCCGGCCCAGGCCTATGCGGCCTTGCCGCAAATCCGGGCCTGCAAAGAAGGATCAGGGCCCTGTGCAGGAATCTCTTGGAATCTCAGAGATCTGGTCTTACACTAGCCGACAAGTCTGTGAACAGGCTATTGTCATTATAGACACAACAAGAACGAAGACTCGGGAAGGGAGAAATATTTATTGCAAGCACAGGTCAATGATGCATTTGGTAAAGACTGCTTAAAGGAAGGGACCTACTAATGTGATGGCTCATTGAATACTTGCAAAGAATGAAGCAATCAGCAGTTGCTCCTGTGTGTCAGTGCTCCCAGCGGAAAATGAGTTCTCAACAGCCCCTCCCTCTGGATCAGGGAACTGGTCAGTAAGGCCGCATGTTACAGGATTTATGAATTATTTAGTTCACAAGGGTTTTTTTTGGAGACTGAAGTGACAACGTGGTCCACTTCGGGGTCTGGCGGGCGGGCCCAAAAAAATTTTGTGCAAAAATGGAGCGCATAATCAAAGCACCTGCAAAGTGTTAATTAGGCAGCGTGTGGCCCACTTAAACGCAGGGCAGATCGGCCCCTCGGGCATTTGCCCGAATGGACAGATTACCAGTCCGGGCCTGGTTGTAGCGCCCCCACACCTGTCCCTTTAAATGGTGGAACAATGCCTTTGGAAATGGGTGTTGGTCTGGGCAGTTTCTCTCTCTTAAAAGCCGCAAGCGGGGGAGGATTAATCGCATGGAACCAATGCTGGGGTCTAGGTTATCCGTTTGAAAGCTAATGGCGGGGGACGACTAAGCCCTATGATTAAAACCAATGCCCAGGTCGGGAGACCTTTATTTCAGCTAATGCTCTTATGCCGGGAGGCTTTAGCATTTGAGTATTATGACCAGAGGTAAATAATTAGGGACCGCCACATGGGTTTTACCTTGACGTGGTATGGTGACTTATCAATCTTATGATCATAATTTTGTAATTAAAAAACCCCTGTCTTTGTAAATACTTGTATCTGCATAGATTACTGATATGACAGGGGACCAGGGAATGTGCATTGATCAATTTCTCTTCTTTTTTTCTAGGGTCCATATTCCCCTAGCAACCATGCATTGATTTGAATAAGAGACTGGAATATGAATAGGAGAGGCCTGAATAGAAAGATGATTAATAAAAAGTAACAATAACAATATATTTGTAGCCTTAACAGAGCATTTGTTTTTTAGATGGGGTCCCTGACCCCTATTTCAAAGTGGGAAAGAGTCAGAGAAGAAGGCAAATGACTCGAAAAGAAATAGAATAAAAATGAGTCAATTGAAAAGTTGCTTAGAATTAGCTTTGCTATAAAACGTGAATCCATCCCTTTAAAGTCAAAGTGGGACCAAATGTTTGTTCTTCGAAGACAAGGAGAAGAATATGTGCCCCTCCCAAACTCAGTGTTGAACACTGTTCAGTAATAACAGGTAGGAAAGCAATGATATAAATAGAACCTATAACATATACTCAATATCAGACACTTCCACCCGGGACAGAGCTAAAGGGACAGCCAGTGAGACTGTGACTAATTAGTAAAGCATAAAGATGAATCACACACAGCTCCAAGCAGTGATTTTAAACTGCAAAATATTTATTGGCAGTGTTTGCGCACTACATGTTTCGGGCAGAGCCCTTTTTCAAGTGTAACAACAGTGAGGCATTGTGGGAAATAAATACCTGCATGGAACATAACTCCTCCCCCAACTTAAAGTGACAGTGTTATAGTGAAGACCTTTCTAGTCCATATGGTCCTATTACATAGTCCATAGTATCAAAGAAATATCAAAAAATTCAAAAAAATTCAAAAAACATATATTGTCCATCTCAGTGTCCAATTTGTAAGGATATTGCTTCTTCCAGCCTATCCTTGCAATATTCAAACAGGAAAGATAAGTTTAACAAGAAATGGTACTGCCAATGATAATGGCCTACCCCAGGGATGCTTTAAGCATGTAGCAAATCCTTATTACAATGTATTTAAAACATTGGTTCAAACATTTATACAAACATTTAATACAAACATTTAAATTTGTTCAATACTGCCAGCATTTACATATAGCTCCTGTAACATTTCTGCAACATATTATGTTACCTTATCACGGCAGGAGTTCCGTTATGTGTGTTTTCTAGCTGGCCAATTAATTCCTGAGAAAAAAGAAAGAAAGGTCAATAATCCAATATTTCGCAGACAAAGTTCATAGAAAACATTTCAGGCTAGTGTAATCATTCATACCCTTAGGCTTACTGCAATCTAGCTTGCTTATCCAAAAGGCTTCTCTCTGGAGTAGCAATCTATCCCAGTTTCCACCTCTCTGTGGTCTTTTTACTACCTCCAAGACTTTCCACCTTAGTTGGGTCACATTGTGTTTAGCTTCAGAAAAATGTCTTGAAACGGTGGTATCAGTATATGTATCTGCCTTGTAGTTCCTAATAGAACCTTTGTGTTCCTTAATTCTTACATTGACTGGCCTTATTGTTTTACCCACATATAATTTGCCACAGGGACATTTTAGTGTATAAACTACATGTGTACTCATACATGTGGCATTGGCTTTCAAACGTATTTCGTTGCCTTTAGTTGGGTGTTGGATATTGGGGCCCTTGATTATTGACGCACAACAATTACACTTGTAACAAGGAAATGTCCCTATTTTTGTATTTTGGTTGTCTTTTTGTTTAGGTTCCGTAGGGCTTATTAAGTCACCTAATGTAGATCCCCTCTTATACGCAAAACATGGGGATTCTTTAAATAGGTGACCGTAATCCTTATCCATCTGAAGTAAGGGCCAGAATTGTTTCACTATTTTTTCAATGTCTTTGCTTTGATTATCATACTTACTCACAAAGATTGGTCTATTGGGATTGTTTGTATCCCTCACTTGTGGTGCCAGTAAGTTCTCACGAGGAATGTCTCTTACTTCTGTTAGCACTTTTTCCAATTTATGCCCAGAATAGCCTCTTGCTTTAAAACGATCTGTGAGATCTAGTGCGGCTTTTTCAAACAATAAATCTGATGAGGCAATTTTCTTTGCTCTCAAATATTGCCCTTTAGGAATTGCTTTTATAATATTAGGATTATGAAAGCTTTTTGTGTGGAGTAGATTGTTGCGGTCCATTTCTTTTCGATACAGATTAGTAACGATTGACCCTTCAACAATTCGAACATTTACATCCAAAAAATTAAGTTCAACCTTCGAAAATTCAGTTGTAAATTTTACCGTAGGGTGTGCCTTATTTGCTTCAGTGACCATTTGTTCAAACAGTTCTACTGGGCCTTCCCAAATCACAAAGATGTCATCCACATAGCGGTGGTATTTCTTAATATATTGTAAAAATGGTTGTTTCAAAAATAGACTAGTCTCAATATGATACATAAAGATGTTAGCAAAAGAAGGGGCTACTGCAGAACCCATTGACGTACCTTGGGATTGTAAATAAAATGTATTGTCAAAACGGAAGTAGTTTTTCTTTAAGACTATTTCTAAACAATCCAACAAGAAATATATGAGACTGGTTGGCAATGAGGTATTTACAAGTGCCTCCTCTATACATCTTATACCTTCGTCTTGGGGTATAGAGGTATATAAACTTTGCACATCAATACTACAAAGAACAACATTTTCATTCAGTGTGCTGACATCATTCAAACAATTCAAAAAGGCAGTGGTGTCTTTTAGACAAGTTGGTAATTCAGCGACCAATTTTTGTAGATATTGGTCCACGTATTTTGAAAGTGGTTCCAATATGGAGTCTATACCTGAAACAATTGGTCTGCCAGGTGGGTCAATAAGGGTTTTATGAATTTTAGGCAAGATATAGAGAACAGGTGTTTTTGGATGTTCATTTAGGAGAAACTCTTGGGTGTCTTTGTCTATTACCCCATTCAAACAAGCATCAGTTACCATGGTTGTAATGTGCCTTTTAATTTCCCAAACTGGGTCTTGACTTAAAGCTGTATAGTGACCTGGAGTGTTTAGTTGCCGCAGAATTTCAGCGTTATACTTAGATTTATCCATCACTACGACAGCTCCGCCTTTGTCGGCTTTTTTGATTATTATATCCCTATTATTCATCAGGGTATCTAGTGCTGTTTTTTCTTTTTTTGTAAGATTAGGTCTATGGGAAGTTATCCCCTTACTCTGTAATTTAGTTACTTCAGAATTTACCACATTCATAAACGTTGTAAGACTGTCATTAATAATATCAGGAGTAAAATTACTCTTTTTATACAGTTTCTTAGGTACTGACACTGTGTCTTTAAAGTACATTTTAAGTTTGAGTGTTCTAATGAATTTGAAAAAATCCACTTCCCATTCAAAGGGGTCAACTTTATAATGTGGAACAAAACCTAAACCTTTGTTTATGACAGCAGTCTCTGTATCAGACAAAACATAGGAGGAAAGGTTAACCACCAGATTATTTACCTCCGCTGATTGCCACATGTATGAGTACACATGTAGTTTATACACTAAAATGTCCCTGTGGCAAATTATATGTGGGTAAAACAATAAGGCCAGTCAATGTAAGAATTAAGGAACACAAAGGTTCTATTAGGAACTACAAGGCAGATACATATACTGATACCACCGTTTCAAGACATTTTTCTGAAGCTAAACACAATGTGACCCAACTAAGGTGGAAAGTCTTGGAGGTAGTAAAAAGACCACAGAGAGGTGGAAACTGGGATAGATTGCTACTCCAGAGAGAAGCCTTTTGGATAAGCAAGCTAGATTGCAGTAAGCCTAAGGGTATGAATGATTACACTAGCCTGAAATGTTTTCTATGAACTTTGTCTGCGAAATATTGGATTATTGACCTTTCTTTCTTTTTTCTCAGGAATTAATTGGCCAGCTAGAAAACACACATAACGGAACTCCTGCCGTGATAAGGTAACATAATATGTTGCAGAAATGTTACAGGAGCTATATGTAAATGCTGGCAGTATTGAACAAATTTAAATGTTTGTATTAAATGTTTGTATAAATGTTTGAACCAATGTTTTAAATACATTGTAATAAGGATTTGCTACATGCTTAAAGCATCCCTGGGGTAGGCCATTATCATTGGCAGTACCATTTCTTGTTAAACTTATCTTTCCTGTTTGAATATTGCAAGGATAGGCTGGAAGAAGCAATATCCTTACAAATTGGACACTGAGATGGACAATATATGTTTTTTGAATTTTTTTGAATTTTTTGATATTTCTTTGATACTATGGACTATGTAATAGGACCATATGGACTAGAAAGGTCTTCACTATAACACTGTCACTTTAAGTTGGGGGAGGAGTTATGTTCCATGCAGGTATTTATTTCCCACAATGCCTCACTGTTGTTACACTTGAAAAAGGGCTCTGCCCGAAACATGTAGTGCGCAAACACTGCCAATAAATATTTTGCAGTTTAAAATCACTGCTTGGAGCTGTGTGTGATTCATCTTTATGCTTTACTAATTACCAAGGGTGTAACACAGACACCTGAATCCACAGCCACAAAGAATACAGAACAGTGACCTGAATCAGAAGCACCCTGTTTGCTATAGACTGTGACTAATATCAGCCTTCACCCCTATAACTGCACAGTCACGATCACTCCCAAGCACCCACATGTACTGACTATACTGTAACTTACATGTATTACACTCAGGCACTAAACAGGGGATTCTGTTAATAATAAAGATTTAATTAAACAAACACTAGTGGTAGGACAATATATAGGCAATAGAAAGAAACAAATTCTATTCTCTCTGCAGCACAAATAAAGGGAAAGAGAATGAGCCCCCCAATACCAACCAGTCCCCCCTCCCCCACATTATGTCCCACACAAGTGCAGCACAACTCCCAGTACCTTCCCGCACTCCCGGCACAGCGTTACTAGTGCTATAGAGTAGCAAACAGATTATATTGCTGAAATGTGAATGTGCAAATGAGGTGTCAGATTTGGGACATGGGGGAAATATTTTGTGTAGAATAATTTGTTACATTTCTTGTTTTCAGGAGTCACTTTAAGGCAGTTGTTACACGTGTATATAATGTAATGTCTATGTAACTAAATGGAATTAAAAGCAAATTGTTATTTTAGTAGGAGCCGAGTTATTTATACATTTTATGCCTAGAGGTTCACTTTATAGCTGTACTAATGGCTCAGCTCAATCTAGTCAGTGGCTGACTCAGGATATGATTCAAAAAGCTTTAATAAAAATTAATGTAAACAAGGCTCCCAGGCCTGATGGCATACACCCCCGGGTTCTAAGAGAGCTTAGTTCAGTTTTAGACCAGCCCTTATTTCTGATTTTCTCAGATTCACTTTCATCTGGTATGGTGCCTATGGATTGGAGAAAAGCTGATGTTATTCCAATATTCAAAAAGGGATTATGATCTCAGCCTTGCAATTATAGGCCAGTAAGCTTGACATCTGTGGTGGGAAAATTATTTGAAGGCTTGTTAAGGGATCACATTCAAAATGTTGTCCTAGTGAATGGCATTATGAGCAGCAATCAGCATGGCTTTATGAAGGATAGGTCATGTCAGACTAATTTGATTGCTTTTTATGATGAGGTAAGTAAGATTCTGGATAATGGGGGGGGCAGTAGATGTGATCTATTTGGATTTTGCCAAAGCGTTTGATACTGTGCCCCACAAACGACTGCTTTCTAAACTAAGGTCTGTTGGGCTTAATGAAGTCGTTTGCACATGGATAGGAAACTGGCTACAGGATCGGGTACAGAGGGTGGTTGTTAATGGGACATTCTCTACTTGGAGTAAGGTTCTTAGTGGGGTCCCTCAGGGCTCGGTATTGGGTCCACTTTTATTTAACTTGTTCATTGATGACTTAGGGGAGGGTGTTGTAAGTAATGTATCAGTGTTTGCAGATGACACAAAATTATCAGCCCAATTAATTCCATCCAGGATGTGGCACTTGCAACAGGATCTTGACTAACTGGCAATCTGGGCAGCTAAGTGGCAAATGAGATTCAATGTTGATAAATGTAAAGTCCTGCACCTGGGATGTAAAAATATCCACTTATACCCTTAATGGGACTGCACTAGGCAAATCCATAATGGAGACGGAGCTTGGAGTCCTTGTAGATAATAAACTTGTCTGTAGCAAGCAATGCCAGTCAGCAGCATCAAGGGCAAATAAGGTCTTGAGTTGTATTAAATGGGGCAGAGAGTCACGGGAGGAGGGGGTCCCACTGTATAGAGCACTGGTAAGGCCCCATCTAGAATATGCCGTACAGTTTTGGTCTCCATCACTCAAACAGGACATTATTGTATTAGAGAGGGGACAGAGAAGGGCAACTAAGCTGGTAAAGGGAAAATCTTAGCTATCAGGAAAGACTGGCCAAATTGGGGATGTTCACGCTGGAGAAGAGGCGCTTAAGGGGTGATATGATAACTATGTATAAATATATAAGGGGATCATATAATAATCTCTCTAATGCTTTATTTACCAGTAGATATTTCCAGCTGACACAAGGTCACCCATTCCGATTAGAAGAAAAGAGGTTCCAGCTAAATATTAGGAAAGGGTTTGTTACAGTGAGAGCTGTGAAGATGTGGAATTGTCTCCCTGAATCAGTGGTACAGGCTGATACATTAGATAGGTACAAGGAAGGGTCGGATGCTTAATTCACCAGTAGCTCCTCCCAGCAGACAGGAGGGAGCCAATGAGATTAGAGGAGGGAAAGGGGTTTGTTACAGTGAGAGCTGTGAAGATGTGGAATTGTCTCCCTGAATCAGTGGTACAGGCTGATACATTAGATAGGTACAAGGGAGGGTCGGATGCTTTATTCACCAGTAGCTCCTCCCAGCAGACAGGAGGGAGCCAATGAGATTAGAGGAGGGAAAGGGGTGTTACAGGGAGAGCTGGGAAGTGAATCAGTGGTACAGGCTGATACATTAGATAGGTATAAGAAGGGGTTGGATGGTGTTTAGCAAGTGAGGGAATACAGGGATATGGGAGATAGTACAAGTTGATCCAGGGACTGGTCCCATTGCCATTTTGGAGTCAGGAAGGAATTTTTCCCCCTCTGAGGCAAATTGGAGAGGCTTCAGATGGGGGTTTTGCCTTCCTCTGGATCAACTAGCAGTTAGGCAGATAAAAAAAAAAAAAACTAAAAGGCTGAACTTGATTTAATAAAAGGCAATATTTAGGAAATAAGAAGAAACAAATTCTATTGTCTCTGCAGCACAAATAAAGGGAAAGAATGAGACCCCCAATAGCAACCAGTCCCCCCTCCCCCACATTATAATAATGTCACGCACAGGTGCAGCACAACTCCTGGTACCTTCCCGCACTCCCAGCAGAACGTTACTATAGCGCTAATACTGACTCACCCCCCCAACGCTGCACCCGGCGCAAACAACATGCAACAAAATAGCGGCTGGACAACGCAGCACAGTGACACAGAGGGACTGGGCAGTGGCGCTAAGTGTCACGTGTACAAGCGGTTGAGTTCACAAGTGTCATGTCAGACTCACCGGAGAGTCAGGAGCGAGTTTGTTGCTCTCGGATCTGCTCGGCTTCAGTCGGAAAGTATCAGACTTGTCCGGCAGAAAAGACTTCTCCTAGGGGCAGTGTTGGGGCGCAGCAATAGTGATCATCCTCATACAGACTGACCGACTAACCCAGGTGTCTGCAACCCGCGGCTCCGGAGCCTAATGCGGCTCTTAATCCTGCTTGCTGCGGCTCGGTCTTTTGGCTTTGCCTGTCACGTCGTCTATACATCCCTCACACCTGCTGGCGGCTTCTTGAGTGTGCGACCGCTGAAAGTTAATGGTTGGCTAACCACAGTAGCACACTCAGGAAGCCGCCAGCAAGTGCCAGGGCTGTATAGTCGTCCCAGGAGTGAATGGCGGTCGCACACTCAAGACTAAACATCGACCTATCCCTGCTGGACATATCTGCATTCACAGGGATAAGTCAACCCAATCTTGAAATTGAACTGGCCGACATAGCGGATAAAGAGTTATGGGTGTCCAGGTTCAAAAGCTTGACAGCGGATCTCGAAGAAATCGCTCATCAGAAGGCCACTCTTTCTAAAAAACACAAATGGAATGATATTGAAAACCTCCCCAAACCCAACAAAATTGTTTTTAAAACATGGAGTGCCATTCCTGACACGTATATGAACATGAAAAAGTATGCATTTGGAGTCCTGTCCATCTTTGGCTCAACATACTTATGGAAGCAAGTTTTCTCGAACATGAACGTCATAGAAATCCAATACAGAAGTCACATTAAACAGATGAGAACACTGGCAATTAATAGGCCTACACATACACACTGCACTTGTTGTATTCTGTTGCTGTAACAGTTAAAATTAAAAAAAGTTTAACATTTTTAAAAGTTTATAAGCTGTGTTATGTTTTGCGGCTCCAGACTATTTTTCTTTAGTGGAAGAGGGGGCTAAATGGCTCTTTTTATAGTAAAGGTTGTTGACCCCTGACCTGGATCGTCGCTGTTCCACACAAAAATGAGAACGCTCACCTGTTACTCCATAAACCTTTTCAGGTATCTGGTGCTAAACAGCATACAAGGCCCCCTGCGAAGAGCCAGTACAATTGCAACAAAGTCCAAAGTAGCTGTAGCACACAATTCAGTTTTGATAATGCAAAAAGTGACTTTTATTGGCTCATTGCAGACTTCAAAAACATGGCAACGTTTCGGGCCGCACAGGGCCCTTTTTCAAGCCTAAAATTACATTCAAAGTGCTGTGTTAAACAGACAATTGAAGGGGGTGGTGTGACAACCAAGTGGGAGGGACTAGGAAATTATCCAATTAACAATTTGTTAAAATACATCCACATCTGTTAAACATTTGCAGATCCAATGTGTTCCACTTTTATCCTTAAAATATAATCAAAAAATGTCCATCATACAGACACCTTGTGCAAATCCATGTATCTTAATAAAATATTAAAATATCAGTGAAAATAGACAGTGTAAATATATTTTTTGAAAGATTTTTTACAAAATGTGAAAATTTTTTTTTACAAAATTTGAAAACTTTTTGTTAAAAATACAGCAATCTGAGACTCAAGGTTAGTACCTCTACCGCATCAAATACCCATTCTTTCAAAGCATTTCGGGGTATGTAGATCATGTGCTGGTACTGGTCTTCAGATTGTTCTCTGTTCAATGGCCTTAAAAAAGAAAATATCTTTAGTAATCATAAATATAGACATATTCAATAAGATACAATTATGTACAAACAAGTCTGCATACCTACTGATAAATAAACATTGCTGGTGTATAGTCCTTATTTAGACCCTGTGGCCACACTGTGTCTATGGATCCATTGCATTTCTAGTTTGTGTAGGGCCAGTAATCTGTTACCTCCCCTTCTGGGTATTGGGACTGTGTCAATCACTTGATATATTAACTGACTGACTGTGTGGCCAGATTTTTGAAAATGTGCAGGTACAGGTAGGGTAGTTTGTTCTGTACGAATAGTTGATTTATGTTTAGATATACGATCTTTGATTTTCTGTGTTGTTTCCCCCACATATAATAGGCCACAAGGACACTTTAATAAATACACCACAAAGGACGATTCACACGTGAAATAATGTTTGATATTATATTGTTTGCCAGAGTGTGGATGATGGAATGTGCTCCCTTTTATTACTGAATTACACTGACAGCAATGAAGGCAGGGAAAAGTGCCAAATTTAGGATTTTGTAGAAAAGGTCCCCTCTGGGGCTTCCGACTGCCCACATCAGCTTTAACTAGCCGATCCCTTAGATTTTTTGCCCTTTTATAGGCCAACATTGGTGGTAAATTGAAACTTTGAACCTCTGGAAGACACGACTGTAAAATATGCCAGTGTTTGTGAATGATCATGCCAATCTGTCTGCTGGCTGTGTTGTAACGGCTAACAAATACAAGTCTCTTATTATCATCTTGTCTATCCTGTTTCTTGGTTAGCAAGGCTTGTCTATTGTGTTGTTGGACTTGTTCTAAGCAATTAGTGAGTGTCTTTCGAGGGTACCCACGTTTGTCAAATCGTGACATCATGTCATTTAAGGAATTATCACACTCCCCTGGATCACTCACTATTCTTTTAACTCGCGTGAATTGCGATATGGGAAGAGAATTTTTAAGGGAATTTGGATGGAAACTGTCGTAGTGTAATAAATTATTCTTGTCCGTTTTCTTTCTGTATAGACGAGTTTTGAGATGATTAGCATCTTTTGCTATTTTAACATCTAAAAAATTGATGTATGTCAAGTCATAACTAATTGTGAATTTTAAAGTCTCCTCTATACTATTCAGAGAATGATAAAAGGTCATAAGGCTCTCACTGTCCCCATCCCATAGTAGTAGTAAATCATCGATATACCGAATATATAGGATACAGTGGGATTTAAAGAGAGGGTTATCATAAATGTTAGATTCTTCCACATAGGCCATATATGTTAGCATAGGCGGGGGCTACATTACTGCCCATGGCTGTCCCCCTCTGCTGTATATAAAAATTGTCTTCAAAAAGAAAATAATTTTGATGTAATACTATCTCCAACAAATCCAGAAAAAACTTTTTTTGTGTAGATGAGTAGTCTGTTTTGTTCAAAAAGAAATTAACTGCTGCAATTCCTGACTCATGGTTAAAGTGCATAAATCCACAAAATAAAGGTTCCAAGGAACGATCCAGACTGCAGGATTAACTGCTCAATTAGGTGTTTATTGTTCAACACAACATGTTTCGAGTCTCAAAGGACCCAAAGTGTATACAATGGATGTGAAACAACGTATAATATAGTGTTTAACAGGAAATGACATCAAAGCGTTAAGCCCATCCTCCAAGTGACAAACAAGTGAGGGGAAACAATGTTTCATATGTAAAGATAAACTTCAGTTTGTAACAACGTAACTCGTGTCCTTATATAATGAAGTTACTTTTCCAAAAGGCTAAAGGCCTTTATGTTTCTCGCTCAATTTTTTATTCGTAGATAAGCTTCAGCCTTCACCAATGTGCTGTAAAAAAAGGAAAATATCAATACAATGTAAAAGGGGTAAAATATTAGACCAATGGGCCAAAACAAATTAGCACTGCCAACTACGGCCTACTAGCCCAATCTGTCTCAAAACTAGCAAAGACTGACTCAGAGTCCTCTCGGACTTAAAACGTATTCTACATGATAAAGTAACTGTAATTACTGTACGTTACCATAACTGGATTCTGAAACATTCTGAATATGTGGCTAAGGGGTCAAAATCTGGAAGAGAGGTAAACATAAAGATTAGTATTAGCGACGTTTCACAAGAAACTTTTTACACTCCAAGATTCATTTAACCCTTTAGGGTTTACAGTGTTAAGCTTTCTAATCCAATACATCTCTCTTTGAGATAATCACAATTTCAGATCCCCACCTCTTGGGGGGTTATGTACGACCTCCAAAACTAGCCATTTTAGTTGGTTTACGTTATGACTCATAGCCGAGAAATGCCTAGCAACTGCTGTATCCGAATAAGTATCCTTTTTAAAATTCCTGATATAGCCTCGATGTTCTTTGACTCGTGATTTGACTTGTCTCACTGTCTGGCCCACGTATGCCATCCCGCATGGGCATTTGAGCAAATACACCACGTTACAGGTGTCGCAGGTGGCATAATGTTGTAGGCGTATGGGGGTCCCATCACATGGATGATTGATGGTGTCCCCTTTAATAATAGATGTACAACATACGCAATTTAAGCATGCAAATGTACCCTTCTTTGGTTTTCCAATAAACCTTTGCGTACGTGGACCCGAGGGGTTAACCTCTGAAGGACATAGGATGTCCCTTAGATTACATCCTCTTTTATAACTGAAAAGAGGGGTATTAGGGACACATTTACCCAAAGTATTATCTTGTTGGACAATAGGCCAATATTTACGTATGGTATTTTCTATAGCTTTACTGTTTATGCTAAACGTAGACACAAATGGTAACCGTTTACTCTCTTTTTTGGGTTTGTAAGTAAGGAGTTCTTTCCTATCGATTTTGTAAGTATCTTCAATACATTTATTAATGGACTTTTTGTTGTAACCCCTATCTAGAAATCTTTTTTTCAGGTTTTCGGTAGCGTTTTCAAACTTCTCTATATCGGATGAAATCCTACGAGCCCATAGGAACTGTCCTTTTGGAATAGCTTTAACCACATTGGGGGCATGGAAACTTTTGGCATGCAGAACGTTATTCCTATCTTTATCCTTCCTATACAGGCTAGTGTGCACACGGCCTTCAGCGATGGTAAGGTGTACATCCAGGAAATTCAACGAGAGTCCACCCACCTCAGATGTAAATTTAATGGTTTTATGGGCTTTATTGGCTTCTACGACCATCTCCTCAAAAGTTTGGACAGGACCTTTCCAAAAGATAAGGATATCATCCACATATCGAAAATACTGGATGATGTGTTCTTTAAATGCCCCTTTCAGGAATACTTTCTTCTCCAGATCATGTACGAAGAGGTTGGCGAAAGCTGGTGCTACTGCAGCACCCATCGACGTGCCCTGTCGTTGCCAATAGTACTCGCCTGAAAACCTGAAATAATTTTTTTGTAGTACAATCGATAAGCAATCAATTAAAAAATACATTAACTGAGGTGACAAGTTGGTATCTAAAAAAGCCTCTTCTATGACCCTTATGCCTTCATCCTGTGGGATAGAGGTATATAAACTTTGTATATCCACGCTCACAAGTATAATATCAGGGTCTAGTGCATTCAAGGCATTCATTTTAACCAACAAATCTGTGGTATCCTTCAAACACACTGGTATGTGACAGGTTAATGGTTGTAGGAAGGTATCTACAAATTTAGATAAAGGTTCCAGGACAGACCCAATGCCTGAGACTATGGGTCTCCCTGGTGGACTGACAAGGCTCTTATGGATTTTCGGAAGTAAGTACAACACGGGGATGCATGGAAACTCGGTTGTAAGGAAATCCTTCTCTTGTGTCTGGATCACTCCGTTTTCCCATGCTTGTGTCACCAAAAGGTCAATATCCTTTTTGATCTGTAGTGTGGGGTCATAGTCTATTTTTTCATAATATCCTGGTACATTAAGTTGGTTAAGGGCTTCGGCTTTATACTTCATCATATCCATGACTACAGTTGCTCCCCCTTTGTCTGCCTTACGTATAATAATGGAATTGTTATTCTTTAATGAATCTAGAGCTCTCTTCTCCTTAAACGTGAGGTTAGGGCGAAAACATTTATCTCCGTGTCTTCCAATGTTTCTTGACCTCAAAATTCACAACATTTTCAAAAGCTATTAGAGATTCATTAATACACTCCGGTATAAAGGTGCTACGTTTCTTAAGTTTAGGTTCCGCTTTTATAAAACAGTCCTTTGGTACATAAGAGCCTTGCCAGTCCACCAGGGAGACCCATAGTCTCAGGCATTGGGTCTGTCCTGGAACCTTTATCTAAATTTGTAGATACCTTCCTACAACCATTAACCTGTCACATACCAGTGTGTTTGAAGGACACCACAGATTTGTTGGTTAAAATGAATGCCTTGAATGCACTAGACCCTGATATTATACTTGTGAGCGTGGATATACAAAGTTTATATACCTCTATCCCACAGGATGAAGGCATAAGGGTCATAGAAGAGGCTTTTTTAGATACCAACTTGTCACCTCAGTTAATGTATTTTTTAATTGATTGCTTATCGATTGTACTACAAAAAAATTATTTCAGGTTTTCAGGCGAGTACTATTGGCAACGACAGGGCACGTCGATGGGTGCTGCAGTAGCACCAGCTTTCGCCAACCTCTTCGTACATGATCTGGAGAAGAAAGTATTCCTGAAAGGGGCATTTAAAGAACACATCATCCAGTATTTTCGATATGTGGATGATATCCTTATCTTTTGGAAAGGTCCTGTCCAAACTTTTGAGGAGATGGTCGTAGAAGCCAATAAAGCCCATAAAACCATTAAATTTACATCTGAGGTGGGTGGACTCTCGTTGAATTTCCTGGATGTACACCTTACCATCGCTGAAGGCCGTGTGCACACTAGCCTGTATAGGAAGGATAAAGATAGGAATAACGTTCTGCATGCCAAAAGTTTCCATGCCCCCAATGTGGTTAAAGCTATTCCAAAAGGACAGTTCCTATGGGCTCGTAGGATTTCATCCGATATAGAGAAGTTTGAAAACGCTACCGAAAACCTGAAAAAAAGATTTCTAGATAGGGGTTACAACAAAAAGTCCATTAATAAATGTATTGAAGATACTTACAAAATCGATAGGAAAGAACTCCTTACTTACAAACCCAAAAAAGAGAGTAAACGGTTACCATTTGTGTCTACGTTTAGCATAAACAGTAAAGCTATAGAAAATACCATACGTAAATATTGGCCTATTGTCCAACAAGATAATACTTTGGGTAAATGTGTCCCTAATACCCCTCTTTTCAGTTATAAAAGAGGATGTAATCTAAGGGACATCCTATGTCCTTCAGAGGTTAACCCCTCGGGTCCACGTACGCAAAGGTTTATTGGAAAACCAAAGAAGGGTACATTTGCATGCTTAAATTGCGTATGTTGTACATCTATTATTAAAGGGGACACCATCAATCATCCATGTGATGGGACCCCCATACGCCTACAACATTATGCCACCTGCGACACCTGTAACGTGGTGTATTTGCTCAAATGCCCATGCGGGATGGCATACGTGGGCCAGACAGTGAGACAAGTCAAATCACGAGTCAAAGAACATCGAGGCTATATCAGGAATTTTAAAAAGGATACTTATTCGGATACAGCAGTTGCTAGGCATTTCTCGGCTATGAGTCATAACGTAAACCAACTAAAATGGCTAGTTTTGGAGGTCGTACATAACCCCCCAAGAGGTGGGGATCTGAAATTGTGATTATCTCAAAGAGAGATGTATTGGATTAGAAAGCTTAACACTGTAAACCCTAAAGGGTTAAATGAATCTTGGAGTGTAAAAAGTTTCTTGTGAAACGTCGCTAATACTAATCTTTATGTTTACCTCTCTTCCAGATTTTGACCCCTTAGCCACATATTCAGAATGTTTCAGAATCCAGTTATGGTAACGTACAGTAATTACAGTTACTTTATCATGTAGAATACGTTTTAAGTCCGAGAGGACTCTGAGTCAGTCTTTGCTAGTTTTGAGACAGATTGGGCTAGTAGGCCGTAGTTGGCAGTGCTAATTTGTTTTGGCCCATTGGTCTAATATTTTACCCCTTTTACATTGTATTGATATTTTCCTTTTTTTACAGCACATTGGTGAAGGCTGAAGCTTATCTACGAATAAAAAATTGAGCGAGAAACATAAAGGCCTTTAGCCTTTTGGAAAAGTAACTTCATTATATAAGGACACGAGTTACGTTGTTACAAACTGAAGTTTATCTTTACATATGAAACATTGTTTCCCCTCACTTGTTTGTCACTTGGAGGATGGGCTTAACGCTTTGATGTCATTTCCTGTTAAACACTATATTATACGTTGTTTCACATCCATTGTATACACTTTACACTTGAGTCCTTTGAGACTCGAAACATGTTGTGTTGAACAATAAACAACTAATTGAGCAGTTAATCCTGCAGTCTGGATCGTTCCTTGGAAACTTTATTTTGTGGATTTATGCACTTGCACGTACGGCGGAGGTGCATTACAAGGCTTCGATCGAAAGTTTGGTTTGCATTTGTTTGAGGTAACAAGCACCATTAACTTATTGGTCATGGTTAAAGTGGACCCATCACCCAAACAAAATTATTCCAAAAGCTATTTTATCATGTTAGTCAAGCAAAATTAACTTTAATTACACTGTATAAATTATTTGAATATTGTTTCCATCAGTCTGGGAATTCATAATTATAACAACCAGGAAGGAGCCATTTTGTGGACACTGTTATTAAGACAAGTCTTGTATCATCTCAGAATCTTGTTTGTGCACCAGGGGACAGGGACCCAATGTCCATCCCCATGCACTGGTTACACAATTAAATGGTTAAGAGAGCTGGGGGAAAGCAGGGAGAGCGGTGACATCTAGGAAGTGCTGAATGGAAAGTGAAAGTAATTGTTTGCCCCGCCTCTATGCCTAGGCATAGAGGCGGGGTAGGTAATATTTGACTGACAGCTGATATTTTTAAATGCGTTTACAACAGCTATGAATACTTTAATAAAAAAAAGAAATTGGATTTCATATTTAATTTAAAAAGGACTTTTATTATACAGATTTTTATGTCTGGGTGACGGGTCCACTTTAATAGAAGTGTACAGACTAGATACATCTAAACTGACTAGCAGGATGTTATCATTAGGTAATGTAATTTGTTCCAAAATGTTCAAAAGGTGTGTAGTATCTTTCACATAAGATTTAGTGTCTTGTACCAGGGGTTGTAGTATTTTATCCATAAAAATAGCCAAAGGGCATAATACCGAATCTGTACCTGCTACAATTGGGCGTCCTGGTGGATTTTTAGGATCCTTGTGAATTTTTGGCAAAATATAGAAGACAGGGGTAATAGGATTATCTTTGATGAGAAATTGTTTGATTTCTTCATCTATTACACCTGTCTCCTTCGCATCAAGGATTTTGTCCAGGATGCACTGCTGTATAGATGTTAATGGATCAGAATTAACTTTGTTATAGACAGTAGTATCCGAAAGTTGTGACATAATTTCATCCATATATTGTTGTTTATTCATTATCACCAGGGCGCCCCCTTTGTCAGCAGGTTTAAATATAAGCTTATCATTGTTAACCAATTCTTGCAAACATTTGTTCTCTTGATAGGACAGATTGGGTTTACTATTTAACATAGGTTTACGTTAATTTTTTGTTTCATAGTTTCAATATCACCCTGTACCAATTTAATATAGGCCTCCACAACATTATCTGTAGTAGATGGTGTAAAATAACTTATTACGTAGCCCCATGTTTTTGAAGGACAACTGAGAGTGGCCTACCCCCGCATGGCTATATATATATTGTCAGATATATATGGTACTTTAGAAAAATGTTGTTTAAGACGTAAATTACGATAACATTTCTGCAGATCAACATCTAATTCAAATGTATCACATTTGCTAGTGGGACTAAAGGATAGGCCTTTTTGTAACACAGATAACTGTTTAGGTGTTAACATTGTATCTGATATATTGAATACTAACGTTTCTGTGTCTTCTTTGTTGTCCTGGAGGGTTGTTGTCTCCGTTCGGTGGCAGTGGTATAGTCCCTGGGATAGCTCTGCCTCGTGCTGTTGTCCAGTGCGCTTCCTCTTGCCTCTACGCGTCTTGGGGGGCTGTAATCTAAAAAAGAGGACGATGTGGAGCTTTCTGTGGCGTTCTCTGTGTAATTATCGGGGATATTTCAGTGAAGTTTCTTCCCTTGTGGTCGTCTTCTCTGTGTGACGTCAGCGCGTTCAACGCGGTCACGTGATGTGTCGCGACGTCCTCCACATTGCGTTCCACCGCCTACTGCGTTCCACTGGTACACTTGTCCGGTTCTATAATCTTCTCGATGGAACTTAGTTCTCTTCTAGTCCTCAACAGTCCTCCGATGTCTGGAGATTATTTCATCTGTTTTGGTAAGGATTTCCTTTAATTCATCAGCTTGTAGGGAATGTTTCAATTGCACCTCTATTTCTTTTATTTGTGTTTCTACTTCCGGAATACTATTCTGTAAATATTCAATGTTTAGCAGTAATATATAAAACGAGCACTTCTTCAGTATTTGTTCATAACGTTTAATAAAGTCAGTGTTATCCTTGAAAATAGTAGGTCTCAGGTTTACACGTAAGCCACGTGGAATCCGCTTCAGTTTATAATATTCTTTAAGCATTATGGAGTGGAGTTCCAAACCTGTAAGGCGTCTTTTCTCCTTCTCCGATTCCCGTGCAAGATTTTGTCCAGTAGGTTCGGTCAGGAAAGAGTTGTTGCTCGAATCTTGACCCAAAATACGAATTGCATCTGCTTCAGTATAAGCAAAAGATGTCGATTCTTGTGAATGTGAGCCATGTTGAGACATTTGTGGAGAATTATTCAGGAAGCTCCTCTTGGCAGAAAAAGCAATTCCACACAAAAATGAGAGCGCTCACCTGTTACTCCATAAACCTTTTCTGGTGCTAAACAGCATACAAGGCCCCCTGCGAAGAGCCAGTACAATTGCAACAAAGTCCAAAGTAGCTGTAGCACACAATTCAGTTTTGATAATGCAAAAAGTGACTAATGCTAATCATCTCAAAACTCGTCTATACAGAAAGAAAACAGACAAGAATAATTTATTACACTACGACAGTTTCCATCCAAATTCCCTTAAAAATTCTCTTCCCATATCGCAATTCACGCGAGTTAAAAGAATAGTGAGTGATCCAGGGGAGTGTGATAATTCCTTAAATGACATGATGTCACGATTTGACAAACGTGGGTACCCTCGAAAGACACTCACTAATTGCTTAGAACAAGTCCAACAACACAATAGACAAGCCTTGCTAACCAAGAAACAGGATAGACAAGATGATAATAAGAGACTTGTATTTGTTAGCCGTTACAAACACAGCCAGCAGACAGATTGGCACGATCATTCACAAACACTGGCATATTTTACAGTCGTGTCTTCCAGAGGTTCAAAGTTTCAATTTACCACCAATGTTGGCCTATAAAAGGGCAAAAAATCTAAGGGATCGGCTAGTTAAAGCTGATGTGGGCAGTCGGAAGCCCCAGAGGGGACCTTTTCTACAAAATCCTAAATTTGGCACTTTTCCCTGCCTTCATTGCTGTCAGTGTAATTCAGTAATAAAAGGGAGCACATTCCATCATCCACACTCTGGCAAACAATATAATATCAAACATTATTTCACGTGTGAAATCGTCCTTTGTGGTGTATTTATTAAAGTGTCCTTGTGGCCTATTATATGTGGGGGAAACAACACAGAAAATCAAAGATCGTATATCTAAACATAAATCAACTATTCGTACAGGACAAACTGCCCTACCTGTACCTGCACATTTTCAAAAATCTGGCCACACAGTCAGTCAGTTAATATATCAAGTGATTGACACAGTCCCAATACCCAGAAGGGGAGGTAACAGATTACTGGCCCTACACAAACTAGAAATGCAATGGATCCATAGACACAGTGTGGCCACAGGGTCTAAATAAGGACTATACACCAGCAATGTTTATTTATCAGTAGGTATGCAGACTTGTTTGTACATAATTGTATCTTATTGGCATCTGATTGGCTGTTGGTAACTGCACCCACTTTTTCTAACCTTGAACTGCAGTCCTGCAATGACTAACTCTGCACATTTTAGGGATCTGGTATTAATATTTAAAGAATGGCAGCAGTTTAAATATAAACTAACATGGGGCAACACAGATAAGGAAGGGGCAAGGCTTTATAGCCATTTATTGTAGAAAAAGTAAAGCAGTTTAAATTTAACCAACAGAAGTCAATAAGTGAATTGTGATTGGGGGTCAGATGAGTCAAAGTCATCCAGTGACAAACTGTCCAATGTTTGGGCACCCTGGTATAAATAGTGGGAGAATAACAGCATTGTTTGTGATATTCTGAGACAATTTGTAATTGGTTTTCATTTTTTATTATTTGTGGTTTTCTAGTTATTTAGCTTTTTTTTTTTAATTTGAGTTTTTTATTGATTTTCAGATAACAAAGAAATTTTCCAGTGGAGACTGGGGAAAAAGAAAGAAGACAGCGATGAAGCAAGAGAGGTAAGTAGAGGTGGGGGGTGGGGGTTAGTCACTAACCCCCACCCCCCACCTCTACTTACCTCTCTTGCATAAAAAATGTGCAGGCAGAGGGTGACTTTCGAGTTTGGGAAGGCTAATTAAAGATCACCAAGAAAATTTTTCCCTACCAGAGGTGCAGGCTAAGAGTGCTTTCAGTGCAGATAGGGGAAACAATAGTATTTCTTTAAGAAAAGTCCCCTATAGAGTGCTATAGTCACCTCACTCATTAAGCAAATGTGTGTGCCCCAATGCAGCCGTCCACACTAGGAGATCTCTCTTAGTGCATTGGCCACCGTGATTGATAGTGGTCTTTTCTTAAAAGAGAACTGAACCCCAACTCAAGTGATTGTATTTATTTACCTAAAACCCCGGGCCGGTGCTCCTATCAGCAGAAAACCGCACTGGCCCTGGGCTATTCCAGTGAGCACCACGGAGTGATTCTCTTCCGCTTCTTCTTGCTTCTCACAGCTACAAATGCGCCTTAGAGTGAAAAGCTGAACTTTAACTAAAAAAATCGACTATTTCATTCTACTGTGCATGGGTCTGCCCGGGGAAATTTGAAGAAAGAAAGAGCTGGAAGAGGATGGTTCCTGGTGCTCACTGGAATAACCCCAGGCCGGTGCAGTTTTCTGCTGATAGGATCACCAGCCCGGAGTTTCAGGTAAGTCAATACAATCACTTAGGGGTGCCTAACATTTGGCACCCCCAAGTGGAAGAAGACTTTCCTTCTCCTTTAAAGGAGAAGGAAAGGCAAAACATAAATAGCCTTGTATCCGAAGTCTGGTGGACATAGAACATACTGACCGTTTTTAACGTTTTCTTCCTGGTCTTCTGCAGTAGCAACTACGCTCTCGGAAAACTGCAGCATGTGACTCGGGTGACGTCACGCTTTTTGCAGTCATCTTCCTCCCTGCTGCCCGAGGCAGCCTTGAGGCGCATTAGGCAGACTTTCTGTTTAATGCGCATGTCTTCGGGAGCTGCCTTTCTCACAATCATCATTAATCCTTATGTCCACGCCCCCCATCCAATCAGATTACACGTCTGGGGGCTAAGGAGACGCACTGGTATTTTCGTTTAATTATAGTGGGGACAGCAAATACTTATCTTCAAGCGCATGTGGTGCGCAGTGCTCCTGAGTCAAGTTTTTTTTTTTCACGCATGTGCAATAAGCGGATAAAGGAAAAGCAAGTGTTCTCTACCTTACCAACATGGCATGGCGCCTGCGTGCCAGAAAATGCGAGCCGAACAGGGACAGGGATTCTACGCGAATGGATTGCGATATGTGAGTTACAACTATAGCAATTTAGGATGTCTTTGGGAGTGCATTACAGGGAGATAGGTAATGATTTTTGCCTTTCCTTCTCCTTTAAATACATTTTTTTAGTATGATGTAGAGAGTGATGTTCTGAGAAAATTTGCAATCAATTTTCATTTTTTATTATTTGTGGTTTTTGAGTTATTTAGCTTTTAAGTTAGCAGCTCTCCACTTTGCAGTTCCAGCAATCTGGTTGCTATGGTCCAAAATCCCTTGGTAATCATGCATTGAATTGAATAAGAGACTGGACTATGAATATAAGAGGCCTGACTAGAAAGATGAGTAATAAAAAGTAGCAATAACAATGCACTTCTAGCCTTACAGAGCATTTGTTTTTTAGATGGGGTCAGTGACCCCCATTTGAAAGTTGGAAAGATCCATAAGTAGAAGGAGAATAACTCAGAAACTATTAAAAAGAAGAAATGAAGACCAATTGAAAAGTTGCTTAAAATTTGCCAATTTATCAAATACTAAAAGTTAACCTGAAGGTGAACAACCCCTTTAAGAGTGTCATTGACATGCACAGGCTCAGCAAGCTTTGAGCAGCTGTTTAGAAGCTAAGCTTAGGGGTCGTTGCAAATCAGGAAATGAGGTTGCCCTGTTATATAAACTGGCACTATAGGGCCGCTGATTAAATTGTGATGCTAATTGTGCTGGTTTGTACCAATAAACCAAATTATGTACTAATCAGCCTTATACTGCAATATATATATATGTATATATATATATATATATATATATATACACACACACACATACAGTGTATTGTGTGACTGTCCCTAAACCCAGAGCATGTGCAGTGAAAGAACAAAGAAGATGGGGAGCTACTGGGGCATCTTTGGAGACACAGAGCTTTACTGCTAAAGGCCTGTGGTTGCCTTGGGCTGGTACAGAAGCACAAAACATCATGTACAACATTTCTACCTACTTCTTTAGTTAGGCTTTAGTTCTCCTTTAAAACAAATATTATTGTGTGCCCCATCTGATAAAATAAACTAGTTCCGTGTACACTGTATAACATCCCTGACAAACATAGAAAAATAACTGCAGAATACTATGTCAAATACATTTTGTGAACCTAGTGGAAGCTTTCACCTAAGAAAATACATTTTCCCCTAAATATAAAGTCATGTGATTACATGAAACAGATCCAGACTTAGGCTAGTCTCTCTAAATAAAAACCACACAGCAGTGTTTCCTTATTTTATTTCACCTCACTGTCCTCCTCCCTGTCCTCTAGTTTTGTCACCAGGATTCCATTGTGATAAGCACATCTCGGCATGTGAATCAGGGCAGGAAGGGGTAAAACTGCAGCAAGCTGACTCAGATTAAATACATATTTTTAACCATGGGATAAAGGGAGCTACAAATACATGTTACACACACAGCAAATCATTGTTCCATTCTCATTGCTTACGTTTCTAAATGTATTTGAAGTCTTTCAGTGACATCCTAAATATATATAAATGACAATGAGGCAGCCTGGTTTGTGCAATAAATAAATATAACTACTTGGGATCTCTTACACTCACCGCAGTCCTGTAGATGTTGCACACGTTGGCTATAGCTGAAGTTTCATTTAGCATTTACTGCTGCTTCCAGGAAGATCAGCTCTGAGCTCTCAAGGTCCCGCCCCCTCCCTCAGTCAGCTGATCTCTCAGCCTGTGTGAGACTATGGTGAGCTGCAAGAGAAACGGACTCTCTGCTTTTTATTGCACGGTATGGCTGTGTGTGAATCACTCTTTCAAATCCCCAAGTTTTAAGGACATTTACACTGCTGGTTTGGGGAGGCTTAGCCTTCATTAAAATCCGCCCATTTAGTGGAAAGGGATGTAGCTTGCATAGTCCATGAAACCTGAGTGGGGGGGGGAGGTTTGATGTCCTTCATGTTTCCTGGTGCCTTTGGATTGACCTTCGTAGATTTATAGGGGTATATTTATCAAAGAGTGAAGTTAATAGTGAAGTTCCGCCACTAGAGTGAAATTCCGCCACTCTCCATTCATTTCTATGGGATTTTTATAGGCGTATTTATCAAAGGGTGAATTTTCACTTCACCCGTTGATAAATACGCCTTTCAAAATCCCATAGAAAGGAATTGAGAGTGGCGGAATTTCACTCTAATGGCTGAACTTCACTCTTTGATAAATTTACCCCATAGTATTTTATGTGCCAATCAGTTTTAGAGTCTGTACTAAGTGGTGCGTTTGGGTGTTTGATGTTTCTATTTTTCCCACAACTTGTGTGTTACTAGATCCTTGTCGATTTGTGCAAGGGTCGTTGCAGCATATTTTTCATGTAAGAGGTTCGAGTCTATTAGCTGGAGTCGATTTTCTCTGTCAGGTATGTCCGTAGATTTCCAGTGTCGTGGTATTAAAGGACCAGTAACGTCAAAAATTTTTACAAAAAAATTAGTTAGAATACAACGAAAAAAAAAAACACCAACACAAATTAAAATTTAAAATAGCAAAGCCTTTATTAAGAAATAACTTACAGAAACTCGACTTCCTGTCCTCTTCATAAACGGCGAAAAGGTGACCATCCATCTGCAGCGCTCGATTTCTCCTCCTGGCTATACACTGACAGCGTGTCCTCTGCCCGATCGCCTTCTCCAGCTCTTCTTCATCTAGCAGCAGTATGAAGTAGATGTCTCCCGCTCCTCCGCTCCAGGAATGCAGCCCTTACTGCGGACCCTGTGCCCACTCCGTCACTGTCAGGGCAGCTGAAACAAAGCAGCCGCAAAAGAATGCGTCCAACACTGAGCCGGCAGGAGGAGTAAATAAAAGTATATCATACAACCCCGGAAGGTCCGCATTGAGTGTATTAGGAGGCTGTGTCTGCACCGCTCCAGGGCGAAAGGCTGTCGTCGTCCCCCAAATCCTGCCGCTTCACGATTCAGCCTTCAGCAGCCCAACAGCAGTTTGACAGAGGGAACAGCAGCAGCTGCAGGCGGGGAGCAGCACGGCTCACCAAAAGAAGCTCGTCCTCCTGGGGTTGCCGGCTCAGTGTTGGACGCATTCTTTTGCGGCTGCTTTGTTTCAGCTGCCCTGACAGTGACGGAGTGGGCACAGGGTCGGCAGTCAGGGCTGCATTCCTGGAGCGGAGGAGCAGGAGACATCGCCTTCATACTGCTGCTGGATGAAGAAGAGCTGGAGAAGGCGATCGGGCAGAGGACACGCTGTCAGTGTATAGCCAGGAGGAGAAATCGAGCGCTGCAGATGGATGGTCGCCCTTTCGCCGTTTATGAAGAGGACAGGAAGTTGAGTTTCTGTAAGTTATTCCTTAATAAAGGCTTTGCTATTTTAAATTTTAATTTGTGTTGGTGTTTTTTTTTTGTTGTATTCGAACAAATTTTTTTGTAAAAATTTTTGACGTTACTGGTCAGTTAGTTTTCTAGCCTCTGGAACTAGGTCCGGTATTCCATGATTTAAAAGTGCCATTGCCGGTGATATTTGTATCGGTATATTGAATATCTCTGAGAGTCGGTTGTTGATTACTTGCCAAAACGGCAATATTTTGTGGCATGTCCACCAAATATGTAACATGTTGCCTTTCGCAGTGTTGCATCTCCAGTAAATGTCTCGTTAGGGAACATAATACCTAAAAAAGAAGCCAGCGCCACAGGCACCGGGCAAAACAAACAAATATAGGGCAATAACGTTTTGCAAATGACCCCCTTATTTCTGTGCACAGGTTTTATTGTATCTTCACCGTACTATGTGTAACCCCTTCTTATCCACCACCACAATTATATATAGCCTTTAAGGGGAGAGGGGTTTCTTCTTGCCTCGCAGGCCTTACAGCAAGAGAGACAGGAACATGAATAGGAGAGGCCTGAATAGAAAGATGAGGAATAAAAAGCAGCAATAACAATACATTTGTAGCCGTACAGAGCATTTGTTTTTTAGATGGGGTCAGCGACATCTAATTGAAAGCTGGAAAGAGTCAGAAGAAGACGGCAAATAATTAAAAAAAAACTAAGGCTAATTAGAATTAGTTGCACAGAAAAGATAACTTAAAGGTGAATCACCCCTTTAAGTCCTCCATGCACGTGAAAATATGGGTGACCAGTGATTTCAGGGTGACAGGGGGAAGCAAATTGTATAACCTCTATGTAACTAATTAATCTGTTCCCCTGGTAGTAATAGGGCCAATTCATAGAACAATCATATAGATAAAACCACATATTGTATATAAAGATGTTTAAATAAAACAAGACATGTGGTTTTGTCTATATTGATGTCTTTTATTTCTATTGATTCAGAAACCAACGTTCCCTGGTAGTCAGGGTATTGGTCTCACTTTTTTAAGTGCGGGAGAAGCAGAGGTAAAAAAGAAGAAAAAAGGCCAAACAAGAAATGGAGAAAAAAAGCTCCTTAAAGGACCAGTAACATTAAAAAAAATGTAAAATAATTTGTTAGTATATATCGAAACAAAAACACCAAGACAGTTTATACTTTAAAATCGCAGTCTTTATTAAGAAATAACTTTTAGAAACTCTGCTTGCGCTCTTCTTCAGAAAGCGATCGTGCAACACTCGATTCACCCTCCCTGTCTTCCTTACAGGAGATATCCAGGGAGGAGGAATCGAGCGCCACAAGATGGATTGTTGCCCTGTTGCCTTTTCTGAAGAGGAACGCAAGCAGAGTTTCGGCAAGCTATTTCTTAATAAAGGCTTTGCGACTTTAAAGTTTCATTTGTGTTGGTGTTTTTATTTCGATGTATTCTAAAGAATTCTTTTAAAAATGTTTTTGATGTTACTTGTCTTTTAACAAACGGGTGACTCAAGGCTTAAAACCCATATAAAAACAAACCTTTATTGATTAAAAACTAACACTACCCATTAAAACCAGGTATAAGTGTATTGCACATAAATATCATGGACCCCGGGGTGTGGAGACAGGAAATGTTGGGCTTTCTCATATTTGGTGATTAGACCGGGGGACTTAAAGGAGACATATTGCATCTTGTTTATCTTTTGCCAGTATATTCCCCTTACTGTAAAAGGTATATTGTCTGTAAAAAATAGGGATGCACCGAATCCGCAATTTTGGATTCCGCAAACCCCCAAATCCTTTGCAAAAGATTCTGCAGAATACCGAACCGAATCCAAATCCTAATTTGCATATGCATATTGTGACAAAAAGTCACGTGATTTCCCTCCCTGCCTCTAATTTGCATATGCAAATTAGCATACCTTCCAACATTTTGGCAATAAAAAGAGGGACAAAAAACTTGTCATGCGTAGCATGGCAAAAATATATGACCACGCCCATTTTTATGGTCACACCCCCTAATTACCATGTTCATTTTACAATATTTGGCAGGTTATGAAAGTTTGAACATATTTCTGTGTTTTTTTCCCCAGTTATTACAGTTTTGCTAATGATGGTGAATTGCCCTTAAAGCTGTGAGTCTAACTTTTCCCAAGGGACCTGTTATCTTATATTGTTACAATTACTTATTTGCTTATCTCGAAATTGTTGCAAAAGTATCTTATCTGCAGCTGTGGCTATTCTGGGCACTGCCAAAAGCCAAATAAGTTTGAGACATTGTTTCTTTTTCTGGCTGTTCAGTGCAGAGAAAATCGGCACGTTGCAGTACAAACGAGGGACTGCGGGTTGAGCTGTCAAAAGAGGGACTGTCCCTCTATAAACGGGACAGTTGGGAGGTATGAAATTAGGATTCAGTTCAGCCGAGCAGAAGGATTCGGACGAATCCTTCTGAAAAAAGGCAGAATCCTGGACTGAATCCTGGATTCGGTGTATCCTTAGTAAAAAAAAAAAAAACCTTAAAAATGTTTTACCTGTTAAAAATGTTCATATACTAGAGTTGCAGAGAGATCATTTTGCTTCTGTGTCTTGGCTGCAATGAGAGCTGGGTGTGTCCTTAAAGGTGGACCCATCACCCAAAACAAAATCCTATTTTATCCCATTAGTCAAGCAAGATTAACTTTAATTACACTGTATAAATTATTTGAATCTTGATTCCTTCAGTCTGGGAATTCATAATTATAACAAGCAGGCAGGAGCCATTTTGTGTGACACTGTTATTAAGACAAGTCTTGTATCATCTCAGAATCTTGTTTGTGCACCAGAATGGGGGACCTGATGTCCATCCCCATGTCCTGGTTACACAATTAAATGGTAAAGAGAGAGGGGGAATGTGGAGAGAGCAGTGACATGTAGGAAGTGCTGAATGGAAAGTGAAAGTAATTGCCTAAGACATAGAGGAGGGGCAGACAATATTTGATTGACAGCTGAGATGTTTAAATGTGCTTACAACAGCTATGAATGTTTTAATATAGGAACTATCGCAAAAATGAAAATGTAATATAAGCTTCCGCATACTGAAGTAAAAAGCTTTCTAAATACAATCAATTAAATATTCTGTACCGTTTCTGAAATAATCAAGTTATGTTCACTATTCCTCTCTCAGCATCTGTTTCTCTTCATTCTCACTTCATGCAGCAGTTGGGTGTCAGATATTCATTGACAGTTAAGGTGGCCATACACAGAGAGATGCCAAACGAGCGGATCTCTCTCCAATATTGGGCTGATCCGATCGTGCGACTGCATCAACGGTCCCACCCGATCAAGATCTGGTCGACTTTCGGCCAGATCTCGATCGGGGAAGCCCGTCGGGGGGCCCCATACATGGGCCAATAAGTTGCCGACTTGGTCTGTCGGCAGCTTTTATTGGCCCATTTATGGTCACCTTTATATCCAATATATCTTATAGGGGGTTCCTTTCCTAGCAGATGAATTAGAGCTCACTCAAATAACTGATTCCAGTACAAACAAAATCTAACAAAATAACTGCCTTTTGCACAAATTCTGCATGTAGAGAGACCAAGGCCTCCCCATTAAGGCCCCCAAACACGAGCTGATAACAGACCGAGTCGGCATCTTATTGGCCCGTGTGTGGGGCAGGTTAAAAAATCCCGTCGGATCTGTAGGTTTGTGGTCCTGCAATCCGACCACCCGTATCGGATGTATTATTATCCGATCGTTGGGCCCTAGGGGGAGAGATCCGCTAGTTTGGAGACATCGCCAAACAAGCAGATCCTGACGTCTATGGCCACCTTAGACCTTATTACACCTTATATTGGATCTAACTGTCAGTGAATATCTGACACCCAACTGCTGCATGAAGAGAGAATGAAGAGAAACAGATGCTGAGAGAGGGATAGTGTGACACGCCGGGAGATCTGCGCCTTCCCTTACTTCCCGGTGGTCGACACGCAGCTTGGTCATCATGGGCATCCGACGTCTGTGCACGTCATAACACTCGTGTTTTGTCGCGGAGCATCATGACATCATCAGGGGGTGCGAGATTCGTGCCAAATTGGTGCTAAATCTCCTTTTTAAAGGGCAAGGAAAGGCAAAAAAATGTAATCCCATTTTTACCTATCTCCAATATACTTTAATTAAAAAATGTGTATTGTTTTTATAAGAAACCTGACTGTATGCAGTGAAATTCTCCCTTAATTTACTGCTGTGGATAGGAATTGTCAGACGGTCCCTAACTGCTGAGCAGGGAAACAATCATACTTATGAACAGCAGGGGGAGCCCCCGCCTTACTTCCCAGCCATGCAGAATTCAAGCAGCTTTGTTTATGATGATCCTTAAGCAGCCCAGACCACACTGAGCATGTGCACAGTCTTAGTCTTGCAAAGATGTATAACAAAGTTACAAGATGGTGACCCCCTGTAGCCAACTTTGAAAGCATAAATCATTTGTTTGATTAGGCTTGTGGTGCAGTAAGTTTATGTTTATATTATGTATACAAAATACAGCATTTCTAGCCTTATTCTATTTTAGACTTTCCTTTTCCTTTAAGCCTTGCTCTTCCTAGGACAGGTTCCAAACTGACTTCTGTTTACAGATCCTGCCAAAACCATAGATTACTTTTGCTGGTTTTTGATTCTGCCAGTGTGAGCTTGATTCCTGCCGCCTGCACTGACCTTCTTGCCTGTTCTTGTGACTACGAATTGCCTAACCCCTGTCGGTACCTCTTTTCCGACTTCTTAATACCAAACGCGCAATTCCCTGTTGGTTCCGTAGCAGAAAGGCCGGGGCCCTAAAAAGGCGTTGGTGAAAATCGGAATCCACAGGGGTTCCTGATTCACGAGTATGTTACAAATAGTGACGATAAACTTGATTATTTCATACACAATGCAGAATTTTTAATTGATTGTATTTAGAAAGTTTCTTATGTCAGTATGCTGAAGCTAAAAAGCAGTCCATTGGATGGCACTCCAGCTGGTAAATAGTATTAACTATTTCCATAAAGAAGTAGCATTATAGGAGTGCTGGAGGGCCCACAGAACATGTGCACAAATCATTTGCCCCACTAGTTGTGATAGAACAATATACTGTATATGTGTTCTGCTTCCTAATGGGAGGTTGGTGCCATGCTTTTCCCTGCGAGCCATTCATTTTTATAACTTCTGACAAGGAAAGTTCGGCTCCTTGCTCCTGTACTCGAAAGGAAGAAAACTGCTTTTGTTTAGCCTTTCACCAGAAGCTTTAAAGAGATACTGACACCAGAAAATAACCTTTTTTATTACTGATCATAACGTTGTCTTTGAATACTACTTATAATTTTGCCATAAAACTATTTGCCTTTCTTACCCCCCATGTTCCTGTATGAGGAGGCTGCCATATTTGTGCAACAGGAGTCCGTTAGTATTAAAATCTCTGACAGGCTGAGATGGGACAGTCGGGTTGGTAAAACTGTCAGGTTTAGGAACTTCAACTAACAATTACTTACAAAAGCAGAACTATCAGCGACAAATTATCAATGTGACCTATAGTTAACTGTAAGGGGCAGATTTACTAAGGTTCGAGTGAATTTTCAAAGTTAAAAAAGTTAGAATTTCGAAGTAATTTTTTGGATACTTCGACCATTGAATAGGCTACTACAACTTCAACTTTGAAGTAAAATCGTTTGAA
Organism: Xenopus petersii; assembly: GCA_038501925.1. Taxonomy (NCBI): domain Eukaryota; kingdom Metazoa; phylum Chordata; class Amphibia; order Anura; family Pipidae; genus Xenopus; species Xenopus petersii. The sequence goes on from CM076680.1 coordinate 4,588,633, forward strand.
TATTCGACCATTCGTTAATTAAAGTACTGTCTCTTTAAAAAAAACTTTGACTTCAATACATCGCCAAATTAAACCTGCCGAAGTGCTATGTTAGCCTATGGGGACCTTCTAGTGCATTTTCTAAGTTTTGCACGTCGGATAAAAATCGATCGTACGCTAAAATCGTTGGATTCGAATGATTTAATCGTTGGATTGAACGATTTTACTTCGATCGTACTATGGCCAAATTCGGTGAAAAAAACTTCGACTACAATATTCAAATCAAAGTATTTCAATTCGAGGGTCAAATTTCAAAGTATTTATCACTTCGAAATTCGACCCTTGATAAATCTGCCCCTAAATGTACATTAATATTTTTAAAAGAGATTTTAGTGTAAGTATCATTTTAATGCCAAACAGATGGCTGCAACTTTCATCCGTTTTAGTAAAGGAGCTCAGAGCCGAACATTCCGTGTAAGCATTCAGCAGCATCCAGCGTCAGACTGGGCCCCCCAGCCGCAAAGTCATATCAGCCGGGAAACCAGCTATCTCCCCTCCCTCTCCAGGAGGTAAGCAGAAACTGCAGTAAGCTGGTCTGGGCCAGTACCCCCCTCCCCCCGCGCATATACAGGAGGAAGCGCAGGGAGCGGCTATGGGCCGGTAACCCCCCCGCGTGCATGCGCGCATACTGGCGCAAACAAGATCCTGGAGCTACGGAGGAAGTGCAGGGAGCGGGTCTGGGTTTTTTCCCGGTGTCCCGTCAGCCCAGTCCGACCCTGGCAGCATCTGTCAGAAGTTACGAATGGTGGGTGAAGCAGGTGCTGGATACGACTCAGGGGAAGAAGAGTATTGGTTTGTGAGCAAAGGCAGATATCTGGAGTTAAGGGTTGAACAGTGTTCCATTCCGTGACGTCACAAGAAACCCCTCCCTCCCCTCAGAGCCCAGCTCTTCTGTAAACGGACGCTCTCTATCTAATGAACCAGTTAGTGCTGGTGACCCCTTAGAAAACTGTGAGTCAATCATGTGCCGAAACTCGAGGAAAGTTGTGGAATGAGAGCAGTTTTCGGCCTGTTTTACGGTAAGTATTGTTATTTTTTTTTCCCCTTACGTCCCTTGGCAGCACTTGCTACAGTTAGTTAATAAGCAGTAGTAACGGGAGGACTAATTAGATACAGCTTTTGTGAAAGACCACTTCCCTGGGTGTCCCACATTGAGCCTGTAATGGTTCGAGAAGGTTTTGAAGCTTGACCAGGACATTGTCCTACAGATTTGGTGCACAGAGACTCCTGCACTTTCTGCCCATGAAGCTGACAAGTCAAATACGCACATAATCCCAGAGGAACTGGCTTTTGTTGTGATGTATATGTAATCGTAATTACCTGTTTTATCCATCTGCATATTGACATCTTTGATGCTGTCTTACTTTTTTTTTTTTTTTTTTTTAATACTTGTATGTGCTATAAACAGGCGATTAGAGATTCTAATTTTTTGTACTATCTTCAGATTTATTTAAATGCTTTGTTTCACATTCAGTAATGTTCATGCTTATTCTTAGGGTCTGGATAGAAATTAGGCAAGATAATCTCAATTTTGACATGAAAACTTGATGAAGGCTAAGAATAATTCTGTCTTGAAGAATTTGTAAGTAAGGTTTCTTGCAGGACAAGGCCTGTATTTCTCCATCTCTTCTTATAGAGCAAATGGCAACTAGGAACACAGTTTTAATTGTCAGATGAAATAGGGATCCCCAACCTTTTGAACCCGTGAGAAACATTCAGAAGTAAAAGGGGAGCAACACAAGCATGAAAAATGTTCTTGGGGTGCCAAATAAGGGCTGAGATTGGCCATTTGGTATCTCCGATTTGGATTATCAACCTACATTGAGACTCAATTTGGCAGTGTATCTGGTTTTTACACAACTAAAACTTGCCTCCAAGCCTGGAATTCAAAAATAATCTCCTGCTTTGAGGCCACTGGGAGCAACATCCAAGGGGTTGGGGAGCAACATGTTACTCATGAGCTACTGGTTGGGATCACTGCTCCAATGGTTCAAAGGGCACCTTTTTGTAAATTCTTAAGGACCATATCCAAATCCCACACTGAAGACAATTGAAATACACCCTGTAGATGCACTTACAACATCAAGGCAAAACATCAGGGCACCTTAGCAGCCAACATTTGTATCTGTCTGGCCATCTGTCTGTGGAACATAGGTGCCAATGGTTTTCATATATAGTGAATAAAGTACCCTTTGAACCATTGGAGCAGTGATCCCAACCAGTAGCTCGTGAGTAACATAAAATATAAGGATATTATAAGTTACCGAGGAGTTTCATGACCATATAAAAACACGAGGCCGAAGGCCGAGTGTTTTTATACAGGTCATGGAACTCCGAGGTAACTTCTAATATCCTCATATTTTACAACTGGGGGTACTTTATTTATTATAATACACAAATTTCAATGAGTCATGTGACAGAAATGACATCAGAACTCACCGTTTATAACTGATGACATCAGAACTCACCGTTTATAAGGATATAATTTACAGGATATTCATGGCTTTTGTGTATTATAGTATGTATAATGCAACTTTAACATGTGAAAAAGATCAATACATACATAATTAGTCTGTGTAAAGAAGATAGCAGCATAATAATGGTGAGATGGAGCAATACCATGATAAAAATACAGAATAAATATGGCTTTAGTATGCTGTACAGAACAGTACCTTAATAGTAGTGTCAACAGTGATATAACCATATTAATATAGTAGCAAGGTAGCATATGATGATATATTAATGAAATCATAGAAATAGCTGAATGGTCAGCCCCCACACATTTTCACCTCAACAAATCTGGCCCTCGTTGCAAAAAGTTTGGACACCCCTGATCAACAGGAGCTTAGCCCTTAATTACCTTGCCTCCAGCAAGGTGTTTTAGCCACATATAGAATGCCCAATTCTGAACAACTTTTCAATTGGTCTTCATTATTTATTTTTAATAGTATTGAAATGATTTGTCTTCTTCTCCTGACTCTTTTTCCAGTTTACAAATGGGGGTCTAAAAAACAAATGCTCTGTAAGGGAGGAACTCCACAATGCGGCTGGTGCCGACATGTCGCCATGCAGCGAAACGCATGCGAGGTGTCGGATGTTGTGAAGAAACAGGAAGTGAAGGAGAAATCGCAGGTAAGAACTAAATTTATCCAACTGTCGGATGAAAATGCAGAAAGAAAAGTGACCACGCTTTTTGCTATATACTAATGCCAAATTTGTTATAATGTACATATTACATATGCATCACAGCGTATTATGACAATAATTAATGGTGTATTGAAAACCAATAACAATGTTACCCGTGAAAATAGTTTTAAATTCCTGTAAGATATAAAAAAAAACACCTTATGGTACCTTAACAGTTATGAAATAGAGAAAGTACAGAGAAGAGCGACTAAGCTGATAAAGGGAATGGAAGGGATCAGTTATGGGGAAAGGCAAGTTGGGATTGTTACACTGGAGAAGAGACAGTAAAGGGGGATATGATCACTATACATAAATATATAAGGGGATATGATCACTATATATAAATATATAAGGGGATATGATCACTATATATAAATATATAAGGGGATATGATCACTATATATAAATATATAAGGGGATATGATCACTATATATAAATATATAAGGGGGATATGATCACTATATATAAATATATAAGGGGATATGATCACTATATAGAAATATATAAGGGGATATGATCACTATATATAAATATATAAGGGGGATATGATCACTATATATAAATATATAAGGGGGATATGATCACTATATATTATGTAACGCCACTCGTCCAAGTGGTGCCGTCTCTGGGGGTTTAGGTAGATTGCAGGGATCGGATTGGTCTCAGAAAAACACAGTTCACACTCAGCATTGAATTTTGAAGCTGACCGCAATCAGCTTTATTCATATATAACCGGCACACAGGAGCATATTGGAAAACAAAACATAAAAAGAAATCCTAGCCTGTCCGGCTCTAACTAACATACAGTCGCTCCCTCTCTATACAATAGAGAGGATCTAGCATCCAACTCTACAAAAAACAGTAGTTTGTTTGGTTACTCACTGTGTCCGGCTCTCTCCTTACTGCATGCAGGCAGTTCCCCAGGAAGAGAGAGAGAGTAACTCTGGAGATACACTGTTTAAAGGGATTTTCCCCTGAAGTCTAACGAGGCCACTAATTAGCCAGGCTTCATCAAAACCTGGATAGCCTGGTGAATGGAAGTCCCACCCGCTCACTTCCATTCACTCCAGGGCCCTTTTTACCGGCTTTTCCAAAAGCCAAATGCAGTGAAAGAACACTCTTTCACTGCTGACATACTTTCCCTGGAGCTTAGTATATATAAGAGAGAAATCTGGGAGAAATATAAACACCTTCCACCTCTAATCCAGCATTTCTCTCACAATAAATATATAAGGGGTATATGATCGCTATATATAAATCTATAAGGGGGATATGATCGCTATTTATTAGGGATGCACCGAATCCAGGATTCGGTTCGGGATTCGGCCAGGATTCGGCCTTTTTCAGCAGGATTCAGATTCGGCCGAATCCTTCTGCCAGGCCGAACCGAATCCGAACCCTAATTTGCATATGCAAATTAGGGGCGGGGAGGGAAATCACGTTACTTTTTGTCAGAAAACAAGGAAGTAAAAAATGTTTTCCTTTCCCACCCCTAATTTGCATATGCAAATAAGGGTTTGGATTCGGTTCAGTATTCGGCCGAATCTTTCACAAAGGATTCGGGGGTTCGGCCGAATCCAAAATAGTGGATTCGGTGCATCCCTACTATTTATAAATCTATAAGGGGATATGATCGCTATATATAAATCTATAAGGGGATATGATCACTGTATATAAATATATAAGGGGATATGATCACTATATATAAATATATAAGGGGATATGATCACTATATATAAATCTATAAGGGGATATGATCACTGTATATAAATATATAAGGGAGATATGATCACTATATATAAATATATAAGGGGATATGATCACTATATATAAATATATAAGGGGATATGATCACTATATATAAATCTATAAGGGGATATGATCACTGTATATAAATCTATAAGGGGATATGATCACTGTATATAAATATATAAGGGAGATATGATCACTATATATAAATATATAAGGGGATATGATCACTATATATAAATATATAAGGGGATATAATCACTATATATAAATCTATAAGGGGATATGATCACTGTATATAAATCTATAAGGGGATATGATCACTGTATATAAATATATAAGGGAGATATGATCACTATATATAAATCTATAAGGGGATATGATCACTGTATATAAATATATAAGGGAGATATGATCACTATATATAAATATATAAGGGGATATGATCACTATATATAAATATATAAGGGGATATGATCACTATATATAAATCTATAAGGGGATATGATCACTGTATATAAATCTATAAGGGGATATGATCACTGTATATAAATATATAAGGGGGATATGATCACTATATATAAATATATAAGGGGATATGATCACTATATATAAATATATAAGGGGATATGATTTTGTGTTCTAGCACTTGTGCCCCTGGTATATACCCTTAGTGTATTGGAACATGGTATTTCCCAGGTCAAACCAAAATGTTGGTGTTTGGATTGTGCTTTGCTTCTTCTTGTTTCCAAAGTGTTGTTGTTGCTTTAATACAAATCCAGTGATGAAGAGTTGAACAGTCCAGAGGGTGGATTCCTTTTATGAAGAAGGCACAATTAAGATCAATATGATCCTCTGTCCTACAAGATAAAAAAAGTGTATTACGTTTATAGAAACGGTGTATTCTGCCCAATACAGATGTGTGTGTAGCAACAGCTAAAAATCAGCCAGATATCTATCAGGTTTCAAATTCCCTTCAAGGCAAGTAATGTATTGACTTGCCATTCTCTTCCAGTTATTATTAAAGGGGCTGTTCACCTCCATGTTAATTTTATGTAGAGAGTGATATTCTGACACAATTCGCAATTGGTTTTCATTTTTAATTATCTCTGGTTTTGAATTATTTAGCTTTTTATTCAGCAGCTCTTCAGTTTGCAATTTCAGCCATCTGGTTACTAGGGACCAACTTACCCTAGCAACCATGCACTGATTTGAATAAGAGACTGGAATATGAATAGGAGAGGCCTGAATAAAAAGATCAGTAATAAAAAGTAACAATAGATGTGTAGCCTTACAGAACATTTGTTTTTTACATGGGGTCTGTGACCGCCTTTTTAAAGCTGGAAAGAGACGAAGGCAGAAGAAGAAGGCAAATAATTCAAAAACTATAAAAAAAAATAATAATGAAGACCAATTGAAAAGTTGCTTCATATTGGCAATTCTAAAGCATACTAAAAATGATCTTAAACGTGAACCACCCCGTTAAAGGAACAGTTAAGTATAAAAATAAAAACTGGGTAAATAAATAGTCTGTGCAAAATAAAAAATGTATCTAAATTGTACCCTGGGTACCCCTGGAACTATAGCAGGGTGACACCCCAATGTTTCTATATATCTGTAACCTTGTTATGAGCTAAGGGGGCCCAGTCTGAAGGCCAGTTAGGGGGAGATTTGGGGTGAGTGCTTATTTGTACCCTGGGTACCCCTGGAACTATAGCAGGGTGACTGTTACCCCAATGTTTCTATATATTTGTAACCTTGTTATGAGCTAAGGGGGCCCAGTCTGAAGGTCAGTTAGGAGGAGATTTGGGGTGAGTGTTTATTTGTACCCTGGGTACCCCTGGAACTATAGCAGGGTGACACCCCAATGTTTCTATATATCTGTAACCTTGTTATGAGCTAAGGGGGCCCAGCCTGAAGGCCAGTTAGGGGGATATTTGGGGTGAGTGCTTATTTGTGCCCTGGGTACCCCTGGAACTATAGCAGGGTGACTGTTACCCCAATGTTTCTATATATCTGTAACCTTGTTATGAGCTAAGGGGGCCCAGTCTGAAGGCCAGTTAGGGGGAGATTTGGGGTGAGTGCTTATTTGTACCCTGGGTACCCCTGGAACTATAGCAGGGTGACACCCCAATGTTTCTATATATCTGTAACCTTGTTATGAGCTAAGGGGGCCCAGTCTGAAGGCCAGTTAGGGGGAGATTTGGGGTGAGTGCTTATTTGTACCCTGGGTACCCCTGGAACTATAGCAGGGTGACACCCCAATGTTTCTATATATCTGTAACCTTGTTATGAGCTAAGGGGCCCAGTCAGTCAATCTAGGCAGCAGGTAAAGCTGGCCATACACTACATGAGACAATCATTTTCCCACAATATTAAGCTTTAATCCGATCGTTTGGCCAAGAGCCACATAAACCCGCTGATGCAGTTTCTGATCTGATGGGAACATCAAACCTGCCCGACATCTGACAAATTTTTGGTCTATAGGTCTGATGGGCCCGTCAGAGGTAGCCCAAATTGCCAAATTGATATAATGGTTGCAAATCAGAAGATTAAATCTGCCTGTGTATGGCCACCTTAAAGGAGAATAAAACCCTAAACATGAATGTCTAATAATGGCAAATTTTATATAGTGAACTTATTGCACGAGGCTAAAGTGTCAGCTTGTCAATAGCAGCAATGATCCAGGACTTCAAACTTGTCACAGGGGGTCACCATCTTGGAAAGTGTCTGTGACACTCACATGCTCAGTGGGCTCTGATTGGCTGTTGAGAAGCTAAGCTTAGGGCTCGTCACTAATTATCCAGCAGAAAATGAGCTTCCCTGGCTGTAATATAAGCTGATGCTACAGGTTTGCTGATTATTCAATTCTGATGCTAATTGCACTGGTTTCTGTGCTGCCATGTAGTAATTATGTGTATTAATTACTAATCAGCCTTATATTGTGACATTTCTATTCTATGTGTACTGTATATTGTGAGTGGCTCCCTAAGCTCAGTAAGTGACAGCAGCACAGAGCATGTGCAGTGAATGGGCAGAAAAGAAGATGGGGAGCTACTGGGGCATCTTTGGAGACACAGATCTTTACTGCTAAAGGGCTGTGGTTGCCTTGGGCTGGTACAGAAGCACAAAACATAATTTATAACATTTCTAGCTACTTCTTTAGTTAAGCTTTAGTTCTCCTTTAAGTCCCAGTTTACCAGGAATTGCAAACTTTTAGAGTTTGGGAAATGGCTGTCTTAGTTGGAAGGTTGATTCATTAGTAACTAGATTCATTACTGTAGCAACAGATTCCCAAAAAGGTTAGCATCACGGCTATTCCAGAGCATGTATGTGGCACCATAGGTACAGCAGTACACACTTAACTGTGCAGCTACAACTCCAAGAACTCTCTCATTGGGTTTTAAAGAGAATTTATTTGAAATAAGCACATACTTTAATTAAAAATATTTTTTATAGTTTTATTTTTTTTAAAAAAAAATTTAATTTCTATCCCAATAGTAGTGAGGAATAAATGGTGTCCTTCTTCGGCCAACATTGTTTCCTACATCAAATACCCACATGATACCATTTGTCAGTAGTGTAAATGCCAACACTGGGACATAGTCTCTACTTTTTTTGTAGAGATTCTGCCAGCAGAGCAGCTCCAGAAACTGCCACAGTCTTGTCCCATTCACTTGTATGGCAGGGGTGTGACAGCACTAGTACTGGTACTTTTTAACCTATAAATACTCAGGTGAGCACAATATGCCTGCAGAGAATGTGCCAGATTGCCATCAGCCTCAGAGTAACAAAACACCCAAAAATACCTTTTAATTCAAGAGTTGCTGTATCCCTGCTGCCACACATGCTTTACCATACAGAATACCTCAATGCTATACGTTGAGCAGTAAAACATTTGAGCTGCCGGAGATTTCTAATACATAACTAAATGGAAAACTAGTTTCATGGCATTTTGTCTTCCAGCGGCAAATTGACTTTATGTGGGTGACAAAATGCCTTGACCTTACTGCACAGTTGTGTGACATATTCTCTACAGACATATTCCTTTCACTGAGCCTAAAGGTTGTACAATTAGAGGACAAACAGTACAGAGAGTTATATACAGAAATATTCCTTACATTTCACCTGACCACCAGGTCCCATTCTCCCACTGCCACTTTCCTTCTTGGTTTTTCCTTAGGCCAATCCAGAACTCAGTATTCTCCATTCTCAAGTGTTTGATGACCTCCTGTAGGGAAACAATTTGTACCTTTATTCGGGGAGAAGAAGAACCAGAGGGGCAAAGCTACACGGTCAGTTCACTCCATAAAGCCAGGGGCCTGATTAAATACTATACTGAATCAGCATGATCCTCTGTATGTAACACATCTCCTTTCACTGATCTGTGGCTCAATTCTACTAACCTGAACTATTGAGAATATCTTTATCCATGAGACAAAAGTTAGAAAAGAAACTAAGGATAAACCTTACGACAAATAGGGCGAGTGTTTATTTGTGCCCTGGGTAACCCTGGAACTATAGCAGGGTGACACCCCAATGTTTCTATATATCTGTAACCTTGTTATGAGCTAAGGGGGCCCAGTCTGAAGGTCAGTTAGGGGGAGATTTGGGGTGAGTGCTTATTTGTACCCTGGGTACCCCTGGAACTATAGCAGGGTGACACCCCAATGTTTCTATATATCTGTAACCTTGTTATGAGCTAAGGGGGCCCAGCCTGAAGGTCAGTTAGGGGGAGATTAGGGGTGAGTGTTTATTTGTACCCTGGGTACCCCTGGAACTATAACAGGGTGACACCCCAATGTTTCTATATTTCTGTAACCTTGTTATGAGCTAAGGGAGCCCAGTCTGAAGGCCAGTTAGGAGGAGATTTGGGGTGAGTGTTTATTTGTGTCCTGTGTACCCCTGGAACTATAGCAGGGTGACACCCCAATGTTTCTATATATCTGTACCCTTGTTATGAGCTAAGGGGGCCCAGTCTGAAGGTCAGTTAGGGGGAGATTTGGGGTGAGTGCTTATTTGTGCCCTGGGTACCCCTGGAACTATAGCACGGTGACTGTTACCCCAATGTTTCTATATATCTGTAACCTTGTTATGAGCTAAGGGGGCCCAGTCTGAAGGTCAGTTAGGGGGAGATTTGAGGTGAGTGTTTATTTGTGCCCTGGGTACCCCTGGAACTATAGCAGGGTGACACCCCAATGTTTCTATATATCTGTAACCTTGTTATGAGCTAAGGGGGCCCAGTCTGAAGGTCAGTTAGGGGGAGATTTGGGGTGAGTGCTTATTTGTGCCCTGGGTACCCCTGGAACTATAGCAGGGTGACTGTTACCCCAATGTTTCTATATATCTGTAACCTTGTTATGAGCTAAGGGGGCCCAGTCTGAACGCCAATTAGGGGGAGATTTGGGGTGAGTGTTTATTTGTACCCTGGGTACCCCTGGAACTATAGCAGGGTGACACCCCAATGTTTCTATATATCTGTAACCTTGTTATGAGCTAAGGGGGCCCAGTCTGAAGGTCAGTTAGGGGGAGATTTGGGGTGAGTGCTTATTTGTGCCCTGGGTACCCCTGGAACTATAGCAGGGTGACTGTTACCCCAATGTTTCTATATATCTGTAACCTTGTTATGAGCTAAGGGGGCCCAGTCTGAAGGCCAGTTAGGAGGAGATTTGGGGTGAGTGTTTATTTGTGCCCTGGGTACCCCTGGAACTATAGCAGGGTGACACCCCAATGCTTCTATATATCTGTAACCTTGTTATGAGCTAAGGGGGCCCAGTCTGAAGGTCAGTTAGGGGGAGATTTGGGGTGAGTGCTTATTTGTGCCCTGGGTACCCCTGGAACTATAGCAGGGTGACTGTTACCCCAATGTTTCTATATATCTGTAACCTTGTTATGAGCTAAGGGGGCCCAGTCTGAAGGTCAGTTAGGGGGAGATTTGGGGTGAGTGTTTATTTGTGCCCTGGGTACCCCTGGAACTATAGCAGGGTGACTGTTACCCCAATGTTTCTATATATCTGTAACCTTGTTATGAGCTAAGGGGGCCCAGTCTGAAGGTCAGTTAGGGGGAGATTTGGGGTGAGTGCTTATTTGTACCCTGGGTACCCCTGGAACTATAGCAGGGTGACACCCCAATGTTTCTATATATCTGTAACCTTGTTATGAGCTAAGGGGCCCAGTCTGAAGGTCAGTTAGGGGGAGATTTGGGGTGAGTGCTTATTTGTACCCTGGGTACACCTGGAACAATAGCAGGGTGACTGTTACCCCAATGTTTCTATATATCTGTAACCTTGTTATGAGCTAAGGGGGCCCAGTCTGAAGGCCAGTTAGGGGGGGATTTGGGGTGAGTGCTTATTTGTGCCCTGGGTACCCCTGGAACTATAGCAGGGTGACACCCCAATGTTTCTATATATCTGTAACCTTGTTATGAGCTAAGGGGGCCCAGTCTGAAGGTCAGTTAGGGGGAGATTTGGGGTGAGTGCTTATTTGTGCCCTGGGTACCCCTGGAACTATAGCAGGGTGACACCCCAATGTTTCTATATATCTGTAACCTTGTTATGAGCTAAGGGGGCCCAGTCTGAAGGCCAGTTAGGGGGGGATTTGGGGTGAGTGCTTATTTGTGCCCTGGGTACCCCTGGAACTATAGCAGGGTGACACCCCAATGTTTCTATATATCTGTAACCTTGTTATGAGCTAAGGGGGCCCAGTCTGAAGGTCAGTAAGGGGGAGATTTGGGGTGAGTGCTTATTTGTACCCTGGGTACCCCTGGAACTATAGCAGGGTGACACCCCAATGTTTCTATATATCTGTAACCTTTTTATGAGCTAAGGGGCCCAGTCTGAAGGTCAGTTAGGGGGAGATTTGGGGTGAGTGCTTATTTGTACCCTGGGTACCCCTGGAACTATAGCAGGGTGACTGTTACCCCAATGTTTCTATATATCTGTAACCTTGTTATGAGCTAAGGGGACCCAGTCTGAAGGCCAGTTAGGGGGAGATTTGGGGTGAGTGTTTATTTGTACCCTGGGTACCCCTGGAACTATAGCAGGGTGACACCCCAATGTTTCTATATATCTGTAACCTTGTTATGAGCTAAGGGGGCCCAGTCTGAAGGTCAGTTAGGGGGAGATTTGGGGTGAGTGCTTATTTGTGCCCTGGGTACCCCTGGAACTATAGCAGGGTGACTGTTACCCCAATGTTTCTATATATCTGTAACCTTGTTATGAGCTAAGGGGGCCCAGTCTGAAGGTCAGTTAGGGGGAGATTTGGGGTGAGTGCTTATTTGTACCCTGGGTACCCCTGGAACTATAGCAGGGTGACTGTTACCCCAATGTTTCTATATATCTGTAACCTTGTTATGAGCTAAGGGGACCCAGTCTGAAGGCCAGTTAGGGGGAGATTTGGGGTGAGTGTTTATTTGTACCCTGGGTAACCCTGGAACTATAGCAGGGTGACACCCCAATGTTTCTATATATCTGTAACCTTGTTATGAGCTAAGGGGGCCCAGTCTGAAGGTCAGTTAGGGGGAGATTTGGGGTGAGTGTTTATTTGTGCCCTGGGTACCCCTGGAACTATAGCAGGGTGACACCCCAATGTTTCTATATATCTGTAACCTTGTTATGAGCTAAGGGGGCCCAGTCTGAAGGTCAGTTAGGGGGAGATTTGGGGTGAGTGCTTATTTGTACCCTGGGTACCCCTGGAACTATAGCAGGGTGACACCCCAATGTTTCTATATATCTGTAACCTTGTTATGAGCTAAGGGGACCCTGTCTGAAGGCCAGTTAGGGGGAGATTTGGGGTGAGTGTTTATTTGTGCCCTGGGTACCCCTGGAACTATAGCAGGGTGACACCCCAATGTTTCTATATATCTGTAACCTTGTTATGAGCTAAGGGGACCCAGTCTGAAGGCCAGTTAGGGGGAGATTTGGGGTGAGTGTTTATTTGTACCCTGGGTACCCCTGGAACTATAGCAGGGTGACACCCCAATGTTTCTATATATCTGTAACCTTGTTATGAGCTAAGGGGGCCCAGTCTGAAGGTCAGTTAGGGGGAGATTTGAGGTAAGTGTTTATTTGTACCCTGGGTACCCCTGGAACTATAGCAGGGTGACTGTTACCCCAATGTTTCTATATATCTGTAACCTTGTTATGAGCTAAGGGGCCCAGTCTGAAGGTCAGTTAGGGGGAGATTTGGGGTGAGTGCTTATTTGTACCCTGGGTACCCCTGGAACTATAGCAGGGTGACACCCCAATGTTTCTATATATCTGTAACCTTGTTATGAGCTAAGGGGGCCCAGTCTGAAGGCCAGTTAGGAGGAGATTTGGGGTGAGTGTTTATTTGTGCCCTGGGTACCCCTGGAACTATAGCAGGGTGACTGTTACCCCAATGTTTCTATATATCTGTAACCTTGTTATGAGCTAAGGGGGCCCAGTCTGAAGGCCAGTTAGGGGGAGATTTGGGGTGAGTGCTTATTTGTGCCCTGGGTACCCCTGGAACTATAGCAGGGTGACACCCCAATGCTTCTATATATCTGTAACCTTGTTATGAGCTAAGGGGGCCCAGTCTGAAGGTCAGTTAGGGGGAGATTTGGGGTGAGTGCTTATTTGTGCCCTGGGTACCCCTGGAACTATAGCAGGGTGACTGTTACCCCAATGTTTCTATATATCTGTAACCTTGTTATGAGCTAAGGGGGCCCAGTCTGAAGGTCAGTTAGGGGGAGATTTGGGATGAGTGTTTATTTGTGCCCTGGGTACCCCTGGAACTATAGCAGGGTGACTGTTACCCCAATGTTTCTATATATCTGTAACCTTGTTATGAGCTAAGGGGGCCCAGTCTGAAGGTCAGTTAGGGGGAGATTTGGGGTGAGTGCTTATTTGTACCCTGGGTACCCCTGGAACTATAGCAGGGCGACACCCCAATGTTTCTATATATCTGTAACCTTGTTATGAGCTAAGGGGACCCAGTCTGAAGGCCAGTTAGGGGGAGATTTGGGGTGAGTGTTTATTTGTGCCCTGGGTACCCCTGGAACTATAGCAGGGTGACACCCCAATGTTTCTATATATCTGTAACCTTGTTATGAGCTAAGGGGACCCAGTCTGAAGGCCAGTTAGGGGGAGATTTGGGGTGAGTGTTTATTTGTACCCTGGGTACCCCTGGAACTATAGCAGGGTGACACCCCAATGTTTCTATATATCTGTAACCTTGTTATGAGCTAAGGGGGCCCAGTCTGAAGGTCAGTGAGGGGGAGATTTGAGGTAAGTGTTTATTTGTACCCTGGGTACCCCTGGAACTATAGCAGGGTGACTGTTACCCCAATGTTTCTATATATCTGTAACCTTGTTATGAGCTAAGGGGGCCCAGTCTGAAGGCCAGTTAGGGGGAGATTTGGGGTGAGTGCTTATTTGTGCCCTGGGTACCCCTGGAACTATAGCAGGGTGACACCCCAATGCTTCTATATATCTGTAACCTTGTTATGAGCTAAGGGGGCCCAGTCTGAAGGTCAGTTAGGGGGAGATTTGGGGTGAGTGCTTATTTGTGCCCTGGGTACCCCTGGAACTATAGCAGGGTGACTGTTACCCCAATGTTTCTATATATCTGTAACCTTGTTATGAGCTAAGGGGGCCCAGTCTGAAGGTCAGTTAGGGGGAGATTTGGGGTGAGTGTTTATTTGTGCCCTGGGTACCCCTGGAACTATAGCAGGGTGACTGTTACCCCAATGTTTCTATATATCTGTAACCTTGTTATGAGCTAAGGGGGCCCAGTCTGAAGGTCAGTTAGGGGGAGATTTGGGGTGAGTGCTTATTTGTGCCCTGGGTACCCCTGGAACTATAGCAGGGTGACACCCCAATGTCTCTATATATCTGTAACCTTGTTATGAGCTAAGGGGCCCAGTCTGAAGGTCAGTTAGGGGGAGATTTAGGGTGAGTGCTTATTTGTACCCTGGGTACACCTGGAACAATAGCAGGGTGACTGTTACCCCAATGTTTCTATATATCTGTAACCTTGTTATGAGCTAAGGGGGCCCAGTCTGAAGGTCAGTTAGGGGGAGATTTGAGGTGAGTGTTTATTTGTACCCTGGGTACCCCTGGAACTATAGCAGGGTGACACCCCAATGTTTCTATATATCTGTAACCTTGTTATGAGCTAAGGGGGCCCAGTCTGAAGGTCAGTTAGGGGGAGATTTGGGGTGAGTGCTTATTTGTGCCCTGGGTACCCCTGGAACTATAGCAGGGTGACTGTTACCCCAATGTTTCTATATATCTGTAACCTTGTTATGAGCTAAGGGGGCCCAGTCTGAAGGTCAGTTAGGGGGAGATTTGGGGTGAGTGTTTATTTGTGCCCTGGGTACCCCTGGAACTATAGCAGGGTGACACCCCAATGTTTCTATATATCTGTAACCTTGTTATGAGCTAAGGGGGCCCAGTCTGAAGGCCAGTTAGGGGGAGATTTGGGGTGAGTGCTTATTTGTGCCCTGGGTACCCCTGGAACTATAGCAGGGTGACACCCCAATGTTTCTATATATCTGTAACCTTGTTATGAGCTAAGGGGGCCCAGTCTGAAGGCCAGTTAGGGGGAGATTTGGGGTGAGTGCTTATTTGTGCCCTGGGTACCCCTGGAACTATAGCAGGGTGACACCCCAATGTTTCTATATATCTGTAACCTTGTTATGAGCTAAGGGGGCCCAGTCTGAAGGTCAGTAAGGGGGAGATTTGGGGTGAGTGCTTATTTGTACCCTGGGTACCCCTGGAACTATAGCAGGGTGACACCCCAATGTTTCTATATATCTGTAACCTTTTTATGAGCTAAGGGGCCCAGTCTGAAGGTCAGTTAGGGGGAGATTTGGGGTGAGTGCTTATTTGTACCCTGGGTACCCCTGGAACTATAGCAGGGTGACTGTTACCCCAATGTTTCTATATATCTGTAACCTTGTTATGAGCTAAGGGGACCCAGTCTGAAGGCCAGTTAGGGGGAGATTTGGGGTGAGTGTTTATTTGTACCCTGGGTACCCCTGGAACTATAGCAGGGTGACACCCCAATGTTTCTATATATCTGTAACCTTGTTATGAGCTAAGGGGGCCCAGTCTGAAGGTCAGTTAGGGGGAGATTTGGGGTGAGTGCTTATTTGTGCCCTGGGTACCCCTGGAACTATAGCAGGGTGACTGTTACCCCAATGTTTCTATATATCTGTAACCTTGTTATGAGCTAAGGGGGCCCAGTCTGAAGGTCAGTTAGGGGGGGATTTGGGGTGAGTGCTTATTTGTACCCTGGGTACCCCTGGAACTATAGCAGAGTGACTGTTACCCCAATGTTTCTATTTATCTGTAACCTTGTTATGAGCTAAGGGGGCCCAGTCTGAAGGTCAGTTAGGGGGAGATTTGGGGTGAGTGCTTATTTGTACCCTGGGTACCCCTGGAACTATAGCAGGGTGACACCCCAATGTTTCTATATATCTGTAACCTTGTTATGAGCTAAGGGGGCCCAGTCTGAAGGTCAGTTAGGGGGAGATTTGGGGTGAGTGCTTATTTGTGCCCTGCGTACCCCTGGAACTATAGCAGGGTGACACCCCAATGTTTCTATATATCTGTAACCTTGTTATGAGCTAAGGGGCCCAGTCTGAAGGTCAGTTAGGGGGAGATTTGGGGTGAGTGCTTATTTGTACCCTGGGTACCCCTGGAACTATAGCAGGGTGACTGTTACCCCAATGTTTCTATATATCTGTAACCTTGTTATGAGCTAAGGGGACCCAGTCTGAAGGCCAGTTAGGGGGAGATTTGGGGTGAGTGTTTATTTGTACCCTGGGTAACCCTGGAACTATAGCAGGGTGACACCCCAATGTTTCTATATATCTGTAACCTTGTTATGAGCTAAGGGGGCCCAGTCTGAAGGTCAGTTAGGGGGAGATTTGGGGTGAGTGTTTATTTGTGCCCTGGGTACCCCTGGAACTATAGCAGGGTGACACCCCAATGTTTCTATATATCTGTAACCTTGTTATGAGCTAAGGGGGCCCAGTCTGAAGGTCAGTTAGGGGGAGATTTGGGGTGAGTGCTTATTTGTACCCTGGGTACCCCTGGAACTATAGCAGGGTGACACCCCAATGTTTCTATATATCTGTAACCTTTTTATGAGCTAAGGGGCCCAGTCTGAAGGTCAGTTAGGGGGAGATTTGGGGTGAGTGCTTATTTGTACCCTGGGTACCCCTGGAACTATAGCAGGGTGACTGTTACCCCAATGTTTCTATATATCTGTAACCTTGTTATGAGCTAAGGGGACCCAGTCTGAAGGCCAGTTAGGGGGAGATTTGGGGTGAGTGTTTATTTGTACCCTGGGTACCCCTGGAACTATAGCAGGGTGACACCCCAATGTTTCTATATATCTGTAACCTTGTTATGAGCTAAGGGGGCCCAGTCTGAAGGTCAGTTAGGGGGAGATTTGGGGTGAGTGCTTATTTGTGCCCTGGGTACCCCTGGAACTATAGCAGGGTGACTGTTACCCCAATGTTTCTATATATCTGTAACCTTGTTATGAGCTAAGGGGGCCCAGTCTGAAGGTCAGTTAGGGGGGGATTTGGGGTGAGTGCTTATTTGTACCCTGGGTACCCCTGGAACTATAGCAGAGTGACTGTTACCCCAATGTTTCTATTTATCTGTAACCTTGTTATGAGCTAAGGGGGCCCAGTCTGAAGGTCAGTTAGGGGGAGATTTGGGGTGAGTGCTTATTTGTACCCTGGGTACCCCTGGAACTATAGCAGGGTGACACCCCAATGTTTCTATATATCTGTAACCTTGTTATGAGCTAAGGGGGCCCAGTCTGAAGGTCAGTTAGGGGGAGATTTGGGGTGAGTGTTTATTTGTGCCCTGGGTACCCCTGGAACTATAGCAGGGTGACACCCCAATGTTTCTATATATCTGTAACCTTGTTATGAGCTAAGGGGGCCCAGTCTGAAGGTCAGTTAGGGGGAGATTTGGGGTGAGTGCTTATTTGTACCCTGGGTACCCCTGGAACTATAGCAGGGTGACACCCCAATGTTTCTATATATCTGTAACCTTGTTATGAGCTAAGGGGACCCAGTCTGAAGGCCAGTTAGGGGGAGATTTGGGGTGAGTGTTTATTTGTGCCCTGGGTACCCCTGGAACTATAGCAGGGTGACACCCCAATGTTTCTATATATCTGTAACCTTGTTATGAGCTAAGGGGGCCCAGCTTGAAGGTCAGTTAGGGGGAGATTTGGGGTGAGTGCTTATTTATACCCCGAGTACCCCTGGAACTATAGCAGGGTGACACCCCAATGTTTCTATATATCTTTAACCTTGTTATGAGCTAAGGGGGCCCAGCCTGAAGGTCAGTTAGGGGGAGATTTGGGGTGAGTGCTTATTTGTACCCTGGGTACCCCTGGAACTATAGCAGGGTGACACCCCAATGTTTCTATATATCTGTAACCTTGTTATGAGCTAAGGGGACCCAGTCTGAAGGCCAGTTAGGGGGAGATTTGGGGTGAGTGTTTATTTGTACCCTGGGTACCCCTGGAACTATAGCAGGGTGACACCCCAATGTTTCTATATATCTGTAACCTTTTTATGAGCTAAGGGGCCCAGTCTGAAGGTCAGTTAGGGGGAGATTTGGGGTGAGTGCTTATTTGTACCCTGGGTACCCCTGGAACTATAGCAGGGTGACTGTTACCCCAATGTTTCTATATATCTGTAACCTTGTTATGAGCTAAGGGGACCCAGTCTGAAGGCCAGTTAGGGGGAGATTTGGGGTGAGTGTTTATTTGTACCCTGGGTACCCCTGGAACTATAGCAGGGTGACACCCCAATGTTTCTATATATCTGTAACCTTGTTATGAGCTAAGGGGGCCCAGTCTGAAGGTCAGTTAGGGGGAGATTTGGGGTGAGTGCTTATTTGTGCCCTGGGTACCCCTGGAACTATAGCAGGGTGACTGTTACCCCAATGTTTCTATATATCTGTAACCTTGTTATGAGCTAAGGGGGCCCAGTCTGAAGGTCAGTTAGGGGGGGATTTGGGGTGAGTGCTTATTTGTACCCTGGGTACCCCTGGAACTATAGCAGGGTGACACCCCAATGTTTCTATATATCTGTAACCTTGTTATGAGCTAAGGGGACCCAGTCTGAAGGCCAGTTAGGGGGAGATTTGGGGTGAGTGTTTATTTGTGCCCTGGGTACCCCTGGAACTATAGCAGGGTGACACCCCAATGTTTCTATATATCTGTAACCTTGTTATGAGCTAAGGGGGCCCAGCTTGAAGGTCAGTTAGGGGGAGATTTGGGGTGAGTGCTTATTTATACCCCGAGTACCCCTGGAACTATAGCAGGGTGACACCCCAATGTTTCTATATATCTGTAACCTTGTTATGAGCCAAGGGGGCCCAGCCTGAAGGTCAGTTAGGGGGAGATTTGGGGTGAGTGCTTATTTGTACCCTGGGTACCCCTGGAACTATAGCAGGGTGACACCCCAATGTTTCTATATATCTGTAACCTTGTTATGAGCTAAGGGGACCCAGTCTGAAGGCCAGTTAGGGGGAGATTTGGGGTGAGTGTTTATTTGTACCCTGGGTACCCCTGGAACTATAGCAGGGTGACACCCCAATGTTTCTATATATCTGTAACCTTGTTATGAGCTAAGGGGGCCCAGTCTGAAGGTCAGTTAGGGGGAGATTTGAGGTAAGTGTTTATTTGTACCCTGGGTACCCCTGGAACTATAGCAGGGTGACTGTTACCCCAATGTTTCTATATATCTGTAACCTTGTTATGAGCTAAGGGGCCCAGTCTGAAGGTCAGTTAGGGGGAGATTTGGGGTGAGTGCTTATTTGTACCCTGGGTACCCCTGGAACTATAGCAGGGTGACACCCCAATGTTTCTATATATCTGTAACCTTGTTATGAGCTAAGGGGGCCCAGTCTGAAGGTCAGTTAGGGGGAGATTTGGGGTGAGTGCTTATTTGTACCCTGGGTACCCCTGGAACTATAGCAGGGTGACACCCCAATGTTTCTATATATCTGTAACCTTGTTATGAGCTAAGGGGACCCAGTCTGAAGGCCAGTTAGGGGGAGATTTGGGGTGAGTGTTTATTTGTGCCCTGGGTACCCCTGGAACTGTAGCAGGGTGACACCCCAATGTTTCTATATATCTGTAACCTTGTTATGAGCTAAGGGGGCCCAGCTTGAAGGTCAGTTAGGGGGAGATTTGGGGTGAGTGCTTATTTGTACCCCGAGTACCCCTGGAACTATAGCAGGGTGACACCCCAATGTTTCTATATATCTGTAACCTTGTTATGAGCTAAGGGGACCCAGTCTGAAGGCCAGTTAGGGGGAGATTTGGGGTGAGTGTTTATTTGTACCCTGGGTACCCCTGGAACTATAGCAGGGTGACTGTTACCCCAATGTTTCTATATATCTGTAACCTTGTTATGAGCTAAGGGGACCCAGTCTGAAGGCCAGTTAGGGGGAGATTTGGGGTGAGTGTTTATTTGTACCCTGGGTACCCCTGGAACTATACCAGGGTGACACCCCAATGTTTCTATATATCTGTAACCTTGTTATGAGCTAAGGGGCCCAGTCTGAAGGTCAGTTAGGGGGAGATTTGGGGTGAGTGCTTATTTGTACCCTGGTTACCCCTGGAACTATAGCAGGGTGACTGTTACCCCAATGTTTCTATATATCTGTATTTTTTATTATTTCTGATGCAGACCCAGAATGGTATGGAGTACATAATAGATAAGTATCTAGTATAGGTCAATCTAAAAACAACTGGACTTGCTGAGTAATCAATGAAGACGTTTCACTACTCATCCGAGCAGCTTCTTCAGTTCAACTGACTGGTGTGGGAAGTTCTCGGCATATAAACTCTTCCACTAATCCATTTGCAATGGCACATTGTAACTCTTCAAAGAGGTGACATCTGAGGTGTTGATTCTGTGTAGTTGTGATAGGATTATCCAATGTATCATGTGACTCCTAGATACAGGTGTTACTTGTGAGAGTTACATGAATGGATGTGTGAAGTGTTCTGAATCCGCCGGGGAACAGATGTTAGAACAGCATTGTATGTAGCAGACAGGTGAAAAAAAAAACTGGTACACCCAAAGGATCAAACACCAAAAGAAAAACAAAACAATGTGGTATACGGAGTCCAGTGTAGTGAGGAGAGCACAGATCTATACATCGGGGAGACAAAACAACTGCTCTCCAAGCGAATGGCTCAGCACAGGAGGGAGAACTCTACAGGGCAAAACTCAGCTGTCTTTCTACACTTAAAAGACAATGGACACTCCTTTGAAGACAGCAAGGTCCAAATCTTGGATAAAGAAGACGCTGGTTTGAACGAGGCGTGAAAGAGGCGATTCATGTCAAGGTGGAGAGACCATCCCTGAACAGAGGTGGGGGCCTTCGACACCACCTGTCTGCTACATACAATGTGTTCTAACATCTGTTCCCCGGCGGATTCAGAACACTTCACACATCCAATCATGCAACTCTCACAAGTAACACCTGTATCTAGGAGTTGCATGACACATTGGATAATCCTATCACAACTACACAGAATCAACACCTCTGTGAGTTTCTTCAGATGTCACCTCTTTGAAGAGTTACAATGTGCCATTGTAAATGGATTAGTGGAAGAGTTTATATGCCGAGAATTTCCCACACCAGTCAGTTGTACTGAAGAAGCTGCTCGGATGAGTAGTGAAACGTCTTCATTGATTACTCAGCAAGTCCAGTTGTTTTTAGATTGACCTTTACTAGATATTCTATGACCTGGATGAATGAAAATCTTCATAGTCATAATAGATAAGATATTGCCTGATCTTTTCATTTTATACAGTACATAAATGTGCATTACAGAGAGTGCAGATCAGGTCGTACCATGGTCTCGTTGTTCAGCAGCAGAAGTGTCGCTCCTTGTTCAGCACAGAAGTACTTGGAAGAATTATAATCTCGTTCCTCAAGGGATGCAAAGTAGCAGGTACCGTTATATGAGGTCCACTTGTCTGGGCAGCTAGGAGAGCAAGTTACTAAAGATTTAAGGAAATAAAAGTTTAGATATCAGAGCACATAGTGGCCATCCAGGTACTTTGTCACTATTACTGTCATGTGACTTTCCGGTCAGTGTGTGGCTCACAGCAGTTATTTTTTTTTTGCAGCAGGAATAGTAGTAAGCCATTAATAAACTATGAAATGTCACAATTACAAGAATGAAATAAAAGGAAAAGGAGCTGCAGGGCTAAGGGAGGGAAATAGGTTTAAATGTGGCTGAAAATCTGCCTCACTGTCCCCTAAATGTTTCTTGATGTGCCTCAGAGTCTCTGTTGGCCCGAGTGCAGTCACATTAGCAGATTTCAATGCAAAAATGTTTCTGCTCCATGTGACTGCACCCAGGCCGGCAGAGACTCTGAGGCACATCAAGAAACATTTAGGGGAGCGTGAGGCAGATTTTCAGCCCAAGGGCCTGATGGCATACACCCCTGGGTTCTAAGAGAGCTTAGTTCAGTTTTAGACCAGCCCTTATTTCTGATTTTCTCAGATTCACTGTCATCTGGTATGGTACCTATGGATTGGAGAAAAGCTGATGTTAGTCCAATATTCAAAAAGGGATTACGATCTCAGCCTGTCAATTATAGGCCAGTAAGCTTGACATCTGTGGTGGGCAAATTATTTGAGGCTTGTTAAGGGATCACATTCAAAATGTTGTCCTAGTGAATGACATTATGAGCAGCAATCAGCATGGCTTTATAAAGGATAGGTCATGTCAGACGAATTTGATTGCTTTTTATGATGAGGTAAGTAAGATTCTGGACAGTGGGGGGGGCAGTAGATGTGATCTATTTGGATTTTGCCAAAACGTTTGATATCGTGCCCCACAAACGACTGCTTTCTAAACTAAGGTCTGTTGGGCTAAATGAAGTCGTTTGCACATGGATAGGAAACTGGCTACAGGATCGGGTACAGAGGGTGGTTGTTAATGGGACATTCTCTACTTGGAGTAAGGTTCTTAGTGGGGTCCCCCAGGGCTCAGTATTGGGTCCACTTTTATTTAACTTGTTCATTAATGACTTAGGGGAGGGTATTGTAAGTAATGTATCAGTGTTTGCAGATGACACAAAACTATCAGCCCAATTAATTCCATCCAGGATGTGGCACTTGCAACAGGATCTTGACAAACTGGCAATCTGGGCAGCTAAGTGGCAAATGAGATTCAATGTTGATAAATGTAAAGTCCTGCACCTGGGATGTAACAATATCCACTTATACCCTTAATGGGACTGCACTAGGCAAATCCATAATGGAGACGGAGCTTGGAGTCCTTGTAGATAATAAACTTGTCTGTAGCAAGTAATGCCAGTCAGCAGCATCAAGGGCAAATAAGGTCTTGAGTTGTATTAAATGGGGCAGAGAGTCACGGGAGGAGGGGGTCCCACTGTATAGAGCACTGGTAAGGCCCCATCTAGAATATGCCGTACAGTTTTGGTCTCCATCACTCAAACAGGACATTATTGTATTAGAGAGGGGACAGAGAAGGGCAACTAAGCTGGTAAAGGGAAAATCTTAGCTATGAGGAAAGACTGGCCAAATTGGGGATGTTCACGCTGGAGAAGAGGAGCTTAAGGGGAGATATGATAACTATGTATAAATATATAAGGGGATCATATAATAATCTCTCTAATGATTTATTTACCAGTAGGTCTTTCCAGCTGACACAAGGTCACCCATTCCGATTAGAAGAAAAGAGGTTCCAGCTAAATATTGGGAAGGGGTTTGTTACAGTGAGAGATGTGAAGATGTGGAATTGTCTCCCTGAATCAGTTGTACAGGCTGTTACATTAGATAGGTACAAGGAAGGGTCGGATGCTTTATTCACCAGTAGCTCCTCCCAGCAGACAGGAGGGAGCCAATGAGATTAGAGGAGGGAAAGGGGTGTTACAGGGAGAGCTGGGAAGTGAATCAGGGGTACAGGCTGATACATTAGATAGGTACAAGGAAGGGTCGGATGCTTTATTCACCAGTAGCTCCTCCCAGCAGACAGGAGGGAGCCAATGAGATTAGAGGAGGGAAAGGGGTGTTACAGGGAGAGCTGGGAAGTGAATCAGGGGTACAGGCTGATACATTAGATAGGTATAAGAAGGGGTTGGATGGTGTTTAGCAAGTGAGGGAATACAGGGATATGGGAGATAGCTCATAGTCCAAGTTGATCCAGGGACTGGTCCCATTGCATCTTGGAGTCAGGAATTTTTTCCCCTCTGGGGGAAATTGCAGAGGCTTAAAAAATGCCTTTCTCTGGATCAACTGGCAGTTAGGCAGGTTATTTATAGTGTTAAATGGGTTGAATTTGATGCATGTGTGTATTTTTTCAACCTAACTTACTATGTTACTTTGTTTATCCAGTCTTGGAATCCACTTTGTGCAGCACAAGCCTTAACAGTCATTGCTGGGATCCTGTCCCATCGCTTCTTTTTTTTCTCAAAATTACATCATGCCAGGTAGGATGCAAAGTCTGAGAATATTGGAGCTTTTGCAGCCACTAGAGAAGACTTTCCATCTGTCCATGTTTTTTCCATGTCACATTATGTGTTGGGCATACATGATGCCTATATTTTTTCAACCCAATTTCAGCACTGCTTAGAGTCTATACACAAAGTACTTGCCCCACGACACACGGCAAGATTATATGGAGTCTGTGCTTTGAATTGGACCAAAAATCAGGTGCAAGGTGGAGCAGTCAGAGGTACTTTGCTGCAGTGCTGTAATGTGACAAGAAGGTGTGGCAGGAAGGAGAGATGAGAGAGAAATAGTGGTGGGAAAGTGGATCACATAATAATTGGAGCCAACATAGGAGCCACATTCAAATGTAAAAAAAGAGTTGGGGAGCACATAAGCATGAAAATAGTTCTTGGGGCACAAAATAAGGGCTGTGATTGGCTATTTGGTAGCTCCTATGTGCATTAGCAGCCTACAGGAGACTCTGTTTGACAGTACATCTGGTCCTAGTATAGAGAAAAGAACAGGGAAATGCAGAGCCTGTTTGGAAGGAAGACAGACGTAAATAAAGTTGCTGTTGATTAAAACAGACAGGTTTTAGTGGTCAAACCTCATTTACAACTGCAGTGCAGCATCCAGAGCACTGGTTTTGGCAAATGCTGCGTTTTTCCCAACCACTTGATGTATTTGTTAAGTTCCATCTGATTGTGACTCCAAGTATTCACATGGAAGCTCTTGTTTAAAATACTCTGTCGTCAGTCTCCCCAACTTTATATTCACCGTTGTTAACAAGTCAGTGCATTTTACCGTTGGTCACCCTCTTTCTCTTTTCCCTTTCTAAAAATCTATGGATTACTGGAGTGAACTTACTTTTTGTGGCTTTACCCCACATCAAATGCAGTAAGTTTGATAGGGGAAAACAATACACTGAGATTTACTCAATGTTAAAAATATTGAAAGAAAAGTCAGAAAAAAATGCTGTTACAAATATTGGTGAGGAATTCAGATCAGGACTGAATCATTATCTCCCTCATGACAAAGAAGGAAAAGTGGTGGTTCAGTTGGAATTTTGGCCGATTTCTGTTTGTGAATATGGACATTGTATTTGACACTTCTAGTAAAAAAAATCCTTCCTCCACTTTTGTGAAATCGCTATGGAATAGAGGACAAATCCTAAAGGAAATTCCAGATTTAGCTGCATCCAGAACTGAATTGTGCCAGGTGAAAGTGACCTCTGATCTGCCCCCATGTGCCTGCAGTTCTTACTTACCAGAGGCAGTTGTGGGAGGTGTTGTATAATTTTCTTTTTCAATTCCTTTTCCAATGGGAATTCCAATGCCAATTCCAATGCCAATTCCAATGCCAATTCCAATAAGTGTAATCAGTGCAATACAGAGGTTACACTTTGTGCAGTGCTGGGAGATCCCCTGAAACAGCAGAAGAGCCAGTGAGTAGAATAAGGGGCAGAATTAGGGGTGTCTGGGGGGGTTATGCTGCACTGATGGAAGGGAAAGTGAAGTCAATAGAGATGAAGGTGGGTTTAGTAAACTGGTACTGACACTGCAGCAGTGGGTTATCCAGTGAATATGGATACCTGGATTTGTTGCCTTTATATGGCCAGGGATGTGAATGACTTCGTCTGTATTTCTCTCTAGCACTAAACATGTCAGTTTCTGGTTTTTCCAATGTACTTTAGCTTAAAAATGAGCCCTGATGTTTTTGTTCATCTAATTCTGCACTGCCCCTATTTTTGTTCAGTGGAAGTGGCCGCTCCTGTGGGCAGAGAGACCTGTAGTGCAGATAACTATGTGCCACATGGCCAATATTCTCAAACTCATGGGGAAGGAGTGATATACTGATGTCACTCACGTTTGCCCAGGTGCCAAGCAGGCAGATCTTAAGAAATGATTCCCACACATTGAAGTTTACATTCCACCGATACCTCACTGCTCCTCTGTAAGTGCCCAGCATTGTCACAGCCTTGCTCTTACACCCACCTGCTCTTACACCCACCTGCTCTTACACTCACCTGCTCTTACACTCACCTGCTCTTACACCCACCTGCTCTTACACCCACCTGCTCTTACACCCACCTGCTCTTACACTCACCTGCTGAAGCCTCAGCCATACGGACTCCTCCCTTGGGCTACCTGCTGCTTCCTTATGTCCAGGGCCAGTACTGCTGGAGTTCTGTGGCTCTCCCTGTACAGAAAGGATAAGTTTAATGTTGGAAAATGTATTTATAGGAATGCACCCATATACAGATGAGCAGAGCACTCATTAGGGGACACTCGGATCATTTATTTCATTCTCCACACCAATATATACAATTACCTCTAGGATTTAATGTATATTCCCCCACAGTAAGCAGAACACCATATATAATATTAACTTACAAGATAAAAGGAGTGAGTTGTGCCCACTAATAGCTATATACTAAGGGTAATTTTTATAGAGAATAATTTTCAAATAAAGTGAAATTCCTTGCAGTGACCCCCATTGAAGCCTATTGCTGGGAGGCAGTTATCAGATTTGTGTTTATTACTTCATTATTTTAAGTTCACAATGGAAATTCTGCTGTTGGCGTTACCCCAATAATTTCTGCCTCCACTCTTGGGAGAGAGTAGTTCTTACTTTCCCTTTACACAGTATCAGATGGGCTTTTGCATTGCCCTGGATCAGCTGGCAGTTAAAGGGGTTATTCACCTTTCAATTAACTGTTTGTATGATGTGTCCCCAAACGTTTTTTTTAGAAATGAGTCATATTCAAATGTAAAAAGATTTGAGCAACAAAACAAGCATGAAAAAGTCCCTGGGGAGCCATATAAGGAATGTGATTGGGAACTTGTTACTCGAGGACCACCAGTTATAATAATTCCCCTAGTAACCATGTACTGATCTGAATAAGAGACTGGAATATGAATAGCAGAGGGGCTGAATAGAAAGAGGAGTAAACAAAAGTAGCAACAACAATACATTTGTAGCCTTACAGAGCATTTGTTTTTTAGGTGGGGTCAGTGACTCCTGTTTGAAGGCTGGAAAGATACAAATAAATAATGAAGACCAATTGAAAAGTTGTTTAGAATTGGTCATTTTATAACATTAAAAGTTAATGTAAAGGTGAACCACCCCTTTAATATTTATCTGAGCAAAAGTTCAATTTGATGGACATGTGCTCCCGAGTCTGTATCACCTGCAGTGCACCTGAGCATTTGGAGAGGAGATATGAGGGGGATCAGGGCTGCAACATATCCAGCATTCACTTCTGAATTCATCTAATCCCTAAAGATATGTGACTTTATACAACCAGACAGATTATTTTGTGATGATTTTGTTGGAATGTGAATGTGCAAATGAGGGGTCAGATTTGGGACATGGGAAAATGTTTTGTGCAGAATAATTTGTTACATTCCTTGTTTCCAGGAAATATAAAGTTTGGTGATCCGTTTAATTGGCTAACTGAATAAGTAACAATTTGAAGCTTTCAGAGCACACAGGCCCATTCCTCAGGTAAAATACCTTTTGCTTCACTGAAGGGGCCCGAGTGTGCTCTGAAAGCTTCATATTGTTACTTATTCAGTTAGCCAATAAAACGGATCACCAAACTTTATATTTTCTGCATTTTTTTCAATGGCGAACATGGAAGAACATCTTAAAAATGCATTTATCTTAATAGGAGCAGAGTTATACATTTTATGACTAGAGGTACCGGCACATCTATAAACAGGGCAGAGTAATTAACCCTGTAAGTGCTGAGTGTCACCAGTAATCTCTGCTCACTGGCACATAAAGGGTTAATATGGCAGGTCAGTACGTCACACACATTTGGGCATCACTGGGCCCCCCCACACTGTCCCATTCCTGCCCCCCAAGCAGCCACTGACTATACTGTAACTTATTACACTCACGAGCTAAACTGCTGGGAATTCTGCTGATAATGTCGATTTAATAAAAAACAATATTTAGGCAATAGGAAGAAACAAATTCTATTGTCTCTGCAGCACAAATAAAGGGAAAGAGATTGAGCCCCCCCCCAACAGCAACCAGTCCCCCCTCCCCCACATTAGCGCAGAGCGGAGACTAGTAAGATTTCACCCACCACCACATCGTTTTTGGAAACTGCACTTGAGAAAAGATCCAATTGGCAGACCCCGGACCCTCCAAGCTAATTTGTCACAGCGTTGTCCTCACTGTCACACACACAATGTAATGCTTATAACAGTTGGATTGAATCCTGCATAGCTGGACCCATGTTTAGTCGATATTAAATAGCAGTTACTTTAATATTTCAAGATATATTATCTTTATTATACATCACTACCATCTGTATAATATTTCTCTTCCAGTTTCCATCTTTGTGTCTATGGGGAGCTTTACTCCTTCCCAATGTTTGTGCCCTCCCTTCCCAGTCACTCCTCCCACTTCTGCACAATTAACTCTTCCTGGGAAGTGACATTGGATTCGATATTTATAACTCAGATAAGCTTTTCCTTTAGTCCTTGTGTAATTACCCAATGGCAGAGCTAAATACATTGACAAAAAGAAATCTTGGTTTGAGAGATCAGAATTGGTTGGGGGGGGGGTCAGTGACCCCCATTTAAAAACTGGAAAGAGTCAGAAGAAGGCAAATAATTAAAAAAAACTAAACAAAATAAAAATGAGTCAAATGAAGTTGCTTAGAATAAGCCCTTTTATAAAATACTAAACGTTAACTTAAAGGTGAACCAACCCTTCAGGCCCAGACTGGCAATCTGTGGTAGAGTCCTGCAGCGGGTCGGGTACCCGCGGGTACCCGCGGGTTACCCGCAAAAACCTGCGGTACCTGGCGGGTTGTGCTGAGAAGTTCCAAGTGTGGGTATACCCGTGGGGCGGTGATTCTGAGGGTGTGCAGGTCCTGGGTCGGGCCGCGGATCTTCTCATTAACGATATTTGCACCTTTTTCTGGTCACGCCGTGTCCCGATGACGTCACTTCCGGTTTACAATGAATGTACTTCCTGTTTTACTTCTTTTTTCCTTATCATATCGACTTCTGATGATGTCACTTCCGGTTTCTAATGACAGCACTTCCTGATTCTTGATGGTCAGCGGGTCGCGGGTCCGGGTTGCGGATAAGGTACTTGCGGGTCGGGTCGGGTAGCGGGTCCAAGCGGGTAATAATGGGGGTTGCGGGTCCGGGTTGCGGGTACGGGTCGGGTACGGGTCCCAAAAAATGGACCCGCGCAGGACTCTAATCTGTGGGTTCTGGCAAATGCCAGAGGGGCTGCTATAAGGTGCCATAGAAAGTCACTATTTAGTGGGCTGGTGGGGGCTGATTGGGCCTCTGTGTACCTGAAATGCCAGGGCTTATTTTAATTCTCAGTCCGGAGTCTCACACTCTGCCCCACCTTCTTAGCAGCGCAAAGAGCACAAAGCAGGTCCCGGGCAAGTCACTTGCAGAGCGGAGATTAGTCTCACCCTCCGGTGACTCTGCACCCGGTGCAAACAACGTGCGATGAAATAGCGCCCGGATAGCGCAGCAGTAACACGGAGACTGGGGCAGTGGCGGTAAATGTCACGTGTACAAGCGGCTGCGTCAGGACCAGTTCCCGGGAGCGTCAGACTTACCGGAGAGTCAGCAGCGAGTTTGTTGCTCTCGGGTCGGTTCATCTCCAGTCGGAAAGTATCGGACTCGTCCGGCAGAAAAGGCTTCTCCTCGGGGCAGTGTTGGGGCCCAGCAATAGTGATCATACTCATACAGACTCACTCACTCACTGATCTACCGGCCTTGAACCTTGAGGGAGGAGCCACTCAATAAACTGGACTGACACACAACACACCCGCTGCTCTCATACAAATCAGTGATTCCAATTGCGCTGAAGTCACGCCCACTGAACAGACACAGTTTGTACAATTTACTGATCTTATACAAGTGACACAATGTTACAGCCACATCCGAATCCTTCACCGGAAATCCCAACACTGGACGGGGCTGATAACTCACACGTGTCAGACAGAGTGCAAGCTCTTGGGGCCCACAGACACAACATTCCATCCCTGAAGTCGAACTTGATACAATATTAAATAGGCCTCCCTGTAGCCTCTCATGTCCCACACTGGGGCCCCTCTAGTGTAACTGACCCCAGGGCCCCTGCTCTGTGTGACATAGAAATTGGGGGCAACAGGAGTCTGTCTGTAGCATCACAACAGGACCACCGGGGAGGGGCCTCACCTGAAAGCACTGGGACCCTCCCAGCTAAAAAATCTTACTGGAGGGTTTATAGACCCCCTGAGAATTATCACTTCTGTGACACTGGCCCCACTCTGTTCTTCTACATTATTCTGTGACCTGTGTTGTACCTTAACTACTGGCACCTCGAGGGTTAATTGTGTGTGTTACAGTGTGAGTGTCTATGTGTATATATATATATGTGTGTGTATTAGAGTGTATATATATGTGTGTGTTAGAGTGTGTATATATATATATATATGTGTGTGTGTATTAGTGTATATATATGTGTGTGTGTGTGTATATATGTGTATTAGAGTATATATTATATATATCTGTGTGTGTGACAGCTGCATTACATGACCTATATGAGCCCAGCACAATCAGTCAGTGACAGAGCTGAATATATTCATTAAACAAGTGTTAGTTCATAATTGGTTTTTAATCCTTCCCATAAATCCATCAGATATTAACCCTGAGTTATCCAGAGAATTCACAATATAATATAAAGCTGTAATAGAAATCAGCAGTGAGGGGCAGCAGGAGACTGATAATATAATGTACATGACCTTCAGTTTTACTACTGACAGAAGTGACCCCTCCGCAAGGTGCCAAATAATTGCGCTAAAATCCCGCAGAGACTGAGAGAAAATGCGCAATGGAAGAGAATCCACAGAAGAGAAAGAGAAACGATCGGAGTTTCGTGAAACATCTCAAGTACAATTATTAACCGGATCAGAATCTCGTTATTCTTCTATAAAGATCAGACTCTTGTCAGGCTGCACTTTTATAAATGAGCCCTGGTGTTTTTGTTCATGTATTGCCGCTCCTGTGGGTAGAGAGACCTGTAGTGCTGATGGTATAACAATGTGCTGATAATAAACTCATGAGGAAGGAGATTTATACGTGGGCTTTCATGCTATGTGGTTAATTAGCCCAGGTGCCAAGTGGGCAGATGTAGAGAAATGTTTCCCACATTGAAGTGCATATTCCACTGATCCACAGATTTCAAAATAAGGAGACCAAACCAGCCTAAAAGAATCTTTGGAATGTGCCATCCTTTATATTTAATAAAAATAAAAAAATATAACTTAACAAACCAGTTTCATTGTCCAATCTGTTACTGACAGAATGCAGAGAACCGACGCACACCCTTCAGTAGATCAGCCTGGTGCTCAATTCCAGAGGATCCGGCAACCTCCCTTGTACAGCAAACAAAAAGGATCGGCACACAGGCATCCAATTTGCAGTGTTACCTGCAATAAACGAGCAGGTAACACTGCAAATTGAATGCCTGTGTGCCGATCCTTTTTGTTTGCCAATCTGTTACTGGGCACTTCTGTGACACTGGCCCCACTCTGCTCTTCTACATTATTCTGTGACCTGTGTTGTACCTGAACTACTGGCACCTCGAGGGTTAATTGTGTGTGTTACAGTGTGTGTGTATGTGTGTGTGTGTGTGTATGTGTGTGTGTGTGTATGTGGGTGTGTGTATGTGTGTATGTGGGTGTGTATGTGTGTATGTGGGTGTGTCCAGTGCAATACAGAGCTACATAAAACTCCGCCCAGTTTGTCAGCCTGCAGAGCCAAGACAAATAAAAAGCAGTAGAACGACAATGATAAATACAGACACATATCTGACAGCTGCATTATATGACCCACATGAGCCCAGCACAATCAGTCAGTGACAGAGCTGAATATATTCATTTAACAAGTGTTAGTTTGACAGATCATAATTGGTATTGAAACCATCCCATAAATCCATTAGATATTAACCCTGAGTTATCCAGAGAATCCACAATATAATATAAAGCTGTAATAGAAATCAGCAGTGAGGGGCAGCAGGACACTGATCATATAATGTACATGACCTTTAGTTTTACTTTTATGGAGTTAATGTTGTTTTTTATTCTTTATTTTATCACTTTATCCCTCATTTAGAGCCGATATTTCTGTCTCCTCTTTCTCATCACTAGTTCCTACTGGAGCCTCCTCTCCCCATTAGACTCTTTTGGTGCAATACTTTCCCCTTAATTCTGTATTTAATAAATCACTTCTCTCTTTATCTCTTCTGAGAGCTCTTTAAGATGTTTTGCTATAAAGGTGAGAGGACAGAACTAATGGGGGCAGCAATCTTTGTTGTTGGTTTATAATTGTATTATTATATCACTTGTTTCCTCTGGGGGAGGGGAATATATATATATATATATATATATATATATATATATATATATATATATATATATATATATATATCTCCATATTATTGACTGACACTCACTCAAAAACAGTGTAAACTCTAAAATATGAAAAATATATACATAGAATATATAGTGAATAAAGTACCCCCTCTTGTAAAATATAAGGATATTATAAGTTACTGAGGAGTTTCATGACCATATAAAAGTACGAGGCTGAAGGTCATGGAACTCCGAGGTAACTTCTAATATCCTCATATTTTGCAACAGGAGGTACTTTATTTATTATAATACACACGTTTCAGTGAGTCATGTGACAGAAATGACATCACTACTCACCGTTTATAACTGATGACATCATAACTCGTTTATAACCGTTTATAAGGATATAATTTACAAGATATTCATGGCTTTTGTGTATTATAAATGAATTAATGTCAATTTGTAACAGAGAAAGATTCATTTTTCATTCATTTCTAAACGTTCATATTTTATTAACATGTATTTATATAGCGCTAACATATTGCGTAGCACTGTACATATAGTCACACTTATTACAGGCTGTATTTCTCTGAGCATTTGTGTTACATAATCTATTTAGTTATCTAATAATATCTATTTAATTATCTAATAATATCTATTTTGTTTGTCCAATAACCATAATTTAATAAATGTGTAGGACAAGTGGACATACAGGACTGTGGTATCTTATTAACATTAGAAGCACAAGTGTTAATGTTCAGTGAAACAACACAATGTACACAACACACAGACCTTTACGTTTATTGCGCTCATTATTGCGCTGACCACTATTCCATTTATTTAATTGAATTCAGACATTAAACCTTTATTAATCATTTACAGTGAAATAGTCACTGTGCCATCCTGCTATAAGTTCTGAGGGTATTTATAGATGAAATAGTCACTGTGCCATCTTTTATATTTAATAAAAATAAAAAATGTAACAAATTGGTTTCAATGTCCAATCTGTTACTGGGCAGACAAATATAGAGTTTTTTTTACCTCCTAAAACCAAGTTGTAATGTAATGATGAGTGAATCTGACCTGTTTAATTTCATCAAAAATGTGGTACCATAGGAATGTGGGCCCTTGAGATCAGGTTTCTTGGTGGGCCCCAGGCACCCCACTCCCACACTACACACAGCTGGGCATCACTGGGAAGGGGCCACCCACACTCTCACCTTCCTGCCACCCAATCACCCACTAACTTTACTAAGCTTCACAATTCCTGGTAGACTGTGACCCTGATTCTCTTCTTGTCACAAGGTGGATATGGGAGCGGCTCAGAGAGAACAGGTGGAGGGAGAGGGGCTTTCAGAGATGGAGCTGAAATGATCAGAGAGGAGGAGGAGGGAGAGGAAGGGAAAGAACAGGAGTAAAATTGCCAGAGACTGGGAAGTTGTTGCTAGGATACATTCTCCCGCCCTTCCCTGTGATAATTGCGGAGTCTCTGCTGCTCACAGTGCGGGACAAGTGTCTCCGGAATGTGCTTGGATTTAAGCCCCCGCAGTTACGTCTGCGGGAGAGTTTGAAGTAACTATGATTGTATTGGCTCACACTAGAGGGGCCACTTTGTATTTATTATTATTTATTATTAAGGTGAAGGTTATGATGGGGGCGGGGGGGGGAGTAGATCACAGTCTGGGCACCTCTAATTTAGGCAATAGAAACAAATACAAATGACTGTGTTACAAATTCTATTGTCTCTGTAGCACAAATAAAGGGAAAGAGACTGAGCCCCCCAATAGCAACGAGTCCCCCTCCCCCACATTATAATAATGTCACACACAGGTGCAGCACAACTCCCGTTACTTTCTCGCACTCCCAGCACAGCGTTACTATAGCGCTAATCATGGGTGGATCTTCATTAAGGCTTGGGGAGGCTAAGCCTCCCCAAACCTGTAAGTTGAAAAACAAGCCCCTTTAAAAGAAATCAAAAAAGTTATATATATATATATATATATAAAAAGAATCAAGTACCTGAGCTGAGCATTGCTCTTACTTGTGCTGGTTTGGGGGAGGGGCAGGGTTGCTGCTGATTAATACCTGTAAAAAGAGCATTGCCGATCATTTCACGTGTGGCTCGTGAGTGATGACATCATCGCGCGAGATTTCCTATTGCAAATCCCGTGAGATTTCTTAAAGAAACATTTAGAAGCCAATGGAAGTGCCATAGCACTGTGTAGCACTACCGGTTGGGGAGTAGGTGTGAAACCAAGTTAAACTTGGTGTTGTGTTCTGTGGCCAGAGCTAAAAGCAAACAGACACAGCAGCTGCTAATCCTCCTCCACCTGCCTGCTGTCTGGTATGTAGGCATTGTTTGATATTCAAGTATAAAGCTCTGCAAAGTAAATGACCAAAGTATCATATATATTACATTACATTTTATGACATGCTTTTTCTGGTTTAGGCTTTCAATGATTATTGGTATAAAAAATGAGCCAGGGACCCCTAATGTAAAACAGTGCTGCAGGTAGTGTACTTGCTGTGAGTTTCTGTATAATGCAGTGTGCTTGTGGTTCTTTTTATTTAGAGTAGTAACTAAAAGAAGTGTGTAAGGGCCCAAATAAGATGCAGTAGAACTCAGTTTGAACCGAGAATAAGGGATGTTGCTGGAGGCAGTATATCTGAAGCTCTTAAAGTTGGCAAAAGGTGCCTACATCTAGGGGCACGTGCAATAATAGGGATGAAATAGGAGGCAGATTATGAGGGAGTGTCTATTGTAAATGGAATTTAGCAATAATCAATGTCTAGGGGCCCCTTTTTGAAAGAAAGTAGCATTAAACAGTATGCTACAGCATATATATTCTTGTGTGTATTTTTATGTGTAACTGGTACTTTGGACACCTTATAAAATGCCCTACAATGTCAGAAAATGTATGAAGGGACTTCAGAATTCCCCACTCTTCCTTGCATAATCAACAAGGTGGGGCTGTTCAACTGGTGGAAGCTGCTTGCAACCCCCCTCTTGTATGGCCCCTGCACATGAAAGTCTCCCTACTGTGTCTGTTTACCATGTGTAAAAGGTATCACTACAGAGATGAACTGGCCCCTGCATTGTTCACACCTCAGACCCAGACTGAAACTGCCCACATTGTTCACCTGTTCATTCACAAAACGTGTCACTGAATGTAGTACATTTTAGAGTGGTCCTGATAAATTTCTATGTCTCCTGCTCTGTTCCACTGATGCTCTATGTGTGTGGCAAAAAGGTGCATTTCTTAGAGTAAAAGTCATAATTGCACAAATATAGTGCACTTTAAAGGAGAACTAAAGTCTATTTGAAGACATAGTCTAGAAATGTTGTACATGATGTTTTGTGCTTCTGTACCAGCCCAAGGCAACCACAGCCCTTTAGCAGTAAAGATCTGTGTCTCCAAAGATGCCCCAGTAGCTCCCCATCTTCTTTTCTGCTGATTCACTGCACATGCTCTGTGCTGCTGTCACTTACTGAGCTTAGGGAGCCACTCACAATATACAGTACACATAGAATAGAAATGTCACAATATAAGGCTGATTAGTAATTTAATACAGATAATTACTATGTGGCAGAAGAGAAACCAGCGCAATAAGCATCACAATTTAATAATCAGCCTTGTAGAATCATCTTGTATTAGACAACCCTCATTTTTGCTTGATAATTAGTGACGAGCCCTAAGCTTAGCTTCTCAACAGCCAATCAGAGCCCACTGAGCATGTGAGTGTCACAGACACTTTCCAAGATGGTGACCCCCTGTGACAAGTTTGAAGTCCTAGATCATTGCTGCTATTGACAAGTTGAAACTTTAGCCTCGTGCAATAAGTTCACTATATAAAATATGGCATTTTATCCTTATTCATCTTTAGGGTTTAGTTCTCCTTTAATTGTATCTTAAAAGTAAAAATGCTAGCAATCATCATAAAGTATGCAATATTACATGTATGTAATGTACATGCATATTACATATGCAATGTGTTAGAAATCACCCCAGGGAACATCATTTCCTTTAGATTCCATTCCCCATTGTGGTATACCTGCTGCACACATCCACCAATGCCCCAGCGATCCTAGACTGGGATCCTGGATACTACACGTGCACAGTAAAGATCAAACCTAAATTTTTAAGTTGCAAATTAGTGTGCATGCACTCTAGCCAGAGAGTGCAAAGGATCTCTGGGGCATCGGGCAAGATGGTGGTGCAGCAGGAGCAGCATCCTGGGCTGGTGCACTTTTCAGCACACAGAAACACTGTCCCGAGAAGGTTGGCAGCGATAGGGTGTCTAATTGGAACCACCCAGTGAATTTCCCTTTCCTTGTCCTTTAATTTTGCACCTGTTTATATTCATTACATCCCTACAAATAGGAGCTCTGGCATAAGGACTGCGGTTAGCAGTTATAATTACTGGGGTGATGCCTAACAAATTGGCTAGATATTGGAATATTGGTTGAATTTGTTTCCATTTAGCCAAAATTGCATTAGTGAGGTTGGGATGGAAGCCTGGTTTACAGCCAGGGTTCCAGTTAATATCACAGGGCTTCAGTTGGGTTGAGGTCAGGGCTTTGTGCAGTCAGGTTCTCCCACTCCCTGCTCAGCAAACCCATTCTGTTCGGACCTGGCTTTTTGCATGGGGGAATTATTGATTCCACCTTCACCGAACTTTGTAGTTTATACATAGTTTTAGCTATATCATGTGTATTTTCTATAGGTTCCTAAAATTACCAATTATGACGTTTTTGGTATTGATTTTTCAACACAAATTCAACATAGTTACATAGTTAAATTGGGTTGAAAAAAGACAAAGTCCATCAAGTTCAACCCCTCCAAATGAAAACCCAGCATCCATACATACACCCCTCTACTTTTAATTAAATTCTATATACCCATATCTATACTAACTATAGAGTTTAGTATCACAATAGCCTTTGTATTATGTCTGTCCAAAAAATCATCCAAGCCATTCTTAAAGGCATTAACTGAATCAGCATCACAACATCACCCGGCAGTGCATTCCACAACCTCACTGTGAAGAACCCCCTACATGATTTTTTTTTACACAAAAGAAACTGTATGATTTCTGGTGGTTTCAACACGTGTGTACAGGGTCGGACTGGGGGGCCCACTGGGGCTGCTGCTTTAGGGCGGCCACTGCTTGTATGCCCATGCTATGCTTTTTTGCTGCGGCTCCCCCCAGCTGCGCGTGTGCACATGCGAGCATATCCGCAAGCGCCCACATATACTTTGCTTTTTTGCCGCGGCAGGAAAACCAGGTTTTTTCTCAGTATCCCGTCGGCCCAGTCTGACCCTGCTTGTGTATTTTGTAGAGATTTATACTTCTAAGGCTAAGGCCACACTAGGCGATAGCGCCGCGATTTGACTCGCAGCGACTTTTCGCCGCGACTTTTAAGCCGCAATCGCTGGGGAAACTTTTGCGCTGGCGTCTATGGGGAATCGCGACAAATCGCCAGCGTAAAAACACACGCGGCGATCTTTTTTCTACTGTCGCTCGAAATTGCCTCGCTAGGCGATTTCGAGCGACAATGTCAATGTTAGCCTGTGGGGAAGGTCCC
Organism: Xenopus petersii; assembly: GCA_038501925.1. NCBI lineage: Eukaryota > Metazoa > Chordata > Amphibia > Anura > Pipidae > Xenopus > Xenopus petersii. The sequence continues at coordinate 4,627,062 of CM076680.1, forward strand.
CATAGGCTTGCTAAACTTTTTTTGATCGAAGGATTTTCATTCGTTAGTTTTATTAAAATCCTCGAATCGTTCAATTCGAAGGATTTAATCGTTCGATCGAATAAAAAATCCTTCGATCGATCGAATGTTTAGCGCTAAATCGTTCGATTTCGATATTCGAAATCGAACGATTTTAATTCCTGGTCGAATATCGAGGGTTAATTAACCCTCGACCAATAGTGAATCGGCCCCCACAGGGCCGGACTGGGAGTAAAAAGCAGCCCTGGCAAAAAAATCAAAGCAGCCCACAAATACGTGCTAGTCTTTTACCTATATACATGTATATCTATCTATCTATATATATATATATCCACAAAACCCCTGACTTCTAATATCTTTATCATTTACAGTCGGGGGTACATTATCCCTTATAATACATGAGTGATACTCAGAGTTCCCTGTATAACTCAGCCTGCAGCCTTGTGCCTTTATATGGTCACAGAACAACCCCTCAGTGACTTCTAAATATCCTTATCATTTACAGTAGGGGGTACATTATCCCTTATAATACATGAGTGATACTCAGAGTTCCCTGTATAACTCAGCCTGCAGCCTTGTGCCTTTATATGGTCACAGAACAACCCCTCAGTGACTTCTAATATCCTTATCATTTACAGTAGGGGGTACATTATCCCTTATAATATATGAGTGATACTCAGAGTTCCCTGTATAACTCAGCCTGCAGCCTTGTGTCTTTATATAGTCACAGAACAACCCCTCAGTGACTTCTAATATCCTTATTATTTACAGTAGGGGGTACATTATCCCTTATAATACATGAGTGATACTCAGAGTTCCCTGTATAACTAAGCCTGCAGTCTTGTGCCTTTATATGGTCACAGAACAACCCCTCAGTGACTTCTAAATATCCTTATATATACCTCCCAACCCCCATATACACTCTGTACTGCACTTACCTACACTATCCCCCGATATTTACCTCCCATATACACCCACATATAGAGCAAGCAACAATAGGACAGTTCCTGCCTCAATACCCTGTAATGTAACAGTTAATTTTAAAACAGCAGAATAGGGAACAATACTATTTTCTTCTGTCTCTGCTCCCCTGAAACAGTTAATTATAAAAAGCAGCAAGCATAACCAACAATACCATCTGTACTGTGTCCTTAAAGCCCCCCTTTCCAGCAGCCAGTATGCCTAGAGAATTTACGATCCTTCTTGTGACCCACGTTAACTTTAAACAGCAGCCTTCCAATTAGAGTGTGCACTTCTCCAGAGCAGCAGAGAACAGGCGCCCAGTGCAGGCCAATCCTCCCACATTCTTTTATTGAGAGACGTGCACACTCTTACCTGTCCCGTGCTGTTTAAAGTTAAATGATACAGCAGACCAAAGCCACAAGACGGCTGTACTGCTGTACTGCTCCTACATGAATATGTGTACCTTTGAAGAGTAGTGCGCTGCTCGCTCAAACACAAGCAGGTCATCAATCTGGTAGGAGGTGGGCTGGGCTAATTGCGAGGGCAGGCATCAGGAGAATGCACGCTCCTGCGTGCACTCAGAATATAATCAGAAGAGGCTGCCCACAGATCTTATTCCAGTCTCCGCCCTCGTGGCTCAGCCCTCCCCCTGTCCTAAAATGAAGAAACTGTTCGGGCTATTCCACACGGGGAGATAGCCACGCGTTTGCGGTCGCGGCGCTGTCGCCGCGACCGGCGCAGGCGACAGTTTTGTATGGGCGCCTATGTAAAAACGCCTGTGCTAACCACACGAGGCGATGCGCTTTTCAACAGTCGCCTGAAAATGCCTCGCCAGGCTTTTTCAGGCGACTGTTGAAAAGCAAATCGCCTCCTGTGGTTAGCACAGGCGTTTTTACATAGGCGCCCATACAAAACTGTCGCGGCGCTTTGTCGCCGCGACCGCAAACGCGTCGCTATCTCCCCGTGTGGCCCTTAGCCTTCCCAAACAAAAGTCACACTCCGCCTATGGCCGGCGCTAATACTGAGTCTCACACACCTTCATACCAGCGCATAGAGCACAAAGCAGGTCCCTGGCAAGTCTCTTGCAGAGCGGAGATTAGTCTCTTCCCTCCGGTAACTCTGCACCCGGCGCAAACAACGTGCGATGAACAAACTCTGTGGATCAGTAGATCAGCGACACAACAGGGACTGGGGCAGTGGCGGTAAATGTCACGTGTACAAGCGGTTCCCGGGAGCGTCAGACTTACCGGAGAGTCAGCAGCGAGTTTGTTGCTCTCGGGTCGGTTCATCTCCAGTCGGAAAGTATCGGACTCGTCCGGCAGAAAAGGCTTCTCCTCGGGGCAGTGTTGGGGCGCAGCAATAGTGATCATCCTCATACAGACTCACTCACTCACTCACTGACGGATCCGGGCGCTCAATAAACGGGACTGACACCTGCACCAACACGCCGGCTGATCTGATATGTCACTGAAGCCACGCCCACTGATACAAGCCACGCCCAATGTACAGAGACAATATGAAATGTGCTGATACAAGTCACGCCCACTGATGCAAGCCACGCCCACTGTACAGACAATATGAAATGTGCCGATGTGATACAAGTGACAGAAGTGACACAATGTTACAGCCACATCCGAATCCTTCACTCACCGGAAATCCCAACACTGGACGGGGCTGATAACTCACACGTGTCAGACAGAGTGCAAGCTCTTGGGGCCCACACAACATTCCTTTAGTGAAGTCGAACTTGATACAATATTAAATAGGCCTCCCTGTAGCCTCTCATGTCCCACACTGGGGCCCCTCTAGTGTAACTGACCCCAGGGCCCCTGCTCTGTGTGACATAGAAATTAGGGGCAACAGGAGTCTGTCTGTAGCATCACAACAGGACCACCGGGGAGGGGCCTCACCTGAAAGCACTGGGACCCTCCCAGCTAAAAAATCTTACTGGAGGGTTTATAGACCCCCTGAGAATTATCACTTCTGTGACACTGGCCCCACTCTGTTCTTCTACATTATTCTGTGACCTGTGTTGTACCTTAACTACTGGCACCTCGAGGGTTAATTGTGTGTGTTACAGTGTGAGTGTCTATGTGTGTATATATATATATGTGTGTGTATTAGAGTGTATATATATGTGTGTGTTAGAGTGTGTATATATATATATATATATATGTGTGTGTGTATATTAGTGTATATATGTGTGTGTGTGTGTATATATGTGTATTAGAGTATATATTATATATATCTGTGTGTGTGACAGCTGCATTACATGACCTATATGAGCCCAGCACAATCAGTCAGTGACAGAGCAGAATATATTCATTAAACAAATGTTAGTTTGACAGATCATAATTGGTTTTTAATCCTTCCCATAAATCCATCAGATATTAACCCTGAGTTATCCAGAGAATTCACAATATAATATAAAGTTGTAATAGAAATCAGCAGTGAGGGGCAGCAGGAGACTGATAATATAATGTACATGACCTTCAGTTTTACTACTGACAGAAGTGACCCCTCCGCAAGGTGCCAAATAATTGCGCTAAAATCCCGCAGAGACTGAGAGAAAATGCGCAATGGAAGAGAATCCACAGAAGAGAAAGAGAAACGATCGGAGTTTCGTGAAACATCTCAAGTACAATTATTAACCGGATCAGAATCTCGTTATTCTTCTATAAAGATCAGACTCTTGTCAGGCTGCACTTTTATAAATGAGTCCTGGTGTTTTTGTTCATGTATTGCCGCTCCTGTGGGTAGAGAGACCTGTAGTGCTGATAACAATGTGCTGATAATAAACTCATGAGGAAGGAGATTTATACGTGGGCTTTCATGCTATGTGGTTAATTAGCCCAGGCGCCAAGTGGGCAGATGTAGAGAAATGTTTCCCACATTGAAGTGCATATTCCACTGATCCACTGATACCTTATTGCCCCTCTAAGAACCTGCCATTGCCATGCCCCTGCTGTTATACGCAATTTAATGTCACCATTTATTTCATTCTCCACACAATATATACAATTACCTCCATGATGTAGTGTATATTCCCCCACAGTAAGCAGAACACACATATATAACATATATAATATTCATTTACAAGATAAAAGGAGTGAGTTGTGCCCACTAATGGCTATATACTAGAGGTATACTATTTAGATAAAGTGAAATTCTTTGCAGTGACCCCCATGGGAGCCTATTGTTGGGAGGCAGTTGTCATATTTGTGTTTATTACTTCATTATTTTAAGTTCACAATGGAAATTTTGTTGTTGATGTTGCCCCAAACATTTCTGCCTCCACTTCTGGGAGGGAGTAGTTCTTACTTCCCCTTTACACAGTATCAGATGAGCTTTTGCATTGCCTACTAATGTCACAGTTCCAGTTAAGTCACACACAGACTTGGCAATGAGAAGGACAGAGGGACAGCAGCAGCTGTGGAGCATCTCATTGGCTAACACAAACTACCCGACTCCTCCAGTTCCCTAATTTCAGCATGGGAGACCGCAAAGCAAGGAAGGAGCTGTTTGTCACACTAAAGCACTACAGTCTGCAGCATGATCATACACAGTCAGTCAGTGTCTCTGCTCTTGTATCATTCAAGTGTCCCTGGTGATTGTGTTGGTTACTTGTCCACTTTCCAGTCAAAGCCAGAGAGCAGTGCAGGCAGTAAACCATGTAAAATAACTATATCATTCTGCTGTGAGTTCTGGGGGTATTTATACATAAAATAGTCACTGTGCCATCCTTTACCGTTTAAAATATTTTATTTGATTTTCATATTAAACAAATGAAATCAAAATGACAACAAATGTTATGCAGATGAAGAAAATATGTTGCAAAGGAGACAATGGCATGATAGTATCAAAACTATATCATTCATGAAAAATAACAAAAAACGAACTAAAAATTAACTAATCCAGTGGATGCACAAGTAATAAAAGAAAGAAAAAGCCCATTTATCATCTGGAGTGTCAGATAGGTCATCTAACTATTGAAGAAAGCGCATTATTTGATCGCCAGTATTGGAGTTACAGATTTCAAAATAAGGAGACCAAACCAGCCTAAAAGAATCTTTGTGCCATCCTTTATATTTAATAAAAATAAAAAAATATAACTTAACAAACCAGTTTCATTGTCCAATCTGTTACTGGGCAGACAAAAATATTGTTTTTTTTTTTAAAACCAAGTTGTACTGTAATGAAAAAATAAAATAAAAATGTGGTATCATAGGAATGTGGGCCATTGAGATCAGGTTTCTTGGTGGGCCCCAGGCACCCACTCCCACACTACACACAGCTGGGCATCACTGGGAAGGGGCCACCCACACTCTCACCTTCCTGCCACCCAAACACCCACTAACTAATAATGTACATGACCTTCAGTTTTACTTCTATGGAGTTAATGTTGGTTTTTATTCTTTGTTATTTTATCACTTTATCCCTCATTTAGAGTCGATATTTCTGTCTCCTCTTTCTCATCACTAGTTCCTACTGGAGCCTCCTCTCCCCATTAGACCTTTCTTTCCCCTTAGTGAATTTGCCCCTTTATGTCTTCTGAGAACTCTTTAAGATGTTTTGCTATAAAGGTTAGAGGACAGAACTAATGGGTGCAGCAATCTTTGTTGTTGGTTTATAATATTATTATATTACTTCTTTCCTCTGGGGGAGGGGAATATATATATATATATATATATATATATATATATATATATATATATATATATATATATATATATATATATATATAAAACCATATTATTGACTGACACTCACTCAAAAACAGTGTAAACTCTAAATTTCTATATCAGAAAAAGATATACACATAGAATATAAATGAATTAATGTCAATTTGTAACAGAGAAAGATTCATTTCTAAACGTTCGTATAGTCACACTTATTACAGGCTGTATTTCTCTGAGCATTTGTGTTACATGATCTATTTAGTTATCTAATAATTATAATTTAATAAATGTGTAGGACAAGTGGACATACAGGACTGTTATTGGCTGACACTCTGTAAACTCTACATTTCTATTCCAGAAAAATATATACATAGAATATAAATGAATTAATGTCAATTTGTAACAGAGAAAGATTAATTTTTCGTTATTTTCTAAACATTCATCTATTTATTGTATTATATTCAATATTATAGTATAATATATATTATTATATTATATTCATGTATTTCTCTGAGCATTTGTGTTACATGATCTATTTAGCTATCAAATAATCATAATTTAATAAATGTGTAGGACAAGTGGACATACAGGACTGTGGTATCTTATTAACATTAGAAGTGTTAATGTTCAGTGAAACAACACAATGTAAATAACACACAGACCATTTCTTTCATTGCGCTCATTATTGCGCTGACCTCTATTTCATTTATTTAATTGAATTCAGACATTAAACCTTTGTTAATCAATTTATTACACAATTATTGATCAAATACAAATGTAGTACATGACTGCGCATGATTCATTTACGTGTAACAGACCATTCAATTCAACACGATTATGAGAATCCTTTGGCTGGTTCTTTCCGCATTCCGAGAACAATAAACTCGCACAGTTGCGTATTAGTCACACAATAATATAAATAAATAATCATAGGAAGGATCTGACTTTTATTAAACTGGGTACAGTGGGCAAGTTAAACAGAATCGAGTTAATCGAGATTACAATACAGAAGTGACTCCTCCGCAAGAACGAATTACGCTAAAATCCCGCAGAGACGGAGAGAAAATGCGGAGAGAATCCCCAGAAGAGAAAGAGAAACGATCGGAGTTTAGTGAAACATCTCAAGTACAATCATTAACCGGATCAGCATCTCGTTATTCTTATATAAAGATCAGACTCTTGTCAGACCGTGTGTATAATATATATATTATATATATAGTGGTGTCAGTTACTTGTCCTCATCCAATATGGATTAATAACTAGAATTCCTCTGTCACCAGCATTCACTACATAATCAGTGGATTAAATGAGAATATTCATTTTAAGGAAATGCCTGACATTGTGGCTTTATAACTATTCATTATAATTCTAATAATATATTTTTAAATATAATTATTATTGCGCACTTCCATTGCTTGATATTCTCTTGCATAAACTTGCCTTATATTTCTATAGTTTTAATTAATTCATAACGAACACATACATATATATTTTTTTGTATAGAAGACCCTGTACTTCTCTCCCATTAGTCACATTCATAAGGAAAAATAGAAATGAAGTTGATCAGAGTAAATGGATAAATATCAGGTCACTGAAGACAATTGTATCACAAAGAGAACAAGTTTATAAAGCGATAAACATAGAAAATAGGCGCATATTTATAAACTGTTTTATAATTTCACAGTCTCATGTTTACATGGGGAACAACAACCCAAAATCCTTTATTTGAGGCAACAGTCAGGTTTGACAGACACATGAAACAAAGAGTCGTCTGCACTCAACCCAATAGATTTAAGACATTTTGTGCTACTGCTACTGAAAAATGCCTTATATTATTGCAATATATGGACAAACAATCCCTGTTTTGTTTAAAGGGTAAGGCATTTTTCAGTAGCACAAAATGTCTCTGTCTTAAATATATTTATATTTATATTTATATATATATATATATATATATATATATATATATATATATATATATATATATATATATATATATATATTTATATTTATTTAATATATATTTGTATTTGTCTATGTGTATTTTGTGGTCACAGCCTCATTGCACCTTTGCTTTGCTTAATGGTTTTAGTGGTGAGCACAACTTCCCCTTGGTTCTTATAGACACATGAAACAACACAGTAAACAAAAACTGGCTGGTTTGGTTGAGGCATATAGTCTCATCCTTGTCTTCAATTACAAGTTGTTGTTACAACTTCCAACACTTTTTTCAGTTCAGTTGGTTTCAGACAGTTCACCAAAAAATAAAGACCATGTTTCCAATGACTTTCTATTTTCTATATGTGACAGTTTTTTTTAATATTGAAGTGTAAAGTGTCATTGTTTCCCCTTCTAAAGCAACTCTGGAAGGGGGGTCGCCGACCCTGTAAACTGCTCTAAATGGATACATTTAGTTGATCCATTTCTTATCTTTGTCCCTGCTGAGCAGAATCCCTGAGTTTCATTACAGGCAGCTGTTAGACTTGATACAATAGTTACCGATACTCCAGAGATGCTGCTGAGAAATGGATCAACTCAATGTTGTAAAATTGTAACAGAATCTGCACCTGAATTACTGAGCTGCCAGACTCAAACACCAGAGACACCAACATTACACTTTACACTTAGGGGCAGATTTAGATAGGGTCGAATATCAAGGGTTAATTAACCCTCGATATTCGACTGTCAAAGTTAAATCCTTCAACTTCGAATATCGAAGTCGAAGGATTTAGCGCTATTCGTTCGATCGAGTATTAAGTCCTTCGAATCGTTCGATTTCAAGGATTTTAATCCATCGATCTAACGTTTTTTCTTCAACAAAAAAATACTTAGAAATATTGACTTTGGTAGGTTTTAGGTGGCAAACTAGGGGGTCAAAGTTTTTTTTTTAAAGAGACAGTACTTCGACTATCGAATGGTCGAATAGTCAAACGATTTTTAGTTGGAATCGTTTGTTTCGAAGTTGTAGTCGAAGGTCGAAGTAGCCCATTCGATGGTCGAAGTCGCCAAACAAAACATTTGAAATTCGAACTTTTTTTTATTCATTCCTTCGCTCAAGCTAAATAATTGGGCCACTTAGATTTTGGAAAAACGGTAAAAAGTGGAAAGTACTCGGAAAAAGTTTTTTTCTGGGGAACAATCTGAAAACAATTAAACTGAAAAGTGTTTGGAAGGGGAACAGCCCCTTTAATAAACATTTGGCCCCACTCTGAATTTGAGGACTTGAGAAGTTGAAGCAGAAGCTCCATTCCATCCAAAAGCCAATCAGTATCCTGACTATCAATTAACATATATTTATACAGCACCAGCATATTCCCAGTTACTGGAATTAAATGTTATACGATGGGGCATATTTATCAAGGGTTGAATTTCAAATTGAAAAAACTTCAAAATTCAAAAAGACCGACTGAAATTAAGTTGAAGTTTTTTATTGGTTGAATAGGTTTTCAATCTAAAAGATCCTTATTCACCCGAATTTGAATCGTATGAATTGAAGGTATACCATTTGATCGAATTTGATTCAATTTTTTCTCAAAAAAACAACGCTTTTTCAAAGTCCACCAATTGACTCCAAATACGTTCTAGGAGGTCCCCCATTGGCTAAAACAGCAATTCGCCAGGTTTTAGATGGCGAATGGTCAAAGTCGAATTTTTCAAGAGACAGTACATGATAAATTTCGAATATGGACTATTCCATAGTCGAAGTACACAAAAAAATAGCTCGAAATTTAAATTTTTTCATTCGAAAATTCACCTCGACCTTTGATAAATCTGCCCCATGTGTAGTATAATGTAGCGCACACTCTGAGGCATATTTATACTATAGGCATATTTATACTATAACTTTTGAATGATTGAGTTTCTATTTTTCATTGAAAAAAAAAAACCAAAAGATGTTGCCAAACTGGAATGTGCACGTGACTATTTAAAACATAAATTTTGAAAATGGAATCACACAAAAATGGAAAAGAAAAACTCAAATGCAACACAGTCACATTTTACTCATCCTTTTCCAGGAGTCTGTCAACTTTTAAAAAACACTTGAATTTTCCTAGTACAAATAACTTGCCGGCTTTTAGATGTTACATTTTGACATTCATGTTTTTTTGCTCATATAAATCTCTAGTTTCAGAAACTCAAATTCATCGAGTTTAAGGGCAGAGACACACGTGGAGATTCGGGGAGATTGAGTTGCCCAGCGACAAATCTCCTCTTCTTCGGGCGACTAATCTCCCCACAATGCGTGTCTACCAGGACTAAGGAGCATATTTATCAAGGGTCGTATTTCTAATTGAAAAAACTTCGAAATTCGAATTAAAAAAGACCAACCGAATTTAAGTCAAAGGTTTTTTTTGGTTGAATAAGTCAGTCGAATCGTGCGAATCAAAGAAATATAGCATTCGATTCCACGTTTTGCCCAAAAAAAACCCTTCGATTTTTCGAAGTCCACCAATTGAATCCATATGGTTCTAGGAGATCCCCCCTAAGCTAAAACAGCAATTCCTCAGGTTTTAGATAGCGAATGGTCGAAGTCGAATTTCTAAAGAGACAGTACATGATAAATTTTGATATTCGAATTTTTGAATTTTTTTTTCAAATTCAAATCGAATTTGGACTATTCCCTAGTTGAAGTACACAAAAAATAGCTCAAAATTTGAATCGTTTTCATTTGAAAATTGACCTTGACCTTTGATATATCTGCCCCTAAGTGTCCCTGTTAGACACAAATGCGTCAGGCCTTGGTTTCAGCCCAAGGCAACCACAGCCCTTTAGCAGTAAAGATCTGTGTCTCCAAAGATGCCCCAGTAGCTCCTATGGTTGCCACCCGGCCAGTATTTTACCGGCCTAGCCGGTAAAACACCTGCCAAGGACGGGGCCGCTATTAGAAATTTACCGGCAATGTAGCTGCCGGTAAATTTGTATTACCCTTAAAAAGACCCCTCAGCCCACCCCCAATCCCCTGTAAACTCAGCTTGACCATCGGTTTTTGTCCTGGCCGCGCCGTGGCTGCACCCTTTTGCATCACAACCCCACCCTCTTTGCCATCACACCACACCCCTTATTGTACCCGCCCCCCACCAGCCGGAATTTTTTTTTGCAAAAGGTGGCAACCCTAGTAGCTCCCCATCTTCTTTTCTGCTGATTCACTGATTCACATGCTCTGTGCTGCTGTCACTTACTGAGCTTAGGGAGCCACTCACAATATACAGTACACATAGAATAGAAATGTCACAATATAAGGCTGATTAGTAATTAATACACATAATTACTACATGGCAGCACAGAAACCAGTGCAATTAGCATCAGAATTGAATAATCAGCAAACCTGTAGCATCAGCTTATATTACAGCCAGGGAAGCTCATTTTCTGCTGGATAATTAGTGACGAGCCCTAAGCTTAGCTTCTCAACAGCCAATCAGAGCCCACTGAGCATGTGAGTGTCACAGACACTTTCCAAGATGGTGACCCCCTGTGACAAGTTTGAAGTCCTGGATCATTGCTGCTATTGACAAGCTCAAACTTTAGCCTCGTGCAATAAGTTCACTGTATAAAATATGCCATTTTTAGCCACATTCATTTCCTGGGTTAAGTTCTCCTTTAAATGAAGTGTAGCACAGGGCATGTGGATATATTTATGTGTATACGGGTGAAGTTAGAGCGGGAGAGTGGCGGGTTGATGAGGGGTCCCATGAATTTGGTTCAAAGTCTTAAAGAACCCCATTAGTATAAGGTGAGTCACTCCCGGCTGGTTCATTAATAACAATTTAATAACAATTTATTTGCTTTGGTCAGTTTCCCATTTACCTTTCAGAACGGGCCCAGGTTGTACAGTGATCTCTAATGTTCAGTATTGTGCTAATAACTGGGGAGGGGTAATGTGTACAATGTTCTGAGGAGTTCTAGCATCTTGTATTCTGTAAAGTCTCATTCAAATCAGAATGTTGTGCGGTAAACGGGCGCCATCTTGGATTCTCCTACTTTTTGGAAGTTAGTGTTCCTTTCTGATTACATACCTGAAGCTCAACTAATTACCCAGAGTTAAGGCAGAGCCACACTTTGTCATTGCCCCAATTTCTCCCTGTACCACTCAGTAACACAGTTGTACCTTACAGCACAGTAGTTATAGTTTCTGGTGGGCAGCAATGTTGATAGATAGGGGTACATGTCCCAAAAAGCCACCAGAGATAGACTATGGCAGTTTTTCAAGTGCCACAAACGCTACTAATGCCCAACACCAGCTGATTTATTAATTGTGCCAGACCTACCAATGAAAGATATTTTTAAAGGACAACTAAAGCCTAAAAATGAACATGGGTAGAAATGCTGTACTTTATAAACTCACCTTACTGTACCAGTCTAGAGGCTCAGCAGCCCTGTAACAGTAATGACCTAACATTGGTGATAAATATCAGGAAGATTTGTGGAGATGTTGCCCATAGCAACCAATTGAATTTGTCCCCAGCAGCTCCTCACCTTAGGCCTCTTTTGTGTGTCAGTGGCACTGCACATGCTCAGTGGGCATGTTGTTGGGAAGCTAAGTGTAGGGGTCGTGGGAAATCATGAAGCACTGATTTTACTGTCATAGCTGATGCTATGAATTATGATTATGAATGCATACTGATGCAGACTGCACTGATATCTATGCTGCCAGGTCATGTGAGTTATTTAGCAATTCGTCTTGTATTGTGACTGTTATATTGTATATTTACTGTATATTGTGAGTGGGTCCCTAAACTCAGTAAGTGACAGCAGCACAGAGCATGTGCAGTGAATCAGCAGAAAAGAAGATGGGGAGCTACTGGGGCATCTTTGGAGACACAGATCTTTACTGCTAAAGGGCTGTGGTTGCCTTGGGCTGGTACAGAAGCACAAAACATAATTTGCAGAATGTCTAACCTGGTTCTTTGCTTTAGTTTATTTTAATTTTCAGCAGTGGGTGAGTGACTATGTGATATGCCTGGAGCACTATTATAGATTCCAGTAGTTACACGTGACCATGCAGTTCCCTAAGAACTTACACTCCGTGAAAGAGTAAAACAAATACTTGACTGGTGCAATCATGAAACAAGAGGCATTTCTGAGCATTGATGAAAACAGCCCTCGTGTCTCCATTAGTTTTAGCAAAACCTTAAATCAGAATGTGGGTCAGAAACTGTAGCAACGACCAGAGGTACCAAACAAATGTGCCCCAAGCCACAGCAATTAACTCCCCCTCCGAGTGTATATTGTACACAGGGCCACCGTTACTCAGAAATATGAACTAAAATTCTTTTTCAACAATGTTTTCCCATATATCTATGACTAGTAGAAAAACTACTGTCCATTGTAATCCCACTGGGCCATAGAAAGTGTTGCAGTATCAGCACAGGTCAGAACTCTTTTATTTCTGGTAGGAAATGACTTGTGCAGCCCATTAACTAATGTCCCTATGAATAATAAGCCTAAACTACACACAAGGCTGCCCCCTTATTCCACTGGCAGTTCCTCATCATCCTCACCACTTGCCCCCAACCAGTGGATGAATGAGCCCAAAGTAAATAATCCTCTGCCAATGCAAAAAGCACTGCTCTGTGTGTCATATACAAACCCTCCCAATGTGCCCTCGCCCTGATCATGATTTTACCTTTCTATTGTGTTTGCTGAAGTCTGAAATTCTTTCTCCTTTGTGGAGCCTCTGAAATTAACTCTGTAATGCCAGAAAACTGCCCTAATATTTAAATCTGAGATTGGTTTTGGATAGTGCATGTAGTGCCGTATGTATAAGAATTTGATCTCTCTTTGATTTAATATAATTAATAAAGACTGAATGTTAAAACCAAATTTCCACCAATTCAGAGCCATGTGAGTGTTTTTTCTGGACTGTGAGTCTATTTACTCTATGTGGTCTGAAACTGCAAACTGATACATTTTCCCCCAGCAACTGCGCTATACCACCCACATAGAGACGGAGCCCCCAGAATAGCAGCCATGTTTGGCCTAGGGTTGCCACCTGGCCGGTATTTTACTGGCCTGCACGGTAAAAATGATGGTTGATCCCAATGTTATTAATAGGGAATAAAGATAAATATATTGGAAGGTCAGTGATCCGAATGTTATTAATAGGGAATAAAGATAAATATATAGGAAGGTCAGTGATCCCAATGTTATTAATAGGGAATAAAGATAAATATATAGGAAGGTCAGTGATCCCAATGTTATTAATAGGAAATAAAGATAAATATATAGGAAGGTCAGTGATGCCAATGTTATTAATAGGGAATAAAGATAAATATATAGGAAGGTCAGTGATCCCAATGTTATTAATAGGGAATAAAGATAAATATATAGGAAGGTCAGTGATCCCAATGTTATTAATAGGGAATAAAGATAAATATATAGGAAGGTCAGTGATCCCAATGTTATTAATAGGGAATAAAGATAAATATATAGGAAGGCCTTTATTTTTTTTCCAGAAATGGTGGCAACCCTAGTTGGGGCACACCCATGCACATAATGAGCCAGTCTGGGAACATAGAAGAAGAGGAGTGTTACTCTGGGTATATAATGGGCAGAACATACAGGAGAGGAATATAACTGTGCTTATGGCACTGGCCAGTACATATAGGGCTGGTTATATAGTTGTGGAGCACAAAGCAGGTGTTTGGTATTGTAGTGGGAATTCACAGAAACAGAACATCACTTGAGTTTTAGTATTTTTGACTCCAACTGCGTGCATTCTGTACTCGCGCATTCTGTACTCGCGCATTTTGTACTCCTGCATTCTGTACTCGCGCATTCTGTACTCACGCATTTTGTACTCCTGCATTCTGTACTCGCGCATTCTGTACTCGCGCATTCTGTACTCGCGCATTTTGTACTCCTGCATTCTGTACTCGCGCATTCTGTACTCGCGCATTCTGTACTCGCGCATTTTGTACTCCTGCATTCTGTACTCGCGCATTCTGTACTCACGCATTCTGTACTCACGCATTTTGTACTCCTACATTCTGTACTCGCGCATTCTGTACTCGCGCATTTTGTACTCCTGCATTCTGTACTCGTGCATTCTGTACTCGCGCATTCTGTACTTACGCATTCTGTACTCACGCATTTTGTACTCCTGCATTCTGTACTCGCGCATTCTGTACTCGCGCATTCTGTACTCACGCATTTTGTACTCCTGCATTCTGTACTCGCGCATTCTGTACTCGCGCATTCTGTACTCGCGCATTCTGTACTCGCGCATTCTGTACTTGTGGATTCTGTACTCGCAAGAGGCAGAATACAGAACAAAGACCAGGGTGGGGGGTTTATACCCTTTTACATCACACGTTATTGCAAAGAAATGCGAAAGGAAGAAAAACATTGGTGTGGGAGCTGTAACTTAAGGTCTGAGAACAACCTTGAACATTTGGAAAGAGAGTCGCACTCCCCTAATGGCCCCACAGCTGTGAAACAATGAGACTACAGAGCAGTGATAAGACTCGATCTGAAGACGTTTCACTCCTGGTACAGCTGTAAAGGGTTAATTTGAAACAGTTCTGACCACTGAAAGGGGGGGCTTATGATTCTGAGGGTGGTCTCTGTCTATAGTGAGTCAGACCTGATATACACAAGTCAACCTTTACAGTAAATGTAACTATTACAGTATCTCAATATAGGAAGAAGGAATATAGGGTCCCCTCCCTCTCACACGCACCCCATTCTCACTGAATTTGTAGGGAACCCCTCTCTTTGCTAACCTGGGCTACTAATGCAGCATTTGGGCTATGTGATTGGCAGCAGTGATGATGCACACTTTTGAGTGATCTGCCATTGGTGGATGGACACTAATTGACTTTATTTGCATATCAAATGCTTTATATTCACCTTTTACACTGTGTTCCTTATGCTTGAGAAAGGGACGTGACCCCGAAACATTGCATTTGGCAATACACACGCTTGCTTGCATTGATCCTGTGTGCCTTTGGATTCTTTTTTTACTCTTGGGTAATTCACAAGAAACTTGTAAAAATAGACTTTCGGCTTTTGCCAAGTCTGCTGCTTCATGAGGTTACACTGCCCCATCCTCCAACACTATAACCACAGACTGTGAAAGATCAGTCGCACAGTAAAGTTAGTGGGAAGAGGAGCAGGATGACCCTAAAGAGTCAGAACCTGGATGATCCAATTACAGTCACTGATTTATTACTGGACAAGGTAAGAGCTGCACCTGCACATTCTGAGTCTCAATGAGACTAATTGTGTGATTTGGACTCTTACTTTTTATGGCAGGACAGAGGTGAGGAGGGAATGTGACAAATAAAAGCACAGAGAAAATATATAATTAAATATTATTTAACATGATCAGTAAATATTATAGAGATATCCAACCTGCAGCCCATGGGTGTCCACAGAAAAGTTTCCAGGGAGGGGGGAGAAATCATCAACCCAAAACAACCTGTTTTCTAGTCTAAGCCCGTATTCAATAAGTAGGTGTACAAGTAATGCCAAGTTTGTAAGAAATTAGTTTATGAGCAAAGCCCCTACAGTTACTCACAACTGACATAACATAAGGAGGGCTGCTTAAAGGAAAACTATACCCCCAAAATAAACACTTAAGCAACAGATAGTTTATATCATATTAAGTGGCATATTAAAGAATCTTATCAAACTGGAATATATATGGAATATATATATATATATATATATATTTTTTTTTTTCCTTTAAGCGCACGGGCAGATTCGGGGAGATTAATCTCCTCTTCTGCGGGGCGACAATCTCCCCGAACTGCCTTCCCCCTGCTAAAATGAAAAAAAATACCTGCGGCAAAGCACTTGTGGCGCTTCAATTTCCGAAGTCGCCTGAAGTTGTGCTTAAAGCCTAAAATATATTTCTAGCTATTATTGTGTTATGTACAGTGCAGCACATTATTATAATACAGAGTTGTGTCTTTTGCTTCCACACTTCTTCCTGTTACAGTTAGAGCTGCAGTATTTCTGGTCAGGTGATCTCTTCCTGTTACAGTTAGAGTTACATAGTTACATAGTTACATAGTTAAATTGGGTTGAAAAAAGACAAAGTCCATCAAGTTCAACCCCTCCAAATGAAAACCCAGCATCCATACATACACCCCTCTACTTTTAATTAAATTCTATATACCCATATCTATACTAACTATAGAGCTTAGTATCACAATAGCCTTTAATATTATGTCTGTCCAAAAAATCATCCAAGCCATTCTTAAAGGCATTAACTGAATCAGCCATCACAACATCACCCGGCAGTGCATTCCACAACCTCACTGTCCTGACTGTGAAGAACGCCCTACGTTGCTTCAAATGAAAGTTCTTTTCTTCTAGTCTAAACGGGTGGCCTCTGGTACGGTGATCCACTTTATGGGTAAAAAGGTCCCCTGCCATTTGTCTATAATGTCCTCTAATGTACTTGTAAAGTCTAATCATGTCCCCTCGCAAGCGCCTTTTTTCCAGAGTTGCAGTATTTCTGGTCAGGTGATCTCTTCCTGTTACAGTTAGAGCTGCAGTATTTCTGGTCAGGTGATCACTTCCTGTTCCAGTTAGAGTTGAAGTATTTCTGGTCAGGTGATCTCTGAGGCAGCACACAGACCATCACGAAATGGTGGTTCAAGGCAAGAGGGCAATATTTACTTAAATATATATTCCAGTTTGGTAAGATTCTTTAATATGCCACTTAATATGATATGAACTGTTGCTTAAGTGTTCATTTTGGGGGTATAGTTTTCCTTTAAACCCTAAAAGACATTTAACCAGTGGCGTAACTAAATGTTACTGGGCCCCACAGCAAATTCAATTTAGGGCCCCAAAATATTGAAAAGTTGGCCTATTCTACCAAGGTATGTTCAAATTGCTCATTAATTAGGACCTCACTGGGCCCCCTACACTCCTGGGCCCCCCTGTATCTGCAGGGTTTGCTTTCTCTGTAGTTACAGCCCTGCACTTAACCAGAAACATTCACTTATGTCACTTTCCCAGCTGGAACTAACAAAGGCTTAAATGCAGCGCATAGAAGTCTGTCACTATTTTATATATATTGTATATTTGATGGTTTATCAATGAGTATATTGGGAGATGAATTCACATAGCAGGACTGGTAAACTAGAACAGAGAGGCCAATGAATGGGGAGACTGAGCGGGAACACACACAACTTCCCTTCTCCTAACAATACAGACTGACATTTGGTGGGTCCCATGGTTTTCCCCCTTTATTACACAATAATACCCACGGATATTTAGTCTGTGTCCCACATATACAGAGTGTCACACACATACTCCAGTATGGGGACCTGGGGTACTTGTTCTTGCCCTGCTCAGTTTTGGACAGGGGTAGATTTATATCATATTAAGTGGCTTATTAAAGAATCTTACCAGATGGGAATATATATGTGAGTAAATATTGCCCTTTTACCTCTTTTATCTCACGTTTTCTGGTACTCTGTGTGCTCACTGCAAATGCTGCAGCTCTAAGTGTAACAGGCTTCCCGAATTCCCCTTCTCCTTTTTCTCTGTTCTTCTAATTTCATCTTTATTACGACATTTTCCCATTTTAAGAATTTCCCCACTGAGCAGCCTCACATTTAATTAGACCTTCTCCTGTTTCACCCTGTAGCCACAATTAGCCAGACATCAGTAAGGGCTCTTACACACGGCCGTTCTGACCTGCGCTCCGCTGCGTTCCGTTTTTTGTCGTTCAGCCGCAGGGGAGCGCAGGAATAGACGCAAGTAATTATTTGTAATGGGGCTGTACTCACTCAGGCACGTGTAGGCGATGAACGCAGGAAAAATGCAGCATGTTGTGTCTGAACCTGCGTTCTGCGCCTACACGCGCCTGAGTGAGTACAGCCCCATTTCAAATAATTACTTGCGTCTATTCCTGCGCTCCCCTGCGGCTGAACGCCAAAAAACGGAACGCAGGGGAGCGCAGGTCGGAACGGCCGTGTGTAAGAGCCCTAAAGGTGGCCATACACGGGCACTAAAGCTGCAGATATCGGTTATTTAGACCTATTTGACAGCTAATCTGCCTGTGTATGGGGTATCCGACGGGTCTTCCCAATTGATATCTGGCCACAATATCGATCGGGAAGGTTTGATTTTAACCCGACCGACTCGTCAAAGCCCCTTGGTGTATTGTAATCCAATCGTTCGAATATACGACCGAACATTCGGATTACCCCCGATATAGCCATGCCATTAGTGGCATATCGGGGAAAGATCCGCTCTTTGGCGATGTCGCCAAACGAGCGGATCTTTGAGTGTATGGCCATCTTAAGATCACTGCAGAAACTGAATACACTTAAATCATTATCTGGCAAATACCACAAACTTTTCTTCTTTCTAATTGCTCTTATGCAGCTTGTTCCACTCTGCCTCCTATATAATGTAGCTAAACTTCCTACATAATGATTAAAGGGGCTGCTCACGTTTAAATTAAGTAGGATGTAGAGAGGGATATTCTGAGACAATTTGCAATTGGTTTTCATTTTTTATTATTTGTGGTTTTTGACTTATTTAGCTTTTTATTCAGCAGCTCTCCAGTTTGCAATTTCAGCCAACTGGTTGCTAGGGTCCAAATTCCCCTAGCAACATGCACTGATGTGAATAAGAGATTGGAATATGAATAGGAGAGGTCTGAATAGAAAGATGAGTCATAAAAAGTAGCAGTAACAATACATTTGTAGCCTTACAGAGCATTTCTTGTTTAAATGGGGTCAGTGACCCCCCGTTTGAAAGCTGGAGAGAGTCAGAAGAAGAAGGCAATCAATTCAAAAATGATAAATAACGAAGAGCAATTGAAAAGTTAAACTTAAATCACTCAAAATTTGTAACGAATGTATAATGGGAAGTTGCTTAGTTGGTTAGTTTATTTACCATTTAAAGGAGAACTAAACCCTAAAAACTAATAGACCTAAAAATGGCATATTTTATATAGTGAACTTATTGCACGAGGCTAAAGTTTGAGCTTGTCAATAGCAGCAATGATCCAGGACTTCAAACTTGTCACAGGGGGTCACCATCTTGGAAAGTGTCTGTGACACTCACATGCTCAGTGGGCTCTGATTGGCTGTTGAGAAGCTAAGCTTAGGGCTCGTCACTAATTATCCAGCAGAAAATGAGATTCCCTGGCTGTAATATAAGCTGATGCTACAGGTTTGCTGATTATTCAATTCTGATGCTAATTGCACTGGTTTCTGTGCTGCCATGTAGTAATTATGTGTATTAATTACTAATCAGCCTTATATTGTGACATTTCTATTCTATGTGTACTGTATATTGTGAGTGGGTCCCTAAGCTCAGTAAGTGACAGCAGCACAGAGCATGTGCAGTGAATCAGCAGAAAAGAAGATGGGGAGCTACTGGGGCATCTTTGGAGACACAGATCTTTACTGCTAAAGGGCTGTGGTTGCCTTGGGCTGGTACAGAAGCACAAAACATCATGTACAACATTTCTACCTACTTCTTTAGTTTAACCTTCCTTGTCCTTTAAGCATTGGTAGTCAGAACCAGCAGTGGAGAGGATAGAAAAAGACTGATTAATACTGCAATTACATTTATGAACTTAAATCACTCAAAATTTGTAATAAATGTATAATGGGAAGTTTCTTAGAACGACATTTTCTTCCATTAGGTAAAATACAATAGTTGGGTTTCTATCCCCTTTAAGCTGCTATTTCATATCGTCTCTTCTGAAACATTTCTTCCAGGTTAATTTATGTTTCTTGTTTATATTGTGTTATTGTTGCCATTGATATTGCTGCATGTATTGTCCCCAGCAACAGGCACAGTCGGAGGCAACACATGAAGAAGACTATGAAGGACAAACAAGACACACGGACAGCAGACAGACTCAATCCCATAGTGATAGAGAGGTGAGTGGGAGACACATAGGGGCTGATTCACTATGGGTCGAATATCGAGGGTTAATTAACCCTCGATATTCGACTAGGAATTGAAATCCTTCGACTTCGAATATCGAAGTCGAAGGATTTAGCGCAGAAAATTAGATCGAAGGATTATTCCTTCGATCGAACGATTAAATCCTTCGAATCGAACGATTCGAAGGATTTTAATCCAACGATCGAAGGAATATCTTTCGATCAAAAAAACTTAGGCAAGCCTATGGGGACCTTCCCCATAGGCTAACATTGACTTCGGTAGCTTTTATCTGCCGAACTAGGGGGTCGAAGTTTATTTTAAAGAGACAGTACTTGATTTTTAGTTTCGAATCCTTCGATTCGAAGTCGTAGTCGAATGTCGAAGTAGCCCATTCGATGGTCGAAGTAGCCCAAAAAAACCTTTCGAAATTCGAAGTTTTTTACTTCGAATCCTTCACTCGAATTTAGTGAATCAGCCCCATAATATTTACTGTATTGATGGGACAATATATATTTTGCCTTACACGGTTCCACATTATAATTAGGTGGAGATGGGCCTGACCATATGCTCTGCTCTGTTTTGTGGGCAACAATTTTTGATTTATTCTAAATATAAGGTGCCACATTCCCAGCAGCCCCGGCTCTTCCATAGAATTAACAGAAGCGTTAAATCTTTAACTGTTTAATTATTAATGGATTTTCTTTCCAGACTTTACAGAAACATAAAAAGATTATCGGGATCGTGGCTGGAGTCCTAGTTATTGGTTTAATAGTTGTAGTTCCGATTGCTGTGAATTCCTCCAGAACCGCAAACCCAGTATCAAACGGCCTATCTACTAATATTTTGGGAAATCGATCAGCAGGTAAGTACCCCTATTTACTCGCTCTGGATAAACGTCTCCCCTGTTTCTTTACAACTCCATTATTTGCAGATTCACCCGTTTCATAAGTGAGGGGAAGTGATGAGCACACTGAACTGCCCGGCTGAAAATTAATTTAGAGTATTGTATATGCCCCACATGTGACAATAAGAACCTGCAGAAAATGAGCACTACATGAACCCCAGCCATGCCAGTAAAACCAACTGCTGGAGGGTATCAGGCTGGAGAAATCAGGGACAGAAGAAGCACAGGGGATTCATTTGGTGACAGAACAGAATCTGTTTTTTTTTTTTTTCTCAGATTCTAGTTTATCTCCCGAAGAACCTGATTGGAAGTCGTGCAATGGAATAAATGTTAATATTTCCAACCAAGAATTGTCCTTTAAAGGCAGCCGAGATCACTGTGCCAAGTACCAGGCCCGACTGCTTGATATGAACTCTGCCAAGGTAACCGAGTGTATTTAAAATGATAGACCAATTGCAAGGTGTAGATCTACCTGTGTGCCTAGCTAAATTGTGACTGCAGTTATTTATCAAAATCCAAATTTATCTCATTTATTTCTGAAATCTACTGCGACCAAATTCGCAAGGATAATTTCCACTTATTTATCAATACATTTTTACTGAAAATTTCGAAAACTCAAAATAATCATGAAAATTTTCGGATCGTATGAATTTTTGTAGGATTTTCTGACCAAAAACTCAGATTTTTCTGGATTTTTGAGTTTCTGGCATTTGGACTTTAATAAATAATCCCCATAAAGTACAGAGTAATGCAGGGTCTGTTCCAGTAACATAACCATTATATTACAGACCATACAGAATTGTATCATGGACAATGACAACTACTGGATTGGACAGGACTGTGATTTGTAAGTATTTAATTAACATAACAAAAAATTACCACTTTCAATAAATAACAAGTAATTTATAAATAACCATAAATCAGTCTTAAGATTTTCCATGTTATAGACCAGGTACCCGCTATGTCACATATTTGGAGGCCACTTTATATACAACAATTATATTATATAGAGGTCTATGGAGATTTAGGGGGCTGGGGATTCTAGTAATTGTGGCTGAATGCAGCAGTATTTTTATATCTGTAACCTTGTTATGAGCTAAGGGGGCCCAGTCTGAAGGTCAGTTAGGGGGAGATTTGGGGTGAGTGCTTATTTGTACCCTGGGTACCCCTGGAACTATAGCAGGGTGACTGTTACCCCAATGTTTCTATATATCTGTAACCTTGTTATGAGCTAAGGGGGTCCAGTCTGAAGGCCAGTTAGGGGGAGATTTGGGGTGAGTGCTTATTTGTACCCTGGGTACCCCTGGAACTATAGCAGGGTGACTGTTACCCCAATGTTTCTATATATCTGTAACCTTGTTATGAGCTAAGGGGGCCCAGTCTGAAGGTCAGTTAGGGGGAGATTTGAGGTGAGTTCTTATTTGTACCCTGGGTACCCCTGGAACTATAGCAGGGTGACTGTTACCCCAATGTTTCTATATATCTGTAACCTTGTTATGAGCTAAGGGGGTCCAGTCTGAAGGCCAGTTAGGGGGAGATTTGGGGTGAGTGCTTATTTGTACCCTGGGTACCCCTGGAACTATAGCAGGGTGACTGTTACCCCAATGTTTCTATATATCTGTAACCTTGTTATGAGCTAAGGGGGCCCAGTCTGAAGGTCAGTTAGGGGGAGATTTGGGGTGAGTGTTTATTTGTGCCCTGGGTACCCCTGGAACTATAGCAGGGTGACACCCCAATGTTTCTATATATCTGTAACCTTGTTATGAGCTAAGGGGGCCCAGTCTGAAGGTCAGTTAGGGGGAGATTTGGGGTGAGTGCTTATTTGTACCCTGGGTACCCCTGGAACTATAGCAGGGTGACACCCCAATGTTTCTATATATCTGTAACCTTGTTATGAGCTAAGGGGGTCCAGTCTGAAGGCCAGTTAGGGGGAGATTTGGGGTGAGTGCTTATTTGTACCCTGGGTACCCCTGGAACTATAGCAGGGTGACTGTTACCCCAATGTTTCTATATATCTGTAACCTTGTTATGAGCTAAGGGGGCCCAATCTGAAGGTCAGTTAGGGGGAGATTTGAGGTGAGTTCTTATTTGTACCCTGGGTACCCCTGGAACTATAGCAGGGTGACTGTTACCCCAATGTTTCTATATATCTGTAACCTTGTTATGAGCTAAGGGGGCCCAGTCTGAAGGTCAGTTAGGGGGAGATTTGGGGTGAGTGCTTATTTGTGCCCTGGGTACCCCTGGAACTATATTTTAACTGCGCTCCCCTGCGTTCCATTTTTCGGCGTTCAGCCGCAGGGGAGCGCAAGAATAGACGCATTTCATTTTTTAAAATGGGGCTGTACTCACACAGGCACGTGTAGGCGCCGAACATGCGCCTGTGTGAGTACAGCCCCATTTGAAAAAATGTAATGCGTGTATTCTTGCGCTCCCCTGCGGCTGAACGCCAAAAAACGGAACGCAGGGGAGCGCAGGTAAAAACGCTCATGAGTAAGAGCCCTTATGCAATATCTTTCTATAGAGACCTACATTGTTTGGGGGGGTATAGTTTTCCTTTAATTACCTGAATTAAATACTAATTCATTAATTAAATATACAATGATATAGCCCTTAAATTATACACCATTAAAATTAATTCAGAAAAAGTGCTAATGCTAATTGCAATCTCAGATTGCCAGTGATGTAAAAGTTAATCAAACTTGAAAAACTTGTTAAAAAAATTTTGCCTTAATAAAGCCCAGGCGAAACGCGTGTTGGCAGAATGACTAGTATTTGGAAAACGGAATTGATTCCTAATTTTGTTTTTAAACTAATTTGTGGATATTTAATAACTTAACCGTACCTCACCACATTTAATAAGATAGTTCCCCCCCCCCTCCGGCTTATGTGTGTTTTATTCCCTGCAGAACCATGGACTTAACCTGTAAAGTTTTCAGCAAAGAGTCTGGATTTGTGTCACTTCATCACAGCACAGAGAGACGGTTCATTTGCATTAAAAATGCATAATGGCATTAGGTATTTATTTATGTGCATTATAAGATACATACCTGTAGTTTTAATATAAACACAGGGTCATATTACATATTACAGAATTGTGCTTAGTACAGGGGATACCTATGCTGCCATAGTTTTATGGGATCTCTCTGTACAGACTATGAGCAAACTTAGGGACTGTTCCTGCTGAATTGTGCTTAGTACAGGGAATACCTATGCTGCCATAGTTTTATGGGATCTCTCTGTACAGACTATGAGCAAACTTAGGGACTGTTCCTGCTGAATTGTGCTTAGTACAGGGAATACCTATGCTGCCATAGTTTTATGGGATCTCTCTGTACAGACTATGAGCAAACTTAGGGACTGTTCCTGCTGAATTGTGCTTAGTATTTAGCTCTAAATATATTTACTGTTTTTCAACAGAAGGAGAGATTGATTCTCAAGGACACAGATATCTTCATCGATCTTGAAAAACTCCTCAAAGAATGTCTTACTTGTTACCGCTTTTATTGTGTTTCCTATTTTGTTTTATACGGGAAGCAGTAAAATAGAATTTGGGGCTAATCAGAAACTTTCAGCCGTTTGCCATCATGTATAATTAATTGTATTAAACCCAAACACATGGGGGGGGGGGGGGGGCTGGGATATTTGTAAATTGGTGCATTACAATAATATTAAAAGCAGTTTTCTACATCCAGTATCTCTCTTGTAGCCATTATAGCCATTATTGTAGCCATCCGTTCTACTCCCCATGCTTGTTGAGTCCATGTTAACCTTTTCCTAATACAACACACAACCAGGAGAGGAATTTTATCTCATAATTTTTGTATAATATATTAAAGATAATCAACTTTGTCCAGTATAAAAGTGTTGGAGGGGGGGGGTAAAATGGATTATTTAAATAAATTGTTTAAATAAATTATTTAACTAAAGTGTTACTGTTTTTTTAACATTGTATTTCTATTCTTACTGATCTATGCCTTTATGCAGACGCCCTAACTATGTTCTGCTACATTCCCTCATGGAGAATAATGGTGTGAATCCTTTTTCCCACGTGTGATTTGCAAAGAGGAGAGGGATTGGGGCAGGTGTTAGTGCTTAGTGCTGCTACTGGGCAACCCTGGGTACTGAGCCCACTGAAAGCAGCCCAATACATTCTGATAAATCTCTCAAAAAATCCAGACACTTATATACAGTTTAGGTCAATATTCAATATATTCTCTAATAAATCTTCACCGTATCACACACATTCATTCAAGCTGAGCCAGTACTATACACCCTCCTTATCTCTGGACTTGATTAGACTAAACAAAAGGATTATTTGGAATGAAAGGAGTAGGGATGCACTGAATCCACTTTTTTGGATTCGGCCGAACCCCCGAATCCTTCACGAAGGATTCGGCCGAATACCGAACCGAACCCTAATTTGCATATGCAAATTAGGGGTGGGAAGGGGAAAACATTTTTTACTTCCTTGTTTTCTGACAAAAAGTCACGCAATTTCCCTCCCTGCCCCTAATTTGCATATGCAAATTAGGATTCGGATTCGGTTTGGCCGGGCAGAAGGATTCGGCCGAATCCGAATCCTGGCCGAATCCCGAACCGAATCCTGGATTCGGTGCATCCCTAGAAAGGAGTGACTGCTGCCCCAGCACATGACTCTATATTATCCCTGTATAATATCAGTATTTGCCAGTCTTTGTTATGGTCACAGGGGAGACACACAGTTGCTGGTCTGTTTTATGGTTCTCCCAGCTCATGGCCCATTGCTGCCCTTCTTTACCCACTGCAAAATAATGAGCAAACAAGGGAAGAGAAAGGGGGGGAAGAGGAGGGATGTCACATGTGTAAGTTTAAAAGCAGGCCCCCCAAAGAATTATTGCAGGGGGGCTGACTGCATAACTTATGGTTTAATCTTCTTCTTCCAGCTTTTGGAGTCCAAAGAGACTAGGGTCTGGAAAAAAAATTCCTTTTTTCCCTATTAATAACATTGGGATCAGCCATCATTTTTACCGGCCAGGCCAGTAAAACACCAGCCAAGTGGCAACCCTAAAAGAGACAGAACCAGATCCTCCCTCCTCTTTTACAGATTTGGGAACAGGAACTACAATCACTAGCCTGGGGCCAATGGGAACACATCCCTCCCAGAGGCTATAGGTTACACCAAGGTTGCCACGTTGTCGGGTTTCCAGACAAATTGGGCTCCTAATTTAAAGCCCAGGCAGGTTTTGAAAAAACAAAGTAGCCAAGGTACAGATTTGGGCTACTTTTTTGGCTTTTTATCCCAGTCTCTCATCACTCTTAAGCTTTCTCACATTTCCCAGTGACTTTTCTCAATTTCAGACAATTTTGGGGCAAAAATCTACTGGCCACCACAATATCTAGAGGTTGAGCTGTTTTAACAATATTTATTGAAATTGTATATGAATTAGATCTTATGGGGCCCCTATACCTCCTGGGCTCTCCTCTGTGTCCCATTTTACTTCATAGAAACATTTGCAAATCAGTAAAAATTTGATAAAGGTGTTTTTAACATCTTCTCACCGAACATATTGTGCTATTTTTGGGCTACTTTCGAAGTGCCTCTGGTTTTGAAAATTAGACCCGGCGACCCTGGGTTACACCTTCTTCCAGTAGTGATAATTAACTCCTTTATATCCCATATATACAGAATATACACTATATATATATACTCCGACCCTCCCACTCTGGGCCTTGCCTCTGCACTCAAACACACATGGGTGGGGGGGGACGAGGTTGCCGGCCAGGTTGCCTATTTGGCCCGGATGGTTTGGCCCGGTTCTGTATATATATATATATTTCTAATAAGTTTCACAGACTGACACTCTGGTACTTCAAGGTTGTGCGTGTGCAGTGATTGCAAATATAAACACCTCTCTGAGAGATTGAAAAAGCCAAAGTGACACAATAATGACCCTGAAATAAAGATAAAACCTTATTAGAAAGGAAACAGATCTTGTCAACCGCATGAAAACCACTGGCCGACTCCCTTGGGGATCACCATCTCTGTAATGTGCTTCTCTTTATCAACCGCACTGTTATAGATTAAAAGCTTTATTGTTTCTTGGTTTAAAGGCAAAGTGCAAACAATTGTATCATTAGAAAATATTTATTATTCTAGGCAATTGTACCATGCACATTAGTGAAATATTTTTTTTTTTACATCAGCACTGATGGTCCAAGGGTGTGTATACATAACCACAAAACCCAAAGTGTGAGTTCCTCCAAAAATAGATCAAACAGGGTAAAAAAATACAAAGAATTTATTAACACATAATAGGACACGGCCTAACGTGTTTCGTGCTTTTACTCATAGGCTAGAATGAATCATTCTGCCCCCTCCACCCACATCTGGGGCATTGCTCCTTTTACACAATATACAATATGGAGATTTCTTGACTTTGCCCAAGAGCTCACAATTGGAGAACAGGACAGGCTGTACCACCAGCTGAGCAACTACACCAACCACAAGACTGGACAGGAGAACAGATAATCCACTTGTCACTTGCTGTGCCATACTTAGAGTTTTGTATACTAGGATAGAACTTTGTTGTAGATTTTCAAGTGTCATTTCAAGTATATCTGGTATAATTCAAGGGGTGGTTCACCTTTAAGTTAACTTTTAGTATCCTTTATTAGTATTCATTATTTATTTGTTATAGCTTATGAATTATTAGCCTTTTTCTTTCCAGCTTTCAAATATTCTGTAAGGCTACAAGTGTATTGTTATAGTTACTTTTTATTCCTCCTCTTTCTATTCAGGCCTCTCCTATTCATATTCCAGTCTCTTATTCAAATCAGTGCATGGTTGCTAGGGGAATATGGACCCTAGTAACCAGATTGGTGAAATTGCAAACTGGAGAGCTGCTAAATAACTCAAAAAACACAAATAATAAAAAATGAAAACCAATTGCAAAAACATCATTGCAAATGATGTAGAGAGGGATATTCTGAGACAATTAGCAGTTGGTTTTCATTTTTTTATTATTTGTTGAGTTATTTAGCTTTTTATTCAGCAGCTCTCCAGTTTGCAATGTCAGCCATCTGGTTTCTAGGGTCCAAATTCCCCTAGCAACCATGCATTAATTTGAATAAGAGACTGGAATATGAATAGGAGAGGCCTGAATAGGAATAAGAGGAGTAATAACAAGTAGAAATAACAATACATTTGTAGCCTTACAGAGTATTTGTTTTTTAGATGGGGTCACATCATTTATCATTTACTAAGCAACGAGAACCTTCTTTGTTTTTTTTTTACCCTTGTTCTTTGCATTAGGCATAAAAAGTGTATGAGGTGCCTGTGCCCAGCTCTGGTATCCCCTCTATATAACACCTAAAGAATAAGATAACTGGGTTTGATCACAGATAGAACGTGGGATACTGTGGTGCCCAAGACACCGCAGACTCCCATCTTTTATCATCTCCCGAAGGTGCACAAAGGTGAATTACCACCTAGGCCTATCATCTCCGGGGTCTCCTCATTAAATGAGGGGCTGTCGGAGCTTGTGGATTTACTACTTCAACCTTTAGTAAAACGTTTATACTCTTATCTTAAAGACACTAGGGTTGTTCTTAGACTATTGGATGATATGGAATGGGACCGTTCCTATGGCTGGGGCACGGTGGATATAATATCACTTTATTCCAGTATCCCTCATGAAAAAGGAATGCTAGCAATTGATTACCATCTTAAGAGGTATAGCAATTATTCGGAAGGTGTGCAGAGTTTCATTATGGAGGCACTGTGGTACCTCCTTACACACAATTACTTCATGTTTGGAGGGGTGTTCTACCTCCAGAAACGTGGGACAGCTATGGGGGCGCGATTTGCACCGACATATGGTAACCTCTACATGGGATGGTGGGAGGAAACCCACGTCCTGGGGGGTGAACACACACTCCTGCAACATGTTATCACCTTCCGACGCTATATAGATGATCTTCTGCTTGTTTGGGCAGGAAGTGATAGATTATTTGAGGAGTTTATTGCCTAAACAATGAGGCTCTTAACCTCAAGTTCACGTTGTTTTGATAGGAAAAACATTGCCTATTTGGATCTTTGGATCAGTGTAGAAAATGAAAATATCATGACATCTGTATACACTAAGCCAGGGGTCCCCAACCTTTATTACCCATGAGCCACATTTAAAACTAAAAATAGTTGGGGAGCAACACAGGCATGCAAAAAGTTCCTACGGTGCCAAATAAGGGCTGTGATTGGCTATTTGGTAGCCCCTATGTGGTCTGGCAGCCTACAGGAGACTCTATATAGCAGTATATCTGGTTTTATGCAACCAAAACTTGCCTCCAAGCCAGGAATTCCAAACTAGGCACCTGCTTTGAGGCCACTAGGAGCAACAGCCAAGGTGTTGGAGAGCAACATGTTACTCGCGAGCTACTGGTTGGGGATCACTGCACTAAGCCCTTTGCAGGAAACTCTCTTTTGAGAGCAGATTCTTGCCATCCAACGACGTCTAAATGGGGGAATTCCCAAAGGGCAATTGCTGCGTTTGCGCAGAAATTGCAATACAGTAGAGAAATTTATAGAAGAATCCTGTATATTGAGAGATAAGGTTTTATGTAAAGGATATAGCTTTAAGAGCTTACAGAAGGCCTTTATATCAGCATTGAACTCAAACAGGAAGGAGTTAATAAAAGATAAAAAAAGGATAGATAAGAGTGTACAAAGACAGAGCAATTCCCCTAGAGAAGATCAGATTGAAAGAGTCGGAATGAACCGAAAAGACACAAATAAAATAATAATGAGCATGAGATATAGTGTACAATTTAATAAGATTAAAAGTTTATTAAACAAACATCTCCCGATATTATACGGGATTCAGTGTTCAAACAGCTACTAGAGCCAGGCATCCAAGTAGTAGCAAGAAGGGCTCCAACATTAGGCATGATATTATATATGTTTAGTAAAGAAGCTAAATCCAGCACATGGCTGGACAATCCTGGAATGTTTAGGTGTGGATCCAAAAGGTGTGTCACGTGTGGAGTAGTTCAAGTATCTGACAATTTTACCTGTAGTGTAACAAAGGAGACATACAGAATTAAGAGCTACATAAACTGCAACACTAAATCCGTTATATATTTGATAACTTGTCTTAAATGTTACAAACAGTATGTTGGTTGCACGATTAGAATTTTAAAAAATAGGATACGAGAACATCTCAATGATATTAGCTCTGACAGAGCAAATACTCCAGTGGCGAGACATTTCAGAGAATGTAATGGTGGCGATACTAATTGGATGTCTGTGCAGGGAAAAGAAAGAGTTAGTTTAGGCCCGAGAGGTGGTGATTTACAAGCGAAAATCTTAAAAACAGAAGTAAAATGGATTTTCCAATTACATACCAGACAACCAGAAGGGTTAAACTCCATCTTTGACATTAGTTGCCTTTTTTAACGTTAATATCCTTAAAGAATAACATTGTATATTTCCTCTGGAACTTAAATGCAGATTACTTGGAATCGCTACTTTAGTAAACTATAATGAATTAGTTACAAGTGCTTAGGAGTCTCCATGAAATTAACAATTGAGCCAAGTTAAATTGAATTATAAGACAAACTTGTAAATTAATTGGATGCCATAACTATCCCACCCTTATATATATTTAAGATATGAAATGGGAAGTCATATTAAATCATATTTATATGTAGTATTAATCAGGAGTTAACTAGGTTGAACGGTTTTGCTTTTAAATGTTTTTCATAATTGATTAACCTGACGTGATTTTTTAACAGATGTGTATTTACCTGTAAATATGTAACATGAAATTGTGTGATTAATTAATTAATACACAGTTGTGTTGGGGGGTATTTAAGTCTATTGTGTCATAACAGGAAATGAGGTCTCTGAGGAAGTGTTGTATCACGAAACGCGTCAGACCTCAGACGCTATGTTTACTAGATTGATATTATGTTTAAATAAAGTATAACATTTTTTTAACCAACCTGGAGACAAGTGATCAATTTTGAAACCCAGGAGTGCACTGCCTTTATTCCATTGTGTTGCTGTTGGTGTTCCCCCTAGAGACGGACTGGTTGCACCTGGGTCACAACGACTGCAGGGTAAGAGTTCAACTTCATTTACTTTGATTTATATGCACTACTGAAGACTGTGGAGATCCGATCTTTAAAGTTTGAGCGCAGGGTCTGGGGCGTCTAGCACCCGGACCAACTGTTATTTACGGTGAGCAGGATTAGGTCTGTGATTTATTAACAGTTGTAACTGAACCCGCAAGTCGTCTTTATTAAGGAGAGTGAAGTCACTAATGGAGCCGGAATTTTTTTCTTCTGCTCATCTTTCTATTCAGGCCTCTCCTATTCATATTCCAGTCTTTTATTCAAATCAACGCATGGTTGCTAGGGGAATATGGACCCTAGTAACCAGATGGCTGAAATTGCAAACTGGAGAGCTGCTGAATAAAAAGCTAAATAACTCAAAAAACACAAATAATAAAAAATGAAAACCAATTGCAAAAACATCATTGCAAATGATGTAGAGAGGGATATTCTGAGACAATTAGCAGTTGGTTTTCATTTTTTTATTATTTGTTGAGTTATTTAGCTTTTTATTCAGCAGCTCTCCAGTTTGCAATGTCAGCCATCTGGTTTCTAGGGTCCAAATTCCCCTAGCAACCATGCATTGATTTGAATAAGAGACTGGAATATGAATAGGAGAGGCCTGAATAGAAAGAGGAGTAATAACAAGTAGAAATAACAATACATTTGTAGCCTTACAGAGCATTTGTTTTTTAGATGGGGTCACATCATTTATCATTTACTAAGCAACGAGAACCTTCTTTGTTTTTTTTTACCCTTGTTCTTTGCATTAGGCATAAAAAGTGTATGAGGTGCCTGTGCCCAGCTCTGGTATCCCCTCTATATAACACCTAAAGAATAAGATCTTTATAAAAATGTTCCTTTATAGGAGTGGTTTACCTTTAAGTTAACTTTTAGTATGTTATAGTTTTTAATTAGATTTTCAATTTAACTATTAGTTTTTAATTTAATTATTGCCAGTTCAAAGGAACTTTTCAATTGGTTTTCATTATTTATTTTTATTGTTTTTGTATTATTTGGCATCTTCTACTGACTCTTTCCAGCTGTCAAATGTGGGTCACTGACCCCATCTAAAAACAAATACTCTGTAAGGCTACAAATGTATTGTTACTTTTTATTACTCATCTTTCTATTCAGGCCTCTCCTATTCATATGCCAGTCTCTTATTCAAATCAGTGCATGGTTGCTATGATAACTAAATCCTAGCAACCAGATTACAGAAGTTGTAAACTGGAGAGTTGCTGGATAAAAAACTAAATAACTCAAAAAACTGGAAACCAATTGCAAATTGTCTCCGGGTAAATGTAGCCACATAAGGAACCTGTATCAGGCTGGGCCTCCTCATCCTCACCACTAGGGTTGCCACCTTTTCTGGAAAAAAAATACCAGCCTATATATTTATCTGTATTCCGTATTAATAACATTGGGATCACTGACCTTCCTATATATTTATCTTTATTCCCTATTAATAACATTGGGATCACTGACCTTCCTATATATTTATCTTTATTCCCTATTAATAACATTGGGATCACTGACCTTCCTATATATTTATCTTTATTCCCTATTAATAACATTGGGATCACTGACCTTCCTATATATTTATCTTTATTCCCTATTAATAACATTGGGATCACTGACCTTCCTATATATTTATCTTTATTCCCTATTAATAACATTGGGATCACTGACCTTCCTGTATATTTATCTTTATTCCCTATTAATAACATTGGGATCACTGACCTTCCTATATATTTATCTTTATTCCCTATTAATAACATTGGGATCACTGACCTTCCTATATATTTATCTTTATTCCCTATTAATAACCTTGGGATCACTGACCTTCCTATATATTTCTCTTTATTCCCTATTAATAACCTTGGGATCACTGACCTTCCTATATATTTATCTTTATTCCCTATTAATAACATTGGGATCACTGACCTTCTTATATATTTATCTTTATTCCCTATTAATAACATTGGGATCACTGACCTTCCTATATATTTATCTTTATTCCCTATTAATAACATTGGGATCACTGACCTTCCTATATATTTATCTTTATTCCCTATTAATAACATTGGGATCACTGACCTTCCTATATATTTATCTTTATTCCATATTAATAACATTGGGATCACTGGCCTTCCTATATATTTATCTTTATTCCCTATTAATAACATTGGGATCACTGACCTTCCTATATATTTATCTTTATTCCCTATTAATAACATTGGGATCACTGACCTTCCTATATATTTATCTTTATTCCCTATTAATAACATTGGGATCACTGACCTTCCTATATATTTATCTTTATTCCCTATTAATAACATTGGGATCACTGACCTTCCTATACATTTATCTTTATTCCCTATTAATAACATTGGGATCACTGACCTTCCTATATATTTATCTTTATTCCCTATTAATAACATTGGGATCACTGACCTTCCTATATATTTATCTTTATTCCCTATTAATAACATTGGGATCATATCACTGACCTTCCTATATATTTATCTTTATTCCCTATTAATAACATTGGGATCACTGACCTTCCTATATATTTATCTTTATTCCCTATTAATAACATTGGGATCACTGATCTTCCTATATATTTATCTTTATTCCCTATTAATAACATTGAGGTCAATGACCTTCCTATATATTTATCTTTATTCCCTATTAATAACATTGGGATCACTGACCTTCCTATATATTTATCTTTATTCCCTATTAATAACATTGGGATCACTGACCTTCCTATATATTTATCTTTATTCCCTATTAATAACATTGGGATCACTGACCTTCCTATATATTTATCTTTATTCCCTATTAATAACATTGGGATCACTGACCTTCCTATATATTTATCTTTATTCCCTATTAATAACATTGGGATCATATCACTGACCTTCCTATATATTTATCTTTATTCCCTATTAATAACATTGGGATCACTGACCTTCCTATATATTTATCTTTATTCCCTATTAATAACATTGGGATCACTGATCTTCCTATATATTTATCTTTATTCCCTATTAATAACATTGAGGTCAATGACCTTCCTATATATTTATCTTTATTCCCTATTAATAACATTGGGATCACTGACCTTCCTATATATTTATCTTTATTCCCTATTAATAACATTGGGATCACTGACCTTCCTATATATTTATCTTTATTCCCTATTAATAACATTGGGATCACTGACCTTCCTATATATTTATCTTTATTCCCTATTAATAACATTGGGATCAACCATCATTTTTACCGGCCAGGCCAATAAAACACCGGCCAGGTGACAAACCCTACTCACCAGACATTCAGGGGTCACTGTTAAATCAAGTGTATACCCCCAAATAAAACATATATTGTGCTCTTCTAAGCACTTCTATAAGTCATTTTCAAGATATCATAGTTAAAGATATTAGATCATTTTATTTATTTTTATAGTTACCAAAGACCTGCGCTGCTTAAAGCCATTTTAAAGACAGAATCATTTTATATATATATATATATTTGACACACCAAACTTTTATTTTTTATCTATAACCTGCTTTTGCACAGACTTCCTTACTATTGACTTGTTTCTGACATTTCACATTCTGTTGCTCAAGGTGTAATGTGGTTAACCAGCAAAGAAGAATTCAAGCCGCTTACACAACTATGTCAAGTAGCAAGGAAAACTATGAATCAATCACTATTTTGCGGTCAGCCTGCAGCAAAATTGAAATTAAGATAAAGAAATGATTGTTCTGCATTAATACACAGAAAGCAATATATGCAATCCATTTTTTGTCAGTTTATAGAGGTGGTGGAATAATAGGAGGATTGTATAGTTTTCAACTCCTCCAGAATGATATGATGATATAGAGAAAAAGTAGATTTTAAGAAAAGCCTTCTACGTTAAAAAAAAAGCCATACATAAGTGAACAGTAGACTTTGTTAAATAAAAAAAAATATTTTGGGGCACCATATCGAGTGCATTGTACAATTTAAACATTGCAAGATGTGCAATACATTGTCCTTTTTTGTTTTGAGGGCATGCCACTTAAACTTAGTTTTTTAGGGAATTTAAAAAGTACTGTCTGTATAGTAAACATACTGACCCAAAGAAAGTGTAAGTCTGCCTTAAAAAGAAAACTCTGCATGTGTTCATATGATTCCATGGAATGCTTTCTATGCAACACTTAGGGGCCGATTCACTAACTTCGAGTGAAGGATTAGAATGAAAAAAACTTAGAATTTCGAAGTTTTTTTTGGCTACTTCGACCATGGAATGGGCTACTTCGACCTTCGACTACGACCTTCGACTTCGAATCGAATGAATCGAAGTAAAAATCGTTCGACTATTCGACCATTCGATAGTCGAAGTACTTTCCCTTTAAAAAAAACTTCGACCCCCTACTTCGGCAGATAAAAGCTACCGAAGTCAATGTTAGCCTATGGGGAAGGTCCCCATAGGCTTGCTAAGCTTTTTTTGATCGAAGGATTTTCCTTCGATCGTTTGATTAAAATCCTTCGAATCGTTCGATTCGAAGGATTTAATCGTTCGATCGAACGAAAAATCCTTCGATCGTTCGATCGAACGCTTAGCGCTAAATCAATTTCAATTCGAGGGTCGAATTTCGAAGTATTTTTAACTTCGAAATTCGACCCTTAGTGAATCTGCCCCTTAGGGGCCGATTCACGAAGGGTTGAATATCGAGGGTTAATTAACCCTCGATATTCGACTGGGAATTTAAATCCTTCGAATTCGAATATCGAATTCGAAGGATTTAGCGCTAAAAATTAAGGATTATTCATTCGATCGAACGATTAAATCCTTCGAATCGAACGATTCGAAGCATTTTAATAAAACGATCGAATGAATATCCTTCGATGAAAAAAACTTTAGCAAGCCTATGGGGACCTTCCCCATAGGCTAACATTGAGTTCGGTAGCTTTTAGCTGCCGAACTAGGGGATCGAATTTTTTTTTTAAAGAGACAGTACTTCGACTATCGAATGGTTGAATAGTCGAACGATTTTTAATTCTAATCGTTCGATCGAATTTAACCAATTCGATGGTCATAGTACCCAAAAAATACTTCGAAATTCGAATTTTTTTTCATTCGAACCCTTCACTCGAATTTCGTGAATCGGCCCCCAATTATTTCTAACTGCCAGGGCTCCCCCTGCTATTAAACAGTACTGTTTTTTTCACATGTAATAAATGTCTTGCTTGCAGAGAAGACACGGATTTTTTCAGCGCAATATCTGTTCTAAGTAGAACTGGGCAAATGCTTAAATATTCCACGTATGCTTTGAGATGCACTGACATGCAATATTTTGTGTTTTTCTTTTGTTTTTTTTTTTTTTGTTTTTTTTTTTTTTACAATTTACACTATTCACTATCATTTCAAGGCGTCTTTTGTATGAAGCACATGTTATTAAAAAAGGGCTTGTGAACCAAAACAACTGCCAACTGGTGCTCGAGGAAAAGAAGCAACACCAGAGAAAATGTAACTTTTAATCATTTTGATTGCTCAGAATGCTTTTATTTATAATTATTTTATGCCTAATTTATCCATTCTAAATCCTATTTGATCCTAATGCTATGTGGGACACTACCAACGCAACGCATGGAGTGAAAGAGAATAAGATCAGCTTTAAAATGAAAATGTTAACTGCTGTAAATGGTTTCCAGTCTGCTGTGGCTGTAAATAAAAATCGGCCTTTTTCAGTTTAGTCACTGTCTATGGACTGAGAAATGTAATTGGTACCATCCAGATTTCTTCTCTTCTTTGTCAGTAGGTTTTTTCAACATGCATTAAAATGCTTTATTACAGATGAAAAAAAAAAAAAAGATATTAGATAATTTTAGACGGTTATTTGATTTTATATAATTTATTCTATTTCTGCTTCTCCCAGGCGAGAGATAAACAGAGGACACATAGCTGCTGCTATACATGAAAGAATAAAGGCGGTTTTATACAAGGCCTGGGAGTGCTGCCAATTCTTTGTATTATACTTTGAAAAACATGTGTAGGTGAACACATGGGGGCAGATTCACTAAGGGTCGAATTTCGAAGTTAAAAATACTTCGAAATTCGACCCTCAAATTGAAATCCTTCGACTTCGAATATCGAAGTCGAAGGATTTAGCGCAAAAGCTGCGATCGAACGATCGAAGGATTTTTCGTTCGATCGAACGATTAAATCCTTCGAATCGAACGATTCGAAGGATTTTAATCAAACGATCGAATGAATATCCTTCGATCAAAAAAAGCTTAGCAAGCCTATGGGGACCTTCCCCATAGGCTAACATTGACTTCGGTAGGTTTTATCTGCCGAAGTAGGGGGTCGAAGTTTTTTTTAAAGGGTAAGTACTTTGACTATCGAATGGTCGAATAGTCGAACGATTTTTACTTCGAATCGTTCGATTCAAAGTCGAAGGTCGTAGTCGAAGGTCGAAGTAGCCCATTCGATGGTCGAAGTAGCCCAAAAAAACTTCGAAATTCGAAGTTTTTTTCATTCGAATCCTTCACTTGAAGTTAGTGAATCTGCCCCATGGAGTGGCGTGCACCCATCTGAAAAAGATAAGGATCAGCGAGGAGTATATATAATGTATTTAAATGCATATTAAACCCCTTCGTTTCTTTTGTGAAAAAGCAGCTGCCGGGTGAGTTTCCTGTGATGAGATATCACTAAACTCTGGGTAAAAGTAAAGTCATTCTCAGAATAGTTGTGGGATTTCAGTTTCATGTTTTGTTTTTTTTATAGACCCATTTCTAACACCCTGAGTCATAGATCATTTTGATTTTGATGCTTCAGTCTAAGCTAAAGGGGGAAAGTGAAAATTTGGAGAATTATTTTTTTAGAAAGCGCCGCATTATGGAAAAACTTGCTCCCATAGACTCCATTTTATGCAAATAATCCAAATTTTTCCTTTTTCTGTGTAATAATAAAACAGTCGCTTGTACTTGATCCCAACTAAGATATAATTAATCCTGATTGGAAGCAAAACCAGCGTATTGGGTTTATTTAATGTTTATATGATTTTATAGTAGACTTAAGGTATGAAGATCCAAATTACGGAAAGATCCATTATCCGGAAAACCCCAGGTCCTGAACATTCTGGATAACAGGTCCTGTAGTTGACCCCAACTAAGATATAATTAATCCTTATTGGAGGTAAAACCAGCCTAAAAGGTACCAGTAGAAGTATTTAAATAACTTTGCTGCCACTAGTCTCTCTGATACTGAATGGTTTTACATAAAACAACTGAAATGACTGGAATAAACCCAATTTAGCCTGAAGGCTTAAAGCTTGAAGTCTCTGAACAACCACAAACTCACTGCTGCTGTGTCTTTGATTTATTGACTTACAAGTTAATTTTACTAGAGAAACATCAGTTAAGGTGTTAGTGTTATTAATAAATAAATATTGTATTGTCTGTATAGTATATACCGTATGTGTTTGTATATTTCATTTTTAATCCAAAACTGAGAATGCAGGAAGCAATGAGACACAGTGAAAGTGCACAGAGATAAATGTCTGGTTTCACAACGTGAAGAAATATTTGCAAATCACAAGCCGTTTATAATAAAGTGACTTCTGTGTCTCATAATATAATAGTGACATTGGAGTTTAATGGGGCTGATAACTAGTGCAGTAACTATACAGAAAGTTGACCCCATGGGCAGGTACAATTCTCAGTTTAGGGGTTCGCCAGGCATGTGAAATTGTGGGTGACACGTGATTTCAGCCAGACGGCAGGGGGGCCCAGGCCACAAATGTTACACTACTGCTGATATCATAAAGTAACTCCATAGTTATATGGACGCTAAAGTTTAAAGGGCCTGGCCTGTCCAAAAAGGGCCAAAGTTTCTAGGATAAAGCCCCCAGTTCAGAGGGTACATATCCAAAACCAAAAAGGAATTATCCCATAAATCATTCATATATAAAAATATGTTTTTATTGAAAAAATCATGTTAAAAAGAAATACAGCCCACATGGTGTTCTGCCTTACGCGTTTCGTACCCTCTGGCATTAATCCTACCCAATTAAACATGGTCCCACCCTTATATATTATCAGACATTGGCACCGACCACTCAGATGTCAGAGCAGGTTTATACATACACATTGTTAGGGTTCCATTCCTCGCTCTACCTATATCCAGCATAAATGATAATATAAATGATACACAGTTTATAAAAAGCATATATTGTGAGCCTGTTAAAACATTAAAAAAGGTAAGTACCTTAAAATATTAGTATTAAAAAAACAGGGTGTATGCACTTACTCTCAAGTACAACTATAGCTTTACTAAATGTATTCACAATTGTATCCGTTACCTACTAGAGGCTCACTAATACATTCAATAGAACATGTCACATCAAATTCGTAGTTAAAACCAAGTGATAAGCGAGTGTGCAAATAAAATAGTATAACTATAGTTTTACTGAAATGCATTCACAATTATATCTGTTACCTCTGGAAGGCTCATTATACATTAAATAAAACATGTCACATCAAATTCGTATTGAAGATCAAGTGGTAAGTAGTGATGGGTGAATTTGCGCCGAAATTCGCAAAACGGCGCCGGCGTCTCGTTTTTGACGCCGGCGCCCGTTTTTGACGTTCGCGTCCATTTTTTAGAAAACTTTTTTTGACGCTGGCAAATTTTTGCCGCGAATTCGCGCCCAGCGAATAAATTCGCCCATCACTAGTGGTAAGCCAGTGTGCAAATAAAAAATCCAACAAACCCCTGCCCGGATTTGTGGCAAGGCCACACATGCCTGGGCATAGGGCGGCAGAAATTCAGGATCAGCATGCCACCCAGTCGCATTAAGATATGCAAATATACGCGCACGCACAAGGGGAGGGGGATGTGGACGGGGAGAGAGACACGGAAGGGGAAGCAGAAGGGGAGGCGGACAGGAAGGGGAGAGAGACACGGAAGGGGAAGCAGAAGGGGAGGCGGACAGGAAGGGGAGAGAGACACGGAGGGGGAAGCAGAAGGGGAGGCGGACAGGAAGGGGAGAGAGATGCGGAGGGGGAAGCAGAAGGGGAGGCGGACAGGAAGGGGAGAGAGATGCGGAGGAGGAAGTAGAAGGGGAGATGGACGAGATGGGGAGGTGGATGGGGAGTGGAGAGGGATGCGGAGGGGGAAACAGAAACAGAAGCTGATGGGGAAGCAGAAGGAGAGGGGAGAGACACGCGGAGGGGGAAGCATACGGGGAGGCAGACGAGAAGGGGAGGCGGACGGGGAATATGTCGGTACTATATAAATAAATAAAGAATAATACATTTTAAAAAAGTTGAAATGATCTAATGGAATGCAGAATTGTGGCCAGAAATGGAAAGTTTAAAGCATAATGTTTAAAGCCAAAAATGAACAATGACACGTAGTAATTGGATGGAACACAAATAATGTTATTGGCACCTGTTTGGCTCATTCTGACAGTCAGTAATAATAATTGGCCTGTGCCCATTAGATCCTCGTGCCAGACAGTCATGTTTTTATTCTCTCGGATTCTACTTTATTGGCTGAAGAATCTCGTTTGAAGCTGCGCCACAATATAAATCTGAATATTTCTAACCCGAGAATTCTCCTGGAAGGGCAGCCAACAATACTGTGCCAAGTACCATGCCCAACTGCCTGATATCAGCAATGCCCGGGTAAAGCTGGCCATAGACACAAACATACAGTCCTACAATTTTTGGATCGTGTGTGGATTGTCCAGGCAGTTTTCTTGCCCTAGTAATCAGTCGTTGATTGGACTGGTTAAAAGATTTATATTGGCTACTGATATTATCTATGTATGTATTGCCTGTCTGACCATATCAGTGGGTAACTTTTTGTACGATTGCAGAAAGGTCTACATAAATACACCAGTAACCCCTCAAAGTAATGCTGCTCTGAGTCCTCTGTCAAAAGAAACAGCACATTTCTTTCCTTCTATTGTGTACTCATGGGCTTCTGTATCAGACTAACTGTTTTCAGCTTAAACCTCCAGGGCTAGGGCTTGAGCATGCTCAGTTTGCTCATCTCCCCCTCAGTCCTCCCATCCCTGCTGTAATCTGAGCTCAGAGCTGTAAGTGAGCAGGGAGAGACTCAGGCAGAAAGTGATGTCACACCAAGCTAATATGGCAGCTGCTATCCTAAACAAACAGAGACAATGTCTAGAGATGTTTACTCATGTATGGTAAAGCATTCTGCAGAATAAATATAGTGTTCTATCTTGCACTATTGTGGCTAATCTGTTGACAATATACTGTCTTGGAGCTTTCCTTCTCCTTTAATGGCCCGAGAATAGTCTGATTTCTCCTCTTTACTATTTTATATTAATCTGAATGGTTAGTTGCAGGTCGGAAGATTGGAATGGACATAGTTGGTCTGACATAGTCTAATAATCTGCACAACTTTAGGCAGGTAAATAGAGACACAAATCGTGGTCTTCATTTTTTTAAAGGGCCAGTGTCCTCCATTGTGTGCATAGGGCTTATGCTGATCATACTTTGTGCCTATTAGTTTAATCAAAGAAAATCAGCAGTACACGGTGGAGCTCACATTAAGTGGAACCTGCTAAGCAGACCCAGTTCCTTTGGATCTCACCACAGTTCAGTGGTCCAGTATTTCACCAGTCTAGCCAGTAAAATACCAACCAAAGCTGGGGCCAGTATTGCAAATATACCAGCTGTATCTACCCAAAAAATTGTAACAGCCAGTTGTTTGGCCTTGCCCACCCCTGGTGTGTCATTATTCCCTTCCCCAACTCCCTTTCCTACCCAATTCTTCCCTACTGATCCAAGTCCCGTTTATATCAGAGACCATTTTTCCAATAGCTTTCTGACTTACTGTATCTACGTGATCTTTATAGAGGGGCGGCAATGTTCTTTTTGGATAGCACTGCATTCTCTTTGCAACCCTGTCATGTCCACCATTGTTATTCTACATTGCTATTCTACTTAAAACATCCCATAAACAGGGCTTCATTCTGTAAGTCATAGACATAAGGTTTCATATCATAAATGTAATTAATTAATTCCTTGTTGTGCTACAAACGACTAGTGTTACACACCCAGTTGCAAGCGGTGCTGTACCCAGTGAGTTGGTATTTGGCGAGGGGGGGGAGGGGGGTGTTCTGGCAAATATTCCATGTTCTTCCCACAGCAGCTGGGAGTCCAATTAACCCGTTACCTGCCTCAGCACTGGGAGTAGAGGAATCTCTGCTGTGACTCATCTGCACCTGTGGATCCTTCTGAATATGGAATGTGCTTGCGGATTAACTGTGACTCACTTGGGTCCCGCAGGCCCAGACCCGTTCCCTGTCCAAATCCTCTCTTGCCCCGGTCTGCACAAAATAAAGGTGTGCGCGTAGCGGGGGGTTGCGGAAGGGATGAGGGTCCCAAGGGGCTTTGTGGCAGGGGTGGGGGGTCCGGAAGTTCAACCCTGTGTCTGTCTGTCCCTTTCTGTTCTCTGGGTCTGACACTGAAGAAGAAATCTGTTCAACAGATGAATTCATACAGGGAAGTTGCTTAGAATTCTATCTTGTTTTAATATGCAAACCATGTTTGGGTGGAGTTCCCCTTTAA
This sequence comes from Xenopus petersii, assembly GCA_038501925.1. Taxonomy (NCBI): domain Eukaryota; kingdom Metazoa; phylum Chordata; class Amphibia; order Anura; family Pipidae; genus Xenopus; species Xenopus petersii. The sequence continues at coordinate 4,670,190 of CM076680.1, forward strand.
AGTAAAATGCAACTTTCATTTATCCTACAGAAAAACTATTGCCTGTTCTAATGTTTTAGGACACTGCCATCCTGTGTAATTCCCCTTCCAGGGCATCATCTCTATGGCATCTTCCCATCTCTCTCTGTTTAACCCTGTGTTACTGTATATACCTGAGGCTGATGTGTCTTATTCCTGCACTTTTATGGGATCCCTCTGATTATGAGCAAACTTAGGGGGCTGTTCCTGCTGAATTGTGCTTAGTACAGAGGAATACCTATGTTGCCATAGTTTTATGGGATCTCTCTGTACAGACTATGAGCAAACTTAGGGGGCTGTTCCTGCTGAATTGTGCTTAGTACAGGGGAATACCTATACTGCCATAGTTTTATGGGATCTCTCTGTACAGACTATGAGCAAATTTAGGGACTGTTCCTGCTGAATTGTGCTTAGTACAGGGGATACCTATGCTGCCATAGTTTTATGGGATCTCTCTGTACGGACTATGAGCAAAGTTAAGGGACTGTTCCTGCTGAATTGTGCTTAGTACAGGGGATACCTATGCTGCCATAGTTGTATGGGGTCTCTCTGTACAGACTATGAGCAAACTTAGGGGGCTGTTGCTGCTGAATTGTGCATAGTCTGCAGGCAACTCTACTATAAGCTGTCCCACATTCTCTGTGGAGCTCTGGAACAAGGATCTGGAGGTTAAAATTGAATTTTGATCCCCAATGAACCAGAGACAGACAACACTGTGACATGAGTCTACTTATGAGCAAACTTAGGGGCTGTTCCTGCTGAATTGTGCTTAGTACAGGGGATACCTATGCTGCCATAGTTGTATGGGGTCTCTCTGTACAGACTATGAGCAAACTTAGGGGCTGTTCCTGCTGAATTGTGCTTAGTACAGGGAATACCTATGCTGCCATAGTTTTATGGGATCTCTCTGTACAGACTATGAGCAAACTTAGGGGACTGTTCCTGCTGAATTGTGCTTAGTACAGGGAATACCTATGCTGCCAAAGTTTTATGGGATCTCTCTGTACAGACTATGAGCAAACTTAGGGGGCTGTTCCTGCTGAATTGTGCTTAGTACATGGAATACCTATGCTGCCATAGTTTTATGGGATCTCTCTGTACAGACTATGAGCAAACTTAGGGGGCTGTTGCTGCTGAATTGTGCATAGTCTGCAGGCAACTCTACTATAAGCTGTCCCACATTCTCTGTGGAGCTCTGGAACAAGGATCTGGAGGTTAAAATTGAATTTTGATCCCCAATGAACCAGAGACAGACAACACTGTGACATGAATAGTGATGGGCGAATTTATTCGCCAGGCGCGAATTCGCGTAAACGCCCGCGAAAATTCGCGTCGAAAATTCGCCGTGTCCAAATTTTTTTTTACGAAAAAACGGACTTCGGCGTCAAAAACGGGCGCCAGCGGCAAAAACGAAACGCTGGCACCGTTTCGTGAATTTTCGCAGTTTCGCAAATTTCGCGGCGAAGCGAAACGGCGCAAATTCGCCCATCACTAGACATGAAGTCAGTTGTATAACAGTTATGGTTAATCAGTCTGTCCCCATAGGTTCACTAAAGGACATTGAGAGACAATAAAATGAAAGCTCTGTGTAACTTGTCGGCTATATAAATACAGTAAATGATGATGAATATATTCTTAATATCCCAAGTGCAGGTAAATTAATTCAATGTTTGCATTTCAAGTAAGTTTGTTTAGTGGATCTGGGATTATTTTTGGTCTGATTCCAGTGGACTGGCACCTCATTTACTTGATTTGCATGTTCATTTCCCATGTTGGTAACGTGTGGAGACCTGGATCTGTATTACTTAATATTACTTAATATACTATTCTATGGTTTGATTTTATACCCTCCCCCCAAAGAGCTTCAAATATACAACTAGGCACTTAGCAATTTTACACTAAATAAAGTACAGATGCAATAAATAATCTGTAAATAAATCCACTTTATGACCAAATAAATGAACATGAATAAACAAAATGAGCGGATGATGTGAAATACGAAGTAAACTGGGTCTCCCTCTCTTCACACAAACGCAGAAGTTCACACACACACTGAGTCAGTCGCACAAATTGGTAAAAATCTGGGAGCTCTGCCAGAAAGATCCCTTCCCCCACTCATGTAACTTCATTTGAGGGGGGGTGCCTTAAGTCCCTTCTTCACTTCACCCCACAGTAACGAGGGTGGGACTGGGTGACTGTAATAAGGAGGGTGGGGGGTCCTGGAGGGACGTGAGGAACAGGTGATTTACACTAATGTATTAACTGCGCTCACGTCACTTTATTCTCTCTGTGTTCTCTATGGATTAGTCACAGTCTGAACCCAGGGTGAGAGAATCTGCATTGACTTCCCTGGGAAGGAATAGGAACAGGTTCTTTTCTACTTATCTATGTCCCACGTGACTCACCAGAGCTGTGATTTTCAGTAAGGTCATTATTGACTCAGTATTTTGGTTATTAAACAAAGGCTACAACTAAGTAAGATTTATCAGACAGGTCTATATAAATACACCAGTAATCCCTCAAAGTAATGTTGCTCTGAGTCCTCTGTCAAAAGAAACAGCACATTTCTTTCCTTCTATTGTGTACTCATGGGCTTCTGTATCAGACTAACTGTTTTCAGCTTAAACCTCCAGGGCTAGGGCTTGAGCATGCTCAGTTTGCTCCTCTCCCCCTCCCTTTTCTACTGTAATCTGAGCCCAGAGCAGGGAGAGACTCAGGCAGGAAGTGATGTCACACCAAGCTAATATGGCAGCTGCTATCATAAACAAACAGATACAGTGTCTAGAGCTGGTTACTCAGGTATGGTAGAGCATTCTGCAGAATACATATAACATTCTAGCTTGCACTGTTGTGGCTAATCTATTGGCAATAAACTGTCTTGGAGCTTTCCTTCTCCTTTAAAGGAGAACTCAACCCCCTTTCTAATAAAAACCCTACCCCAACCCTCCTTAGTCCCCCCTCCCAGCTCCCCACACACAAGAGTTACCACAAGTAAATACCCCTAAGCCAGTAATTACCCCTTGTTGCATAGTCAGCGCAGCGGAGCTCACGGGGACCATCTTCAGCCACTTCGGTAATCTCAGTAAGGAATCTCCGTATCGGCGCATGTGCAGTTTGGCCATTTTCCCACTTCACAAAAACTGTGAAGCCGAAAGTGACAACAATTACTGAAGCACCAGAAGACACGAAGATTACGGAAGCGTCTAAAGATGGATTCTGCAACACGGGGGTAATTACTGGCTTAGGGGCATTTACTTGTGGTAACTCCTGTGTGTATGTGGGGGGGGGGCTATGGAGGGTAGGAGTTTTTATTAGAAAGGGGGTTTAGTTCTCCTTTAAACCACCCATCATGAAGGAGAACCATTCAAAGATACACATAGTCAGCATTTTGCCATCAGTAAATAATTTTGCAAAACCACCACTCAATTCTGTCAGGAACAGTCCATAGACACCAATGTATTATTCACAAAAAAAAGGCCAGTGGAAAAAGTTGCCACAAAAAAACACCCACAGGCATCAATGAAGTTTATGCAGGAAAAAATCACAGTGAAAAAATGCCAATATTTTTTAAATTTTCACCATTTCACAGGACCAAATCATTCATTACTAGTAGGGATGCACCGAATTCACTATTAGGGATTCGGCCGAATCCCTGAATCTTTGGTGAAAGATTCAGCCGAATACCGAACCGAATCCTAATTTGAATATGCAAATTAGGGGCAGGAAAGGTAAAAGTGAAAAAAATTCTTCTTTTGTGGTGAAAAGTCACTTTTTTCCCCTATCCGCCCCTAATTTACATATGCAAATTAGGATTCGGTTTGGCTAGGCACAAGGATTCGCCCGAATCCGAATCCTGCTGAAAAAAGCCGAATCCTGGCCGAATCCCGAACCAAATCCCGTATTGTTTGCATCCCTAATTATTAGTAGCCATAGTAGCAGACCACACCAGCCATCCCAACACCGCACGCCTGGTATGGACTGGAGGATCTCAGGCTGGGAGTTACAGGCCTGTAAGTCTGACATCTGTGGTGAGCAAGTAATCTGAATGTTTATTAAGGGATCACACTGATGTATATTCTGGAGAATGGCGTTATGAGTAGGAATAGGCATGGTTTAATGTAGGACAAATCATGTCAAACAACTCAAGGTGGCCATCATGTGGCATCCACAAATTGGGGCAAAGGAAGGCAATGCCCCTGGAATTTTTTCCCAGCCAGAAATATGGGTCTTCAAGCTGGTACCTGTATTAAAAAATAACTGCCAATTACACTGCTGGTAAAGAAATTCAGATACGAGGTCTGTCATGTGATGAATAGCTTTGATTGTAGTAACTGTCAGTTTCCCAGACATGCAACTGCCAGCAGGTCTACATTACATATAGGACATCTGGTACATTGTGTCTGACGTCTGGCTTTACACCAGTGGCCAGTGTATCCGTCTATCATAGTCTGGCAACTGGGCCCGGTCAGTGCCTTCCCACGTAGGCTGGAGACCTGCCCAGAGAGAGCTATTAAACACCCAAATATATAACATAAGGTAAACAGTATAAATACAAAAGTGGAAAATTCTGTCACTGGTGTCTCTGGAGAAGTCACTGCCCTGCGCTCTCAAACAAAAGAAAACTCTCTCATAAGCAATTAAAGGGGTGCTTCACCTTTCCTATAGCTTTTAGCATGTTATAGAATGGCCAATTCCAAGTAACTTTTCAATTGGTCTTCATTATTTTTTTTTATCGCTTTCAGATTATTTGCCTTCTTCTTCTAACTATTTCCAGCTTTCAAATGGGTCGCTGACCCCCATCTAAGAAACAAATGTTCTGTAAGGCTACAAATTAATTGCTGTTGTTACTTTTTATTCTTCATCTTTCTATTCAGGCCTCTCCTTTTCATATTCCAGTCTCTTATTCAAATTAGTGCATGGTTGCTAGGGGAATTTGGACCCTAGCAACCAGATTGTGGAAATTGCAAACTGGAGAGCCGCCGAATAAAAAGCTAAATAACTCAAAAACCACAAATAATAAAACATGAAAACCGACTGCAAATTGTCTCAGAATATCCCTCTCTACATCATACTAACAGTTAATTTACAGGAGAACAACCCGTTTAAATGTTTTAGATACAGACAAATAACTGCAAGTCAGTGATCCAGTAAAAGGCTGATGGTATTGCACCTGGTTACCTAATTCTGCACTTAGTAGGACATGTACTTTATATACTGCTCAGTGTAGTAGAACTACAACTTTCTGCTCAGGTTACATTTACCGTGGGTATAACAGGGTCAGACTGGACCAATGGGGGCCCCCTGGGTTCCAAACTTCCGGGGGCCCCCCACATGCACGGCCGCATTTCTTTTTTGGGGGGTCCAGCTGATCGGGGAGTGGGTCTGGGGACCATGAGGGCCAGGGCCCATCGGGTTTTTTCCCGGTGTCCCGCCATCCCAGTCCGACCCTGACTCCTAATGAATATGCTTTTTCCAGCTACCATTAATCAACCTATTGTAGTTTTTATATCAGTGAGCCCCCCACTGGGGTGAGTATCACTTGCCATAAAGTCTCTTATGTACTGGCCCAGTCTCCCCAATAATTGACAGTTATTTTCGTGTCCTAGACTATGTTATTAATTCTCTAAACAGAAACACTAAACAAAAAATAAATATAAAATATTGGCTGACCAGCTTTCTATAAACTCTCCCATGTAACTCATATTGGGAGCTTTTTGGCCATTATGAATTCCAGCCGACCTCCCCAAAAACCAGAACAGCAGGAAGTGAGGAGCAGCCACCATGATGCAGCTCCCCTATCTTCACTTCCTTTCCACCGACCAATCAGAATTTCCCTTCAGACTACGATCCACCAGGAATACAGTGGTGTGAAAAACTATTTGCCCCCTTCCTGATTTCTTATTCTTTTGCATGTTTGTCACACTTAAATGTTTCTGCTCATCAAAAACCGTTAACTATTAGTCAAAGATAACATAATTGAACACAAAATGCAGTTTTTAAATGAAGGTTTACGTTATTAAGGGAGAAAAAAAACTCCAAATCTACATGGGCCTGTGTGAAAAAGTGATTGCCCCCCTTGTTAAAAAATAACTTAACTGTGGTTTATCACACCTGAGTTCAATTTCAAAGGTTATAAAGCCATTTCTAAAGCTTTGGGACTCCAGCGAACCACAGTGAGAGCCATTATCCACAAATGGCAAAAACATGGAACAGTGGTGAACCTTCCCAGGAGTGGCCGGCCGACCAAAATGACCCCAAGAGCGCAGAGACAACTCATCCGAGAGGCCACAAAAGACCCCAGGACAACATCTAAAGAACTGCAGGCCTCACTTGCCTCAATTAAGGTCAGTGTTCACGACTCCACCATAAGAAAGAGACTGGGCAAAAACGGCCTGCATGGCACATTTCCAAGGCGCAAACCACTTTTAAGCAAAAAGAACATTAAGGCTCGTCTCAATTTTGCTAAAAAACATCTCAATGATTGCCAAGACTTTTGGGAAAATACCTTGTGGACCGACGAGACAAAAGTTGAACTTTTTGGAAGGTGCGCGTCCCGTTACATCTGGCGTAAAAGTAACACAGCATTTCAGAAAAAGAACATCATACCAACAGTAAAATATGGTGGTGGTAGTGTGATGGTCTGGGGTTGTTTTGCAGCTTCAGGACCTGGAAGACTTGCTGTGATAGATGGAACCATGAATTCTACTGTCTACCAAAAAATCCTGAAGGAGAATGTCCGGCCATCTGTTCGTCAACTCAAGCTGAAGCGATCTTGGGTGCTGCAGCAGGACAATGACCCAAAACACACCAGCAAATCCACCTCTGAATGGCTGAAGAAAAACAAAATGAAGACTTTGGAGTGGCCTAGTCAAAGTCCTGACCTGAATCCTATTGAGATGTTGTGGCATGACCTTAAAAAGGCGGTTCATGCTAGAAAACCCTCAAATAAAGCTGAATTACAACAATTCTGCAAAGATGAGTGGGCCAAAATTCCTCCAGAGCGCTGTAAAAACTCGTTGCAAGTTATCGCAAACGCTTGATTGCAGTTATTGCTGCTAAGGGTGGCCCAACCAGTTATTAGGTTCAGGGGGCAATTACTTTTTCACACAGGTTTGGATTTCTTTTCTCCCTAAATAATAAAAACCCTCATTTACAAACTGCATTTTGTGTTTACTTGTGTTATCTTTTACCAATAGTTAAATGTGTTTGATGATCAGAAACATTTTGTGTGACAAATATGCAAAAGAATAAGAAATCAGGAAGGGGTCAAATAGTTTTTCACACCACTGTATGTCATTTAACCACATCCTTCCCCGCTTCCTGATTAATGTTTATACATGTGATTTATTTTGACAGATATGTCAAGGCAAAAAGAAATGGCTGTGGGGGTTTATTTCTGGTATGAGCATCATCATCATCATTGTACTGATCTGTGTATATTCAATTAACAACGATACCACAGGTGAGATATTTGTTCCTGACACCCCTATTTAATTGCTTGAGGAATTAGTTTTTTCCAAAATATTCCTTTTTTCTCTAGGTGCCCAAACACAGAAAGAAAATGGGCCAGTTCCTGACAAAGGGCCAGTTCCAGTTGAAGTGACAGTTGCTGCGGAAGAGACAGTTGCTGATGGAGTGACAGCTGTCGATAAAGACAATGAGACTGCTAGAGACTGTGAGAGACTGGTTTATGTATCTGCCAATAACAGTGACGGCTCCTTTCAGTCCAGCTATGACTCCTGTGCCAGCAAAGGATATGAACTACTGAAAGAACCAGATATAGAAGTAAGTCTCACCCCCTAAGCTTTTATATAAGGATACAGGCAAGGCAGTTTGGCCATACAACCTTCTGTATATGTAAGTTGGGTGGCAGTTTTGAAAAAAAATATTTAGCAACCCTATTGGATATTGCATACCTCCCAACTGTCCCGTTTTGAGCAGCACAGTCCCGCTTTTGGCAGCTTCACCTGCAGTCCCTCGTAGTACTGGAAAGTCCTGATTTCTCTGCACTGAACGGGAAAGTCCCTATTTCTATGCGATGAACAGCCAAAAAAGATAACATGTTTCTAACTTAATTGGCTCTTGGCAGAGAGACCAGAATAGATACTTGATACATTTGTAACAGTTGTGTCCCTTGGGTTAGAAGTCAGACAGCATTCACCTTCATTAGTAAAACTGTAATAACTGAAAAAAACACCTGCCAAATATTGTAAAATGGGCATGTTAATTAGGGGGTGTGGTTGCAAAAAAGGGGCGTGTTTTGTCCCTCTTTCGTTTTCAAAATGTTGGGGGGTATGGATATTGGATCACACTCTGTCCCAATCTCATCTGCTGATGCCCCCACTTTCAATAGATAAATGGGTTTTAGTATAAGGTCCCACAATATCTGCTGAATGGTCACATAGCCCTAAATCTGGCCCTGGACTTGTTATTGTTTATGTGGGCCTGCAAAACAATGGGGGTCATTTATAAACACTGGGCAAATTTGAACCTGGACAGTAACCCATAGCAACCAATCAGTGATGAGCTATTATCAGCCAGCTGCAGGCAGAACAACAAAAACATCTGATTGCTTGGCAGGGGTTCTCCCCAGTATCAGTGAATTGCCATTGTGTAGATAACAGTCTCTCTATTTATAAATACAAAATAATAATAATAATAATAATAATATTTCCTTGTTCCAGGTTAGGAAACACTGTATTCCCCAAGGAGAGGATTTCTGGATTCATGGCCGACGTGATTGGTGAGTTTGTTTTGACTTAGTAAAAGTGATTTATTTTTTTTTATAGATAATATAGATAATTATTTATAGATAATTGCACATAATTAGCCCCCAGCACATAATGATTGAAAATGCTCCCGTAGCAGTACAAAGGGTGCAGAATGCAGTTCTATCAATTACTTACTGTACATATAATACACATTGTTAATATGGGTTTAATGTTTTTAAATGTCTTGGAGCTACAAATCTGCCCTGGGCTCCTATAACACCAGCCAAAAAACTTACTTTACTTCACTCATTAACTCCCTTTCGAAAAAACCAGCACAACTTTTCTCCACCTTTAACCCTCTCCTTTCCCCTTCTCCACCCCCTCCATGCACATCTGTCTCTGCTCAAGATATTGCTGAGCACTTCAAAAACAAAATTGACACTATCAGAAGGGACATTCCACTACTCAACCCCCCTAGACTTCCACCCCCCTCCCTCCACACTCCCCAGTCTCTCCTGTGCTCCTGTCACTGATGCTCTTGTCACCCCCAGTCTGAAAAAACCCTCTAACTTTCAACTCTGTATAATAAATGGTGATTTTTTTAAAGATTGATCCTGATTTCCTCGGTGCTCTGTTTTTTGTACAACATGGAATTGTCAGGCTCTGCTGGGATCCGAGCCTGGGACCTTCTGCCTTGAGTCCGAGCAGAGCCTGACAGGAATGAAGCATCTGTGTGTTTAAAAAAAAATGAAATATTGGATAAAACTGTGGGTGGAAGCCATGACTTATAACCTTTTCCCTACAGTGAGCCGTGCCCAGTGTACAACACTCACGATGGAGTTTTACGTTTGGATTCCACCACAATGCGGCGTTTCCTCTGTGATCCACAAGCACCAGAACCAACTGATGGGTAAGGAGATTGTGATGTCATTAACAATGGCAGAAATGTACCAACAATGATCAACAATAACCTCAGTCCTATCACACTATTGCATTTGGGATGTACTTGCAATTCTGGGAGCACTCAGCTTGGGTCCTGCACTAAATGCAAATCTCATGCAACTAAAGGGGTTGTTCACCTTTAAATTATTTAGGGTGTCACCTTAGGCGCACTCCTTCTCTGGGCCCCGTGGTTGGGCCCATAAATTAAAAGACAAAGCATTGTACAACCTGTTCCCATGAGTGCAGTTAGACAACACCCTCACCTCTGCACTAAATTCTCTTTAGGTTTGGGCATTTTATTATTTAGTATCTTCGTATGTGCAATGAATCCATATCATACAAGCTCTAGCAGTCACACTACAGGCATGCTGGGAAATATCCCAGTGCATCTATAACTGCAGGGCAACTGTAGATGACTCATTTACAACCACAACTGCTGTTATTAATGCTGTTATTAATGCTGTTATTAATACTGTTATTAATGCTGTTATTAATACTGTTATTAATGCTGTTATTAGTGCTGTTATTAATGCTGTTATTAATGCTGTTATTAATGCTGTTATTAATACTGTTATTAATGCTGTTATTAATGCTGTTATTAATACTGTTATTAATGCTGTTATTAATGCTGTTATAAATACTGTTATTAATGCTGTTATTAATGCTGTTATAAATACTGTTATTAATGCTGTTATAAATGCTGTTATTAATGCTGTTATAAATGCTGTTATTAATGCTGTTATTAATGCTGTTATTAATGCTGTTATTAATGCTGTTATAAATACTGTTATTAATGCTGTTATAAATGCTGTTATTAATGCTGTTATTAATGCTGTTATTAATGCTGTTATTAATGCTGTTAGAAATGCTGTTATTAATGCTGTTATTAATGCTGTTATTAATGCTGTTATTAATGCTGTTATAAATACTGTTATTAATGCTGTTATTAATGCTGTTATAAATACTGTTATTAATGCTGTTATAAATGCTGTTATTAATGCTGTTATAAATGCTGTTATTAATGCTGTTATTAATGCTGTTATTAATGCTGTTATAAATACTGTTATTAATGCTGTTATTAATGCTGTTATAAATACTGTTATTAATGCTGTTATTAATGCTGTTATTAATGCTGTTATTAATGCTGTTATTAATGCTGTTATAAATGCTGTTATTAATGCTGTTATTAATGCTGTTATTAATGCTGTTATTAATGCTGTTATTAATGCTGTTATTAATGCTGTTATTAATGCTGTGGTGGCCGAGTAATTTTTTGTATTTTACACCTGTTGACTCACAGGAACACTAGAGCTACCCCCACCTCAATATCCCTTTTTGACCTAACTGGCTAAAATTGCATGAGGTGCTTATACCCCTTTATTATACCCCTTTCTTATATCTCTTTATTATACCCCTTTATTTTACCCCTTTATCATACCCCTTTATTATACCCCTTTATTATATCTCTTTATTATACCCCTTTATTATATCTCTTTATTATACCCCTTTATCATACCCCTTTATCATATCTCTTTATTATACCCCTTTATCATATCTCTTTATTATACCCCTTTATCATATCTCTTTATTATTCCCCTTTATTATATCTCTTTATTATACCCCTTTATCATACCCCTTTATCATATATCTTTATTATACCCCTTTATCATATCTCTTTATTATTCCCCTTTATTATACCAAAACACCTGAAAATCATGAATGCAAACCTCTGCCATTGGCTTTTACATGAATTCAACAAGTTTTAGATGGAGGTATTTTCGGATTTGGACTTTTAGCAGCTTCAGGGCATAATAAATCTTGAAATATTAAACATTTTTGAGAAAACGAAACTCGACTTTAAATAAATAGGCCCCTTAAATTAACGCAGACAGACATGTTGTGAGACATCCAACCTTTAGACTAAATGTGTTTTTTGTGGTTTCTGAATGACTTGCTCTTGCAAACTGCTCTATAAAGAGTTTGGTTGCTAGGGTCACTGACCCCAGAAACAACATAATTATTCTTAACTTATTCAGGCCTGTTCCTGTATATAGAGTTAGTAGAGTCCGTCTCCCTTGTACATAGATAAATATAAATCCCACACACTGCAGAGCAGAAATATTACTGTTCATGCCATTTATAAAGCTAATTTCGCCTGTATCCACTTTTATATCTATTTAGAGCTAATCATGCAAATTAAATGTCTATAATCTCTAAATGAAATGTTACTTTTTTCTCAAAGGCAAATATAACTGAGCGGCAGCAGAAGCCTCAGAGGAAGGAAGAACAGAGACTGGGAAAGGAACGTTTGTATCAGTGATTGCTGCTGAGTAATGTCTTATCTAATGGAGTCTGGGATCAAATTGTAGAGCTGCTATTGGGAAATGGAGGGGGGATCAAATTTAATTTATTTTAAGAATGTAGGCTAGAAAAGTGGTTAAAAAGACAGAAGGGAATTTCCCACTTATTCGCATCAGGCACCTACTCCTGAATGGACCAATCAGAAGAGATTATTATAATGTACAAATTGTTTTGTTTTATTCCTTATTGCCAGGGTCGGACTGGTGGGTGCAGGACCCACTGGGGTGGCCTCACCAGGGGCCCCTGCAGTCTTCCCCCGAGTGTGTGTAAATTAAATAAACCTTCAGGGGGAGGGAGATCAGTGGCCTGGGGGAGCACCAATCGGATGCAGGTCTGGGCCCACTAGGGCTGGGGCCCAGTCCGACCCTGCTTACTGCCCCTTTAATTTATTCTCCTTTATATATATTGCACCACAGTAGAATTTTATGAATTTATCATTCCCATCTGTCCCTGTCCCAGTGGAGCTTACAATCTAATGTCCCTATCATATACTAGGGGCCATTATACCAGGAGCCAATTAGCCTGCGTTTATATATTTGGGGTGTGTAAGAGAACCAGATTGCTGGGGGGGGACCCACACATACACGGGGAGAACATACAAACAGTGCAGGATGATTGTCTGAAAGAGAGATAATCCGGCTTTTTTAAATACAATAGAACAGTAACTCGTGCTGATCAAGTTTTTCCTTTCATTCATTAACCTGCATAAGACTGAGTACAATCATTCATTGGTTGCTGCACAACTGAAGATTCGACTATTGTTAGTAAATAAGGCCACATGAGTTCTGTATAAACAAACCCCAGCTGCAGACGATCTCAGGTTTACCAATAAGGAGGAGTTTATTATTTAACCAGAAATTTATGAAGTATCATGTCCTTCTCCTCTTACAGTTCTTCATAAAAATCAGGAAGCTGCGACATGGGAAAACTTAGAGTTAAACCTAGAGGTGCTGCTATTTATTACATTTTTTTATCATTTGTGTGACAGTTTCACAAGCCAAGAGAAATCAAATTTATCATCACTATTCTAGGGGGTGTTTGTCTTAACTTGTATAAATCGAGTGTGTGGCCCCGGCATGTTCTGGGCAACTAGACACGTTTTTTCTACCAATTACCCTGTACCTAGAAATAAATATATATATTTTTTAATCCTGTGTGTGACGTTTGGCTTGGTCCCTGTGCTACTGAATGTGCTACGGGGCACATTTACTTAGCTCGAGTGAAGGAATAGAAGAAAAAATACTTCGAATTTCGAACGTTTTTTATGGCTACTTCGTCCATCGAATTGGCTACTTCGACCTTCGACTACAACTTCCACGTCGAATCGAACGATTCAAACTAAAAACCGTTCGACTATTCGAACATTTGATAATCGAAGTACTGTCTCTTTAAAAAAAACTTCGACCTCCTACTTCGCCAAGTAAAACCTACCGAACAATCAATTTCTAACAAATTTCTGGTCGAAGGAAAATCGTTCGATTGATGGATTCAAATCCTTCAAATCGTTAGAACGATTTTTTTGGATCGAACGAAATGCGGTAAATCCTTCAACTTCGATATTCGAAGTCGAAGGATTTAACTTTGACAGTCGAATATCGAGGGTTAATTAACCCTCGATATTCGACCCTAAGTAAATGTGCCCCTTCTAGTCAGAGGGGATGGAAATTGTGTTTAATGAATATAACAAAAAAAATACAGGTATGGGACCCGTTATCAGGAATCCCGTTATCCAGAAAGCTCAGAATTATGGAAAGGCCGTCACCCATAGACTCCATTTTATCCAAATGATCCAAATTTGTTGATGATGATGATTCATCATCAACAAAATCATTCCTTTTTCCTTCCAGAAAAAGGAATTATTCCCTTTTTCTGTGTAATAATAAAACAGTCGCTTGTACTTGATCCCAACTAAGATATAATTAATCCTTATTGGAAGCAAAACCAGCCTATTGGGTTTATTTAATGTTTATATGATTTTCTAGTAGACTTAAGGTATGAAGATCCAAATTACGGAAAGATCCGTTATCTGGAAAACCCAGGTCCTGAGCATTCTGGATAATGGGTCCCATACCTGTACTATAAAAAGTGTTGTTAAACAGCAATCAGGAAGGTAAAGGCTAAAACAAAACATTTAAAAAAATATATTAATAATAAAACAATAGAGTTTCAGAGTGTGGCTCCATTAAATAATGGAAATAATCTGATTATTAAGAATACAGAAAAGGCAAATTTCATTCAGTTCTTTTCTTCCGTGAATACAATAAAGGAGGCAGAGTTTCAACACCCAAAATAGTACATGTATGGGACCTGTTATCTAGAACGCTGGGATTTTCCGGAAAAAGGATCTTTGCGTAATTTGGATCCTCATACCTTAAATCTTCTAAAATATCATGTAAACATTAAGGGGCTTTTCTATCAAGGGTCGAATTTGAAATTGAAAAAACTGCGAAATTCAAATTTTTTTCAAATTCGAATCGAATTTGGACTATTCCCTAGTCGAAGTAAACAAAAAAATAGCTTGAAATTTGAATTTTTTTCATTTGAAAATTCACCTCCACCTTTGATAAATCTGCCCCAAAATCAACCCAATAGACTGGTTTTTGCCTCCAATAAGGATTAATTATATCTTAGTTGGGATCAAGTACAGGCGACTGTTTTATTATTACACAGAAAAAGGAAATCATTTTTAAAAATTTGGATTAAATGGAGTCTATAGGAGATGAGTTTTCAGTAATTCAGAGCTTTCTGGATTATGGGTATCCGGATAACGGATCCCATACCTGTACATCCCTATTGCACACATCAAATGCAGTTTGACAGGTGCCCCACCCTAAAAGGCGGAGCATTCCAACCCTAATGGGCGGGTTTTGTCAGAGCTGTACTTTATTGCAGTCTTAGCCACGCCCACTGCGTCAAAGGCCACTGCACAGCCACCATATTGTGACATGTGTGATACCCACAAACCCTGGTGCCATTATGTGGTTATGGTTGATATTACCTGCCCATTTGTGATGAATACTGACTGCCATCTAGTGGACACAGCTACAACGACACTGGAAGACAGATACACGCAAGTCCAGACATGTCTATATTACATACCTCCCAACTGTCAGTTTATCTCAGGACAGTTCCGATTTTGACAGCTCAACCCGCAGTCCCGGATTGTTACTTTCTCTTTGATCTCCTGCACTGAACAGCCAGAAAAAGATACAACGTTTCTAACTTAATTGCCTTTTGGCAGAGAGCCCAGAATATGTGACAGGTGCACTTAGATACATTTATAACAATTGAAGATAAGCAAAGAAACAATTGTAACAATTTAAGATATGCAGGTCTTTTGGGGAAACTGTGACTTGCAGCTTAAATAGCAATTCACCTTAATCATTAAAACTGTAATAACACATAAAAATCATATAAATGTGTTCAAACTTTCATAACCTAAGTTTTGTAAAATGGAAATGGTAATCAGGGGGTGTGGCCACAAAATGGGTGTGGTCAAAGGTGTCACCATGCTCCGCACGACAAATCTTTTTTTCCCTCTTTCTATTTCCAAATTGATGGAAGGTGTGGGTATGGCAGAAATACAGTAGCCACATACGTGGAATACTATTGAGGCTGATGATAAGGTCTGTGATATGTGGGCGTTCCTGGAGGAGCCCTCAAAGGGTTAAATGTAAAGCCCGGTTTATAAAACACTGTTAAAAAATCTGGTAAAATCTATAAATGATAAAATTGAAACTTTATGATGGGCGAATTTGGGGCGTTTTGCCGAAAAATTAGTAAATTTCCCATGAAATTTGTGAAACGGCTAAATATTCGCGAAACCGTGCCAGCGTCTCGTTTTTGACACCAGGTGTCCATTTTTTTGACGCCAGCGTCCATTTTTTTCCACCGCAGTTTCGTGAATTTATTTGCTGGCGGCGAATCGCGGGAATTCACGTCTGGCGAATAAATTTGCCCATCACTAATTGAAAGTTAAAAAAAGGTGAAACTAAGATACGACGGCCCTAGAGGTAAACCCGCGGTGGAGGTGGTCGGATCTTCAACCCTTCAACTAAAAGGATATTTTTCAATAATAAAGATTTCTTACATTATTCTGTGCTCGCGGTGTTTTTCACTAAACACAAACCTACGCCTGGTAAACCCGTGTGGCTTATTTGATGTGAGGCAGATAATGTATAAACGTGTGTAATTAGTACACGTGGGGCAATCAAGTAATGTGGTTACAGAATATATAAAGGTGTGTCCACTAGGGATGAACTGAATCCACTAATAGGGATTTTTATGAATCCTTCGTGAAAGATGGCCAAATCGGAACCCTAATTTGCATATGCAAATTAGGGGGAAGGAAAAAGTGTTAAAACATTTTTTACTTCCTTGTTTTGTGACATAACGTCACTTGAATTCCCTACCTGACCCCTAATTTACTGAATTGTGTATCCCTAGTGTCCACAAGTCGTATAGTTTGGGTTTTTCCAGAGAACTGCTCTCTAGTGGGCTTTTAGAATTGGGTCACCAGGCCACTCAGCTTTATAATAAACCACTGTATTATTCTTTTTATTGTGTTTATCTCCCTGAGCTGTTTAGCGCTGACTCCCAGCTATTAAAATTTTTTATCGTCTGTTGCACTCGAACGGGAACCAGTTTTATGAATCAGAAACAAAGAGGCAATTGCGGGGACAATTCATTTTTAAAAATAATATTGACCCTATCACGATAGAAATAAAGGACAACAGGAATGTGTCATTCAAATACGGGAGAGCCATTGTGAAACTACATCTTCTATTAAAGGAGAACTAAAGCCTAACTAAAGAAGTAGCTAGAAATGTTGTACATGATGTTTTGTGCTTCTGTACCAGCCCAAGGCAACCACAGCCCTTTAGCAGTAAAGATCTGTGTCTCCAAAGATGCCCCAGTAGCTCCCCATCTTCTTTTCTGCTGATTCACTGCACATGCTCTGTGCTGCTGTCACTTACTGAGCTTAGGGAGCCACTCACAATATACAGTACACATAGAATAGAAATGTCACAATATAAGGCTGATTAGTAATTAATACACATAATTACTACATGGCAGCCCAGAAACCAGTGCAATTAGCATCAGAATGTAATAATCAGCAAACCTGTAGCATCAGCTTATATTACAGCCAGGGAAGCTCATTTTCTGCTGGATAATTAGTGACGAGCCCTAAGCTTAGCTTCTCAACAGCCAATCAGAGCCCACTGAGCATGTGAGTGTCACAGACACTTTCCAAGATGGTGACCCCCTGTGACAAGTTTGAAGTCCTGGATCATTGCTGCTATTGACAAGCTGAAACTTTAGCCTCCTGCAATAAGTTCACTATAGAAAATAGGAAATTTTTAGCCATTTTATTGTTTTTTTAGGGTTTAGTTCTCCTTTAAGCTACTATGGTGGCTATTAAAAGCGATGGGAAACCAAACATTTACAGCGTTTATTATAAAGGGCAAGTTGGTCACGGTATTCCTGGTTTCCATGGTGGTGTGTTTCAATATGGAGCCGGATTATGAATTTCCAAATCTGTTTTTGTATATTTATTTCAGTGAATATTTCACAGTATATAGTGGATTTTTTTTTTGCCTTTAATAAAAATGTTCTGTTTTATTATAATGTCTATGCTGTGTTTTATTTAGTTACACGTCATATCTAGACTTCCTTTTTAAAGTATTTCAGTGTAGTTCTAGCGGTGTCCACATGATGGCGCTCACACAGAACTACTCAGTGTTCACTGACTACAATTAGCTCTGGTAATATCAAACATAACCACATGATGGAGCTCACAGTAGAGGTTCAATAGGGTTTATAGGTATTATACAAAATGGTGGCCTCATTTCACAAAATGGCGGCTGTGCAGTGGGCGAAGAATGCTTTGTCGCAGTGGGCGTGACTAAAACTGGTCATGTAAAACAGATCAAAAATAGCTCCGCCCATGGGGCGTGGTAACCCCACCCATTAGGGGCGGGGCACATGCCAAGATGAATTTGATTAAAAAGGTAGGGATATACTATAATAAAGTCGAAATTATGACTTTTATTAATCTCATAATTAAAAAGTCATAATTATGAGATTAAAACTCATGATTATGATTTTAACGGAGAAGGAAACCCGCTGGGCGCAAAACCCCTCCCCCCTCCCCTGTGTTGCCCCCCTCCCCCCTGGCCTACCTGTCCCCCTGGGCAAAGGGGTGAGTAACAAGTTAGGGGCATTTGCCCAGGGGGACAGGTAGGCCAGGGGGGAGGGGGGCAACACAGGGGAGGGGGTTTGCACCCAGGGGGTTTCCTTCTCCTTTAAAACGTCATAATTCATCAGATTTTTTTTTTTTTTTGCTGGCCCCAGTGCTCTTCCGTTTCGGGCATAAAATCCGAAAAAATTCATGTTGTTTTTTTTGCAGCACCCCGAATTCTAGTTTTTTTCTGAAACGTATTTTAGTTTTTTCAATAATAAATAAGGTCAAATCATGGATTCTAGTTTGGTCGGACCTTTTTTTACTTAAAAAATCTTAAATTTTGATAAACAACTCCCCTACCGATACTACTAGTCATTTACTACTGTGGTTTTTAAAGCCAGTGTACATTCTGCTATGATTTAAAATCCGGCAAATGATTTTTCTTTCTTTGTACTATAAATTTTATTTGGTTTATTTAAACATATCTCATCATAAAAGAAAACTATTTTTCACAGTATCTAAAAAAGAAAGAAGTTGGAAAATAAGCAAAAGAAACTGGCGTTGTGTTTGGCACGTCCTCTTTTGTTCCGGTTTGTAGCAATGAAAAGTCTGCAAAGAATTTAGAACTTGAAAAATTCGTATTTCCAGCAGGTTTTTTTGGTGTATTGGATTAATTTGACCACCGCAGTTTTAGGGCTTAGAACTATGTTTACAGCCCCAAACAAGGTTTTCCATTATGGTCTGAGACTTAAGACAGTCAGGGCTTAAAGGGATACTGTCATGCGAAAACATGTTTTTTTGCTAAATGCATCAGTTAATAGTGCTGTTCCGGCAGAATTATGCACTGAAATCTGTTTTTCAAAAGAGTAAACAGATTTTACTATATTCAATTTTGAAATCTGACATGGGGCTAGACATTTTGTCCGTTTCCCAGCTGCCCCCAGTCATGTGACTTGTGCTCTGATAAACTTCAGTCACTCTTTACTGCTGTACTGCAAGTTGGACTGATATCACATCATATTTTGACAATTTATGATTAAAGAAGAAGGACAGAAAAACCTTGTTTATGTCTGTATAACCAACTCTGCATAACTTATGCCCAACTAGAAAATAGGATTTTTAATAAAAATTTGAAGATTTTCTTTTAAAGACCAATTCATTTCACCATCACTCATTTAAATCCGGATTATCAAACGCCACCCTACCATCAACTGAATGAATTGTAGGTATTTGATTAGACAATGAATTAACCAATAAGAATGAATTCAGTGTTTATACACAATTATTAACAACTCAATGTGTCAAATGAATCCTTTTGCTTAAAAAAGAAATAATTCTTATATTGCTATCAATTATTTATAAAATGCCAGTGCTTTTCAGTTCATTAATTATCATCATCATCATCATTTCTTTATATATCGCTGTCAAGATACGCAGTGCTTTACAATATAATTCCAATATCCCTCTCAATGAACAAAGTGCATCCAACAAATCAATTAAAAAATGAAAGGATAAATTCTGATATCGCTGTGAATTATTAATTAATTAATAAGGTGCTAGTGCTTTTCAATTCACTAGTTCAATTGTCTCGCTCCATAACCCACATCAATTCATTACACAGTTTAACCATAAAATGTCAATGATCCAATAAATGTGTATATTAAAAAGTAGGTCTTTTAAAACCAAATAGGGATGCACCGAATCCTCTATTTTGGATTTGGCCGAACCCCCAAATTCTTCGTCCCAATACTGAACCAAATCCGAATCCTAATTTACATATGCAAATTAGGGGTGGGAAGGGTAAAACATTTTTTACTTCCTTGTTTTGTGACAAAAAGTCACGTGATTCCCCTCCCTGCCCTAATTTGCATATGCAAATCAGGATACGGATTTGGTTTGGCCAGGCGGAAGGATTCGGCCGAATCCTGTAGAAAAAGGCTGAATCCTCCCCGAATCCTGGATTTGGTACATCCCTAAAATCAAATATCCCGAATGGCTCTTTGATTATAGATTAGGAAAATAGAAATAATTAGTTGGTGGAGTTGCTCCTGTAAATCTAACTCGTATTTTCTAATCCATAATCCATGGGAGAAAGCAGAAACTGAAGGGCTGCGGTCTTGTATTTTAATCTTTCCTATCCTTATTGGAAAGAGACTATTATACCCTAAAAAAAAACGCAAACCCATCAGCTCTTCGAAAGGAGAATAGACTTGAAGTTAAAGTCAAGGAAAAGTTTATATGTTTTAGGAACAGAAAGTAGTTGTTGCCCTTCTTCCCGGAAAGTTGCTTTCTGTGTCTGAATAAATGATTTGAGGTAACATGAAATAACTCTGTGGGAATGGGCCCAAATACAAATACGCAGTTTGTTGCATGCGGGGGCCCACAGTTTTTTTTATACAATTTTTATACAATTACATGAGTCAGAACATGCCTCACTTTTACCCACATAAAATCTGCTGTCAAACATCTGTCTGTGTGTCTGGTTCTGTTTCATATTAAAGGAACAGATCTGTGCAAGGAAAAATGATTAAAAACATCCAAATTTTAGTTCTATCCAGGGGCGCTCCACCAATGAGGCGAGTTGAGAGACTCGCCTCAGGCGGCAGCGCCCCCCCCTGGTTACCAGGGGCGGCAAAAATGCCGCTCCTGGTAACTAAGAGCCGAATTTCCGGTTTTCAACCCGGAAATTCGGCTCTTCTAGTGCAGAGAGCGCAATTGCTCCTCCTGCGCAGAAAATGTGAGCGCCGTGAGGAGGGGTGAGGAGGGCGGCAACGGAAGGCCGCCTCAGGCGGCATAAAGGCGCGGATCGGCGCTGTTTCTATCAGAGTGTACACTTTGTTACCCGACATGTTTCATGTCCTTTCTGAGCACTTTATCAGAGGCCTGTGTCTCCATTCTATACTGCAGGCCCAGACTGGCAATCTGTGGAATGTGGCAAATGCCAGAGGAGCTGCTGTAAAATGCAATAGACACTGTTTATTGGGCTGTTTGGGCCTCTGTGAACTTGAAATGTCAGGGCCTATTTTGACTCCCAGTCTGGACCTGCTATACTGTAATGTATCCCATCACCCCAAACATTAGGGGGCCCATTTACTTAGTTCGAGTGAAGGAATAGAATAAAAAAAACTTCGAATTTCAAATGATTTTTTTGGCTACTTCGACCTTCGACTACGACTTCGAATTTGAACTAAAAATTGTTCGACTAGTTGACCATTCGATAGTCGAAGTACTGTCTCTTTAAAAACAAACTTTGACCCCCTAGTTCGCCACCTAAAAACCTACCTAGGTCAATGTTAGCCTATGGGGAAGGTCCCCATAGACTTTGGAACAATTTTTAGGTCGAAGAAAACGATTCGAACGATTTAATCGCTCGATCGAACGATTTTTCGTTCGATTGAACTATTTGCGGTAAATCCTTCGACTCCGATAATCGAAGTCTAAGGATTTCAATTCGGAAGTCGAATATCGAGGGTTAATTAACCCTCGATATTCGACCATAAGTAAATTTGCCCCAATATATTAGTGCTGTGACTACAGATATAATCACTTGCAGACTGTGGAAAAGCACCAAAGTGATCCACATCTGGCACTGAATATCAATACAGGGCATGTGCCATCAGTCTCAATGAGAGCTTTACTTTCAAACCCTTTCTTTAAGTAGTTAAAGCAGTGTATATGTTGGTGGTTTTCTCTCCCGTTCCTCCCTAATGCTCTCGCACAATTCTGTGATTGGTTTCCATCCTTGAGTTATATCTCTCTGATTGTTTTTATTGGCACTTTAGTTATGTACCTTTCCTCCTCCATCATCATCTGGGGCGATCTTTATTAGAGCCATACTTATAGTATGTATTTTTAGGGGCGAAGGGTCATTTATAAGATTGGTGTTTTGGACACGTATACATAAGACTATGTTGGTATTTTTGATATGATATGATGAGCCCAGATGCGTATGCACAGAGTACAGGGGGTTAAAATTTCAATTAACCCGTAAACACAGCTTGGCTGCGCATGTTTCATGCAGCTTTGGATAAGTTGGCCAGAGATGTCTGTGAAGTTTTCGTTTAAATGACGCACATGCGCAATGCGATTACATGAAGCCGCTCCAATGAAAGGGCGCACATACGACCTCTCTTCATGATGTCATTAGCAGCACCCGGAAGTGGCGCCCTGCGAAATCTCGCGTGAGTAGCGAGAATATGTGGCACTATCGCCTATTTAAACTTGGAAAAGGTGAGCGCTCACCACTTATGCCCCTGAGGAAGCCGAACTAGTCAGCGAAACTCGTTGGGCGGCATAGGTGGACGGTGGCAGCTTAGCTGCCACTTTGTCCCTATGTAGACAGGCAGATTTTCTGGCAAACTTGGGGCACAAATGGAAGGGTGGGAGTGGGTAGTTTTGCACTGTGATTTATTTTTAACATAACTACCGGCGAAGTGCGATTGTTGTTTCACAAAGGCACCACCGTTTCCGCCACATGCTAGTTTTTAATTGTGTGTTTTTTTAAGGACACTGATCTTGCGCTGTGGCCTGATGGGCTAGAGAAGTGAGTAAATGTTTATGAGCGCTTCTCTTTTTAGTCAATTTTTCATTGACTTTTTCATTACGTTTTAAAAAAAATTTTGTTCCCACTATACAGGCATCACACTGAACTCTGCTCTGCTTTGAAGTGTGTGTTCTTAGACGAATAGTTACTTGTATCAATTTCACTTCTATTTCTTGTGGTCAGTAGTTTAATCCACACAAACTTGCAGTGTGAGTGCTTGTGCAACATTGTGTTCATAGCCCAGAGGCCTCATTTACAAGAATAAGTTGCAACTGTAAAAAAAAAAAAAAGGGGGGGCATTGGTTCCGCCTGAGTGCAAGCTCTCCGCTCCATGTACCTGCACTTGGGTGGAAGCTGGAGTTTTCAGTGCAGATCGATGGAGATGGGGAAGGAAGCGGATCCAGAAACAGAGGCTGAAAGCAGCAAAGTCAATGGTCAGAAGTTTGTCTGTTATAAGGAAATGGTAACAGTATTAGGAGGGATAGAAGGAAAAGTTTCCTCTTGGGTTTGTTTTAATAAAACACTCTACACTGGCACCTCTTAGAAATGCCACAATTCTGTGTCTCAGCTGCACTAATACAATTACAGAGGCCGTATAGTTCAGCAAGAGTATAATGACAAGGGCTTCTGTGTAATATAATAATCAGAAAGCCACAGACATACAGCACTGTAGCACTTGTGCTGATTCCCTGAGCAGAGTCTTCACTGAGTTGGAACTTTGGATATAAAGCAGAAACAGAAGGAGACCCGGTACTCTGTGAGTAGCTGCTAAATACTGAGTTGAACCTATAGGTGCTCCTTCCTGCCATGAGAATGCCATGAGGGGAGTGTGTATGGAGACCCATGGGTGGCACCTTTGCATACTCCTAATAAACACCCCCGTTAACACAACTGTGGTTTTTTTTGTCATTTTTATTTAGTTTTTTAAACATTTCTCATAAAAGAAAACTATTTTTCACAGTCACATCTATGAGGAAGAATTCAGAAAATAAGCAAGAGAAAATCTAATAAACGTCATAGAGTATCTCCACGAAAGAGACACGGACAGCTCCTAATATCAAGAAAGAAAGAATCGATCCCAAGCTGATAAGCTTCTCAAATAGGTTTTTTCCTAATAATGTGTGGCCCACACGTGTGTAATAAATCTTCTCTGAGAGAGTTTTCTTTGTTTGAAAGAGTCCTGGTTTCTTTAAGAGACTAAGGGCGAATTTATCTCAATATTTTCTGAAAAAAACTCAGACCAAATCCGCACGGGTTTTTTGGGCTTATTTATTAATACACTTTCCCAAAAAAAAAAATTTTGATTTTCGTGAAAAATCTGATTTTCAAGATTTTTTCGTATTTTTCATAAAATTTTCAAGTTTTTTTTCCGGATTTTTCACCCGAAAACTGTGGGGAATATTGCACATCAAAAAATCATTGGGACTTCTCTCATTGACTTATATCATCATCATCATCATCATAATTTATTTATATAGCGCTGTCAAGATACGCAGTGCTTTTATATTAACCTCGACAGGTCTGAGATGCCGGATTTTCAGATTCTGACTTTTCCCATCCTCGGGGTTTAATAAATTTCTGAAAAAAATTTTAAAAGTCCGATTTTTTTAAAAAAAAAGTCACGAATTTTTCATGATTTTTGCATTCAGCGTTTAGTAAATAAGTAAATACGTTTAGTAAATAACCTCCTAACTTTTACATTGGTAACAGAGGATAACGATTTCACATTCCTTTTTCGACGGGCATCTCCTTTGTCACAGACTTTCACAGATTCAGAAAAAAAGGCCCATAAGGAAAGATTTTACCATTATTATTTTCTGTGTCAGTGTGACAGCGTGTCTGAAAGGTAATGGGCTAATCTACGAATCCATCTATGAATTCATCAGAGATATTCCCGGAACTACCTCTCTCGTCTTATAGACAACCACCTCATCTGTGGGAAATGATTGTCATAAGTCTCTTCCTAAAACAACTAAAGCAGCGACATTTCCTGCAACAGCAACAGATGTGAAAGCTGCAAATCAATCCTGTGCAAAGATAAAGTTGCAATTCTGAATACACAAAAAGTCTACACCATTCTGGACCACTATTCATGTGATTCATCCAATGTGGTATCCATGATTACATGTACTTGGTGCTCTACAGCAGATACATTGGTGAAACAGGACAAAACAAGGATGAACCATCACAGACATAAAATCAACAGCAAATCATGTGATACACCAGTGGGGCAACACTTCTGCAGTCAAAATCCCAGTCTTCAGGACATGCAGGTCTTAATTCTAAAATTTTAAAACTGAACAGGAAAGGAAGATTTATGAATTCAAATGTATGGAGTTATTTAACACATTAGGGGGCCGATTCATGAAGCTCGAGTGAAGGATTCGAATTAAAAAAACTTCGAATTTCGAAGTGTTTTTTGGGCTACTTCGACCATCGAATGGGCTACTTCGACCTTCGACTACGACTACGACTACGAATCGAACGATTCGAACTATAAATCGTTCGACTATTTGACCATTCGATAGTCGAAGTACTGTCTCTTTAAAAAAAAACTTCGACCCCCTAGTTCGGCAGCTAAAAGCTACCGAACTCAATGTTAGCCTATGGGGAAGGTCCCCATAGGCTTGCCTAAGTTTTTTTTGATCGAAGGATATTCCTTCGATCGTTGGATTAAAATCCTTCGAATCGTTCGATGGAACGAATAATCCTTCGTTCATTCGATCGTAGGATTTGCACTAAATACTTCGACTTCGATTTTCGAAGTCGAAGGATTTTAGTTCCTAGTCGAATATCGAGGGTTAATTAACCCTTGATATTCGACACTTGATGAATCGGCCCCTCTGACAGGGCCTTAATTTAGGGTCAGGTTTCACGTTACACTAAGGGGCAGATTTACTAAGCTCGAGTGAATAGTTAGAATCCAAAAACATTCGAATTTCGAAGTGATTTTTTGGGTACATCGACCAGCGAATTCGATCAAAGCAAATGATTCGAACGATTCGAAGTAAAAATCGTTCGACCATTCGATAATCAAAGCACTGTCTCTTTAAAAAATCCTTCGCCAAATAAAAGCTACCGAATCGAATGTTAGCCTATGGGGACATTGTAGATAGGTTATGATCAAATAAAAATCATTCAATCGATCGCTTAAAATCGTTCGAAACGTTCGAACGATTTTTATTCGATCATTCGATCAAACCTTTTGCGCTAAAATCCTTCGAATTCAATATTCAAATTCGAAGGATTTTACTTCGAGGGTTTTTTAAACCTCGAAATTCGACCCTTGATAAATCTGCCCCTATATGACATGACTGAATCCAGACTCGTGGATTATTTACAACCCACCCTCATTCATTGTATTATCTCTACAATTGATCTCTATCTGTAACGTCCTAATGTATATGAATACCTTTCACTGATCTAACAGAATATATGCTGTGCCTTTCTAGCTTTCATTTGTATTTTGCCTGACGCAGGGGCCTTGGTGCTCCAAAAGCTTGCAATTTATTTTTTTTATTGTTAGCCAATATAGGTATGACTTCTACAATACTTTTTGTATTTGTTTGGTTTTTATTTGTTATTTGTGGAGAACCAAATTTTAACTTGGTGGAACCTCGTGCTCCAGTGCTGTGAGTGAAACCCATTATAAATGCCTCTGGTGTGAATTGTTGTTTGGTGTAATGGGCTCTATTTCAGATGCCTTGAGTGGTTAGATAGAGTTCTGCAGTTCCCGGTAGCAGGCGACTGGCTGGGTCATTTGTGCGTGAATAGTGTAATCGAGTTTTCCCGTCTATGAGTCTTGTTTTACATTGCAATTATTTAATGTGTTAGCAGAGAGAACGGTCGCCCTTAACACAAGTAATTGTGACATTGGCAGAACTTGTGTTGCTTGCAAAATATCATGATGTTTAACCTTGTTTTGTTTATTGACTCTAGTCCTTAATGAATAATTTAGCAATTTGTTTAGACATTTCTAGTTCTGTTGTAATAACTGTTTTAGCAGAAAAAAAGTTTATTTTAAAATTTTATATAAGATATTAATCTTTAT
Organism: Xenopus petersii; assembly: GCA_038501925.1. NCBI lineage: Eukaryota > Metazoa > Chordata > Amphibia > Anura > Pipidae > Xenopus > Xenopus petersii. Next base: position 4,697,000 of record CM076680.1, read on the forward strand.
GTAGTTAAATAAAGTTTTGAAAGAGTTAGAATTTTGTATTTAGTATAGTAGAGAGAATTTCTGATTACACAAAGACACCAGGATCTCTCTCTCTCTATCCTGGCATAATATCTTTGAATTTCTGATCTTTTTTGTTCTTTGTGGTGTAGCTCTGGACTCCATATTAATTATATGGTGTAAAGTCCATCCTACATATAAGCTCCAGAATTTTCTTCAATTCTGGCGTAAAGCCTATCTTACTGTCTTTCTTTTTGGCTCCAGAATTTTCTTCAATTCTGGAGTAAAGCCTATCTTACTGTCTTTCTTTTTGGCTCCAGAATTTTCTTCAATTCTGGAGTAAAGCCTATCTTTCTGTATTTCTTTTAGGCTCCAGAATTTTCTTCAGTTCTGGCATAAAGCCTATCTTTCTGTCTTTCTTTTTGGCTCCAGAATATTCTTCAATTCTGGAGTAAAGCCTATCTTTCTGTCTTTCTTTTCAGCTCCAGAATTTTCGTCAATTTGGCCGTAAAGCCTATCTTTCTGTATTTCTGTTCGGCTCCAGAATTTTCTTCAGTTCTGGCATAAAGCCTATCTTTCTGTCTTTCATTTTGGCTCCAGAATATTCCTCAATTCTGGAGTAAAGCCCATCTTTCATTTTGGCTCCAGAATATTCTTCAATTCTGGAGTAAAGCCCATCTTTCTGTCTTTCTTTTTGGCTCCAGAATATTCTTCAATTCTGGAGTAAAGCCTATCTTTCTGTCTTTCTTTTCAGCTCCAGAATTTTCTTCAATTCTGCCGTAAAGCCTATCTTTCTGTATTTCTTTTCGGCTCCAGAATTTTCTTCAGTTCCAGCGTAAAGCCTATCTTTCTGTCTTTCTTTTTGGCTCCAGAATATTCTTCAATTCTGGAGTAAAGCCTATCTTTCTGTCTTTCTTTTTGGCTACAGAATTTTCTTCAATTCTGGCGTAAAGCCTATCTTTCTGTATTTATTTTAGGCTCCAGAATTTTCTTCAGTTCTGGCATATAGCCTATCTTTCTGTCTTTCCTTTTTGGCTCCAGAATATTCTTCAATTCTGGAGTAAAGAGCATCTTTCATTTTGGCTCCAGAATATTCTTCAATTCTGGAGTAAAGCCCATCTTTCTGTCTTTCTTTTTGGCTCCAGAATATTCTTCAATTCTGGAGTAAAGCCTATCTTTCTGTCTTTCTTTTCAGCTCCAGAATTTTCTTCAATTCTGCCATAAAGCCTATCTTTCTGTATTTCTTTTCGGCTCCAGAATTTTCTTCAGTTCCAGCGTAAAGCCTATCTTTCTGTCTTTCTTTTTGGCTCCAGAATATTCTTCAATTTTGCCATAAAGCCTATCTTTCTGTCCTTCTTTTTGGCTCCAGAATATTCTTCAATTCTGGAGTAAAGCCTATCTTTCTGTCTTTCTTTTTGGCTACAGAATTTTCTTCAATTCTGGCGTAAAGCCTATCTTTCTGTCTTTATTTTCGGCTCCAGAATTTTCTTCAATTCTGGAGTAAAGCCTATCTTTCTGTATTTCTTTTAGGCTCCAGAATTTTCTTCAGTTCTGGCGTAAAGCCTATCTTTCTTTTTGGCTCGCAAATTTTCTTCAATTCTGGAGTAAAGCCTATCTTTCTGCCTTTCTTTTCAGCTCCAGAATTTTCTTCAATTCTGCCGTTAAGCCTATCTTTCTGTCTTTCTTTTTTAAAATTGTTTAAAATTGTTAAAAATTGTTTAAAATTGTTTAAGTTCTTTTCGGCTCCAGAATTTTCTTCAATTCTGTAGTAAAGCCTATCTTTTCGGCTCCATAATTTTCTTCAATTCTGCCGCAAAGCTTATCTTTCTGTCTTTCTTTTTGGCTACAGAATTTTCTTCAATTCTGGCGTAAAGCCTATCTTTCTGTCTTTCTTTTTGGCTCCAGAATTTTCTTCAGTTCTGGCATAAAGCCTATCTTTCTGTCTTTCTTTTTGGCTCCAGAATAATCTTCAATTCTGGAGTAAAGCCTATCTTTCCGTCTTTCTTTCCGGCTCCAGAATTTTCTTCAATTCTGGAGTAAAGCCTATCTTTCTGTCTTTCTTTTCGGCTCCAGAATTTTCTTCAATTCTGGAGTAAAGCCTATCTTTCTGTCTTTCTTTTCAGCTCCAGAACTTACTTCAATTCTGGAGTAAAGCCTATCTTTCAGTCTTTCTTTTTGACTCCAGAATATTCTTCAATTCTGGAGTAAGGCCTATGTTTCTGTCTTTCTTTTTGGCTCCAGAATTTTCTTCAATTCTGGTGTAAAGCCTATGTTTCTGTCTTTCTTTTCAGCTCCAGAATTTTCTTCAATTCTGGAGTAAAGCCTATCTTTCTGTCTTTCTTTTCGGCTCCAGAATTTTCTTCAATTCTGGAGTAAAGCCTATCTTCCTGTCTTTCTTTTCGGCTCCAGAATTTTCTCCAATTCTGGAGTAAAGCCTATCTTTCTGTCTTTCTTTTCAGCTCCAGAATTTTCTTCAATTCTGGAGTAAAGCCTATCTTTCTGTCTTTCTTTTCAGCTCCAGAATTTTCTTCAATTCTGGAGTAAAGCCTATCTTTCTGTATTTCTTTTAGGCTCCAGAATTTTCTTCAGTTCTGGCATAAAGCCTATCTTTCTGTCTTTCTTTTTGGCTACAGAATTTTCTTCAATTCTGGCGTAAAGCCTATCTTTCGGTCTTTCTTTTTGGCTCCAGAATTTTCTTCAGTTCTGGCATAAAGCCTATCTTTCTGTCTTTCTTTTTGGCTCCAGAATAATCTTCAATTCTGGAGTAAAGCCTATCTTTCCGTCTTTCTTTCCGGCTCCAGAATTTTCTTCAATTCTGGAGTAAAGCCTATCTTTCTGTCTTTCTTTTCGGCTCCAGAATTTTCTTCAATTCTGGAGTAAAGCCTATCTTTCTGTCTTTCTTTTCAGCTCCAGAATTTACTTCAATTCTGGAGTAAAGCCTATCTTTCAGTCTTTCTTTTTGACTCCAGAATATTCTTCAATTCTGGAGTAAGGCCTATGTTTCTGTCTTTCTTTTTGGCTCCAGAATTTTCTTCAACTCTGGTGTAAAGCCTATGTTTCTGTCTTTCTTTTCAGCTCCAGAATTTTCTTCAATTCTGGAGTAAAGCCTATCTTTCTGTCTTTCTTTTCGGCTCCAGAATTTTCTTCAATTCTGGAGTAAAGCCTATCTTCCTGTCGGCTCCAGAATTTTCTCCAATTCTGGAGTAAAGCCTATCTTTCTGTCTTTCTTTTCAGCTCCAGAATTTTCTTCAATTCTGGAGTAAAGCCTATCTTTCTGTCTTTCGTTTTGGCTACAGAATTTTCTTCAATTCTGGCGTAAAGCCTATCTTTCTGTATTTATTTTAGGCTACAGAATTTTCTTCAGTTCTGGCATAAAGCCTATCTTTCTGTCTTTCTTTTTGGCTCCAGAATTTTCGTCAATTCTGGAGTAAAGCCTATCTTTCTGTCTTTCTTTTCGGCTCCAGAATATTCTTCAATTCTGGAGTAAAGCCTATCTTTCTGTCTTTCTTTTCGGCTCCAGAATATTCTTCAATTCTGGAGTAAAGCCTATCTTTCTGTCTTTCTTTTCAGCTCCAGAATTTTCTTCAATTCTGGAGTAAAGCCTATCTTCCTGTCTTTCTTTTTGGCTCCAGCATTTTCTTCAATTCTGGAGTAAAGCCTATCTTTCTGTCTTTTTGGCTACAGAATTTTCTTCAATTCTGGCGTAAAGCCTATCTTTCTGTCTTTCTTTTTGGCTCCAGAATATTCTTCAATTCTGGAGTAAAGTCTATCTTTCTGTCTTTCTTTTTTGGCTCCAGAATATTCTTCAATTCTGGAGTAAAGCCTATCTTTCTGTCTTTCTTTTTGGCTACAGAATTTTCTTCAATTCTGGCGTAAAGCCTATCTTTCTGTATTTATTTTAGGCTACAGAATTTTCTTCAGTTCTGGCATAAAGCCTATCTTTCTGTCTTTCTTTTTGGCTCCAGAATTTTCTTCAATTCTGGAGTAAAGCCTATCTTTCTGTCTTTCTTTTCGGCTCCAGAATATTCTTCAATTCTGGAGTAAAGCCTATCTTTCTGTCTTTCTTTTCGGCTCCAGAATTTTCTTCAATTCTGGAGTAAAGCCTATCTTCCTGTCTTTCTTTTCGGCTCCAGAATTTTCTTCAATTCTGGAGTAAAGCCTATCTTTCTGTCTTTCTTTTTGGCTACAGAATTTTCTTCAATTCTGGAGTAAAGCCCATCTTTCTGTCTTTCTTTTTGGCTACAGAATTTTCTTCAATTCTGGCGTAAAGCCTATCTTTCTGTATTTATTTTAGGCTACAGAATTTTCTTCAGTTCTGGCATAAAGCCTATCTTTCTGTCTTTCTTTTTGGCTCCAGAATTTTCTTCAATTCTGGAGTAAAGCCTATCTTTCTGTCTTTCTTTTTGGCTCCAGAATTTTCTTCAATTCTGGAGTAAAGCCTATCTTTCTGTCTTTCTTTTCAGCTCCAGAATTTTCTTCAATTCTGGAGTAAAGCCTATCTTTCTGTCTTTATTTTTGGCTCCAGAATATTCTTCAATTCTGGAGTAAGGCCTATGTTTCTGTCTTTCTTTTCGGCTCCAGGATTTTCTTCAATTCTGGCGTAAAGCCTATGTTTCTGTCTTTCTTTTCAGCTCCAGAATTTTCTTCAATTCTGGAGTAAAGCCTATCTTTCTGACTTTCTTTTCAGCTCCAGAATTTTCTTCAATTCTGGAGTAAAGCCTATCTTTCTGTCTTTCTTTTTGGCTCCAGAATTTTCTTCAATTCTGCCGTAAAGCCTATCTTTCTGTCTTTCTTTTCAGCTCCAGAATTTTCTTCAATTCTGGAGTAAAGCCTACCTTTCTGTCTTTCTTTTCGGCTCCAGAATTTTCTTCAATTCTGGAGTAAAGCCTATCTTCCTGTCTTTCTTTTCGGCTCCAGAATTTTCTTCGATTTTGGAGTAAAGCCTATCTTTCTGTCTTTCTTTTCGGCTCCAGAATTTTCTTCGATTCTGGAGTAAAGCCTATCTTTCTGTCTTTCTTTTTGGCTCCAGAATTTTCTTCAATTCTGCCGTAAAGCCTATCTTTCTGTCTTTCTTTTCGGCTCCAGAATTTTCTTCAATTCTGGAGTAAAGCCTATCTTTCTGTCTTTCTTTTTGGCTCCAGAATTTTCTTCAATTCTGGAGTAAAGTCTATCTTTCTGTCTTTCTTTTCTGCTCCAGAATTTTCTTCAATTCTGGAGTAAAGCCTATCTTTCTGTATTTCTTTTAGGCTCCAGAATATTCTTCAATTCTTTAGTAAAGCCTATGTTTCTGTCTTTCTTTTCAGCTCCAGAATTTTCTTCAATTCTGGAGTAAAGCCTATATTTCTGTATTTCTTTTCGGCTCCAGAATTTTTTTTCAATTCAGACATAAAGCCTATCTTTCTGTATTTCTTTTCGGCACCAGAATTTTCTTCAATTATGGTGTAAAGCCTGTCTTTTCATTTGCATGAATCACATGAGAAGGCTCTGGAACTATCCAGCATAAAGCCTGTGTTTGTCTTTGCTTGTTGCTTACCCAATGCAAGTTAGAGGGGATGCCTTCTAGACTTGTGGGAAAATTGCTTTACTATTATGTATTAGTGAAGGTTCTGGGAGATTTTCTCGGCGTAAAACCTGGTAGTAATTAAAATGATTAATAGTTGTTACAATTTTATAATAGGTTACTGTAAAACTAAAATTGTTGAATAATCAGATGAGAGAAAGAATAGGGAAAAGCAATGGAAAGTAGTAATGTGTAACCAAATTCAACAATCATGTGATCCTTATTCTCCTGAACAATTAATGATGTCAAACATGGTTTTAAAGCTATACAATTTCTTTCTAAAGGTAAGGTTAAAGATAAAGATTTGATATGGCAAAGTGAAAATAGGATTTTTGGGTAATCTTTAATCTCATAGTCCTGATAAAGATCAATGACAAGCATATTGTTTATGGAGAGATGAATTTAAACAAGTTAAAACAGTTTCAAATGACATTGTCTCTACAGCATCGGAGTCTTTAAAAGTTCTCCCCCATATGTTCCCAATATGGTTTTACAGACTAGATTATATCCTGCGCTGCCATCTGATACTCAAAATATTGATTCTCCCTTAGTAACACCCATACATACTGATACTTTAAATTGTTTTCAACAGATGAGTAAATTGCAATCTACACTAACCAATCTGTTACAACAAGTAGAAAATGTGAATCTTAATAACACTGTATCTATCCCTAATGCTCCAACTACTTTGTCTCTTACTGTTTCTCAGCCTTTTGAGAAAAATATTACTTCTACTGCCGTATCTCCCACTACTAGCTCTAGTATTCATGCTGATTCTCTTGATAATGCTCCTTCCGAACATGAATATTTAGAACCACCCCAAGAAAACCAATCTGAAAGCAACTAGGCAGCTTCTGCTAACCATAGACAGCAGCACACTGATCACATTCCTTCTAACAACCTACTAATGAGAAGGCAAACACAATCAAAAACAGGTTGTTTACCTGGATGTCCTGCCCAGTTTCTAGCCCCCATGCGAGATGTAAAAGTACCTATTGTTAATGGAACTATGACAGATAGGGTGCATATTCCCCTATTGAACTTTCTGCATTAAAGATTTACCAGATCCTGAGAGATTTCACAGAAAATGTTATAATCGAATAGAAGAGATAGTGGATCTTTATGATCCAGCATGTAAAGATTTTTGGCAGTTAATGTCAAGTCTATAACAAAGACATTTAAAGAATATGTATGTCAGAAATGTTGAATGGATAGGAGTTGATATGTGGACGATAGTTTAGGAGAATATTTTGATTTTGATAATGTAATAGATGAGCTGAAAGCATTGCAAGTTAAATTGTAGATGTTTTCCTTGTTAAAGAAAGAATAATGATGTGCGTTTTGTGAGAATTGTGACTGTTATGTTTATTTTCATGCACATGATAGTGAATAGACCACTTGTTATAAATCCATTTGTAGATGGGTTACATGAGAAAGTTAATTCAGAACTTGTCACGGTCAGGCACCCAACACCAGAACAAATGGCAAGCACCCTGGTCTCGGCTCGTGCTTCACTTGTAGTGTGACCGCCTTTGGCCTTGGGAGGAGCCCTCAGCTACTTGGATGCCACCAGGACTTAAACGAGAGGTGCAAGGCTAGAGGTTCTGGATAGACAGAGGGGCACGACTGTTAGCAAAGTCTTTGGGCAGAAGGTCGTGATGCAAGGTGTTAGACAGAATCGTAGTCGGACAGGCCGGGTCGAGGCAGGCAGAAAGTGAGCGTAAACAGATCAGGCTGGGTCTGGGCAGGCAGAGTTCAAAGCGTGGTCAGGCAGGCAAGGGTCAAACCAGGAAGTCAATCAAAAGGGTTAAGCAGAAGAGGTAGTCGGTATTTAGGCAGGGGTCAGGATCCAGAGGTCAGAATAGTCAAAAGCCAGGCAGGGGTCAACACAGGAATCAAACAGGTTCAAAATAGGTTAGCAAAAGCTCAGATAGCACAGGAACAAACTCCTATAATGGGAAGTGAAAAATTACATAATACCCCTCAAAAGTACTTTTGAATTGACGCCAGCGCGCATGCGCCTATGAATACAACAGAGGCGTGCCGTGCGCACCCTTAGTTACCAGGTGCATGGAGAAGACGGACGCGTGGCGGTCGTCCCCGCCGTCCCCCCACTAGACCACCAGGGTAAGTCGTAACAGAACTGAAGTTACATTAAGTTGATTGGAAAGATAAAACAGTAAATAAGCTTAAGTTAGCACAGCATTATTTAGAGGTTTTGCAAAAGAAAAAGAAAGAGGAAGAAAGGGTTGGTTTTGCAAGATAAAAAAACAAAGAAAGAGGAAGAAAAGGTTGGTTTTGCAAGATAAAAAAACAAAGAAAGAAAAGAAAGAAAGAGGTAGAAAAGGTTGGATTTGCAAGATAAAAAAACAAAGAAAGAAAAGAGGAAGAAAGATTACTAAATAACAGTTGTGAAATTTGGGGGATCACAGTGGGGGTTTTCCACCAGACATGCAGGCCACTCCAGATTGAATGTAAACAGTCTGTTTATTTTTCTCAACTCAAGTTAAGTCTTTCAGCAGTAAGCAGTGGTACAGAAAACAAAATGGCTTCACTTCAGCAGTATATAAGTCCAAAATAAGAATAGCTTACTTGCCAAACATAACATCCAGTCTTTAGAGAGACAACATTCTCTGTTCAACTCAGCAGTGAGTTACCACACATGAAAAACTTCCACCTCTTTCACCTGCTGCTCACCTCCATTAAACACCCCTTGGATGTCCAGCCCACCTCTGGCTGGTTAACCCCATGGTGTCTCTTAAAGAGGTAGTTTTAAAACCTAAAGAATGGGGATATATACCGGTCATCTACAATATATCCCCCCCTCTGCCTCAACCCAGGGGAGGTGGAGGCACCAGAAAAGCCCAAACAATGGACTTGGGAAAGAGTATCAGCATTCAGGTGCTATTTTCCTGGAGTGCCAGGAACCACCGTGTTACTCTGGCATTTGCCCCTTTTTTCTGCTTCATCCATGTGAGGGGGGCATGATCAGAGACCAGCCTGAACCTTCTACCTAAAAGGTAATAACGGAGCGAGTCCAAGGCCCACTTGATGGCCAGGCATTCTCGCTCAACTATTGCATAGTTTTTCTCTGCTGTAGTCAACTTTCTACTGAGGAACACCACGGGATGCTCTTCCCCATTAATGACCTGTGATAATACAGCTCCCAGACCTACATCTGAAGACTGGACAATAAACTCCTTGGAGAAATCTGGAGCCACCAAGATGGGGTGATTACAAGGTGCAGACTTGAGCTCCATAAAGGCCTTTTCAGTGTCAGTGTTCCACTCAACCATAACTGACTTACAACCTTTGGTCAGGTCTGTTAATGGAGCAGATATAGTGACAAAATCGGGGACAAACCTACGGTAGTACCCAACTATTCCCAGGAAGGCTCGTACCTGTTTTTTTGTTTTAGGACGGGGCCAGTTTTGAACTGCATCTATCTTATTTAACTGGGGTTTTACTAGCCCTCTTCCAACAATGTACCCAAGGCACCTTGCCTCTTCCATACCTCTCTATAAGCTCATCAACCTGGGGCATGGGATAGGCATCAAATTTGGAAATTTCATTGAGTTTCCGGAAATCATTACAGAATCCCAGAGTACCATTGGGCTTGGGTACCAAGTCAAAGGTAAAGTGCCACACTCACACAACTCACTGTTTGTAGTCTCGGGTGCACGCTGAACTCCTCTCTGCACAGGTTTTTTACATGTGGATAAACAATTGCAGCAGCACTCCGATATGTGAAAAAAACTTTTTATTCGTGCAACAACGGCAACGTTTCGGACTATTCCAGTCCTTTATCAAGCCAAACAAAAAGTGTAACATCCGTGCTTTTAAAGGTGATTACCAGGTGCTTAGAGGGAGGATCTACCAATTAATCACCAACTCCCAATTAAGAGACTCAATTCCCAGCAGTCTCTGTAAAGTGTCCATGAAAATTTGTGCAAAACAGCTCAATACATCAGTAATAGAATAAATTAAATACTCCATTGTGTTAATAATCATTTAGAATTATGTAAGAGTTAAAAATTGTAATAAAAATCCAATATACTGTGAACATTTTAAAAAACATTTTTGTGAAACACAATGTGTTACTGTAACATTATAATCCGTAGTGATGAGTTTTAAAATCTCGTGTGACTCACATATTTGCTCTGTCACTGGAGTTCTGGATGTCTACGTTTGTCAGGACACCAGCAATTCCCAGGATAGGAGCAATATACTTCTAAAATATAAGAAAAGTGGAAATATATGAGCAGTTCAAAGCCAATAAAAGTTGCTTAATAATTGAAACATTTTCTAATACATCAAGAAACATTGTATACGTAGTAAAAATACATTTTGTTACACTAAAAGCACGATACAAGAAAATACCATCTCAAATAAATAGTTCGGGAGTATATTCTCTATTTAGTCCCCCAGGGGTCAACGTACCCAATCTTAATATCCATTTCATTTCCATTTTCTTTAACAGTTGCACTCTATTTCCCCCGCTCTATTTACTTTTTGTGTTGTTTCTCCCATATGTGGCATATATATTGGCATATGTGGGAGAAACAACACAAAAAGTCAAAGACAGGATTAAGCAACATAAGTCTAATATTAGATGCCAATATACACATTTGCCTATTCCGGCACACTTCGTGGAAGCCCGACATACAGTAAGCCAACTAAGATACCAAGTGATTGATAGTGTGGGCCCTCTGAGACGTGGGGGAAATAGAGTGCAACTGTTAAAGAAAATGGAAATGAAATGGATATTAAGATTGGGTACGTTGACCCCTGGGGGACTAAATAGAGAATATACTCCCGAACTATTTATTTGAGATGGTATTTTCTTGTATCGTGCTTTTAGTGTAACAAAATGTATTTTTACTACGTATACAATGTTTCTTGATGTATTAGAAAATGTTTCAATTATTAAGCAACTTTTATTGGCTTTGAACTGCTCATATATTTCCACTTTTCTTATATTTTAGAAGTATATTGCTCCTATCCTGGGAATTGCTGGTGTCCTGACAAACGTAGACATCCAGAACTCCAGTGACAGAGCAAATATGTGAGTCACACGAGATTTTAAAACTCATCACTACGGATTATAATGTTACAGTAACACATTGTGTTTCACAAAAATGTTTTTTAAAATGTTCACAGTATATTGGATTTTTATTACAATTTTTAACTCTTACATAATTCTAAATGATTATTAACACAATGGAGTATTTAATTTATTCTATTACTGATGTATTGAGCTGTTTTGCACAAATTTTCATGGACACTTTACAGAGACTGCTGGGAATTGAGTCTCTTAATTGGGAGTTGGTGATTAATTGGTAGATCCTCCCTCTAAGCACCTGGTAATCACCTTTAAAAGCACGGATGTTACACTTTTTGTTTGGCTTGATAAAGGACTGGAATAGTCCGAAACGTTGCCGTTGTTGCACGAATAAAAAGTTTTTTTCACATATCGGAGTGCTGCTGCAATTGTTTATCCACATTGGGCTTGGGTACCAACACAATAGGACTCGACCATTCACTCTGTGACTCTTCAATAACTCCTAATTCCAACATTTTTTTACCTCCTATGAGACAGACTTCCGGCGAGCCTCTGGAATGCGGTAAATCTTGAGACACACCTTTACTCCCGGCTCTGTAATTAAGTCATGCTCTATGACATTAGTGATCCCTGGCAAATCAGAAAAAATATCTTTGTTTCTCTGCAGAAACTCCCTGACTTGCTGGGTCTGAGCTTTTGACAATGCTGTTGCCACACGGACACTGTCAGCACCAACCTGAGACTCAAGTTTCCCACTAGCCAGTGCCGAAACGGGTTCTCTCTCTCTCCAAGGCTTTAAAGGGCACCTATCACAGCCAAAATCAAACACATATTAACAATCTGACCAGTACAAGCTAAACACGTTTAATCAAACTACATATATAGTTTTTTGAAAAAACTGCAGATTTAAAAAAAAAAAAATCCCTTACTTTGTCAAATGGGTTCTTTCACTGAGGGAGGCCATACTGTGACTGTAACAGAGACTCTAATATGCAAATTTCAGGAGCAGATTGTAAAACTGCTTTGAGTATTCTACCCAGAATGCCTTGTTTTAGTAAACTCCTCCACTAGAAGTATCAGGAGATTTCCCTATCTTGTCCCCTGCTGGTGATGTCATTATGCAAATGAAGGGCACACACTAACTTCCAGCAGGGGGCAGCACTACTGAACAGCAGCTAACACACAGGTTTGGCTGATTTGAAAATAGCTTAGAAGGGTCGATAAGCAACAAGGAATTTCAACTGAGCATGTGCGAGATTTCAGAGCTACAGTTGGCTGGGAAGATATAGGTAGGAGGAGCCAGTGAAATCCAAGATGGCTGCCTCAGCTAGAACTGCAGGGGAGATAGGGGAGATCTTGCAGAAGGAATAGTGAGCTGATCATTTACATTATACAAACAATTCTAACTGTTTTATAAATCGGATTTCTTGAACTTTCACATAGTGTATTTACTTAGTAAATGATTTTGGTCATGATTGGTGCCCTTTAACAAATTTATGTGATAGATTTGGTAGGGCTTTCTCTTACCAGGAACTTTATAGTTCACCTCACTCACTTTTTCTACAATTTCAAATGGGCCCAGCCACCTGGCCAAGAATTTGCTCTCTACAGTGGGAATCAACACTGCTACTCTATCTCCCACCTGGAATTGCCTCACTTTAGTGGACCGGTTGTATAGCCGGCGCTGAGCCTCTTGGCCACTTTGCATGTGTTCCTTAACCAGTGGCATCACTCCTGCAATTCTTTCCCTCATTTGAGAGACATATTCCAAAACACTTTTGTGGGGGGTAGCTTCACTCTCCCAAGCCTCCTTTACAATATCAAGCAGACCCCGGGGCTTGCGCCCGTACACCAACTCAAAGGGGGAGAAACCTGTGGACGCCTGAGGCACCTCTCGAATTGCGAAGAAAAGAGCAGGTAATAAACAATCCCAATCCTTACCATCTTTTTGTACCACCCGCTTAAGCATTGTTTTTAAGGTCTTATTAAAATGTTCAACCAAGCCATCTTTCTGAGGATGGTAGACAGACGTATGTAACTGCTTTATCTGGAACAAGTTACACACACCAGCCATAACAGCTGGTTGATGAAAACAAATTAAAAGCGCAGATTCTGAATTCATATTTTTCATCTGTCTACACAAATGAGGAATCAGTAAGTGAAGGTTTCCTTCTTAACAGTCCCAATTCTAGTAATACAACTAATGATGCATGGTTCACACATGATGAAATTCAAAAGAGACTAGAACATGTTAAGATTAACAAAGGTCCAGGGCCAGATGGTATTCATCCCAGGGTAATTAGCGAGCTTAGCTCTGTGATTGCCAAACCTCTTTACTTAATTTTTCAGGATTCATTGAGATCTGGCATAGTGCCGAGAGACTGGCGAATTGCTAATGTGGTGCCTCTATTCAAAAAAGGATCCCGTTCTCAGCCTCAAAACTATAGGCCAGTTAGTCTGACGTCAGTGGTAGGAAAGCTTTTCGAAGGGTTAATAAAGGATAAGATACTGGACTTCATAGCAAATCATAATACTATGAGTTTGTGCCAGCATGGTTTTATGCGTAATAGATCTTGCCAGACTAACTTAATTTCTTTTTATGAGAATGTAAGTAGACACCTCGATTCTGGGATGGCAGTGGATGTGATTTACTTAGATTTTGCTAAAGCATTTGATACAGTGCCACACAAAAGGTTACTGGTTAAATTAAGGAATGTTGGCCTGGAACATAGTATTTGTACTTGGATAGAGAACTGGCTAAAAGATAGACTACAAAGAGTGGTGGTAAATGGAACATTTTCTAATTGGACCAATGTTGTTAGTGGAGTACCGCAGGGCTCTGTACTAGGTCCCTTGCTTTTCAACTTGTTTATTAATGACCTGGAGGTGGGCATTGAAAGTACTGTTTCTATTTTTGCAGATGATACTAAATTGTGCAGAACTATAGGTTCCATGCAGGATGCTGCCACTTTGCAGAGTGATTTGTCTAAACTGGAAAACTGGGCAGAAAACTGGAAAATGAGGTTCAATGTTGATAAATGCAGGTTATGCACTTTGGCAAAAATAATATAAATGCAAGTTATACACTAAATGGCAGTGTATTGGGAGTTTCCTTAAATGAGAAGGATCTAGGGGTCTTTGTAGATAACACGTTGTCTAATTCTGGGCAGTGTCATTCTGTGGCTACTAAAGCAAATAAAGTTCTGTCTTGCATAAAAAAGGGCATTAACTCAAGGGATGAAAACATAATTATGCCTCTTTATAGGTCCCTGGTAAGGCCTCATCTGGAGTATGCAGTGCAGTTTTGGAATCCAGTCCTTAAGAGGGATATAAATGAGCTGGAGAGAGTGCAGAGACGTGCAACTAAATTGGTTACAGGGACGGAAGACTTAAATTATGAGGGTAGACTGTCAAGGTTGGGGTTGTTTTCTCTGGAAAAAAGGCGCTTGCGAGGGGACATGATTACACTTTACAAGTACATTAGAGGACATTATAGACAAATGGCAGGGGACCTTTTTACCCATAAAGTGGATCACCGTACCAGAGGCCACCCGTTTAGACTAGAAGAAAAGAACTTTCATTTGAAGCAACGTAGGGGGTTCTTCACAGTCAGGACAGTGAGGTTGTGGAATGCACTGCCGGGTGATGTTGTGATGGCTGATTCAATTAATGCCTTTAAGAATGGCTTGGATGATTTTTTGGACAGACATAATATCAAAGGCTATTGTGATACTAAGCTCTATAGTTAGTATGGGTATATAGAATTTAATTAAAAGTAGAGGGGTGTATGTATGGATGCTGGGTTTTCATTTGGAGGGGTTGAACTTGATGGACTTTGTCTTTTTTCAACCCAATTTAACTATGTAACTATGTAACTATGTAACTATAACCTTTGACATGAATGGGGTACCCTGGTCAGTGAGTATCTCCTTGGGGAAGCCTGTCCTTGAAAACATTAGGAACAGCTCACAGGCAATGGCTTTAGATGTGGCATTCCTTAAGGGAATAGCTTCCGGGTATCGGGTGGCATAATCAAGGATTACCAAAATATACTGATGCCCTCGGGCAGATTTTACCAGGGGACCTACCAGGTCCATGACTATACGTTCAAATGGTACTTCGATAATGGTTAAGGGCACCAAGGGGCTACAAAAATAAGAAGCCAGGGCTGTTAAAGGAAAACTATACCCCCAAAATGAACAATTAAGATACTGATAGTTTACATCAGTGCTGTCTAATTTATATGGTACAGAGGGCCGGAATTTTTCTAATCTACATGGTGAAGGGCCGATAATGGAAGCCAGTGTTAGCCACTCCCTGTTTTTAGACCACACCCACTTTAAACCACACCCATGTTACCACAAGACCACACCCACATTAATAGCACACCAAAAGAACAGATGGTTGGTGCTCACTGCAGGGATCAGGGCTGGAACTAGGGGCAGGCAGAGTAGGCGGTTGTCTAGGACGCCATCATTGAGGGGTGCAATTTTAATGGCTTTTTTTTTTAAATTTTTTCGAAAGTTTATTTAAGAATTTGTTTCAGTAATCATGGTCACTCAGTCGGTGGAATCCCCCTCCTTCCCCTTCTCCTTCTTGCCGGCAAGTAATAGTAATAATGGGTGGCAGAGAGAGGCATAGAGCATGGTGTAGCTTGCGCTTGCTACTCTCAGCCTGGCACAGTTACATTGAACTGAAGACTTTCTCTCTATTACTGTAAAGTGTGAAGCCTCCTGCTGGCACAGCCACGTACAGATTTGGGCCCATATATTTGCTGTTGCTGCTGGGCGCTGGCACAGGTACATAAATACTGGGGCCAATATGATGTGATCAGATTTATTTTTGGCTGCTGCTGGTACAGGTAAAGATTGGGGGCAATATGATGGCTGCAGGAGGGCTGTATGATGGAGGGCTGCTGGACTTGCTGGTACAGGTACAGGGGCAGTAATATAAATGAAAAAGTGTTGTACACATTCTTGCTCTCTTTATTTAAAAACCATCATGGTAAGGAGGGAAATGGTAATACAGGACAGGGAGGCACTGATTGAAGCTCTTGCCTAGGGAGCCAAACTACCTTGGCTCTGCACTCATATGTGAAAAACTTTGTCATATTAAGATATACCCTTAATCCATATGCCTCCTCCTCCCCTGTGTATAATACAGTACCCCAGCGTATGATTAAAAACCTTAGGGGCCACTAACAATAATTTTCAAATGCTAACAAAGTACAGGAGCAGGCAGAGTATGACACACACAGGAGCATAGGGAAGACAGAACAGGAGACAGGAATCAGGAGCAGTCTAATATGTACTACATACAGTGACACAGTGCTGGAGCCCCATTAGCATTTTGTATAAAGTGTGAACAGGAGAACAATGTGGCAGTTTCAGTCTGGGTCTCAGGTAGAACAGTACAGGGGCTTTAGGATATAAACAATAGAGGGGTCTCAGGTAGAACAGTACAGGGGCTTTAGGATAGAAACAATAGAGGGGTCTCAGGTAGAACAGTACAGGGGCTTTAGGATATAAACAATAGAGGTGTCACAAGTGTGAACAATACAGGGGAACACAGTCTGAATTTGAGGTTCAAACAATGCAGGGGCCAGTTAATCTCTATAGTGATACCTTTTAAATTTTACATATGGTAATTAGACACAGCAGCTAGACTTTGATGTGGAGGGCCATATAAAGGGGGGGTCGCGGGCCGCATGTTGGACATCCCTGGTTTACATCATATTAAGTGGCATATTAAAGAATCTTACCAAACTGGTCTATATATTTAAGTAAATCTTGCCCTTTTACATCTCTTGCCTTGAGCCACCATTTTGTGATGGTCTGTGTGCTGCCTCAGAGATCACCTGACCAGAAATACTACAGCTCTAACTGTAACAGGAAGAGATCACCTGACCAGAAATACTGCAGCTCTAACTGTAACAGGAAGAGATCACCTGACCAGAAATACTGCAGCTCTAACTGTAACAGGAAGAGATCACCTGACCAGAAATACTGCAGCTCTAACTGTAACAGGAAGAAGTGTTGAAGCAAAAGACACAACTCAGTCTGTTAGTTGGCTCATGTGACCTAACATGTATGGTTTTCTGTTATGTTTGTGTGCACAGTGAATCGTACGATCCCAGGGGGCGGCCCTTATTTTTTAAAATGGCAATTTCCTATTTATGATTACCCAATGGCACATACTACTAGAAAAGTATATTATTATGAAAATGGCTTATTTACATGAAGCAGGGTTTTACATATGAGCTGTTTTATGCAATCTCTTTTTATAGAGACCTACATTGTTTGAGAGGTATAGTTTTCCTTTAACTGGCAGGTGGGACAGGACGCACAGTAGGTTTTTACTTCGGACTTTAAACCTGGCCAGTAAAACCGGTCTGTGATTCTTGCTTCGGTCTTCTCTGCCCCCAAGTGTCCACCCAGGGCATCATTATGCGCCAGGTCAAGTACCTTTTGTCTGTATGGCCGGTGAACTAACAGTTGTTCAACAACCTCCTCACGGACCTTGGTGACTCTATAAAGCAGATCACTATTTACAGCATCGGATATCTGCACCTGGTTCTTGGGGAACACCATTTATCACCACCACCTGCTCTCTAGCATTAACTAAGGTGGGATCCTGCATCTGGGCAGTGCTAAAGGCTCCCCTTGACACATCCAGATCAGGAGATACGGGATTTTGAATCATTCTCATCATCCTCCCCTAGCATTACCTGTAATGGAGAGAAATCCCCCTCCTCTCAGAGGACAGCTCGGTCTTCTGACCGGGATACTCCATTGCCTTATTACTCTTCTTCTGAGTTTGGGGCAGTGACACATCATCATTTTGAAAATCATACATCACATCATTTTCAATATCACTGGGTATATCAATTATCACATCCCTCCCACCCTCAAGTCAGTGGTTTCCTTCCCCACAAGTCCCAGAACTTTGGAAAGTCACGTCCCAAAATAGTGGGGTGCAACAGTTTACTCACCACCCCAACTTCATGCACAATGGATTCACCGGCAATAGTGATGGTCACTGGGATTAGCGGGTAGGACTGCCTATCCCCATGGATACAAATTACCTGGAGTGATTTGGCTGATGGTTCGAATTCTCCAATAACACTGTCTAGTACCAGGGTTACCATACTCCCCGAATCTAGGAGAGCCTTGACAGGAATCTGATTGATGTAAACATCACACTCAAATTGCCCCTCAAACAAGTCAGGGCATGCAGTGTAAACTTTCTGTGCATAACAAGAAAGCTGGGTGAGAGCCCCACACGCCATGGTCTCGTCTTTCCATGGGCATTGTGCTCTAGTGTGCCCCTAGGCTTGACACTTCCAACACTGCACGTTCCCCCCTTTCCAGGGTGAAGAGGTATCTGCGGGTGCCCCTTGTTGGGCCGGTGATGGCACTTCTCCACTTTCTTTCACACTAAGCCTAGGATTCTGCGGGGAACTTTTCCTGGCCGGTGTAGATTTCTCCGGACGTGAAATGGCGAACGGTCGCTGACGGGTGGGAGCAAGTAGTTCCTCGATAGCCGTGTACCTCTCAACCATCTCGACCAGCTGATTAGCGGTTTTGGGGTCCCCATGACTCACCCAACGCTGTAGGTCAACAGGGAGGGACCAAAGGTACCTATCTGTCACAACTCGCTCCACAATCTGGGGTCCATTCAGAACCTCGGGTTGCAGCCACTTGGTGGCCAAATGGATAAGGTCGTGCATCTGTGACCTAGGTGGTAGGTTGATTTGATATTTCCACCTGTGTACCCTTTGGGCTCTGACTGCAGTGGTTACCCCTTCAAGGGCCAGGATCTCTGCCTTTAGCAGATCATAATTCATGGCGTCATCTGGGTTAAGATCATAATACGCCTTCTGTGGATCGCCAGACAGAAATGGAGCTATTAGGCCAGCCCATTTATCTCGGGCCACCCTTCTCGCTCTGCAGTCCGCTCAAACATGGTAAAGGCCTCCATATCATCCGTGGGACTCAACTTTTGGAGAAAATGACTTGCACGGGTGGTTACCTGGTTCCATTTAACCATGGCAACGGACTCCCGTCCTGGAGCACACTGCTGTACAGCCTCAGCCAATGCCTTGGCTTTGGCAATTGTAGCCTTGTGTAAGGTGGTTGCTTGTAAAGTTACAGGGGCAAATTCACTAACATGCGTAGTTGTGCCAGGCGCAACTTTGCCGCGCTTCGCCGCACTTCGCCACACTTCGCCAGGCGTAGTTTTGCCAGCGCTACGCAAATTCACTAAAATCGGAAGTTGTGCACAGGGGTAGCGTAAGATTGCGAAGTTGCACTAGCGCTGATTCACTAAGTGAAGCGAAGTTACGCTAGCGAAGGCTAATTTGCATACAGCGCCAAATTCAAATTTCAATGGAGGAATACGTATCAGCACTACAAATGGCTAGAAAACCTTCAAAACATCAAATAAAAATTTTATTTTGCCCTACACATGTGCCCACTGTATAGTTAAGTTGCCATGAGTCAGGAAATGTAGGGGGGAAGGAGGGGAGCCCCAAAAATGTTTTCGATCTTTTTCAGCCTATCACCCATAATGTAGAAAACACGCCAGCGTTTTTTGGGACTTAGAAAAAATTTTAACTTTTTTTGAAGCAATCCCCATCTACTCTATTGCGCTTCGCCAGGTCTGAGGGGGCGAAGGAAGTCTAGCGTAAAAGGTAGCGTTCAGTACACTGCGCGCATTAGTGAATTTGCGTAGTTACGTCCGTAGCGAAAATTCGCCAGGCATAAGGGTGCGAAGTAACACTAGCGAATTAACGCTAGCGTTCGGCGCTTCGGCGCTTAGTGAATTTGCCCCACAGACTCTCGCAAAACAAGCAACTGAGCATCTGTGGAGTGCTGCTGAGACACCATGGCCAATAGCTGGGCCTCCAGGCTCTTTTGCTGAGCATCTGTAGCCTGCTGCTGAACGACCATGCTCTGCTGTAGCTGAACTATAGCTCGAGCCACTTGTTGCAACAGTTCCTCCATCTTAGCAAAAATGGGTTACTGTGGCTCGTTAAATGTCAGTTTTCAGAGAGAGAAAAAAAAATGTCTTTACCCTTCGGTAGTGCCTGCCCGCATCCGAGCACCAGTTGTGAAGTTTGGGGGATCACAGTGGGGGTTTTCCACCAGACATGCAGGCCACTCCAGATTGAAGGTAAACAGCCTGTTTATTTTTCTCAACTCAAGTTAAGCTTTCAGCAGTAAGCAGTGGTACAGAAAACAAAATGGCTTCACTTCAGCAGTATATAAGTCCAAAATAAGAATATCTTACTTGCCAAACATAACATCCAGTCTTTAGAGAGACAACATTCTCTGTTCAACTCAGCAGTGAGTTACCACACATGAAAAACTTCCACCCCTTTCACCTGCTGCTCACCTCCATTAAACACCCCTTGGATGTCCAGCCCACCTCTGGCTGGTTAAACCCATGGTGTCAGCAACAATATTGTAGTGTATTTGTCTATGACTTTACCACTGGAGTCATATAGAGGGCGCTGTGCTGCACCTTCAGCAGTTTCTCTCCAGTGCCTGTTCTTTTATGTCTCTCTCACTCACTCTCTCTCTTGCACAGCATGGTTGCACCCTGATGTTTGGTGTTAACTTATATGTTCATTGCTGAATAAACTTCCAGAAAGTTGCTGTTAATGTGCCACCTGTTTCTGGAACCTTAGTATCACATACAGAACACTGAAAGGCTGACCAGTGAACATAACAAATATATCCCCCCAGCTTCTACACAGTGAAATTCAATGATTAAAAATACTGAGAAAAGTGTGGATGTTTCTAGTTCTGAAACTGCTATAAAAATGGCTCATTAACAGCAATGCCAAACGTAGTTTCATAGGAAAATAAAAACAACATTACAGTAGTAACACAACCAAAAGGGGCACAACGGTATGCAAAGTCTTTGGGCAGAAAGTCGTACTACAAGGCGTTAGGCAATAGAGTAGTCAGATCAGGCCGGGTCGGGGCAGGCAGAGAATAAACGTAGTCAGGCAGGCAAGGGTCAAACCAGGAAGTAGGGTTGCCACTCGGCCGGTATTTTACCGGCCTAGCCGGTAAAATACCTGCCAAGGCCGGGGCCGGTATTACAAATTTACCGGCAATGTAGCTGCCGGTAAATTTGTAATACGATCAAAAGGAGCTCTGAGCCTGCCCCCAATCCCCTGCAACTTACCTTTTTTGCCTCTTCTAGCGTCCGTGGGTCTCCATCGCGTGGCCCCACCCCTTGTGACATCACGTCCGCCCCTTTTGACGTCACACCCCCAGCAGCCGGTAACCTTTTTTATAAAAGGTGGCAACCCTACCAGGAAGTCAATCAGAGGGTTAATCAGAAGAGGTAGTCGGTATTCAGGCAGGGGTCAGGATCCAGAAGTCAGAATAGTCAAAAGCCAGGCAGGGGTCACAAAAGGAATCAACAGGTTCAAAAACAGATTAGCACAAGCTCAGAAAGCACCAGGAACAAACTCCTATAACGGGCAATGATCGAATAACTGAGCTCCCTTATAAACCCATTTCAATTTTGCGCCAATGCCCAATGTCATTACGCCCATGAGACCCTAAGTAGCCGCAATGGCGGCTGAAGAGGAGCGGCGCGGCAGGCGTCCCCGCCGCACCACTGGACCACCAGGTACAGTTTTTATTACACTTATATGGGAGAGTGAGTTATAGTCAGTGGTTATATCTGAAGCGTAATGTAAAACATTGTTCTAAAGTTGTACAACTATAAAGATAAGACGTGAAGTGTTGACTAAAAACAGTTGTGCTCCTCATCATCACGTTGGAGCACCATCAATAACATCAGTTGCAAATCATATTGATACAAACATGCCTATAGCTACAGAGACATGTAAGAGCGTTGATGATGAAACATCGTTATTACATTTATCCAGCTCATCTGCTGTACTCCCAAACACCAACAGTAACACAAACAATGAAACAACTGTGCAGGCTGAGACACACAACTGCCATCATGATGGAACAGGATCTCTATATTTTGAAAGTATAAATCGATGTGCCATGTCAATCTAATAGATTCCTAATGGTTTTCCTAATTTGGAGTTAAAATAACAGCATGAAAAAGGTGCAAGAGCAAAAAGGCAACGATGTGTAAGAGAAGGGAGAAAAGGTGAGTATCCGGATTTAAATAAGAGTTGGTTGAATTAATTGATCTTTAAAGGGATACTGTCATGGGAAAACATGTTTTTTTCAAAACACATCAGTTAATAGTGCTGCTCCAGCAGAATTCTGCACTTTTTTAAATTGAATATAAAAAAATCTGTTTGCTCTTTTCAAAAATGGATTTCAGTGCAGAATTCTGCTGGAGCAGAAACATGTTTTCCCATGACAGTATCCCTTTAAAGACACAGATCTGTGCAGGTAAGGATTCTTAAAAACATCCATATTTTATTTCTTTAATTTGCAGCATTGACAGTGTAAACGTTGTTACCTGACATGTTTCATGTCCTTTCTGAGCACTTTATCAGAGGCCTGTGTCTCCATTCTATACTGCAGGCCCAGACTGGCAATCTGTGGATTGTGGCAAATGCCAGAGGAGCTGCTGTAAAATGCAATAGACACTGTTTATTGGGCTGTTTGGGCCTCTGTGAACTTGAAATGTCAGGGCCTATTTTGACTCCCAGTCTGGACCTGCTATACTGTAATGTATCCCATCACCCCAAACATAAGTGTGACTACAGATATAAACACCAGAGAGTGGAAAAGCACCAAAGTGACCACTGAATTTCAATATAAAGAAGGAATTTGGGGCACGTGCCATGAATGTTGGAAACATTGGGAGGAGCCCAGGGGTCTCGTTTACAAAAATAAATTGCAAAGGTAAAAAAAAGGGGGGGGCAAGACCTATACATTTTTTTGTACTTTTCCCTAATTTGCTTTGCATGTTTCTCACACATATAGAGGTCAGTGTTCATTATTTAGGCACAATGGATTTCGAAAATGTGAGCACCATTAGGTTGTTCACCACCCAAATACAATACAATTTTGACTAATGAAATAAAATATGATTCTAAACAATTTCCCAACAGATATTCATGACTCATATCTAGTGGTTCAAGTTATTGGTGGCCATAAATCTGTTCTGCAGCCGGTTAGGGCAAGGGCAGAATGCAAGCTCTCCGCTCCATGTACCTGCACTTGGGTGGTAACCGGAGTTTTAAGTGCAGATTGATGGGGAAGGAAGCGGATGTAAAAAAAAGAGGCTGAAAGCAGCAAAGTCAATGCTCAGAAACGTTTTATCTGTCATTAGGAAATTGTTACAATATTATGAGGGTAATGTTGATAGAAGGAAAGTTTCCTCTCAGGATTGTTTTGAAGACACTCTACACTGGCACCTCTTACTGCCACAATTTTGTGTCTCAGCTGCACTAATACAATTACAGACACAGCACTTGTGCCCATTCCCTGAGCAGTTTCTTCACTGAGTTGGAACTTTGGATATAAAGCAGAAACAGAAGGAGACCCGGTACTCTGTGAGTAGCTGCTAAATACTGAGTTGAACCTATAGGTGCTCCTTCCTGCCATGAGAATGCCATGAGGGGAGTGGGAGTAGGTATGGAGACCCATGGTCATATACAAAGAATTTCATGTGACAGCAGTGAATGAGAAAAAAATGCTCCTCTACTAAACAAGCCCTATAATATTAAAAGTTGAATTTTTCTATGATTTTTATAGAGACTGAGTACACTTTGTATTAAAAGGCTCATTTTCCAAGAAGCAAAAAGTGCTTTGGTTTCTGTGACCCCTTAGCTCATAACAAGGTTACAGGTTGTGACAAAGAGTTCTGTTCCAGTAGGGTGGCTGTATATGATGGCAGGTATATAGCACCCAGCCTGAGGTATTGGTTCCTTTAAATCTCCAGGGTAAGATAGTATAGGACCCTGGTGCAGGGCTAAACCAGTACACTGCCCAATTAGTCCCCAGGTGGGGCTGTTTAAGGGAGCCTGGCTGTGCAGTGTGTGGTGAACTGGGAGTCAGAGAGGTCGGAGGCGGGTCATGCTGGCCAGGCGCCCTAGGCAAGCCGGGCAGTAGCAGCGCATGCACAAATCTACGCTCGCGTGCGCATGCGCAAACGTGCGCATGCACGAAATGGCGTTTCTGCGCATGCGCAGAAGCGAAAAAGACGCGATAACAACCAGACAGTCGGGAACTGGACTTGGGGTAGGCGACAGAGGAAGTACGTGCCTGGCGCCCCCCCAGCTTTGCGCCCTAGGCATGTGCCTACTCTGCCTATCCCTATTTCCGGCCTTGAGAGAGGTGCTATGAACATACTCTGAACATATTCTGTGGTTCTGTGGTTTGAACAAGTTTTGATACTGCAGCCTCTGTCTTGTGACCGCAGTTAGGAGTTTTCCTGTGTTCTTTATAACTGCAAACCATGAGATTTTTACTTATTATTTACTGTTATAGCACGGAACTTGTGCCTGTTTAATTTTGTCTATTTTCAACAATAAACCCCAGGCAGGAGCCTGTCCATTTTATTGCAAACCTGAGCCTTTTGTCTCCTCTGTAAGAACTGTTTTACCTGCTGTTATCAGCAATACCCCATACAGTATATGAAACAGTATCTATATGTGAGAGATGCAGGTGGGTTTTCATCTTGGGATCTGAAGTGCAGAATATAAGGAGGGAACTTGCAGAACTGAGAGGCAAATGAGGGGGAGGAAAGGAGGGCCACAAAGTAACTACTGGCAGGGGCTAGTGTAGTGAGGGTGGAGAAGTGTTAGTGGTGACTAATGAGGGAGGAAGTAGGGGACAGAAGGGTAGGGGGGTTGGTTCACAGACAGATTTGCAATTTTGGGGGAAGATGCTGGGGAGGAAAGCTCTGGCGTGTATAGAGCAGACTGACTCTCAGAGCACCCTGGGGGGGGGGGGGCAGTGTCTAATACGGGTGGTGGGGGAGTGCAAGGAAGGAAAGGCAGGTTCTAGTTGTAGGGGATTTAATTAGAAAGGTGGATAGGGTATCTGTTGTTTGATTCCCACCATCTGCTGGAACACAAACTGGGTGTCATTAGAACTCTGCACCAACGGGCGGAATGTGTGGCAACTGATACAGAGTCCAAATTAAATGGCAATTAAATGCCATTTTAAATATAGCGCAGGGTTACACAATCTCAGAACTTTTGGTTCCACAGACGGTGTAGCCCCCAGTGAGCCCCAGTAATGAAGATTCTTATTGGGCTAATGGTTCATGATGCTTTAAGCTTATTAAAAGTAGTACTACCCCTGAATATTCTGAAGACAAAAGTCCTGACGACCAAAGAAATCATGGTCAGTTGTTTGAAACGCCAGGGCAAACTCACACTGAAGTACTTAACGGTGCATCAAACTTACAGCACCCCTTTAAGAGGAAATCAAGTTCATAGTCCAAACAGTTACAAGAAGGATTCTATCTGCTGGTTCTGTCATTAACCAGAGCATTTGTCCCGAGTATGCCGTAAGCGTAAAACACCAGTTCATTGCCAACTACACTTCCCACAATTCTCAGTCGCTTCATACTTCAAATGCTCAACTTCTCGTTTGCACAAATTTTCAAAAGCTTAACATTTCTCACTGTTTTGTAACTGCCTTTTTAGTCCGCCACTGGCTCAGGATCTTTTAACTACAGCTAAAAAATTTTTTCTTTGCCGTTTCATATTCATCTGTATTTTTGTTTCCGTATCTTCTCAATCTGGATCTTTTCACCACCATGAACAGGGCTGCCATCAGAAATCACGGGGCCCCGCACAACAAAATTTTCTGGGGGCCCCCCCTCGCCACCCCTCCCTCATAGCAAAGGGCCCCCACACATTTAAAAACAATTAGCCAGGGCCCCCACACATTTTTTTTTAAAAAAAAACTATTAGCCAGGGCCCCCACGCATCTTAAAAAAAAAAAAAAAAGCAAAGGGCCCCCACACATTTAAAAACAATTAGCCAGGGCCCCCACACATTTTTTTTTAAAAAAACTATTAGCCAGGGCCCCACACATCTTAAAAAAAAATAGCAAAGGGCCCCACACATTTAAAAACAATTAGCCAGGGCCCCCACACATTTTTTTTAAAAAAAACTATTAGCCAGGGCCCCACACATCTTAAAAAAAAATAGCAAAGGGCCCCCACACATTTAAAAACAATTAGCCAGGGCCCCCACACATTTTTTAAAAAAAAAACTATTAGCCAGGGCCCCACACATCTTAAAAAAAAAAATAGCAAAGGGCCCCCACACATTTAAAAAAACAATTGGCCAGGGCTCCCACAAGTTAAAAGAAAAAAAAAACTGCACGTACCTTAGCCAGGGAGTTCAGATGCCGGTATCTTCTGTTGCTTGTGCTGTGATTCGCCAGTGAAATGTAAGTCCCAGTAAAGGCGCATGGTGATTGGATAAAGTAGAGGGGAGGTTCAAACTTCTCCCAACCAATCAGCATGTGGCTTTACCGGGACTTACATTTCACTGGCGAATCAGAACACAAGAAGTCGTCATCGGAGCTCAGATGCAGGGAACCGGCTGTGCAAGTAAGTGCAGCACGGCCGGGCCCCCCTTAAGTCCCCAAAACATCCGGGCCCGGGACAACAGTCCCCCCTGTCCCCCCCTGATGGCGGCCCTGACCATGAAGGTAAACTTGATGCAGTTTGGACCCATACCCCAATCACTCATTGGTACAGGTTAAACTCCTTTCATTATTCTCTAGACAGATGTGAATCTATTATTTCATATATTATTATACTGCATTTGCAGTACAACAAGAGGGGAGTATTATATTGTGGGTTCTGTTGTTGTTACTATTTTTTCTAATTAAATAAGCTTCAGTTCATAAAAATGCAGCTTATGTGCTTGTGCCAATGCTACAGAGAAAAATTCTCCAGTATCATTGCACTTGTGTATTTTGCATCACAAATCTGCAATTGTAAGAATAGACAGAAGTGACTTCTGATTTCATCTAAAGAGTAATTTCACTACCACATTTGTAGTAATAAATGATGGTCTATAACAGGGGTAGGGAACCTGCGGCTCCAGAGCCTCATGTGGCTCTTCATTCTGCGGTCAGTCTTGTGGCTTTGCCTGTCAGGTCGTATTTACAGCCCTCGCACCTGCTAGTGGCTTCTTGAGTGTGCGACTGCGGTAATCACACTCAAGTAGCCTCCAGCATGAGCGAGGGCTGTATAGACGTCCCAGGAGTGTCAGGCAAGACTGAGCCACAGGAAGATTATTCATCATGGTCCTTACCGGTCACACACTCAAGACAAGAGAGAGACGATAATTTATTTCAAAGTAGCCCTGCATATACACAATGCACTTCTGTTTGTTGTATTCTGTTGTTGTAACAGTTAAAATTAAAAAAAGGTTAAAAAAATGTATAAGCTGTGTTACGTTTTGCGGCTCCAGACTAATTTTCTTTAGTGGGAGAGGGGCAAAATGGCTCTTTTAATAGTAAAGGTTGCTGACCTCTGGTCTATAAAATGGGTCTATGTCATTCTCATTTAGGCTAAATATATAAAGGTACAAGAGAGAACTTGTTAAATGTTTTTCCTGGTTATCAATATTGTTTTGTTATAAGAAGGAAACAGTACAGGTTGTATTTGACAGTTTACACAATTCAATTTTCAATTATGTTAGAAATTTGCAAATTACACTGATATTAAGTGGAGTTGTGTCTTTTACTGGCAGCATTTGGTTGGATTTACTCCCAGCTGTCAATTCTCAGCAACAATCCTATCAGGTGTTGTGGACATTTGAAATAACCACAAGAAAACAAACGTCCTTCTCATAAACACTCATATCATAAATGTTCAACCACTTCTCATTACTGACAATTCATACAGTAGTTTCATTAGAGTTCTTTAGCTAGTACACTAGTCACTATTATGAGAACACCAGATATTGTCACATTGTCTCCAGGTTGGTGATCTGAGCAAAACTCCATCAGTAGCTGTTGAGATTATTCACTATATTCCAATCCATTCCAAATAGAACTATCATTGATCACACCACTCATTGAAGGAAACTCTACATACATACAAAGAGCCAAATCAAAGTTTGCCATTCATATCTGTGATTCCTTTAAATTTTTGCCCATCCTAATATTGGACTGATTATGAACTCTTAAACTGTACAGAGACTGCTGCATTGACTGAATACAAGTGACAGTTGAATATTTCTTCATATGTCTATCCACCGCCATGATGTCTCTCTGATTGGACTTTCCCTTATAATGAACTGATGGACTGATATTGAAACGGGTTAATTTTAAGTTTTAGATTCATACAGTATTGAATGTGATATAGTTAAATTGTGTGCAACTGACAAGAAAAAATCGGTATGTTTAGTTATAGATTAGTTATGAAAACAACAAAGGTAAAATTGTATCTGTTTAAAAAGGTTTAAGAAGGAAAGTTTCCTGTAATTACTCAGTTGTATTATTGCCCCAGGTCCTCAGCTCTATATGTAGCTGGTTGTGTGAAAACAGCACTGACATAAACAAAAATGATAGAATCCATAATAAAAGAACTTTGTCATGTGCTAATATTAGTATTGAATAGAGTCTAGATCCCAAGACTAGCCCCACCCATAATGTAAAATATAAAAAATCTATAAATCTATCACCGTCATAAACATAGAGGTTGTCCAAATAAATAGAGTAACTGACCAACATAGTGTGACTTTAGATTAGTATGTGTTTTGAAAGGAGAAAGAAGGTTGTACTCATATTGTTTCTGAAATGTTTGTTGAATGTCATACAGCTAAAGTTTTAGAGCTGCAACAATAAGGGGCACATTTACTTAGGTCGAGTGAAGGAATAGAATAAAAAAAAAACAAAAACAAATTTTTTTTGGGCTACTTCGATCTTCGACTACGACACCGAATACAAGGATTCGAACTAAAAATTGTTCGACTATTCGACCATTTGATAGTCAAAGTACTGTCTCTTTAAAAAAAACTTCGACCCCCTACTTCGCCACCTAAAACCTACCGAAACTCAATGTTAGCCTATGGGGAAGGTCCCCATAGGCTTTCTTAGCTTTTTTTGGTCAAAGAAAAAACGTTCGATCAATGGATTAAAATCCTTCGAATTGTTCGATTTTTCGTTCGATCTAACTAATTGCGGTAAATCCTTCGACTTCGATATTCGAAGTTGAAGGTTTTAACTTCGACAGTCGAATATGGAGGGTTAATTAACCCTCCATATTCGACCCTATGTAAATGTGCCCCTAAGTGTAATTTTTTATAGAAGAATTCATTTATTCCAAATAATTAGGTAACATTTTATAGCTGGTTAAACAACTCCATTGGAAATTTCATTAAGTCTATCCATGTCATCCTAGCATTAATACTTGGTCTATATTTCTCTGTTAGAATTCTGCTTTTTGCTATAAGTCCCTCCCCCCAGCTTCTGCTCTCATTTCATTTACATCTACAGTATAAGATGTGGGGAGGTTTGAAAGAAAGAATCATTATTTGCTTTTCAATAGTAATGAAATCAGTATTATATAAGCACTGCGTATCTTGACAGTGCTATATAAATAAATGATGATGATGATATTAGTCTCATATAACATGTTACACACATATATATATATATATATATATATACAAATACAAGATTCCTCTGCACTCAACCCATTATCAATACAGATGCAGCCACTTTGGTTTGTCTGTTTGACACAGAATAACTAAACACAGATATCCCATTTATCTCATTTAACACAGAAAACTGCGTCACAACATCCCATCTAATTAAAGCATTCACCATTGTGAACAATGGAGCTTTGGTATGCTAATGAAAAGGTTAAATGCATTAAATGAGTTAAGATAACTTTAGATAACACAGTTTCTTCAATTAACCATGAGTCATGACGCATTTAACTCACAAATCCAAGTGGCTTCATCTGTATATTTAAGACAGAGACATTTTGTGCTACTGCTACTGAAAAATGCCTTACCCTTTAGGGCTATTCCACACGGGGAGATAACGACGCGTTTGCGGTCGCGGCGACAGTCGCCGCGACCGGCGCAGGCGACAGTTTTGTATGGGCGCCTATGTAAAAACGCCTGTGCTAACCACACGAGGCGATGCGCTTTTCAACAGTCGCCTGAAAAAGCCTGGCGAGGCATTTTCAGGCGACTGTTGAAAAGCTGCCCTTTTATTAGACACCAGTGGGATCACCTGACTATAGCTGGGAAGGGTGGGAGCTACAACATGGAGCTGGTCACTGCTCCTGTAGAACTATAACAAACAAGGGGAAGTCCTACGCTCAATTTTCATCTGATTCATTAAGAATTCTATTGTTTCATTATACATTTTATAAAAGGGACAATACTTTTTACCTGCAACTTACTTGCTGCTTTCAAAGTAAAACTCCCAAACTTGGCTCCCCTTTTATTAGACACCAGTGGGATCACCTGACTATAGCTGGGAAGGGTGGGAGCTACAACATGGAGCTTGTATTTGTCTATATGTATTTTTGTGTGCACCCCCGCCTAATGATTTTAAAAATTAGTGGTGAGCACAACTTCCCCTTGTTTGTTATAGTTCTACAGGAGCAGTGACCAGCTCCATGTTGTAGCTCCCACCCTTCCCAGCTATAGTCAGGTGATCCCACTGGTGTCTAATAAAAGGGCAGCCAAGTTTGGGAGTTTTACTTTTGAAAGCAGCAAGTAAGTTGCAGGTAAAATGTATTCGTCCCTTTTATAAAATGTATAATGAAGCAATAGAATTCTTAATGAATCAGATGAAAATTGAGCGTAGGACTGGCCAGATATGGGATGACTTTGATGTAGTTGTTCAGCTTAAATATATTGTAATATATGGACAAACAATCCCTGTTTTGTTTAAAGGGGAAGGCATTTTTCAGTAGCAGTAGCACAAAATGTCTCTGTCTTAAATATATTGATAATGGGTTGTGTGCAGAGGACTCTTGTATTTGACTATATGTATTTTGTGGTCACAGCCTCATTGCACCCCCCGCCTAATGGTTTTGAACTTCTGTACTGGAGCTGCCATGACGTTGAACTGTAACTCACAACAGCACATACCACTGTCCCAATTATAACAGACCTCCCTTGTCCCTGGGGACCCCTCAGCACTCTTACTGTGCCTATGATATACTAATATGAAACATTTTTTTGAAACATTTCAAGTGGGGAAATGTTTATATTATTTATATCTTTTTTATATCTGGACGGACGAATGGCTAGTGTCCGAAGGTTGATATCTATTACCCCCCGTCCCTCTATGACACAATAACGCTAAAAGGTCCAAGCCAGGGTGGACTATAAGGGCAAATGGTCAACTGTGGACAATGGTCACTCATATAATTGCTACTAGGCCATAGTAATAAACAATCTCCGCTTGTCGGCATGTCTCTTATGCCCATTTGCAGAAGTGTTACTTAAATAGCTGACACAAGGTCAAAATGGGACTACTACAAATACCATCAGAGGCGATTCATGTCAAGGTGGAGAGACCATCTCTGAACAGAGGTGGGGGCCTTCGACACCCCCTGTCTGCTACATACAATGCTGTTCTAACATCTGTACCCCGGCGGATTCAGAACACTTCACACATCCATTCATGCAACTCTCACAAGTAACACCTGTATCTAGGAGTCACATGACACATTGGATAATCCTATCACAACTACACAGAATCAACACCTCTGTGAGTTTCTTCAGATGTCACCTCTTTGAAGAGTTACAATGTGCCATTGTGATTGGATTAGTGGAACAGTTTATATGCCGAGAATTTCCCACACCAGTCAGTTGAACTGAAGAAGCTGCTCGGATGAGTAGTGAAATGTCTTCATTGATTACTCAGCAAGTCCAGTTGTTTTTAGATTGACCTATACTAGATATGTGGTGGAACAGTCTGCTGCTTGCCTGGTGCTTGGGTTCAGCATGTCGTGGAACAAGTGGACAGATTATTGGGAGGGGCTGGGGAAGACACGGCGGTTGGGGTACACAAAGGTACCTATGACAAAGTTAGAGGAGGTAAATAACTAACAACCTCGATAGTTTGCAGTTATAAAGAATACAGGAAATCTCCTTACTGCTGTCACTTGCATTATCACACATAGTTTGTTCAAGGAAAACCACAGAATTAAGTCAGAGGTGATCTCTTACTCCCAGTTCACCCACACATTGCCAGGCTCCCTTAAACAGCCCCACGTGTGTACTAATTGGGTAGCCTACTGGTTTAGCCCTGCACCAGGGTTCTATCCTGACTGACTTTCAAATGAAGAACGTTCCTTATTGTCAGGGGGGATAAATTATGTTCCGGATGCAGGCATTAACTCTTTTTTCGGCTATATTGGATTTTAAGAAGTAGGGAGATCGTTTGAAAGTTGACCCCCATTTTGCTTCCAATAGTGGGGAGAGGGATGTTGATACCCCCGATGATATCATTGAATTTAATTCTGATGCTGCTCTGGAGATGGGTAACCTGGGTGATGTAGAGGGGGTTAATCAGTCACTCTATGGGGCATGTAGATTCAATTCCCCGCTTTCATTTTGATTTCAAAGATGAATGTGCTTTGATTAATTTGGTGGATTTAACCCACGAGAATGAGATATTGTATACGGAGGAACCCCCTATAACCCACACTAATTTGAAAAAACGCTCCTGTTTTCATCCCTTACAGTCCAAAAGAAATGCAATTGACTTGTTTCATAAATTGGTACAACGGGATATTGAGGCTATTGAAATAAAAAATAGAAATAAAATTAACAACAAAAAATGGCTATTAATAGATGTAACAATTTGAGTGATGGGGAATTCAAAGCCTTAAAATCCCTGGGTCATAGAATAGAAGTATAGTGGTGAAAAACGCCGATAAGGGGGGGTCTGTGGTGGTCCTAGATGCTGAAACATATGAAGCAGAAATCATGAGACAATTGATGGATAAGGAAACCTATAGAGAGTGGGAGGCAGTCCCTTTACTCCGCCATAGATCATGTTATTGGTTTGGAGTCAATACGTTATTGGCTATCAATCACGAGAACTTTTGCCCAGGTGCAGAATGAATTCATTATGGAAGGCATTGACTTTCTGCTTCACTCCAACTATTTTTTGTACAATGGTCGCTTCTACCTACAACAACGTGGGGCGGCCATGGGAGCTTCATTCGCACCTACCTTCGCCAATTTGGTTATGGGTTGGTGGGAGAGAATCTTTGTTTTTGGTGACCAAAACCCAGAAGCCATATAATCCGCTTCTATAGATACATCGATGACTGCATAGGAGTATGAGATGGGGATGATATTTCACTTGCATCTTTCGTAACATACTGTAACCATACTTTTAAGGGCATTCAATTAACGCATGAGACCCATGTAACGGAAATCCCTTTTCTAGATGTGATTTTTCAAATACAGGATGATAGAATCACGACTACCCTTTTCTGCAAGGCTATCACCCACAACACTTTGCTACATGCACGGAGCAGTCATCCAAGTTCATGTAAAAGAGGCATCCCAATGGGCCAGTTTTTGAGGCTACGCCGAGTTTGCTCATCTTGGGATACTTTTAATGAACAAGCAATGTTGCTCTGGGATCGCTTTGCGGAAAGGGGATACAGGCTGCAAGATATAAGATCAGCATGTGAAAAAGCAGCCATGGCGGACCGAGAGAAACTATTGAGCTATAGGACTGAGTTTAATCAGGGTACTGTTTCTAGAACAGCCAAAAAGGGACATTTAAATTTACGGTGTTGTGTTACCCATAACCGCAATGCACATCTTGTAAGAAGTAGCATCAGGAAGTATTGGGGTGTGCTTTTACAGGACCCTGTCCTCGGGAAGCTTTTGGATAAAACACCCGCTTTTGTGTATAAACGAGGGAAAACCGTAGCAGCCCACATCTCGAGGAGCTTATATGTTGCCAATGGAGCAGAGGGATACTAGTGCCTGGTTAAAATACAAAGGCTCCTATAGATGCGACAAACGATGTAAGACTTGTGCACTGGTTAAGGTTTCCAAAACGTTCCATAGTTCAACTACGGGGGCCACCTATAATATTAAACAGTATTTTAACTGCATGTCTAAGGGGGTCATTTACCTGGCAACGTGCGGATGTGGGGCCCAATATGTGGGTAAAACAGTGAGGATGGCTAGTACCCGCATCCTGGAACATATATCGCCTGTTGATCGTTTAGATCTGAAGTCAGCTATAGCTAAGCATCTGGTGGAAAAGCATCAGGGTAATGTCTGCATCAGTTTTCAAATGATAGACACGCCACCAAGATATGTAAGGAAAGGAGATTTAGACTCCGCAGGCTAGAAGCTTTCTGGATCTATCATTTAAAAACCACTAAACCATGAGGGACTTAACAGGTATTGGGAGATTGGCACATGCGACAAAAACGCAGCTCAAAGCAGGAAGAAGATCGCTTGGGAGAAGATGACACCTGTGAACTCCATGGACAGGACCGGCTGCACAGAAGGGTAAGTAACAAGTTAGGGGCATTTGCCCAGCGGGATGGGTAGGCAAGGGGGGAGGAGGGAGGGGGGGCAACACAGACGAGGGGGGAGGGATTTTTGCGCCCAGGGGGTTTCCTTCTCCTTTAAAGGGGTTGTTCACCTTCCAAACACTTTTTCCGATTCACTTGTTTTTCTCTCCTAAAGTGCAGGCACAAGTCACATGACCAGGGGCAGCTGGGAAATTGACAAAATGTCTAGCCCCATGTCAGATTTCAAAATTGAATATAAAAAAATCTGTTTGCTCTTTTGAGAAATGGATTTCAGTGCAGAATTCTGCTGGAGCAGCACTATTACCTGAGTCATTTTGGGGAAAAAAAAATTTCCCATGACAGTATCCCTTTAAGTGATAACATTTATGATTACGTGCAATTTGTTTATGTAATGGCGTGAAAATGAGTAAATTAGTTTGACTGAAAATGTTATGTTTTTGTAATGGGATCACAGGGGCTGTGAGACACAGAAGGCACAGAGTAGGTGACAGACAGGGGCTTTGCTATAAATACAGTTGTGCATGAAATTGAGTTTATCAGAAAGGAATCTGAGAGGTTGTGAGTGAATGGGGCCCCAGGGGAGGAAGATGAGTCTCACTTTTGATGTATTTACCAAGTGTAAATGTTTCTTACATTGTTGACAGTATATTTCTCTTTAAATGTGTAACTTGAAATACAATACCCCCCCCCCAACAAACACACAAACAGTTTTATAAATAGGGAAGTAGCTTTTGCCTCAAACTTTATTCTCTAACTCACACAAACCCACAAAAGCTTTCTTTCCATGTGTATTCATAATTCTGTGTCTGATTTTGAATAAATAACAGCTCAGCTGTTTTCTAGAAAATATAATTAACCCGTTGGCTGCTTGCCTCTTTCATGTTTCCCTTCATGAGTGAAAAAATAAACCACGGCCCCAGCAATAATATAACCCCTTGTGTGACACAGTCTCATTCAGTTGGGGTATATAGAAAAGGGGTATAAAAATCACATGACGTGTCGGATATAAATATATCCTCAGATTGAAAGCAAGCCATGTATCTGGTAAGAACCAGCCGCTCCCACATCTTGTTCCATTGTGAAGAGATGGATTCTGCCTCTTGAAATCCCATTGCTTTTCAGAGAATCTGAGCACCACCCATCATGTGTGGCATCATCCTTGTGTTTACTCTAAAACACCATCCACACACACTACATTAAAGGTCTTTAAAAATTTTGCTTTGGGTTGATTTATTGAAAATTTCTGCAAAAACTCTACTAGTCCCGCCCATCTGTTCCTCACCCCGCTGCCTCCTTTCCCAGGCTGTGCAGAGTAAACTGGAACAGAGACCAGAGCAGATCTATAGGGAGCTCTAGTAAATGGGTTATTATGAAAGATAATGGCCTTTTTTTTTTTTTAGCCCAGACTGAAACCAGCATCATATGTTATTCATTATTACCTACAAGATGGATTATGCTATATGTCATTTTTAACAGTGCCATAACTACATGTACTAATTTGTCCTTTGGTTGTGGGGGGGGCAGACCACAAGCTCTGCTGTATCATAGTGCCCCTACCCCACCCCTTGGCTACTGTAAAGGGGTTGTTCACCTTAAAATATGTTTTTAGTATGATGCAGAGAGTGATATTCTGAGACAATTTGCAATTGTTTTTCATTTTTTATTATTTGTGGTTTTCGAGTTATTTAGCTTTTTATTCAGCAGCTCTCCAGTTTGCAATTGCAGCCATCTGGTTGTTAGAGTCCAAATTAGCAAATTAGTTGTTAGAGTCCCTAGCAACCATGCACTGATTTGAATAAGAGACTGGAATATGAATAGGAGAGGCCTGAATAGAAAGATGAGTAATAAAAAGTAACAATAACAATAAATGTGTAGCCTTACAGATGGGGTCACTGATCCCCATTTGAAAGCTGGAAAGAGTTAGAAGAAGAAGGCAAATAATTCAAAAGCATTTAAAAAATCAAGACTAGTTGAAAAGTTGCTTGGAATTGGCCATTCTATAATATACTAATGATTAACTTAAAGGTGAACCACCCTATTAAACTTCACTAAAAACATGCATGGCACAAGCAGGTAACAAACAGGCAGGGAAGGGCTGGTGGAGTCAGACCCCTCTGGAGATTAGGAGCACATCGAGTGTCAGACTGGGACACCAGGGGCCCCTCAAAAACTTTTGACCAGGGGCCCACCAATTAATCTTAGACCAGGGACCCACTATTTTTCTTCCTCTCCTCTAGTCTCTTTTCTTTACATACTATACTCTATTTTTCTATATTTAGCCTATTTGTTCTCATAGAAATAGGGAATGGCCATGAAATAGGCCAAATATTTATCAGCAGGAGGGACCACTGACACCTGGGCCCCCCGGGAGTTTTCCTGGTATCCGACACTGAGCACATCAACTGGCCAAAATATTAGGGCTTTGGCTACACATGAAAGAGGGGTGTAACTGCAGGGGCCCCCATGATACCTACTTAAAGGAGAAAGAAACCCTGTGGGTAAAAACTCTGTACCCCCCATCCCAGGTAGAACCTCCTCCCCCCAGGCTAACTGCCCCTCCCCCGGGGGAAATGCCCCATACTTTATACTTACCCCTCGGCTCAGATTCTGCGTCCTTTGTAAGCTGAGAGATCGGTATTTCGGCGCATGCGCAGTTGGAGCAATTTGCCGATTTGCGACAACTGCGCGGAATTACACAGGAATTGATGATCTCCCAGGCAGCTTACCAAGGAGCCGGAAGATTGATGCGCACAACTCCACTGGCACAGTCTGAGCCGAGGGGTAAGTATGGAGTATGAGGCATCTCCCCCGGGGTGGGGGCAGTTAGCCTGGGGGGAGGGTTTGTTTCTCCTTTAATGAGCAGTTTCTATTTACTGTATATGGTAAAACTGGACAACCTCTGGATATTTTGGGGGCAAAATAAATTTACTGTGGGGCGCAGTA
This sequence comes from Xenopus petersii, assembly GCA_038501925.1. Taxonomy (NCBI): domain Eukaryota; kingdom Metazoa; phylum Chordata; class Amphibia; order Anura; family Pipidae; genus Xenopus; species Xenopus petersii. The sequence continues at coordinate 4,734,043 of CM076680.1, forward strand.
ACATCTAGTTACACCACTGGCAGGTAACTAAAGCTTCAGTCAGTACTCAGATATTAGCAAAGGCACAATGGTGGACCAGGTGCAGTAACCATAGTAACCAGTATGTGATTGGCTGAACAGTGATGCTTCTTACTGGCTGGTTGCCATAGGAGATAAGACCTGTAGCAAAGTTTGCAGCTCAGCAAATGTATTTAAGTACAATAACAGCGATGTACATCAACTTTATGATGAAATAAAGCCACAGTTGTCTGCAGAAATAACAAATGAGCGAGTGTAATCAAATTGCTTTCCAGAGAAGCCAGAGGTGCACATACTTATTCTCATATTCTTCCTCTGATGTGAAACTCCTCACACATCCCGGACAGGGAACTGAGAGGGAGGGGGCAGACCCCGCCCCAGGGAAGTGAGAGGGAGGGGAGGGGGAGGGACCAGGGAGGGGAGGGGACAAACCCCGCCCAGACCCCGCCCCCTCACCTTATCACATCTCTGCGCTCCTCAGTTCAGGGGTCAGTATGAAGTGATAGACTGAGGGTGAAGGAACGACACAACGACACAAGGGCATCGCGGGGCACATGGAACTGAAACCACAGAGAAACGGATCTGCAACCCGACCCCCCGGGCGTGAACGTACAGTCAACCCCCCGGCCGGGGATGTGCAACAGGGAGAAGCGAAAAAGTCCTGGACTCGGTACAGACAGGTATGAGATGGGGTCGGGGGTGAGAGGGAAGGTGACAGCTGAGAGATGGGGGGAATATAGAGTTAAAGTTCTGCAACTAATCAGTTCTGTGTATATGGGAATGTTCTACACTATCCAGACCCATCACCTCCCCTAACTCCCTGCAACTCCCGGCAACCCCATTACTATTTCTTCTTCTACTATTACTACTGTCCCTTTATATCTCACAGCGGATACACAGACCTGAGGGATGCTGTTCCCCTGTCGCTGTTCCCAGCCCGCAACCCTTCACAAGCCGTCAGTAAATACATCTCCTGCTGCTGCTTGTGGTTTAACCCTGTAGTCTCTGCCCTCATCCGATCACAGTTCTCCGCTCCCTGGCTCTCTACTGTACTGAGCAGCAGCGCCGTCACTTACACCAGAGCCTTTAAGGAGGGATAGTGGATAAGGTGAGGAGTGTCAGGTCTACTTTTCAAAACCAGCCAAAAGTCAACAACAAAACCAGCACAGAAGTAGCCAAGAGCCACTTCAAGTAGCCCAAAAATAGCACAAAAGTCTAACAATAAATGAATAGATGTGAAAATGCGCCTGTTTCAAATTGTTTCACAAATCTCCCTGTGAAGCAAAATTTGCCCGTCACCAGGGGTGAACTACAGGAGGTATAGGGGTCCCTTAAGGCCTAATACAAATACAATTTCAATAAATATTGGTAAAACAACTCAACCTCTAGATCTCTAGACATTTTGGTGGCCAGCAGATTTTTGCCCCAAAATTGTCTGAAATTGAGGAAAGTCACTGGAAAATGCAAGAATGGCACAGGAGACTTGGGTACAAAGCCCAAAATCTGGTAACTCCAGACTTCTATACAAGTCAGTCCCACAGTCCCATTGCATGCTGGGTATTGTAGTCTTACATTCAACTTGGCAGTTGGCAAATTGTTAAACAAAAACTACATTACCCAACATGCATTGGGAGACGAAGGCTTGGCACATTTGGCTGGTTTCCAAAGCATAAACCAGTCAAAGGCCCAAAAAGTAGCCCAAATCCGTACCTTGGCTAGTTTGTACTTCCAAAACCCACCTGGGCTTAAAATTAGTAGCCCAATTTGGCTGGAAAAACACCAACCTGGCAACCCTGGATAGAGGAGGCCGTCAGACAAACCGCAAACACTAAAGCTGCAGCAGCAATGCATCACTTCTCTACTAGGTGTAGTATCAAGTGTAGTATCTTCAGAGAAACACTCCACGGGCCAAAGCCATGGTGGAAGCCGAGGTGTAGTGGCCCCTACGGGGGTTGCCCTCTACTCACAATGGTGATACAGCACTTGCACTTTATAGCTTTTAACCTGACTTTTATTTTTCGCTCCACCCTTTAGGCCAGCAAGAACATTTTTATATTCAGCCACTGCTTTGTGGCACTTTTTAGCCCTTATTTATTGCACTTACTTATTAAAGCACTTTTTTTTTAATCTACGGTATGTTTTCTGCAATTCTGTACACTGCAGGGCTGCAGCTGACCCTGTTTACTGGCAAGTCTGGAGTTAGTGGAGTGATCATTGGACATATTTGCAGTGGTCTTACTGGCAAGTCTGGGATTTTTTTGTAAGTGTTGCATAGTATACACTCAGGCTTCATTAGATCTCAAAGGGGAGGGACCCCCCATGTTTGTCTGCAGAAGGGCCACCAATACTCTAGTTACGCCACTGATAGATACATAGAGGATAACTATTCAATATCCACCGGACCCCTGCGCTTCCTCGCCTCTCAACACAACTACACATCTCTTTCTAATGGCTCTTCATTCCCTACAGGGGGGACAAGTGTGCCTAATGGATGCATGGACTTGTCTCTCTATACAATGACTGATCTGAACTGTAAGAACATCATTTCCCTGCTGGGGCCTCAATGCTCCTCCCACATTCTCCTGTCTCTGAGCTGGGGCTGGGCTTTAGTATGAAATAGAATTGCACCCAGCTCCTGCTGTGCCAGTGTATGTGGCTCCCAAGGTGCGACCCCTCCCTCTTAGCCCCCCCAACAGTGAAGTGACAAGGGGGCAGGTGTTTGTAAGGAGCAGGGCCCATGCAGGGACAGGGGGTGGCAGGTACAATGCACAGCTACTGGGGGTCCCGCACCCCTCGGGCACCATAAGTCTTATCATAGGCACATGGGGGAGATTTTCAGCAGCACAAAAGTCCTAGAGCCAAAGCCTCCCACATAGGGCCACACACATAGGGCCACACACATAGGGCCACACAGTCGTGCTGAGCTGATCAGGTGCTGCTGACTAGAGAAGGACAGTCACTTACTTGGGTACATACAGGGGCTTCTCTACTGGGTCCGGCTCCAGTCTGAGCCAATCAAAGTCATTTATAATCCAGCCTGGATGGAACATTTCTCCCTTATTTCACCCCTTGGGCTCCTCAGAACTGGGAACACAGCACGGAACAAGCACCGAAATAACAAAAGTGGAAGTACAACTGTAGAACCAGGAAACTATTCAGGATGTTTGTTTGTGTTGTGATCAATCATATCAGAGAGGCGCGTCTAGAGAACAGCTTCAACAGAATTGTTACATTCTATTCTGATTCTAATAAGGCCTACTAAAATACAGTCGTTCCCTACTGCCCCAAAGCTGATTGCAATTTTCTGCACTGCTGGTCCTGACCCCATACACCGTTGACACAAGTCAACTTTTCTCCAGCCAATACTCCATACATTCAATTCTATTGAAGAACAATGACAGATAAACAGTCAGAATCTGCAGTGCAGAGTAAAAGGCTGGTGGATAACTGCATTCAGTTGCAATTACATTTACAGATAGTTTTAAATTCCTTGGGGAAAACAAAGAGGTTCAAGTGCAAGACATAGAGCATATCGAGCTTAACAATTGCTATAAATGGACAGAACACTCCAGTCAGCCTGAAACTGCACATCTGGTTTGGTTCCTATAAAATTTATGATCTCAGGCTGACAATTCTAGGCCTGTAAGTCTGACACTTTTGGTGGGCAAGTGATCTGCAGGTTTGTTAAAGGATCACATTGAAGATTATGTTCAGAAGAATCAAATTATGAGTAGAAATCAGTGTGGCTTTATGAAGGAACGATCATGTCAAACAGCATACGATGGTCATACACATGCCAGTCTGTGTGGTATCTAGGGATGTAGCGAACGTCGGGAAAAAAGTTCGCGAACATATTCGCGAACTTGCGTCAAAAATGCGAACGGTTCGCGAACGTCGCGAACCCCATAGACTTCAATGGGAAGGCGAATTTTAAAAGCTAGAAAAGACATTTCTGGCCAGAAAAATGATTTTAAAGTTGTTTAAAGGGTGCAACGACCTGGACAGTGCCATGCCAGAGGGGGATCAAGGGCAAAAATGTTTCTAAAAAATCCATTGTTGACACAGCGCTGCGTTTTGTGCTGTAAAGGGCAGAAATCACACTACATTTCTAAACCTGTGTAATAAAATGCTTTAAAACGTCCGGCGTCTACATGCCAATCAAGTCGTGTAAAGGTTACAGCCTGTTCACACGCAAAGACAAAACGCGGTGCTTACTGCAACGCAAAAAGACGCAAAGAGCTTTAATGAATGATACCGTCAAGTGAGCAAATAATAGTTTTTAATTACTAGTTGAGCTTGTCACCTCCAGGATGTTGGTCCTGTTGGTGGCAATATTTCTGTAGTGGTGTGTTTAGCAGTCACCGTGCTTGTGCGCACGTGCACGGTCAGGCAGAGGTAATTCAATGTACAGTGAAGTGAACCAAAAAAACACAGATTCTGCAGTGTGGGCCCAGTTTTGGTCTACTTTATTGATCACCTGCGGTGACCATAAAAGATGCGATTTTGCCACTGTTGCAGAACCCTGAAAAATTAGGCATGTGTACTTTCCTGAAAAATTATGTTTTTTTTGTCGCAGCCACTGAAGCACAGAGGCCAGAAAAAATATGCCATATAAATGCTGAAAATATTAATTTTTTTTTGTCGCAGCCACTGCAGCACAGAGGCCAGAAAAAATATGCCATATAAATGCTGAAAATATTAATTTTTTTTTGTCGCAGCCACGGCAGCACAGAGGCCAGAAAAAATATGCCATATAAATGCAAACAATATTAATTTTTTTTGGTCGCAGCCACTGCAGCACAGAGGCCAGGAAAAATATGCCATATAAATGCTAACAATGTAAATTTTTTTTGTCGCAGACACTGAAGCACAGAGGCCAGAAAAAATATGCCATATAAATGCTGAAAATATTCATTTTTTTTGGTCGCAGCCACTGAAGCACAGAGGCCAGAAAAAATATGCCATATAAATGCTGAAAATATTCATTTTTTTTGGTCGCAGCCACTGAAGCACAGAGGCCAGAAAAAATATGCCATATAAATGCTGAAAATATTCATTTTTTTGTCACAGCCACTGAAGCACAGAGGCCATAAAAAATATGCCATATAAATGCTGAAAATATTCTGTTTTTTTTGGTCGCAGCCACTGAAGCACAGAGGCCATAAAAAATATGCCATATAAATGCTGAAAATATTCATTTTTTTGTCACAGCCACTGAAGCACAGAGGCCATAAAAAATATGCCATATAAATGCTGAAAATATTCTGTTTTTTTTGGTCGCAGCCACTGAAGCACAGAGGCCAGAAAAAATATGCCATATAAATGCTGAAAATATTCATTTTTTTGTCACAGCCACTGAAGCACAGAGGCCAGAAAAAATATGCCATATAAATGCTGAAAATATTCTGTTTTTTTTGGTCGCAGCCACTGAAGCACAGAGGCCAGAAAAAATATGCCATATAAATGCTGAAAATATTCATTTTTTTGTCACAGCCACTGAAGCACAGAGGCCAGAAAAAATATGCCATATAAATGCTGAAAATATTCGTTTTTTTTGGTCGCAGCCACTGAAGCACAGAGGCCATAAAAAATATGCCATATAAATGCTGAAAATATTCTGTTTTTTTTGGTCGCAGCCACTGAAGCACAGAGGCCAGAAAAAATATGCCATATAAATGCTGAAAATATTCTGTTTTTTTTGGTCGCAGCCACTGAAGCACAGAGGCCAGAAAAAATATGCCATATAAATGCTGAAAATATTCATTTTTTTGTCACAGCCACTGAAGCACAGAGGCCAGAAAAACTCAGGATTTACCTGGATTCAAATTAAACCAGTAGGGTTTGCACCCTAGTTTGTAACGGTGGTGGAGGGAGGAGGACGCTAAAGGACAGCTGTATGTGGAGTCATGAGGCGTGCAGAGAAGGACAGCTGCATGGGGAGTCAGAATCAGAAACTCAGCACAAGTCTTCCGGCGTGCAGTAACCCTCCGAGATCCACCCCTCATTCATTTTAATAAAGGTCAGGTAATCCACACTTTTGTGACCTAGGCGAGTTCTCTTCTCAGTTACAATCCCTCCTGCTGCACTGAAGGTCCTTTCTGAGAGGACACTTGAGGCGGGGCAAGACAAGAGGTTCATGGCAAATTGTGACAGCTCTGGCCACAGATCAAGCCTGCGCACCCAGTAGTCCAGGGGTTCATCGCTCCTCAGAGTGTCGATATCTGCAGTTAATGCCAGGTAGTCCGCTACCTGCCGGTCGAGGCGTTCTTTGAGGGTGGATCCCGAACGGTTCTGCCGCTGCCTTGGACTGAAAAACATTTGCATGTCTGACGTTACAGACCGGCCAAAGGGCTTTGTCCTTGCAGGTGTGCTCGTGGCAGGATTACTGGCACCTCTGCCCCTGGAATGTTGATGAGTTCCTGAAGTGACATCACCCTTAAAAGCATTGTACAACATGTTTTGCAGGCTGGTTTCTAAATGCAGCATCCTTTCAGACTTGTGGTATGTTGGTAACATTTCTGCCACTTTATGCTTGTACCGAGGGTCTAGTAGCGTTGCGACCCAGTACAGGTCCTTCTCCTTAAGCCTCTTGATACGGGGGTCCTTCAACAGGCATGACAGCATGAAAGACCCCATTCTCACAAGGTTGGATGCAGAGGTATCCATCTCCGCTTCCTCGTTATCAAGGACTGCATCATCCACGGTCTCCTCCCCCCAGCCACGTACAAGACCAGGGGTCCCCAAAAGGTCACCACTAGCCCCCTGGGAAGCCTGCTCCTGTTGGTCCTCCTCCTCCTCCTCCACAAAGCCACCTTCCTCCTCTGACTCCACTTCTGGCACCTCTCCCTGCGTTGCAGCAGGTGCCTGGGTTCGTTCTGGTGATTCCGACCATAAATCGTGCGCTTCCTGCTCCTCGTCACGCTGGTCTACAGCCTCATCTGTCACTCGTCGCACGGCACGCTCCAGGAAGAAAGCGAAGGGTATTAGGTCGCTGATGGTGCCTTCGGTGCGACTGACCATATTTGTAACCTCTTCAAAAGGGCGCATGAGCCTGCAGGCATCGCGCATAAGCACCCAGTAACGGGGGAAAAAAATCCCCAGCTCTGCAGATCCAGTCCTACCACCCAGTTCAAACAGGTATTCGTTGACGGCTCTTTGTTGTTGCAGCAGACGTTCCAACATGAGGAGCGTTGAATTCCAGCGAGTCTGGCTGTCAGAAATCAAACGCCTGACTGGCATGTTGTAGCGCTGCTGAATGTCAGCAAGGCGTGCCATGGCTGTGTAGGAACGTCTGAAATGGGCCGACACCTTCCTGGACTGCCTGAGAACGTCCTGGAATCCTGGGTACTTTGAGACAAAACGTTGTACTATTAAATTCAGAACATGTGCCATGCAGGGCACATGTGTTAAATTGCCCAGTCTCAGTGCTGCCAACAGATTGCTTCCATTGTCACACACCACTTTTCCGATCTTCAGTTGGTGTGGGGTCAGCCACCGATCGGCCTGTGACTGCAGAGATGACAGGAGTACAGATCCGGTATGGTTTCTGCTTTCCAGGCACGTCATCCCCAAGACAGCATGACAACGGCGTACCTGGCACGTCGAATAGCCTAGGGGGAGCTGGGGGTGCACAGGTGTGGAGGAGGAGGACCCAGCAGCAGAGGACGAAGAAGAGGAAGAAGACGAGGTAGAGAGCGAAGGAGGAGTAGAGGTGGTGGCAGAACCGCGTGCAATCCGTGGCGGTGACACCAACTCCACTGTTGTTGTTGAGCCACACATTCCCTGCTTCCCAGCCATTACCAAGTTCACCCAGTGGGCAGTGTAGGTGACATACCTGCCCTGACCATGCTTGGAGGACCATGCGTCAGTAGTCATATGGACCTTTAGCCCAACACTAAGTGACAGAGATGCGGTGACTTGGCTCTGCACATGGTGGTACAGGTGTGGTATTCCCTTTTTTGAAAAAAAATTGCGGCTGGGTACCTTCCACTGCGGTGTCCCAATTGCTACAAATTTGCGGAAGGCCTCAGAGTCCACCAGCTGGTATGGTAAAAGCTGGCGGGCTAAGAGTGCGGACAAGCCAGCTGTCAGACGCCGGGCAAGGGGGTGACAGTCAGACATTGGCTTCTTACGCTCAAACATGGCCCTCACAGAAACTTGGCTGGGGGCAGATGACTGGGAATGGGAACTGGTGGTCAAGGTGGAAGGCGGAGTGGAGGGTGGTTCAGACGGGTGAAGGAGAGCAGAGGTAGAGCAGTAAGATGCTGGACCAGAAGGAGGGTGGCTTTTAGTTTGTCTGCTGCCTTTGAGGTGTTGCTCCCAAAGTGCTTTGTGCTTGCCGCTCATGTGCCTTCGCATAGAAGTTGTACCTATGTGGCTGTTGGGCTTACCAAGGCTCAGTTTCTGACTGCACTCATTGCAAATGACAACGCTTTTGTCAGAGGCACACACATTAAAAAAATCCCACACTGCTGACCTTTTTGAGGCTGGCAATCTGGCGGTAACAGTAGAAGTTGGCGGCAATGGCGGGTGCGTTGGCCGGCTGACCACAGGTGCCGATACATGTTGTTGCCCTACTGTTCCCTGCGAGCTGTCCTCCCTGCTTCTTCTAAGTCTTATTCTCCTCCTGCCTCTCTGACTCTCCGTCTCTCCATCTGAACTATCCTCCTCTTGCTCTCTTCTACTAGGCACCCACAAAACATCAATCTCCTCATCCTCATTCTCCTCAGATGCATCAATTTCTTCTGACAGCTCACAGAAGGAAGCAGCAGCGGGGACCTCCTCATCACTCATTATGTCCATCTCTGTTGTGTTCTCTGCCAGAATTAAATCTGGTGTAACGTCCTCATCTCCTTCATCTTCTTCTGCCAATAATGGTTGCGCATCACTCAGTTCAAGAAACTCATGTGAAAATAACTCCTCTGACTCCAGTGAAGAAGGGGCGCCGGTGGTGGAGGAAGTGTTACGTGGGGTGGCCATAGCAGTGGAGGATGAGGATGTTGTGGTAAAGTTAGAAACGGTAGAGGATGGGGTGTGCTGTGTAAGCCAGTCAAGTACCTCTTCAGCATTTTGGGAGTTCAGGGTCATTGCCTTTTTAAAACTGGGCAATTTCCTAGGGCCACAGGATAGCATAGCAGCACGGCCCCTTGTGCCTCTGCGTGGCGGCCTGCCTTTGCCTGGCATTATTTTTAAAACAACAACAACTCAGGTGGTGTTTCTAGAGACGGTATTATTATTGATATTTAGACAGAATGTGAACAAGCTCACACAGCTAGATGGGAGTTGTTTGAAAATGAAGAAGAAGAACACACTGGGCAAACAAGGCCTACAAGGTCAACGTATACACTACTACAGCAGTGGATACGGAATATATTATTGCTGCCTGAAAAACGTCACTCGGGTGGTGTTTCTAGAGACGGTATTATTATTGATATTTAGACAGAATGTGAACAAGCTCACACAGCTAGATGGTTGTTGTTTGAAAATGAAGAACACACTGAGCAAATAATGCCTACAAGGTTAACGTATACACTACTACAGCAGTGGATACGGAATATATTATTGCTGCCTGAAAAACGTCACTCGGGTGGTGTTTCTAGAGACGGTATTATTATTGATATTTAGACAGAATGTGAACAAGCTCACACAGCTAGATGGTTGTTGTTTGAAAAGGAAGAACACACTGAGCAAATAATGCCTGCAAGTGCACTACTATTGGTGCACTACTATGAAGAACAGCAACAGCACTGTACACGTTAAAGAACAGTAAGATAAGTAAAAGAAAAAAAAAATATATGTATATTAAAAAAAATATTTTTCTCGGGTTGGTGCTGCTGAACTACTAGGAGCAGCACAGTAGCACACCAGTCCCACTCCCCAACACTGCTAGACTAATAGCACTGGGCTTATAGTAGCAACTAGCAAAGTAAAAAAACAAAAAAGAAAATAAAAGCAGTCCTTACAAGGACTATTGGGTTATTACAGCAGTCAGCAGATGAGATCAGAAGAGATCAGTGCCCACAGCAGCTACATACAGAGCACTGCAGTAGAAGGTAGATTACTAGCCAGCAAAGCTACCCTAAAATGTCCCTCAAATCCCTGCAGACTTCTGTCCCTCCAATACAGAGCAGTATCAAGTAGATTACTAGCCAGCAAACTTACTATCAACTGTCCCTCAAAGAAATCAGTGAAATCAGTAACAGCTCTCTCCCTACACTAGCTCTTCAGCACACACAGGCAGAATGAAAAAACGCTGCAGGGCTTCAGTTTATATATGGAAGGGGAGTGGTCCAGGGGGTGTGGGGGTGGTCCAGGAGGGAGAGCTTCCTGATTGGCTGCCATGTATCTGCTGGTCTGGGGTGAGAGGTCAAAAAAAAGTGCCAGGTAAGGCGAACCCAAAATGGCGAACTTGCGGCGGACGCGAACAGCCGATGTTCGCGGGAACAAGTTCGCCGGCGAACAGTCCGCGACATCCCTAAAACTGAATACACTTAAATCATTATCTGGCAAATGCCACAAACTTTTCTTCTTTCTAATTGCTCTTATGCAGCTTGTTCCACTCTGCCTCCTATATAATGTAGCTAAACTTCCTACATAATGATTAAAGGGGCTGCTCACGTTTAAATTAACTGTTAGTATGATGTAGAGAGTGATATTCTGACACAATTTGCAATTGGTTTTCATTTTTTATTATTTGTGGTTTTTGACTTATTTAGCTTTTTATTCAGCAGCTCTCCAGTTTGCAATTTCAGCCAACTGGTTGCTAGGGTCCAAATTCCCCTAGCAACCATGCACTGATGTGAATAAGAGATTGGAATATGAATAGCAGACGGTCTGAATAGAAAGATGAGTCATAAAAAGTAGCAGTAACAATACATTTGTAGCCTTACAGAGCATTTCTTGTTTAAATGGGGTCAGTGACCCCCATTTGAAAGCTGGAGAGAGTCAGAAGAAGAAGGCAATCAATTCAAAAATGATAAATAACGAAGAGCAATTGAAAAGTTAAACTTAAATCACTCAAAATTTGTAACGAATGTATAATGGGAAGTTGCTTAGTTGGTTAGTTTATTTACCATTTAAAGGAGAACTAAACCCTAAAAACGAATAGACCTAAAAATGGCATATTTTATACACTGAACTTATTGCACGAGGCTAAAGTTTGAGCTTGTCAATAGCAGCAATGATCCAGGACTTCAAACTTGTCACAGGGGGTCACCATCTTGGAAAGTGTCTGTGACACTCACATGCTCAGTGGGCTCTGATTGGCTGTTGAGAAGCTAAACTTAGGGCTCGTCACTAATTATCCAGCAGAAAATGAGCTTCCCTGGCTGTAATATAAGCTGATGCTACAGGTTTGCTGATTATTCAATTCTGATGCTAATTGCACTGGTTTCTGTGCTGCCATGTAGTAATTATGTGTATTAATTACTGATCAGCCTTATATTGTGACATTTCTATTCTATGTATACTGTATATTGTGAGTGGCTCCCTAAGCTCAGTAAGTGACAGCAGCACAGAGCATGTGCAGTGAATCAGCAGAAAAGAAGATGGGGAGCTACTGGGGCATCTTTGGAGACACAGATCTTTACTGCTAAAGGGCTGTGGTTGCCTTGGGCTGGTACAGAAGCACAAAACATCATGTACAATATTTCTACCTACTTCTTTAGTTTAACTTTCCGTGTCCTTTAAGCATTGGTAGTCAGAACCAGCAGTGGAGAGGATAGAAAGAGACTGATTAATACTGCAATTACAAACTGCAATTATAAACTTAAATCACTCAAAATTTGTATTAAATGTATAATGGGAAGTTTCTTAGAACGACATTTTCTTCCATTAGGTAAAAATACAATAGTTGGGTTTCTATCCCCTTTAAGCTGCTATTTCATATCGTCTCTTCTGAAACATTTCTTCCAGTTTAATTTATGTTTCTTGTTTATATTGTGTTATTGTTGCCGTTGATATTGCTGCATGTATTGTCCCCAGCAACAGGCACAGTCGGAGGCAACACATGAAGAAGACTATGAAGGACAAACAAGACACACGGACAGCAGACAGACTCAATCCCATAGTGATAGAGAGGTGAGTGGGAGACACATAGGGGCTGATTCACTATGGGTCGAATATCGAGGGTTAATTAACCCTCGATATTCGACTAGGAATTGAAATCCTTCGACTTCGAATATCGAAGTCGAAGGATTTAGCGCAGAAAATTCGATCGAAGGATTATTCCTTCGATCGAACGATTAAATCCTTCGAATCGAACGATTCGAAGGATTTTAATCCAACGATCGAAGGAATATCTTTCGATCAAAAAAACTTAGGCAAGCCTATGGGGACCTTCCCCATAGGCTAACATTGACTTCGGTAGCTTTTATCTGCCGAACTAGGGGGTCGAAGTTTATTTTAAAGAGACAGTACTTGATTTTTAGTTTCGAATCCTTCGATTCGAAGTTGTAGTCGAATGTCGAAGTAGCCCATTCGATGGTCGAAGTAGCCCAAAAAAACCTTTCGAAATTCGAAGTTTTGTTACTTCGAATCCTTCACTCGAATTTAGTGAATCAGCCCCATAATATTTACTGTATTGATGGGACGATATATATTTTGCCTTACACGGTTCCACATTATAATTAGGTGGAGATGGGCCTGACCATATGCTCTGCTCTGTTTTGTGGGCAACAATTTTTGATTTATTCTAAATATAAGGTGCCACATTCCCAGCAGCCCCGGCTCAGCCATAGAATTAACAGAAGCGTTAAATATTTAACTGTTTAATTATTAATGGATTTTCTTTCCAGACTTTACCGAAACATAAAAAGATTATCGGGATCGTGGCTGGAGTCCTAGTTATTGGTTTAATAGTTGTAGTTCCGATTGCTGTGAATTCCTCCAGAACCGCAAACCCAGTATCAAACGGCCTATCTACTAATATTTTGGGAAATCGATCAGCAGGTAAGTACCCCTATTTACTCGCTCTGGATAAACGTCTCCCCTGTTTCGTTACAACTCCATTATTTGCAGATTCACCTGTTTCATAAGTGAGGGGAAGTGATGAGCACACTGAACTGCCCGGCTGAAAATTAATTTAGAGTATTGCATATGCCCCACATGTGACAATAAGAACCTGCAGAAAATGAGCACTACGTGAACCCCAGCCATGCCAGTAAAACCAACTGCTGGAGGGTATAAGGCTGGAGAAATCAGGGACAGAAGAAGCACAGGGGATTCATTCAACAGAATCTGTTTTTTTTTTCTCAGATTCTAGTTTCTCTCTTGAAGAACCTGATTGGAAGTCGTGCAATGGAGTAAATGTTAATATTTCCAACCAAGAATTGTCCTTTAAAGGCAGCCAAGATCACTGTGCCAAGTACCAGGCCCGACTGCTTGATATAAACTCTGCCAAGGTAACTGAGTGTATTTAAAATGATAGACCAATTGCAAGGAGTAGATCTACCTGTGTGCCTAGCTAAATTGTGACTGCAGTTATTTATCAAAATCCAAATTTATCTCATTTATTTCTGAAATCTACTGCGACCAAATCTGCAGGGATAATTTCCCCTTATTTATCAATACATTTTTACTGAAAATTTCGAAAACTCAAAATAATCATGAAAATTTTCGGATCGTATGAATTTTTGTAGGATTTTCTTACCAAAAACTCAGATTTTTCTGGATTTTTGCCTAAAAACCGCAAAATCTTCGGATTATTGCTAGAAACCTTGTACATATCTTTGCGATTTATCCCATTAACTTATATACAACCGCAGCAGGTCTGAGATGCTGGATTTTCGGATTCAGACTCTTTCCATCCTTGGTGTACAATAAATCCTGAAAAATTCAAGTTTTTTTTTTTTCACTCAAAATTCGGATTTTAGAATTAAAAAAAAAACTTTTTTTGAGTTTCTGGCATTTGGACTTTAATAAATAACCCCCATAAAGTACAGAGTAATGCAGGGTCTGTTCATGTAACATAACCATTATATTACAGACCATACAGGACTGTATCATGGACAATGACGACTACTGGATTGGACAGGACTGTGATTTGTAAGTATTTAATTAACATAACAAAAAATTACCACTTTCAATAAATAACAAGTAATTTAAAAATAACCATAAATCAGTCTAAGATTTTTCATGTTATGGACCAGGTACCCGCTATGGAACTATAGCAGGGCGACTGTTACCCCAATGTTTCTATATATCTGTAACCTTGTTATGAGCTAAGGGGGCCCAGTCTGAAGGTCAGTTAGGGGGAGATTTGGGGTGAGTGTTTATTTGTACCCTGTGTACCCCTGGAACTATAGCAGTGAGACACCCCAATGTTTCTATATATCTGTAACCTTGTTATGAGCTAAGGGGGCCCAGTCTGAAGGTCAGTTAGGGGGAGATTTGGGGTGAGTGTTTATTTGTACCCTGGGTACCCCTGGAACTATAGCAGGGTGACTGTTACCCCAATGTTTCTATATATCTGTAACCTTGTTATGAGCTAAGGGGGCCCAGTCTAAAGGCCAGTTAGGGGGAGATTTGGGGTGAGTGCTTATTTGTGCCCTGGGTACCCCTGGAACTATAACAGGGTGACACCCCAATGTTTCTATATATCTGTAACCTTGTTATGAGCTAATGGGGCCCAGTCTGAAGGTCAGTTAGGGGGAGATTTGGGGTGAGTGTTTATTTGTACCCTGGGTACCCCTGGAACTATAGCAGAGTGGCACCCCAATGTTTCTATATATCTGTAACCTTCACTTTGTAAAGAAAAATAGTAAAAATCCCCTTTCTCCACCACATACCCAATTTTAAGTTTTTACCCACTGACAAGGTGCTATATTCAGTTCTTAATAAATTAAAAAAGTTAACATGTGATCACAGGTATAATTCATTAGTAATTAATTGATGCCTTAATAAAATGCTTGAAAAGTTAATTGACTAAAGTACCTGTGCTGAATTAATTGCATGTTGTACTTAAAGTGTAATGTGCCCATTAATTACCTGAATTAAATACTAATTCATTAATTAAAATTACAATGATATAGCCCTTAAATTATACACCATTAAGTAAGTGCTAATACTAATTGCAATCTCAGATTGCCAGTGATGTAAAAGTTAATCAAACTTGAATTTGTTAAAAAAGTTTTGCCTTAATAAAGCCCAGGCGAAACGCATGTTGGCAGAACGACTAGTATTTGGAAAACGGAATTGATTCCTAATTTTGTTTTTAAACTGAATTGTGGATATTTAATAACTTAACCTTACCTCACCACATTTAATAAAATAGTTCCCCCCCCCCCTCCCTGCAGAACCATGGACTTAACCTGTAAAGTTTTCAGCAAAGAGTCTGGATTTGTGTCACTTCATCACAGCACAGAGAGACGGTTCATTTGCATTAAAAATGCATAATGGCATTAGGTGAGTATTTATTTATGTGCATTATAAGATACATACCTGTAGTTTTAAGATAAACACAGGGTCATATATATTACATATTACACTATGAGAAAACTTAGGGACTGTTCCTGCTGAATTGTGCTTAGTACAGGGGAATACCTATACTGCCATAGTTTTATGGGATCTCTCTGTACAGACTATGAGCAAACTTAGGGACTGTTCCTGCTGAATTGTGCTTAGTACAGGGAATACCTATGTACCATAGTTTTATGGGATCTCTCTGTACAGACTATGAGCAAACTTAGGGACTGTTCCTGCTGAATTGTGCTTAGTACAGGGAATACCTATGTACCATAGTTTTATGGGATCTCTCTGTACAGACTATGAGCAAACTTAGGGACTGTTCCTGCTGAATTGTGCTTAGTACAGGGAATACCTATGTGCCATAGTTGTATGGGATCTCTCTGTACAGACTATGAGCAAACTTAGGGACGGTTCCTGCTGAATTGTGCTTAGTATTTAGCTCTAAATATATTTATTGTTTTTCAACAGAAGGAGAGATTGATTCTCAAGGACACAGATATCTTCATCGATCTTGAAAAACTCCTCAAAGAATGTCTTACTTGTTACCTCTTTTATTGTTTTTCCTATTTTGTTTTATACGGGAAGCAGTAAAATAGAATTTGGGGCTAATCAGAAACTTTCAGCCGTTTGCCATCATGTATAATTAATTGTATTAAACCCAAACACATGGGGGGGGGGGGGGCTGGGATATTTGTAAATTGGTGCATTACAATAATATTAAAAGCAGTTTTCTACATCCAGTATCTCTCTTGTAGCCATTATAGCCATTATTGTAGCCATCCGTTCTACTCCCCATGCTTGTTGAGTCCATGTTAACCTTTTCCTAATACAACACACAACCAGGAGAGGAATTTTATCTCATAATTTTTGTATAATATATTAAAGATAATCAACTTTGTCCAGTATAAAAGTGTTGGAGGGGGGGGGTAAAATGGATTATTTAAATAAATTGTTTAAATAAATTATTTAACTAAAGTGTTACTGTTTTTTTAACATTGTATTTCTATTCTTACTGATCTATGCCTTTATGCAGACGCCCTAACTATGTTCTGCTACATTCCCTCATGGAGAATAATGGTGTGAATCCTTTTTCCCACGTGTGATTTGCAAAGAGGAGAGGGATTGGGGCAGGTGTTAGTGCTCAGTGCTGCTACTGGGCAACCCTGGGTACTGAGCCCACTGAAAGCAGCCCAATACATTCTGATAAATCTCTCAAAAAATCCAGACACTTATATACAGTTTAGGTCAATATTCAATATATTCTCTAATAAATCTTCACCGTATCACACACATTCATTCAAGCTGAGCCAGTACTATACACCCTCCTTATCTCTGGACTTGATTAGACTAAACAAAAGGATTATTTGGAATGAAAGGAGTAGGGATGCACTGAATCCACTTTTTTGGATTCGGCCGAACCCCCGAATCCTTCACGAAGGATTCGGCCGAATACCGAACCGAACCCTAATTTGCATATGCAAATTAGGGGTGGGAAGGGGAAAACATTTTTTACTTCCTTGTTTTCTGACAAAAAGTCACGCAATTTCCCTCCCTGCCCCTAATTTGCATATGCAAATTAGGATTCGGATTCGGTTTGGCCGGGCAGAAGGATTCGGCCGAATCCGAATCCTGGCCGAATCCCGAACCGAATCCTGGATTCGGTGCATCCCTAGAAAGGAGTGACTGCTGCCCCAGCACATGACTCTATATTATCCCTGTATAATATCAGTATTTGCCAGTCTTTGTTATGGTCACAGGGGAGACACACAGTTGCTGGTCTGTTTTATGGTTCTCCCAGCTCATGGCCCATTGCTGCCCTTCTTTACCCACTGCAAAATAATGAGCAAACAAGGGAAGAGAAAGGGGGGGAAGAGGAGGGATGTCACATGTGTAAGTTTAAAAGCAGGCCCCCCAAAGAATTATTGCAGGGGGGCTGACTGCATAACTTATGGTTTAATCTTCTTCTTCCAGCTTTTGGAGTCCAAAGAGACTAGGGTCTGGAAAAAAAATTCCTTTTTTCCCTATTAATAACATTGGGATCAGCCATCATTTTTACCGGCCAGGCCAGTAAAACACCAGCCAAGTGGCAACCCTAAAAGAGACAGAACCAGATCCTCCCTCCTCTTTTACAGATTTGGGAACAGGAACTACAATCACTAGCCTGGGGCCAATGGGAACACATCCCTCCCAGAGGCTATAGGTTACACCAAGGTTGCCACGTTGTCGGGTTTCCAGACAAATTGGGCTCCTAATTTAAAGCCCAGGCAGGTTTTGAAAAAACAAAGTAGCCAAGGTACAGCTTTGGGCTACTTTTTTGGCTTTTTATCCCAGTCTCTCATCACTCTTAAGCTTTCTCACATTTCCCAGTGACTTTTCTCAATTTCAGACAATTTTGGGGCAAAAATCTACTGGCCACCACAATATCTAGAGGTTGAGCTGTTTTAACAATATTTATTGAAATTGTATATGAATTAGATCTTATGGGGCCCCTATACCTCCTGGGCCCTCCTCTGTGTCCCATTTTACTTCATAGAAACATTTGCAAATCAGTAAAAATTTGATAAAGGTGTTTTTAACATCTTCTCACCGAACATATTGTGCTATTTTTGGGCTACTTTCGAAGTGCCTCTGGTTTTGAAAATTAGACCCGGCGACCCTGGGTTACACCTTCTTCCAGTAGTGATAATTAACTCCTTTATATCCCATATATACAGAATATACACTATATATATATACTCCGACCCTCCCACTCTGGGCCTTGCCTCTGCACTCAAACACACATGGGTGGGGGGGACGAGGTTGCCGGCCAGGTTGCCTATTTGGCCCGGATGGTTTGGCCCGGTTCTGTATATATATATATATATATATATTTCTAATAAGTTTCACAGACTGACACTCTGGTACTTCAAGGTTGTGCGTGTGCAGTGATTGCAAATATAAACACCTCTCTGAGAGATTGAAAAAGCCAAAGTGACACAATAATGACCCTGAAATAAAGATAAAACCTTATTAGAAAGGAAACAGATCTTGTCAACCGCATGAAAACCACTGGCCGACTCCCTTGGGGATCATCATCTCTGTAATGTGCTTCTCTTTATCAACCGCACTGTTATAGATTAAAAGCTTTATTGTTTCTTGGTTTAAAGGCAAAGTGCAAACAATTGTATCATTAGAAAATATTTATTATTCTAGGCAATTGTACCATGCACATTAGTGAAATATTTTTCTTTTTACATCAGCACTGATGGTCCAAGGGTGTGTATACATAACCACAAAACCCAAAGTGTGAGTTCCTCCAAAAATAGATCAAACAGGGTAAAAAAATACAAAGAATTTATTAACACATAATAGGACACGGCCTAACGTGTTTCGTGCTTTTACTCATAGGCTAGAATGAATCATTCTGCCCCCTCCACCCACATCTGGGGCATTGCTCCTTTTACACAATATACAATATGGAGATTTCTTGACTTTGCCCAAGAGCTCACAATTGGAGAACAGGACAGGCTGTACCACCAGCTGAGCAACTACACCAACCACAAGACTGGACAGGAGAACAGATAATCCACTTGTCACTTGCTGTGCCATACTTAGAGTTTTGTATACTAGGATAGAACTTTGTTGTAGATTTTCAAGTGTCATTTCAAGTATATCTGGTATAATTCAAGGGGTGGTTCACCTTTAAGTTAACTTTTAGTATCCTTTATTAGTATTCATTATTTATTTGTTATAGCTTATGAATTATTAGCCTTTTTCTTTCCAGCTTTCAAATATTCTGTAAGGCTACAAGTGTATTGTTATAGTTACTTTTTATTCCTCCTCTTTCTATTCAGGCCTCTCCTATTCATATTCCAGTCTCTTATTCAAATCAGTGCATGGTTGCTAGGGGAATATGGACCCTAGTAACCAGATTGGTGAAATTGCAAACTGGAGAGCTGCTAAATAACTCAAAAAACACAAATAATAAAAAATGAAAACCAATTGCAAAAACATCATTGCAAATGATGTAGAGAGGGATATTCTGAGACAATTAGCAGTTGGTTTTCATTTTTTTATTATTTGTTGAGTTATTTAGCTTTTTATTCAGCAGCTCTCCAGTTTGCAATGTCAGCCATCTGGTTTCTAGGGTCCAAATTCCCCTAGCAACCATGCATTGATTTGAATAAGAGACTGGAATATGAATAGGAGAGGCCTGAATAGGAATAAGAGGAGTAATAACAAGTAGAAATAACAATACATTTGTAGCCTTACAGAGTATTTGTTTTTTAGATGGGGTCACATCATTTATCATTTACTAAGCAACGAGAACCTTCTTTGTTTTTTTTTTACCCTTGTTCTTTGCATTAGGCATAAAAAGTGTATGAGGTGCCTGTGCCCAGCTCTGGTATCCCCTCTATATAACACCTAAAGAATAAGATAACTGGGTTTGATCACAGATAGAACGTGGGATACTGTGGTGCCCAAGACACCGCAGACTCCCATCTTTTATCATCTCCCGAAGGTGCACAAAGGTGAATTACCACCTAGGCCTATCATCTCCGGGGTCTCCTCATTAAATGAGGGGCTGTCGGAGCTTGTGGATTTACTACTTCAACCTTTAGTAAAACGTTTATACTCTTATCTTAAAGACACTAGGGTTGTTCTTAGACTATTGGATGATATGGAATGGGACCGTTCCTATGGCTGGGGCACGGTGGATATAATATCACTTTATTCCAGTATCCCTCATGAAAAAGGAATGCTAGCAATTGATTACCATCTTAAGAGGTATAGCAATTATTCGGAAGGTGTGCAGAGTTTCATTATGGAGGCACTGTGGTACCTCCTTACACACAATTACTTCATGTTTGGAGGGGTGTTCTACCTCCAGAAACGTGGGACAGCTATGGGGGCGCGATTTGCACCGACATATGGTAACCTCTACATGGGATGGTGGGAGGAAACCCACGTCCTGGGGGGTGAACACACACTCCTGCAACATGTTATCACCTTCCGACGCTATATAGATGATCTTCTGCTTGTTTGGGCAGGAAGTGATAGATTATTTGAGGAGTTTATTGCCTAAACAATGAGGCTCTTAACCTCAAGTTCACGTTGTTTTGATAGGAAAAACATTGCCTATTTGGATCTTTGGATCAGTGTAGAAAATGAAAATATCATGACATCTGTATACACTAAGCCAGGGGTCCCCAACCTTTATTACCCATGAGCCACATTTAAAACTAAAAATAGTTGGGGAGCAACACAGGCATGCAAAAAGTTCCTACGGTGCCAAATAAGGGCTGTGATTGGCTATTTGGTAGCCCCTATGTGGTCTGGCAGCCTACAGGAGACTCTATATAGCAGTATATCTGGTTTTATGCAACCAAAACTTGCCTCCAAGCCAGGAATTCCAAACTAGGCACCTGCTTTGAGGCCACTAGGAGCAACAGCCAAGGGGTTGGAGAGCAACATGTTACTCGCGAGCTACTGGTTGGGGATCACTGCACTAAGCCCTTTGCAGGAAACTCTCTTTTGAGAGCAGATTCTTGCCATCCAACGACGTCTAAATGGGGGAATTCCCAAAGGGCAATTTCTGCGTTTGCGCAGAAATTGCAATACAGTAGAGAAATTTATAGAAGAATCCTGTATATTGAGAGACAAGTTTTTATGTAAAGGATATAGCTTTAAGAGCTTACAGAAGGCCTTTATATCAGCATTGAACTCAAACAGGAAGGAGTTAATAAAAGATAAAAAAAGGATAGATAAGAATTTACAAAGACAGAGCAATTCCCCTAGAGAAGATCAGATTGAAAGAGTCGGAATGAACCGAAAAGACACAAATAAAATAATAATGAGCATGAGATATAGTGTACAATTTAATAAGATTAAAAGTTTATTAAACAAACATCTCCCGATATTATACGGGATTCAGTGTTCAAACAGCTACTAGAGCCAGGCATCCAAGTAGTAGCAAGAAGGGCTCCAACATTAGGCATGATATTATATATGTTTAGTAAAGAAGCTAAATCCAGCACATGGCTGGACAATCCTGGAATGTTTAGGTGTGGATCCAAAAGGTGTGTCACGTGTGGAGTAGTTCAAGTATCTGACAATTTTACCTGTAGTGTAACAAAGGAGACATACAGAATTAAGAGCTACATAAACTGCAACACTAAATCCGTTATATATTTGATAACTTGTCTTAAATGTTACAAACAGTATGTTGGTTGCACGATTAGAATTTTAAAAAATAGGATACGAGAACATCTCAATGATATTAGCTCTGACAGAGCAAATACTCCAGTGGCGAGACATTTCAGAGAATGTAATGGTGGCGATACTAATTGGATGTCTGTGCAGGGAAAAGAAAGAGTTAGTTTAGGCCCGAGAGGTGGTGATTTACAAGCGAAAATCTTAAAAACAGAAGTAAAATGGATTTTCCAATTACATACCAGACAACCAGAAGGGTTAAACTCCATCTTTGACATTAGTTGCCTTTTTTAACGTTAATATCCTTAAAGAATAACATTGTATATTTCCTCTGGAACTTAAATGCAGATTACTTGGAATCGCTACTTTAGTAAACTATAATGAATTAGTTACAAGTGCTTAGGAGTCTCCATGAAATTAACAATTGAGCCAAGTTAAATTGAATTATAAGACAAACTTGTAAATTAATTGGATGCCATAACTATCCCACCCTTATATATATTTAAGATATGAAATGGGAAGTCATATTAAATCATATTTATATGTAGTATTAATCAGGAGTTAACTAGGTTGAACGGTTTTGCTTTTAAATGTTTTTCATAATTGATTAACCTGACGTGATTTTTTAACAGATGTGTATTTACCTGTAAATATGTAACATGAAATTGTGTGATTAATTAATTAATACACAGTTGTGTTGGGGGGTATTTAAGTCTATTGTGTCATAACAGGAAATGAGGTCTCTGAGGAAGTGTTGTATCACGAAACGCGTCAGACCTCAGACGCTATGTTTACTAGATTGATATTATGTTTAAATAAAGTATAACATTTTTTTAACCAACCTGGAGACAAGTGATCAATTTTGAAACCCAGGAGTGCACTGCCTTTATTCCATTGTGTTGCTGTTGGTGTTCCCCCTAGAGACGGACTGGTTGCACCTGGGTCACAACGACTGCAGGGTAAGAGTTCAACTTCATTGACTTTGATTTATATGCACTACTGAAGACTGTGGAGATCCGATCTTTAAAGTTTGAGCGCAGGGTCTGGGGCGTCTAGCACCCGGACCAACTGTTATTTACGGTGAGCAGGATTAGGTCTGTGATTTATTAACAGTTGTAACTGAACCCGCAAGTCGTCTTTATTAAGGAGAGTGAAGTCACTAATGGAGCCGGAATTTTTTTCTTCTGCTCATCTTTCTATTCAGGCCTCTCCTATTCATATTCCAGTCTTATTCAAATCAGTGCATGGTTGCTAGGGGAATATGGACCCTAGTAACCAGATGGCTGAAATTACAAACTGGAGAGCTGCTGAATAAAAAGCTAAATAACTCAAAAAACACAAATAATAAAAAATGAAAACCAATTGCAAAAACATCATTGCAAATGATGTAGAGAGGGATATTCTGAGACAATTAGCAGTTGGTTTTCATTTTTTTATTATTTGTTGAGTTATTTAGCTTTTTATTCAGCAGCTCTCCAGTTTGCAATGTCAGCCATCTGGTTTCTAGGGTCCAAATTCCCCTAGCAACCATGCATTAATTTGAATAAGAGACTGGAATATGAATAGGAGAGGCCTGAATAGGAATAAGAGGAGTAATAACAAGTAGAAATAACAATACATTTGTAGCCTTACAGAGTATTTGTTTTTTAGATGGGGTCACATCATTTATCATTTACTAAGCAACGAGAACCTTCTTTGTTTTTTTTTACCCTTGTTCTTTGCATTAGGCATAAAAAGTGTATGAGGTGCCTGTGCCCAGCTCTGTTATCCCCTCTATATAACACCTAAAGAATAAGATCTTTATAAAAATGTTCCTTTATAGGAGTGGTTTACCTTTAAGTTAACTTTTAGTATGTTATAGTTTTTAATTAGATTTTCAATTTAACTATTAGTTTTTAATTTAATTATTGCCAGTTCAAAGGAACTTTTCAATTGGTTTTCATTATTTATTTTTATTGTTTTTGTATTATTTGGCATCTTCTACTGACTCTTCCCAGCTGTCAAATGTGGGTCACTGACCCCATCTAAAAACAAATACTCTGTAAGGCTACAAATGTATTGTTACTTTTTATTACTCATCTTTCTATTCAGGCCTCTCCTATTCATATGCCAGTCTCTTATTCCAATCAGTGCATGGTTGCTATGATAACTAAATCCTAGCAACCAGATTACAGAAGTTGTAAACTGGAGAGTTGCTGGATAAAAAACTAAATAACTCAAAAAACTGGAAACCAATTGCAAATTGTCTCCGGGTAAATGTAGCCACATAAGGAACCTGTATCAGGCTGGGCCTCCTCATCCTCACCACTAGGGTTGCCACCTTTTCTGGAAAAAAAATACCAGCCTATATATTTATCTTTATTCCCTATTAATAACATTGGGATCACTGACCTTCCTATATATTTATCTTTATTTCCTATTAATAACATTGGGATCACTGACCTTCCTATATATTTATCTTTATTCCCTATTAATAACATTGGGATCACTCACCTTCCTATATATTTATCTTTATTCCCTATTAATAACATTGGGATCACTGACCTTCCTATATATTTATCTTTATTCCCTATTAATAACATTGGGATCACTCACCTTCCTATATATTTATCTTTATTCCCTATTAATAACATTGGGATCACTGACCTTCCTATATATTTATCTTTATTCCCTATTAATAACATTAGGATCACTGACCTTCCTATATATTTATCTTTATTCCCTATTAATAACATTGGGATCACTGACCTTCCTATATATTTATCTTTATTCCCTATTAATAACATTGGGATCACTCACCTTCCTATATATTTATCTTTATTCCCTATTAATAACATTGGGATCACTGACCTTCCTATATATTTATCTTTATTCCCTATTAATAACATTGGGATCACTGACCTTCCTATATATTTATCTTTATTCCCTATTAATAACATTGGGATCACTGACCTTCCTATATATTTATCTTTATTCCCTATTAATAACATTGGGATCACTGACCTTCCTATATATTTATCTTTATTCCCTATTAATAACATTGGGATCATATCACTGACCTTCCTATATATTTATCTTTATTCCCTATTAATAACATTGGGATCACTGACCTTCCTATATATTTATCTTTATTCCCTATTAATAACATTGGGATCGCTGACCTTCCTATATATTTATCTTTATTCCCTATTAATAACATTGGGATCACTGACCTTCCTATATATTTATCTTTATTCCCTATTAATAACATTGGGATCACTGACCTTCCTATATATTTATCTTTATTCCCTATTAATAACATTGGGATCACTGACCTTCCTATATATTTATCTTTATTCCCTATTAATAACATTGGGATCACTGACCTTCCTATATATTTATCTTTATTCCCTATTAATAACATTGGGATCACTGACCTTCCTATATATTTATCTTTATTCCCTATTAATAACATTGGGATCACTGACCTTCCTATATATTTATCTTTATTCCCTATTAATAACATTGGGATCAACCATAATTTTTACCGGCCAGGCCAATAAAACACCGGCCAGGTGACAAACCCTACTCACCAGACATTCAGGGGTCACTGTTAAATCAAGTGTAAACCCCCAAATAAAACATATATTGTGCTCTTCTAAGCACTTCTATAAGTCATTTTCAAGATATCATAGTTAAAGATATTAGATCATTTTATTTATTTTTATAGTTACCAAAGACCTGCGCTGCTTAAAGCCATTTTAAAGACAGAATCATTTTATATATATATATATATTTGACACACCAAACTTTTATTTTTTATCTATAACCTGCTTTTGCACAGACTTCCTTACTATTGACTTGTTTCTGACATTTCACATTCTGTTGCTCAAGGTGTAATGTGGTTAACCAGCAAAGAAGAATTCAAGCCGCTTACACAACTATGTCAAGTAGCAAGGAAAACTATGAATCAATCACTATTTTGCGGTCAGCCTGCAGCAAAATTGAAATTAAGATAAAGAAATGATTGTTCTGCATTAATACACAGAAAGCAATATATGCAATCCATTTTTTGTCAGTTTATAGAGGTGGTGGAATAATAGGAGGATTGTATAGTTTTCAACTCCTCCAGAATGATATGATGATATAGAGAAAAAGTAGATTTTAAGAAAAGCCTTCTACGTTAAAAAAAAAAAGCCATACATAAGTGAACAGTAGACTTTGTTAAATAAAAAAAAATATTTTGGGGCAACATATCGAGTGCATTGTACAATTTAAACATTGCAAGATGTGCAATACATTGTCCTTTTTTGTTTTGAGGGCATGCCACTTAAACTTAGTTTTTTAGGGAATTTAAAAAGTACTGTCTGTATAGTAAACATACTGACCCAAAGAAAGTGTAAGTCTGCCTTAAAAAGAAAACTCTGCATGTGTTCATATGATTCCATGGAATGCTTTCTATGCAACACTTAGGGGCAGATTCACTAACTTCGAGTGAAGGATTCGAATGAAAAAAACTTCAAATTTCGAAGTTTTTTTTGGCTACTTCGACCATCGAATGGGCTACTTCGACCTTCGACTACGACCTTCGACTTCGAATCGAATGAATCGAAGTAAAAATCGTTCGACTATTCGACCATTCGATAGTCGAAGTACTTTCCCTTTAAAAAAAACTTTGACCCCCTAGTTCGGCAGATAAAAGCTACCGAAGTCAATGTTAGCCTATGGGGAAGGTCCCCATAGGCTTGCTAAGCTTTTTTTGATCGAAGGATTTTCCTTCGATCGTTTGATTAAAATCCTTCGAATCGTTCGATTCGAAGGATTTAATCGTTCGATCGAACGAAAAATCCTTCGATCGTTCGATCGAACGCTTAGCGCTAAATCAATTTCAATTCGAGGGTCGAATTTCGAAGTATTTTTAACTTCGAAATTCGACCCTTAGTGAATCTGCCCCTTAGGGGCCGATTCACGAAGGGTTGAATATCGAGGGTTAATTAACCCTCGATCTTCGACTGGGAATTTAAATCCTTCGAATTCGAATATCGAATTCGAAGGATTTAGCGCTAAAAATTAAGGATTATTCATTCGATCGAACGATTAAATCCTTCGAATCGAACGATTCGAAGCATTTTAATAAAACGATCGAATGAATATCCTTCGATGAAAAAAACTTTAGCAAGCCTATGGGGACCTTCCCCATAGACTAACATTGAGTTCGGTAGCTTTTAGCTGCCGAACTAGGGGATCGAATTTTTTTTTTAAAGAGACAGTACTTCGACTATCGAATGGTTGAATAGTCGAACGATTTTTAATTCTAATCGTTCGATCGAATTTAACCAATTCGATGGTCATAGTACCCAAAAAATACTTCGAAATTCGAATTTTTTTTCATTCGAACCCTTCACTCGAATTTCGTGAATCGGCCCCCAATTATTTCTAACTGCCAGGGCTCCCCCTGCTATTAAACAGTACTGTTTTTTTCACATGTAATAAATGTCTTGCTTGCAGAGAAGACACGGATTTTTTCAGCGCAATATCTGTTCTAAGTAGAACTGGGCAAATGCTTAAATATTCCACGTATGCTTTGAGATGCACTGACATGCAATATTTTGTGTTTTTCTTTTGTTTTTTTTTTTTTTTTTACAATTTACACTATTCACTATCATTTCAAGGCGTCTTTTGTATGAAGCACATGTTATTAAAAAAGGGCTTGTGAACCAAAACAACTGCCAACTGGTGCTCGAGGAAAAGAAGCAACACCAGAGAAAATGTAACTTTTAATCATTTTGATTGCTCAGAATGCTTTTATTTATAATTATTTTATGCCTAATTTATCCATTCTAAATCCTATTTGATCCTAATGCTATGTGGGACACTACCAACGCAACGCATGGAGTGAAAGAGAATAAGATCAGCTTTAAAATGAAAATGTTAACTGCTGTAAATGGTTTCCAGTCTGCTGTGGCTGTAAATAAAAATCGGCCTTTTTCAGTTTAGTCACTGTCTATGGACTGAGAAATGTAATTGGTACCATCCAGATTTCTTCTCTTCTTTGTCAGTAGGTTTTTTCAACATGCATTAAAATGCTTTATTACAGATGAAAAAAAAAAAAAAAAGATATTAGATAATTTTAGACGGTTATTTGATTTTATATAATTTATTCTATTTCTGCTTCTCCCAGGCGAGAGATAAACAGAGGACACATAGCTGCTGCTATACATGAAAGAATAAAGGCGGTTTTATACAAGGCCTGGGAGTGCTGCCAATTCTTTGTATTATACTTTGAAAAACATGTGTAGGTGAACACATGGGGGCAGATTCACTAAGGGTCGAATTTCGAAGTTAAAAATACTTCGAAATTCGACCCTCGAATTGAAATCCTTTGACTTCGAATATCGAACGATTAAATCCTTCGAATCGAACGATTCGAAGGATTTTAATCAAACGATCGAATGAATATCCTTCGATCAAAAAAAGCTTAGCAAGCCTATGGGGACCTTCCCCATAGGCTAACATTGACTTCGGTAGGTTTTATCTGCCGAAGTAGGGGGTCGAAGTTTTTTTTAAAGGGTAAGTACTTTGACTATCGAATGGTTGAATAGTCGAACGATTTTTACTTCGAATCGTTCGATTCAAAGTCGAAGGTCGTAGTCGAAGGTCGAAGTAGCCCATTCGATGGTCGAAGTAGCCCAAAAAAACTTCGAAATTCGAAGTTTTTTTCATTCGAATCCTTCACTTGAAGTTAGTGAATCTGCCCCATGGAGTGGCGTGCACCCATCTGAAAAAGATAAGGATCAGCGAGGAGTATATATAATGTATTTAAATGCATATTAAACCCCTTCGTTTCTTTTGTGAAAAAGCAGCTGCCGGGTGAGTTTCCTGTGATGAGATATCACTAAACTCTGGGTAAAAGTAAAGTCATTCTCAGAATAGTTGTGGGATTTCAGTTTCATGTTTTGTTTTTTTTATAGACCCATTTCTAACACCCTGAGTCATAGATCATTTTGATTTTGATGCTTCAGTCTAAGCTAAAGGGGGAAAGTGAAAATTTGGAGAATTATTTTTTTTAGAAAGCGCCGCATTATGGAAAAACTTGCTCCCATAGACTCCATTTTATGCAAATAATCCAAATTTTTCCTTTTTCTGTGTAATAATAAAACAGTCGCTTGTACTTGATCCCAACTAAGATATAATTAATCCTGATTGGAAGCAAAACCAGCGTATTGGGTTTATTTAATGTTTATATGATTTTATAGTAGACTTAAGGTATGAAGATCCAAATTACGGAAAGATCCATTATCCGGAAAACCCCAGGTCCTGAACATTCTGGATAACAGGTCCTGTAGTTGACCCCAACTAAGATATAATTAATCCTTATTGGAGGTAAAACCAGCCTAAAAGGTACCAGTAGAAGTATTTAAATAACTTTGCTGCCACTAGTCTCTCTGATACTGAATGGTTTTACATAAAACAACTGAAATGACTGGAATAAACCCAATTTAGCCTGAAGGCTTAAAGCTTGAAGTCTCTGAACAACCACAAACTCACTGCTGCTGTGTCTTTGATTTATTGACTTACAAGTTAATTTTACTAGAGAAACATCAGTTAAGGTGTTAGTGTTATTAATATATAAATATTGTATTGTCTGTATAGTATATACCGTATGTGTTTGTATATTTCATTTTTAATCCAAAACTGAGAATGCAGGAAGCAATGAGACACAGTGAAAGTGCACAGAGATAAATGTCTGGTTTCACAACGTGAAGAAAATAGAAATATTTGCAAATCACAAGCCGTTTATAATAAAGTGACTTCTGTGTCTCATAATATAATAGTCAAAATATGACTAGCTCTCGCACACCACAATTCAATTAGATATCTGGTGCTCAGTGGTAGAGGTTCGGCAACCTCACAATCTATTTGAAGTACAAAGTATCCACGGCACACAGCTTAGTGTAAGCAAGGGTCTCCTTGCACGTTTATTGCGGTAGTGAGCAACGTTTCGGGGTCACACCCCTTTCTCAAGCCTGAGAAAGGGGTGTGACCCCGAAACGTTGCTCACTACCGCAATAAACGTGCAAGGAGACCCTTGCTTACACTAAGCTGTGTGCCGTGGATACTTTGTACTTCATAATATAATAGTGACATTGGAGTTTAATGGGGCTGATAACTAGTGCAGTAACTATACAGAAAGTTGACCCCATGGGCAGGTACAATTCTCAGTTTAGGGGCCGCCAGGCATGTGAAATTGTGGGTGACCCGTGATTTCAGCCAGACGGCAGGGGGGCCCAGGCCACAAATGTTACACTACTGCTGATATCATAAAGTAACTCCATAGTTATATGGACGCTAAAGTTTAAAGGGCCTGGCCTGTCCAAAAAGGGCCAAAGTTTCTAGGATAAAGCCCCCAGCTCAGAGGGTACATATCCAAAACTAAAAAGAAGTTATCCCATAACTCTATCATATATAAAAAATATGTTTTTATCATGTTAAAAAGATGGTGTTCTGCCTTATGCGTTTCGTTCCCTCTGGCATTAATCCTACCCAATTAAACATGGTCCCACCCTTATATATTATCAGACATTGGCACCGACCACTCAGATGTCAGAGCAGGTTTATACATACACATTGTTAGGGTTCCATTCCTCGCTCTACCTATATCCAGCATAAATGATAATATAAATGATACACAGTTTATAAAAAGCATATATTGTGAGCCCTGTTAAAACATTAAAAAAGGTAAGTACCTTAAAATATTAGTATTAAAAAAACAGGGTGTATGCACTTACTCTCAAGTACAACTATAGCTTTACTAAATGTATTCACAATTGTATCCGTTACCTACTAGAGGCTCACTAATACATTCAATAGAACATGTCACATCAAATTCGTAGTTTAAAACAAGTGGTAAGCGAGTGTGCAAATAAAATAGTATAACTATAGTTTTACTGAAATGCATTCACAATTATATCTGTTACCTGTGGAAGGCTCATTATACATTAAATAATACATGTCACATCAAATTCGTATTGAAGATCAAGTGGTAAGTAGTGATGGGCGAATTTGCGGCGAAATTCGCGAAACGCCGGCGCCCGTTTTTGACGACCGCGTGCATTTTTTCGAAAACTTTTTTTGACGCTGGCAAATTTTTGCAGCGAATTTGCGCCTGGCGAATAAATTCGCCCATCGCTAGTGGTAAGCCAGTGTGCAAATAAAAAATCCAACAAACCCCCGCCCGGATTTGTGGCAAGGCCACACATGCCTGGCCCTAGGGCGGCAGAAATTCAGGATCAGCATGCCACCCAGTCGCATTAAGATATGCAAATATACGCGCACGCACAAGGGGAGGGGGATGTGGACGGGGAGAGAGACACGGAAGGGGAAGCAGAAGGGGAGGCGGACAGGAAGGGGAGAGAGACACGGAGGGGGAAGCAGAAGGGGAGGCGGACAGGAAGGGGAGAGAGATGCGGAGGGGGAAGCAGAAGGGGAGGCGGACAGGAAGGGGAGAGAGATGCGGAGGAGGAAGTAGAAGGGGAGGCGGACAGGAAGGGGAGAGAGACACGAAGGGGGAAGCAGAAGGGGAGGCGGACAGGAAGGGGAGAGAGATGCGGAGGGGGAAGCAGAAGGGGAGGCGGACAGGAAGGGGAGAGAGATGCGGAGGAGGAAGTAGAAGGGGAGATGGACGAGATGGGGAGGTGGATGGGGAGTGGAGAGGGATGCGGAGGGGGAAACAAAAGCAGCAGCTGATGGGGAAGCAGAAGGAGAGGGGAGAGACACGCGGAGGGGGAAGCATACGGGGAGGCAGACGAGAAGGGGAGGCGGACGGGGAATATGTCGGTACTATATAAATAAATACAGAATAATACATTTTAAAAAAGTTGAAATGATGTAATGGAATGCAGAATTGTTGTCAGAAATGGAAAGTTTAAAACATAATGTTTAAAGCCAAAAATGAACAATGACACGTGGTAAGTAGTAATTGGATGGAACACAAATAATGTTATTGGCACCTGTTTGGCTCATTCTGACAGTCAGTAACAATAATTGGCCTGTGCCCATTAGATCCTCGTGCCAGACAGTCATGTTTTTATTCTCTCGGATTCTACTTTATTGGCTGAAGAATCTCGTTTGAAGCTGCGCCACAATATAAATCTGAATATTTCTAACCCGAGAATTCTCCTGGAAGGGCAGCCAACAATACTGTGCCAAGTACCATGCCCAACTGCCTGATATCAGCAATGCCCGGGTAAAGCTGGCCATAGACACAAACATACAGTCCTACAATTTTTGGATCGTGTGTGGATTGTCCAGGCAGTTTTCTTGCCCTAGTAATCAGTCGTTGATTGGACTGGTTAAAAGATTTATATTGGCTACTGATATTATCTCTGTATGTATTGCCTGTCTGACCATATCAGTGGGTAACTTTTTGTACGATTGCAGAAAGGTCTACATAAATACACCAGTAACCCCTCAAAGTAATGCTGCTCTGAGTCCTCTGTCAAAAGAAACAGCACATTTCTTTTCTTCTATTGTGTACTCATGGGCTTCTGTATCAGACTTCCTTTTTTCAGCTTAAACCTCCAGGGCTAGGGCTTGAGCATGCTCAGTTTGCTCATCTCCCCCTCAGTCCTCCCATCCCTGCTGTAATCTGAGCTCAGAGCTGTAAGTGAGCAGGGAGAGACTCAGGCAGAAAGTGATGTCACACCAAGCTAATATGGCAGCTGCTATCCTAAACAAACAGAGACAATGTCTAGAGATGTTTACTCATGTATGGTAAAGCATTCTGCAGAATAAATATAGTGTTCTATCTTGCACTATTGTGGCTAATCTGTTGACAATATACTGTCTTGGAGCTTTCCTTCTCCTTTAATGACCCGAGAATAGTCTGATTTCTCCTCTTTACTATTTTATATTAATCTGAATGGTTAGTTGCAGGTCGGAAGATTGGAATGGACATAGTTGGTCTGACATAGTCTAATAATCTGCACAACTTTAGGCAGGTAAATAGAGACACAAATCGTGGTCTTCATTTTTTTAAAGGGCCAGTGTCCTCCATTGTGTGCATAGGGCTTGTGCTGATCATACTTTGTGCCTATTAGTTTAATCAAAGAAAATCAGCAGTACACGGTGGAGCTCACATTAAGTGGAACCTGCTAAGCAGACCCAGTTCCTTTGGATCTCACCACAGTTCAGTGGTCCAGTATTTCACCAGTCTAGCCAGTAAAATACCAACCAAAGCTGAAGCCAGTATTGCAAATATACCAGCAATGTATCTACCCAAAAAATTGTAACAGCCAGTTGTTTGGCCTTGCCCACCCCTGGTGTGTCATTATTCCCTTCCCCAACTCCCTTTCCTACCCAAGTCTTCCCTACTGATCCAAGTCCCCTTTATATCAGAGACCATTCTTCCAATAGCTTTCTGACTTATCTACGTGATCTTTATAGAGGGGCGGCAATGTTCTTTTTGGATAGCACTGCATTCTCTTTACAACCCTGCCATGTTCACCTTTGTTATTCTACATTGCTATTCTACTTAAAACATCCCATAAACAGGGCTTCATTCTGTAAGTCATAGACATAAGGTTTCATATCATAAATGTAATTAATTAATTCCTTGTTGTGCTACAAACGACTAGTGTTACACACCCAGTTGCAAGCGGTGCTGTACCCAGTGAGTTGGTATTTGGCGAGGGGGGGGAGGTGTTCTGGCAAATATTCCATGTTCTTCCCACAGCAGCTGGGAGTCCAATTAACCCGTTACCTGCCTCAGCAATGGGAGTAGAGGAATCTCTGCTGTGACTCATCTGCACCTGTGGAACTTTCTGAATATGGAATGTGCTTGCGGATTAACTGTGACTCACTTGGGTCCTGCTGGCCCAGACCCGTTCCCTGTCCAAATCCATCACTGCTCACCCCGACCTCCCTCTCCTGCCCCGGTCTCCACAAAATAAAGGTGTGCGCGTAGCGGGGGGTTGCGGAAGGGATGAGGGTCCCAAGGGGCTTTGTGGCAGGGGTGGGGGGTCCGGAAGTTCAACCCTGTGTCTGTCTGTCCCTTTCTGTTCTCTGGGTCTGACACTGAAGAAGAAATCTGTTCAACAAATGAATTTATACAGGGAAGTTGCTTCGAATTCTATCTTGTTTTAATATGCAAACCATGTTTGGGTGGAGTTCCCCTTTAAAGTACAATGCAACTTTCATTTATCCTACAGAAAAACTATTGCCTGTTCTAATGTTTTAGGACACTGCCATCCTGTGTAATTCCCCTTCCAGGGCATCATCTCTATGGCATCTTCCCATCTCTCTCTGTTTAACCCTGTGTTACTGTATATACCGGAGGCTGATGTGTCTTATTCCTGCACTTTTATGGGATCTCTCTGATTATGAGCAAATTTATGGACTGTTCCTGCTGAATTGTGCTTAGTACAGGGAATACCTATGTACCATAGTTTTATGGGATCTCTCTGTACAGACTATGAGCAAACTTAGGGACTGTTCCTGCTGAATTGTGCTTAGTACAGGGAATACCTATGTACCATAGTTTTATGGGATCTCTCTGTACAGACTATGAGCAAACTTAGGGACTGTTCCTGCTGAATTGTGCTTAGTACAGGGAATACCTATGCTGCCATAGTTTTATGGGATCTCTCTGTACAGACTATGAGCAAACTTAGGGACTGTTCCTGCTGAATTGTGCTTAGTACAGGGAATACCTATGTACCATAGTTTTATGGGATCTCTCTGTACAGACTATGAGCAAACTTAGGGACTGTTCCTGCTGAATTGTGCTTAGTACAGGGAATACCTATGCTGCCATAGTTTTATGGGATCTCTCTGTACAGACTATGAGCAAACTTAGGGGACTCCAATGAATCAAAGTAACTGAGAGAGAGCACGCCAGGCAGATTTACTGCTAAGTCGTTTATTGTTCACACTGGTGTGAACAATAAACCACTTAGGGTAGGGGCACACGGCGCGATTTCGCCGCTATTCTGCGCTGGGCGAGTTGCGAGTTGCGAGTCGCTGCGTTTTTTAAGCCGAAATAGCTTTATTAACTTTGGCGCTGGCGTCAATGCAAATCGCGGCGAAATCGCTGCGCTAATTCACACGCGGCGATTCGTTTTCTACTGTCGCCCGAAGTTGCCTCGCTGGGCGTTTCCGGCCGACAGTAGAAAACGAATCGCCGCGTGTGAATTAGCGCAGCGATTTCGCCGCGATTTCCATTGACGCCAGCGCCAAAGTTAACAAAGCTATTTCGGCTTAAAAAACGCAGCGACTCGCAACTCGCAACTCGCCCAGCACAGAATCGCGGCGAAATCGCGCCGTGTGCCCCTACCCTTAGCAGTAAATCTGCCTGGCGTGCTCTCTCTCAGTTACTTTGATTCATTGGATTACCTGTTACACCTGGAGCGGGGGTTCTCTTTTCTGAGATAGAGAGCTTGCACCTAACCCCAGTAAACAGTCATTCCCTACGTTGTGCAAACTTAGGGGACTGTTCCTGCTGAATTGTGCTTAGTACAGGGAATACCTATGCTGCCATAGTTTTATGGGATCTCTCTGTACAGACTATGAGCAAACTTAGGGGTCTGTTCCTGCTGAATTGTGCTTAGTACAGGGAATACCTATGCTGCCATAGTTTTATGGGATATCTCTGTACAGACTATGAGCAAACTTAGGGACTGTTCCTGCTGAATTGTGCTTAGTACAGGGGAATACCTATGTACCATAGTTTTATGGGATCTCTCTGTACAGACTATGAGCAAACTTAGGGGGCTGTTCCTGCTGAATTGTGCTTAGTACAGGGAATACCTATGCTGCCATAGTTTTATGGGATCTCTCTGTACAGACTATGAGCAAACTTAGGGACTGTTCCTGCTGAATTGTGCTTAGTACAGGGAATACCTATGCTGCCATAGTTTTATGGGATCTCTCTGTACAGACTATGAGCAAACTTAGGGGACTGTTCCTGCTGAATTGTGCTTAGTACAGGCAGGACCGCCATCAGAAATCGCAGGGCCCCGTACAACAAAATTTCCTGGGCCCCCTGGGCTGCGCCCACCGCAAGCCCCACCTACAGGTCCACTCTCCCCACCACACAGTAAAAAAAAACAAATAAAATATTGGTGGCTAAGGTTCCCACATGTTAATAAAAAATAAAAAGATATTGGTGGCCAGGCCCCCCCCCACATTATAAGAAAATTGGTGGCCAGGGCCCCCTTAAATGTCCATGCCTTCCCGAAGTCAGCAGCAGGGGGGCCCCGGCTAATCAAGTAAATGTGGCGTGGCCGGGGCCCCCCTTACCCTCGGGGCCCCCTACAACTCTCCCCCCTGTCCCCCCCTGATGGCTGCCCTGAGTACAGGGGAATACCTATGTACCATAGTTTTATGGGATCTCTCTGTACAGACTATGAGCAAACTTAGGGACTGTTCCTGCTGAATTGTGCTTAGTACAGGGGAATACCTATGCTGCCATAGTTTTATGGGATCTCTCTGTACAGACTATGAGCAAACTTAGGGGGCTGTTCCTGCTGAATTGTGCATAGTCTGCAGGCAACTCAACTATAAACTGTCCCACATTCTCTGTGGAGCTCTGGAACAAGGATCTGGAGGTTAAAATTGAATTTTGATCCCCAATGAACCAGAGACAGACAACACTGTGACATGAATAGTGATGGGTGAATTTATTCTGCAGGCGCGAATTCGCGTAAATGCCCGCAAAAATTCGCCCACGTCCAAATTTTTTTTTTTCGAAAAAACGGACTTCGGCGTCAAAAACGAGACGCCGGCGCCGTTTAGTGAATTTTTCACAGTTTCGCAAATTTTGTGTGAATTTTTCGGCGAAGCGAAACGGCGCAAATTCGCCCATCACTAGATATGAAGTCAGTTGTATAACAGTTATGGTTAATCAGTCTGTCCCCATAGGTTCACTAAAGGACACTGAGAGACAATAAAATGAAAGCTCTGTGTAACTTGTCGGCTATATATATAAATGATGATGAATATATTCTTAATATCCCAAGTGCAGGTAAATTAATTCAATGTTTGCATTTCAAGTAAGTTTGTTTAGTGGATCTGGGATTATTTTTGGTCTGATTCCAGTGGACTGGCACCTCATTTACTTGATTTGCATGTTCATTTCCCATGTTGGTAACTTGTGGAGACCTGGATATGTATTACTTAATATTACTTAATATACTATTCTATGGTTTGATTTTATACCCTCCCCCCAAAGAGCTTCAAATATACAAATAGGCACTTAGCAATTTTACACTAAATAAAGTACAGATGCAATAAATAATCAGTAAATAAATCCACTTTATGACCAAATAAATGAACATGAATAAACAAAATGAGCGGATGATGTGAAATATAAAGTCAACTGGGTCTCTATTCACACAAACGCAAGAGCCAAGTTCACACGCACACTGACTCATTCACACAATTTGGTAAAAAATCTGGGAGCTCTGCCAGAAAGATCCTCCGACCCCTCCCCATCAGGTGACATTGCTGTTCTCACTGCAGGTTCCTCAGTAGTGAACTTACTGCTTCCACTGACAGACACAGGGTGATGGAGGAGAACATGGAACTGGAACCTCTGGCAAACGGATCTGCAGCCCGACCCCCCGACCCCAAACTTACAGAGACCCCCCTGGCTAGGGATGCAAAAAAGGGGGAGAGACAAAGTCACAGACTCGGTACAGACAGGTATGGGATGGGGTCGGGGGATGAGAGGGAAAGTGTCAGGGACATATAAAGGGGGTAAAATTCTGCCGGTCCACTTGTAAAGTTTCTACTCTGTGCTTTATGGCAGTGTCCCCCAACCCCACAACTAGTCCCTGCCCTCCCCCACTCCTGTAACTTCATTTGAGGGGGGGGTGCCTTTAGTCCCTTCTTCTTCACCCCACAGTAACGAGGGTGGGACTGGGTGACTGTAATAAGGAGGGTGGAGGGGGGGTCCTGGAGGGACGTGAGGAACAGGTGATACTGCAGAGAAGTGATTTACACTAATGTATTAACTGCACTCAAGTCACTTTATTATCTCTGTGTTCTCTTTGGATTAGTCACAGTCTGAACCCAGGGTGAGAGAATTGACTTCCCTGGGAAGGAATAGGAACAGGTTCTTTTCTACTTATCTATGTCCCACTCACCAGAGCTGTGATTTTCAGTAAAGGCCATTATTGACTCAGTATTTTGGTTACTAAATTATACAGTGGACTAAATATCCTAAATCTCCTTGAGTCCCTACTGCCCCAAAGCATTTGTGTTCTGCATATTATATTCTGCACTGCTGGTCCTGACTTCATGCACCACTGAAACAACAGAGCACTCGTCAACTCTCCTCCAGCCAATACTTCATACATTACAATTCCTTGCAGGATTCTGTAATTAAAGGAGAAACAAAGGCTAAAACTAAGTAAGCCTTATCAGAAAGGTCTATATAAATACACCAGTAACCCCTCAAAGTAATGCTGAGTCCTCTGTCAAAAGAAACATCACATTTCTTTCATTCTATTGTGTACTCATGGGCTTCTGTATCAGACTTCCTGTTTTCAGCTTAAACCTCCAGGGCTAGGGCTTGAGCATGCTCAGTTTGCTCCTCTCTCCCTCCCCTCCCTGCTGAAATCTGAGCCCAGAGCTATAAGTGAGCAGGGAGAGACTCAGACAGGAAGTGATGTCACACCAATCTAATAAAAACCCCTACCCCCAACCCTCTTTAGTCCCCCCTCCCTGCTCCCCACACACAGGAGTTACCACAAGTAAATACCCCTAAGCCAGTAATTACCCCTTGTTGCATAGTCAGCGCAGCGAAGCTCACGGGGACATCTTCAGCCACTTCGGTAATCTCAGTAAGGAATCTCCGTATCGGCGCATGTGCAGTTTGGCCATTTTCCCACTTCACTACAACTCTGCATGCGCCGAAAGTGACAAAAATGACTGAAGCACCAGAAGAAGACACGAAGATTACCGAAGCGTCTAAAGATGGATTCTGCAACACGGGGGTAATTACTGGCTTAGGGGCATTTACTTGTGGTAACTCCTGTGTGTATGTGGGGGGGGGGCTATGGAGGGTAGGAGTTTTTATTAAAAAGGGGGTTTAGTTCTCCTTTAAACCACCCATCATGAAGGAGAACCATTCAAAGATACACATAGTCAGCATTTTGCCATCAGCAAATATTTTTGCAAAACCACCACTCAATTCTGTCAGGAACAGTCCATAGACACCAATGTATTTTTCACAAAAAAAAAAGGCCATCAAAAAATTAAAATAAAAATGTCCATAGACATCAATGTATTCTGCTCTAAAAAAATCACAGTGAAAAAATGCCAATATTTTTAGAAATTTCACAGGACCAAATCATTCATTACTAGTAGGGATGGACCGAATTCGCTATTAAGGATTCGGCCAAATCCCTGAATCTTTAGTGAAAGATTCAGCCGACTACCAAACCGAATCCGAACCCTAATTTGCATATGCAAATTAGGGGCAGGAAAGGTAAAAGTGAAAAAAATTCTTCTTTTGTGGCGAAAAGTCACTTTTTTCCCCTATCCTCCCCTAATTTACATATGCAAATTAGGATTTGGTTCGGCCAGGCACAAGGATTCGCCCGAATCCGAATCCTGCCGAAAAAAGCAGAATCCCGAACCGAATCCCGGATTCGGTGCATCCCTAATTACTATTAGCCATAGTAGCAGACCACACCAGCCATCCCAACACCGCACGCCTGGTATGGACTGGAGGATCTCAGGCTGGCAGTTACAGGCCTGTAAGTCTGACATCTGTGGTAAACAAGTAATCTGAAGGTTTGTTAAGGGATCACACTGATGTATATTCTGGAGAATGGCGTTCTGAGTAGGAATAGGCATGGTTTAATGTAGGACAAATCATGTCAAACAACTCAAGGTGGCCATCATGTGGCATCCACAAATAGGGGCAAGGGAAGGCAATGCCCCTGGAATTTTTTCCCAGCCAGAAATATGGGTCTTCAAGATGGTACCTGTATTAAAAAATAACTGCCAATTACACTACTGGTAAAGAAATTCAGATACGAGGTCTGTCATGTGATGAATAGCTTTGATTGTAGTAACTGTCAGTTTCCCAGACATGCAACTGCCAGCAGGTCTACATTACATATAGGACATCTGGTACATTGTGTCTGACGTCTGGCTTTACACCAGTGGCCAGTCTATCTGTCTATCATAGTCTGGCAACTGGGCCCGGTCAGTACCTTCCCACGTAGGCTGGAGACCTGCCCAGAGAGAGCTATTAAACACCCAAATATATAACATAAGGCAAACAGTACTTTTTATTCTTCCTCTTTCTATTCAGGCCTCTCCTTTTCATATTCCAGTCTCTTATTCAAATCAGTGCATGGTTGCTAAGGGAATTTGGACCCTAGCAACCAGATTGTGGAAATTGCAAACTGGAGAGCCGCTGAATAAAAAGCTAAATAACTAAAAAAACACAAATAATAAAACATGAAAACCGACTGCAAAATGTCTCAGAATATTCCTCTCTACATAATACTAAACGTTAATTTACAGGAGAACAACCCGTTTAAATGTTTTAGATACAGACAAATAACTGCAAGTCAGTGATCCAGTAAAAGGCTGATGGTATTGCACCTGGTTACCTAATTCTGCACTTCGTAGGACATGTACTTTATATACTGCTCAGTGTAGTAGAACTACAACTTTCTGCTCAGGTTACATTTACCGTGGGTATAACAGGGTCAGACTGGACCAATGGGGGCCCCCTTGGTTCCAAACTTCCGGGGGCCCCCCACATGCACGGCCGTATTTCTTTTTTGGGGGGTCCAGCTGATCGGGGAGTGGGTCTGGGGACCATGAGGGCCAGGGCCCATCGGGTTTTTTCCCGGTGTCCCGCCATCCCAGTCCGACCCTGACTCCTAATGAATATGTTTTTTCCAGCTACCGTTAATCAACCTATTGTAGTGTTTATATCAGTGAGCCCCCCACTGGGGTGAGTATCACTTGCCATAAAGTCTCTTATGTACTGGCCCAGTCTCCCCAATAATTGATAGTTATTTTCTTGTTTGCCAGTTCTGCTTCTAGACTATGCTATCAATTCTCTAAACAGAAACACTAAACAAAAAATAAATACAAAATATTGGCTGACCAGCTTTCTATAAACTCTCCCATGTAACTCATATTGGGAGCTTTTTGGCCATTATTAATTCAAGCCGACCTCCCCAAAAACCAGAACAGCAGGAAGTGAGGAGCAGCCACCATGATGCAGCTCCCCTATCTTCACTTCCTTTCCACCGACCAATCAGAATTTCCCTTCAGACCAGAGAATCCTACAATCCACCAGGAATATGTCATTTAACCACATCCTTCCCCTATTCCTGATTAATGTTTATACATGTGATTTATTTTGACAGATCTGTCAAGGCAAAAAGAAATGGCTGTGGGGGTTTATTTCTGGTATGAGCATCATCATCATCATCGTACTGATCTGTAGATATTCAATTAACAACGATACCACAGGTGAGATATTTGTTCCTGACACCCCTATTTAATTGCTTGAGGAATTAGTTTTTTCCAAAATCTTCCTTTTTTCTGTAGGTGCCCAAACACAGAAAACTGGGCCAGTTCCTGACAAAGGGCCAGTTCCAGTTGAAGTGACAGTTGCTGCTGAAGGGGCAGTTCCTGATGGAGTGACAGCTGCTGCTGAAGACAATGAGACTGCTAGAGACTGTGAGAGACTGGTTTATGTATCTGCCAATAACAGTGACGGCTCCTTTCAGTCCAGCTATGACTCCTGTGCCAACAAAGGATATGAACTACTGAAAGAACCAGATATAGAAGTAAGTCTCACCCCCTAAGCTTTTATATAAGGATACAGGCAAGGCAGTTTGGCCATACAACCCACCTTCTGTATATGTAAGTTGAGTGGCAGTTTTGAAAAAATATATTAAGCAATCCTATTGGATATTGCAAATGCATACCTCCCAGCTGTCCCGTTTTGAGCAACACAGTCCCGCTTTTGACAGCTTAACCTGCAGTCCCTCGTTAGTACTGGAAAGTCCCGATTTCTCTGCACTGAACGGGAAAGTCCCTATTTCTCTGCGATGAACAGCCAAAAAAGATACCATGTTTCTAACTTAATTGGCTCTTGGCAGAGAGACCAGAATAGATCCTTGATACATTTGTAACAGTTGTGTCCCTTGGGTAAGAAGTTAGACAGCATTCACCTTCATTAGCAAAACTGAAATAACTGAAAAAAACACCTGCCAAACATTGTAAAATTGGCATGTTAATTAGGGGGTGTGGTTGCAAAAAAGGGGCGTGTTTTGTCCCTCTTTCTGTTTTCAAAATGTTGGGAGGTATGGATATTGGATCACACTCTGTCCCAATCTCATCTGCTGATGCCCCCACTTTCAATAGATAAATGGGCTTTAGTATAAGGTCCCACAATATCTGCTGAATGGTCACATAGACCTAAATCTGGCCCTGGACTTGTTATTGTTTATGTGGGCTGCAAAATATAGGGGGTCATTTATAAACACTGGGCAAATTTGAACCTGGACAGTAACCCATAGCAACCAATCAGTGATGAGCTATTTTATCAGCCAGCTGCAGGCAGAACAACAAAAACATCTGATTGGTTGGCAGGGGTTCTCCCCAGTATCAGTGTATTGCCATTGTGTAGATAACAGTCTCTCTATTTATAAATACAAAATAATAATAATAATAATAATAATAATATTTCCTTGTTCCAGGTTAGGAAACACTGTATTCCCCAAGGAGAGGATTTCTGGATTCATGGCCGACGTGATTGGTGAGTTTGTTTTGACTTAGTAAAAGTGATTTAATTGCTGGTGTGATGTGTGTATTTATAGATAATTGCACATAATTAGCCCCCAGCACATAATGATTGAAAATCAGGGAATGCAGTTCTATCAATTACTTACTGTACATATAATACACATTGTTAATATGGGTTTAATGTTTTTAAATGTCTTGGAGCTACAAATCTGCCCTGCGCTCCTTTAACACCAGCCTCTTCCAAGCCAAACAAACATACTTTACTTCACTCATTAACTCCCTTTCTAAAAAACCAGCACAACTTTTCTCCACCTTTAACCCTCTCCTTTCCCCTTCTCCACCCCCTCCATGCACATATGTCTCCCCAGTCTCTCCTGTGCTCCTTCACCCCTGTCACTGATGCTCTTGTCACCCCCATTCTGAAAAAACCCTCTCTTGATCCCTCCAATCTTGACAACCTCCGACCTATCTCTCTGCTACCTTTCATCTCTAAACTACTTGAGCGCCTAGTCTACAACCGACTAACCTCATTCCTCTCTGACAATAACCTGCTGGACCCCCTACAATCTAGTTTTAAGCCACAACACTCCACCAAAACTGCCCTGACTCGACTAACTAATGACCTTTTAACCGCTAAAGCCAACAATCATTTCTCACTACTAATACTGCTTGATCTCTCAGCCGCATTTGACACTGTAGATCACCCTCTCCTCCTCCAGTCCCTCCAGTCTCTTGGCCTTCGTGACACAGCCCTGTCCTGGTTCTCTTCTTACATCACCAATCGTTCCTTCAGTGTCTCCTACAATGGAGTATCATCTTCTCCCCTACCTCTTTCTGTTGGAGTTCCTCAAGGCTCTGTCCTGGGACCATTACTATTCTCCCTCTATACTTCCTCCCTTGGCAAATTAATCAACTCGTATGGTTTCCACTACCACCTCTATGCTGACGATACTCAGATCTATGTCTCATCTCCTGATCTCAACCCAGAACTCCTAACTCGCGTCTCCTCCTGCCTGTCCGCTATCTCTACCTGGATGTCACAACGCTACCTTAAATTAAACCTCTCTAAAACTGAAGTGGTTCTCTTTCCTCCAACTAACACCAGTAACATCCCGGAAGTATCCATCATAGTTAACAATTCCACTATCACCCCCTCTCCCCAGGCCCGGTGCCTTGGGGTTATCCTAGATTCTGCCCTGTCATTCACTCCTCATATACAGTCACTTATTAAATCATGTCACTTCAAAATACCATCATTTATCTCCCAAGATCCTGCCAAAATTCTTATTCACTCTCTCATCATATCACATTTAGACTACTGTAACTCTCTTTTAATTGGCCTCCCCCTCCAGAGACTGTCACCTCTCCAGTCCATAATGAACACTGCTGCGAGGCTCATACACCTCAGCAACCGCTCCTCCTCTGCTTCGCCATTCTGTCAATCCCTGCACTGGCTTCCGTTACCTTTCAGAATCAAATTCATGACACTGACTTTCAAAGCACTTCACAACTCTGCTCCACCCTACATCTCTGAACTCATCTCTATATACTCACCCACTCGCTTACTACGCTCCTCTACTGACCTGCTACTCAACTCTTCTCTCATTACCTCCTCACATGCTCGCATTTAAGACTTTGCAAGGGCTGCACCCCTCCTCTGGAACTCTCTCCCACGGTCTGTCCGACTTTCTCCCAACCTTTCTGCTTTCAAGAAATCTCTTAAAACGCACTTCTTTCGAGAAGCCTCCCCTCACTCTGCTTAACTACCAAATGCAACACCACATACAGTACCACATT
The DNA here is from genome assembly GCA_038501925.1 of Xenopus petersii. Classification (NCBI taxonomy): domain Eukaryota; kingdom Metazoa; phylum Chordata; class Amphibia; order Anura; family Pipidae; genus Xenopus; species Xenopus petersii. The sequence continues at coordinate 4,778,281 of CM076680.1, forward strand.
TCTCACCCACTTAATTCTGATCTTGCCCACTCCCACAGCTTGTCTCTTATTCACTTCCCTTTAGATTGTAAGCTCTTTTGCACAGGACCTTTCTCACCTCTTGTACCGGTATTGGTTGTGATGTATGTAACTCCATGTTCTATGTATGTAATTCATGTGATTTAGTTGTATAAACACATTTACTTTACAGCGCTCTGAAATATGCTGGTGATATATAAATACATGTTTATAATAATAATAATGTTAATAATCATGCTAATATTCCCCATTAGTGAGTAGGTTTGCTGGATATATACATTCACTTTTGATATTTGTAAAATGTATGTATTTGAGATAATTATAGTTTTATATTTAGGAATGGGGATATGTCCGATGCAACACTTATAGGGTTAATGGGTGGAGTTTGATGGGTTTTAAGGATGATGGGAGGAAGTCTGTCTATAGCTTCTGAGTATGTGGTAGGAAGCCCCGAACTGCATAAAGCGGACAAGCCAAATTGTGGTTTGACTCTCCATGCTAACATAACTTTCAACTCTGTATAATAAATGGTGATTTTTTTTAAAGATTGATACTGATTTCCTCGGTGCTCTGTTTTTTGTACAACATGGAATTGTCAGGCTCTGCTGGGATTCGAGCCTGGGACCTTGGGTTTCTGCCTTGAACACTAGAGCTACCCCCACCTCAATATCCCTTTTTGACCTAACTGGCTAAAATTCCATGAGGTGCTTATACCCCTTTATTATACCCCTTTATTATATCTCTTTATTATACCCTTTTATTTTAACCCTTTATAATACCCCTTTATTATACCCCTTTATTATATCTCTTTATTATATCCCTTTATTTTACCCCTTTATAATACCCCTTTATTATACCCCTTTATTATATCGCTTTATTATACCCCTTTATCATACCCCTTTATTATACACCTTTAGTATATCTATTTATGATACCCCTTTATTATACCCCTTTATCATATCTCTTTATTATACCCCTTTATTACATCTCTTTATTATACCCCTTTTTTTATATCTCTTTATTATACCCCTTTATCATACTCCTTTATTATATCTCTTTATTATACCCCTTTATCATACCCCTTTATTATACCCCTTTATTATATCTCTTTATTATACCCCTTTATCATACCCCTTTATCATATCTCTTTATTATACCCCTTTATTATATCTCTTTATTATACCCCTTTTTTATATCTCTTTATTATACCCCTTTATCATACTCCTTTCTTATATCTCTTTATTATACCCCTTTATTATACTCCCAGCAGAGCCTGACAGGAATGAAGCATCTGTGTGTTTAAAAAAAAAGAAATATTGCATAAAACTGGTGGTGGAAACCATGACTTATAACCTTTTCCCTATAGTGAGCCGTGCCCAGTGTACAACACTCACGATGGAGTTTTACGTTTGGATTCCACCACAATGCGGCGTTTCCTCTGTGATCCACAAGCACCAGAACCAACTGATGGGTAAGGAGATTGTGATGTCATTAACAATGGCAGAAATGTACCAACAATGATCTAACCTTGGGCCTCTCACACTATTGCATTTGGGATGTACTTGCAATTCTGGCAGCACTCGGCTTGGGTCCTGCAGTAAACGCAAATCTCATGCAACTAAAGGGGTTGTTCACCTTTAAATGAACTGTTAGTATTATACAGAGAGGGATATTCTGAGACAATTTGCAAATGGTTTTCATTTTTTACTATTTGTGGTTTTTGAGTTATTTAGGGTGTCACCTTAGGCGCACCCCTTTTCTGGGCCCAGTGGTCGGGCCCATAAATTAAAAGACAAAGCATTGTGCAACCTGTTCCCATGAGTGAAGTTAGACAACACCCTCACCTCTGCACTAAATTCTCTTTGGGTTTGGGCATTTTATTAATTAGTATCTTCGTAATGTGCAATGAATCCATATCATACAAGCTCTAGCAGTCACACTACAGGCATGCTGGGAAATAGCCCAGTGCATCTATAACTGCAGGGCAACTGTAGACGACTCATTTACAACCACAACTGTTGTTATTAATGCTGTAATTAATGCTGTAATTAATGCTGTTATTAATGCTGTGGTGGCAGAGTAACTTTTTGTAGTTTACACCTGTTGACTCACAGGAACACTAGAGCTACCCCCACCTCAATATCCCTTTTTGACCTAACTGGCTAAAATTCCATGAGGTGCTTATACCCCTTTATTATACCCCTTTATTATATCTCTTTATTATACTGTACCCTTTTATTTTAACCCTTTATAATACCCCTTTATTATACCCCTTTATTATATCTCTTTATTATATCCCTTTATTTTACCCCTTTATAATACCCCTTTATTATACCCCTTTATTATATCTCTTTATTATACCCCTTTATCATACCCCTTTATTATACACCTTTAGTATATCTATTTATTATACCCCTTTATTATACCCCTTTATCATATCTCTTTATTATACCCCTTTATTATATCTCTTTATTATACCCCTTTTTTTATATCTCTTTATTATACCCCTTTATCATACTCCTTTATTATATCTCTTTATTATACCCCTTTATCATACCCCTTTATTATACCCCTTTATTATATCTCTTTATTATACCCCTTTATCATACCCCTTTATCATATCTCTTTATTATACCCCTTTATTATATCTCTTTATTATACCCCTTTTTTATATCTCTTTATTATACCCCTTTATCATACTCCTTTCTTATATCTCTTTATTATACCCCTTTATTATACCCCTTTCTTATACCCCTTTATTATACCCCTTTATTATATCTCTTTATTATACCCCTTTATCATATCTCTTTATTATACCCCTTTATTATACCCCTTTATTATATTTATTTTTTATACCCCTTTATCATACCCCTTTATCATATCTCTTTATTATACCCCTTTATTATACCCCTTTATCATATCTCTTTATTAAACCCCTTTATTATACCAAAACACCTGAAAATCATGAATGCAAACCTCTGCCATTGGCTTTTACATGAATTCAACAGGTTTTAGATGGAGGTATTTTCGGATTTGGACTTTTAGCAGCTTCAGGGCATAATAAATCTTGAAATATTAAAATTTTTTGAGAAAAAGAAACTCGACTTTTAATAAATAGGCCCCTTAAATTAACTCAGACAGACATTTTGTGAGACGTCCAACCTTTAGACTAAATGTGTTTTTTGTGGTTTCTGAATGACTTGCCTCTTGCAAACGAAAAATAATTTGGTTGCTAGGGTCACTGACCCCAGAAACAACCTAATTATTCTTAACTTATTCAGGCCTGTTCCTGTATATAGAGTTAGTAGAGTCAGTCTCCCTTGTACATAGATAAACTATAAATCCCACACACTGCAGAGCAGAAATATTACTGTTCATGCCATTTATAAAGCTAATTTCGCCTGTTTCCAGTTTTATATCTATTTAGAGCTAAGCATACAAATTAAATGTCTATAATCTCTAAATGAAATGTTACTTTTTTCTCAAAGGCAAATATAACTGAGCGGCAGCAGAAGCCTCAGAGGAAGGAAGAACAGAAACTGTAACAACCAGACTGGGAAAGGAACGTTTGTACCAGTGTTTTGTGCTGAGTAATGTCTTATCTAATGGAGTCTGGGATCAAATTGTAGAGCTGCTATTGGGAAATGGAAGGGGGATAAAATTTAATTTATTTTTAGAATGTAGGCTAGAAAAGTGGTTAAAAAAACAGATTGGAAGGGGTAATTTATTTTAAATGATTATTTCCCTTGCACCTACTCCTGAATGGACCAGAAGAAGAGATTATTATAATGTACAAATTGTTTTATTCCTTATTGCCAGGGTTGGACTGGTGGGTGCAGGACCCACCGGAGTGGCCTCACCAGGGGCCCCTGCAGTCCCCATGGGGCCGCCAACATCAGTCTTCCCCCGAGTATGTGTAAATTAAATAAATAAATACCTTCAGGGGGAGGGAGATCAGTGGCCTGGGATGGGATGCAGGTCTGGGCCGGCTGGGCCCACTAGGACTGGGGCCCAGTCCAACCCTGCTTACTGCCCCTTTAATTTATTCTCCTTTATTTATATTGCACCCTGTAGCATTTTATTGAATTTATCATTCCCATCAGTCCCTGTCCCAGTGGAGCTTACAATCTAATATCCCTATCACATACTAGGGGCCGTTATATCAGGAGCCAATTAGCCTGCATTTATATATTTGGGGTGTGTAAGAGAACCAGATTGCCGGGGGGGGGGGACCCCACACATACACGGGGAGAACATACAAACAGTGCAGGATGATTGTCTGAAAGAGAGATAATCTGGCTCTTTTAAATACAATAGTTTTTCAACAACAAGTTTTTCCTCTCATTTATTAACCTGCATAAGACTGAGTACAATCATACAATGGTAGCTGCACAACTGAAGATTTGACTATTATTAGTAAATAAGGCCACATGAGTTCTGTATAAACAAACCCCAGCTGCAGACTATCTCAGGTTAATCAATAAGGAGGAGTTTATTATTTAACCAGAAATTTATGAAGTATCATGTCCTTCTCCTCTTACAGTTTTTCATAAAAATCAGGAAGCTGCGACATGGGAAAACTTAGCGTTATACCTAGAGGTGCTGCTATTTATTTATCATTTGTCAGTGTAGCTGTAATGAAGTCAGAAGTGTGACAGACTTTCACAATCCAAGAGAAATCAAATTTATCTGCACTATTCTAGGGGGCGTTTGTCTTAACTTGTATAAATCGAGTGTGTGGCCCCGGCATGTTCTGGGAAACTCGTTTTCTACCTATTACCCTGTACCTAGAAATAAATATATATATTTTTTAATCCTTTAAAGTGTGTGACGTTTGACTTGGTCCCTGCGCTACTGATACACAAATACTAAGGATAACAAAAAGTAAAAATCGTTCTCGACTATTCGACCATTCGATAATCTAAGTACTGTCTCTTTAAAAAAAAACTTTGACCTCCTACTTTGCCAAGTAAAAGCTTCCGAGCATCAATGTTAGCTGTTGTTGGGGAAGGTCCCCATAGGCTTTCTAACAAATTTCTGGTCAAAGGAAAATCGTTTGATCAATGGATTAAAATCCTTCGAATCGTTATTTTTCCTGACGGTAAATCCTTTGACTTCAATATTCGAAGTCGAAGGATTTAACTTCGACAGTCGAATATTGAGGGTAAATTAACCCTCGATATTCGACCCTAAGTAAATGTGCCCCTTCTAGTCAGAGGGGATGGAAATTGTGTTTAATGAATATAACAAAAAAAATACAGATATGGGATCCGTTAACAGGAATCCTGTTATCCAGAAAGCTCAGAATTATGGAAAGGCCGTCTCCCATAGACTTTATTTTATCCAAATAATCCCAAATTTTTTTAAAAGTGATTTCCTTTTTCTGTGTAATAATAAAACAGTCGCTTGTACTTGATCCCAACTAAGATATAATTAATCCTTATTGGAAGCAAAACCAGCTTATTGGCTTTATTTAATGTTTATATGATTTTCCATTAGACTTAAGGTATGAAGATCCAAGTTACGGAAAGATCCATTATCTGGAAAACCCAGGTCGTGAGCATTGTGGATAACAGGTCCCATACCTGTACTATAAACAGTGTTGTTAAACAGCAATCAGGAAGGTAAAGGCTAAAACAAAACATTTTTTAAAAAAAATATTAATAATAAAACAATAGAGTTTCAGAGTCTGGCTCCATTAAATAATGGAAATAATCTGATTATAAAGAATACAGAAAAGGCAAATTTGCTTCATCAGTTCTTTTCTTCAGTGAATACAATAAAGGAGGCAGAGTTTCAACACCCAAAATAGTACATGTATGGGACCTGTTATCTAGAACGCTGGGATTTTCCGGAAAAAGGATCTTTGCATAATTTGGATCCTCATACCTTAAATCTTCTAGAATAGCATGTAAACATTAAGGGGCTTTTCTATCAAGGGTCGAATTTCAAATTGAAAAAACTTTGAAATTCAAATTCAAAAAGACCAACCGAAATGAAGGTTATATATAGATTATAGCTCCGTTTTCGATCAAATAGGTCTGTATTCGGCTGAATTTGAATTGTACAAATCGAAGGAACAGTGTATTCGATCGAATTCAATTCAAAGTTTTCCACAAAAAAAACCTTCGATTTTTCAAAGTCCACAATTGACTCCAAATGGGTTCTAGGAGGTCCCTCATAGGCTAAAACAGCAGTTTTAAAAGGAGAATGGTCGAAGTCGAATTTTTATAGAGACAGTACATGATAATTTTCGATTTATTTTCAAATTCAAATCGAATTTGGACTATTCCCTAGTAGTAAACAAAAAATAGCTCGAAATTTTAATTTTTTTCATTTGAAAATTCACCTCGACCTTTGATAAATCTGCCCCAAAATCAACCCAATAGGCTGATTTGCTTCCAATAAGGATTAATTATATCTTAGTTGGGATCAAGTACAAGCGACTGTTTTATTATTACACAGAAAAAGGAAATCATTTTTAATCATTTGGATTAAATGGAGTCTATAGGAGACGAGTTTTCAGTAATTCAGAGCTTTCTGGATTACGGGTATCCGGATAACAGATCCCATACCTGTACATCCCTATTGCACACATCAAACGCAGTTTGACAGGTGCCCCACCCTAAAAGGCGGAGCATTCCAACCCTTATGGGCGGGGTTTGTCAGAGCTGTACTTTATTGCAGTCTTAGCCACGCCCACTGCGTCAAAGGCCACTGCACAGCCACCATATTGTGACACGTGTGATACCCACAAACCCCGGTGCCTTCATGTGGTTATGGTTGATATTACCTGCCCATTTGTGATGAATACTGACTGCCATCTAGTGGACACAGCTACAACGACACTGGAAGACAGATACACGCAAGTCCAGACATGTCTATATTACATACCTCCCAACTGTCAATTTATCTCAGGACAGTTCCCATTTTGACAGCTCAACCTGCAGTCCCGGATTGTTACTTTCTCCTTGATCTCCTGCACTGAACAGCCAGAAAAAGATACAAAGTTTCTAACTTAATTGCCTTTTGGCAGAGAGCCCAGAATATGTGACAGGTGCACTTAGATACATTTATAACTATTTAAGATAAGCAAAGAACCAATTGTAACAATTTAAGATAAGCAGGTATTTTGGGGAAACTGTGACTTGCAGCTTAAATGGCAATTCACCTTTATTAATAAAACTGTAATAACACATAAAAATCATATAAATGTTTTCAAGCTTTCATAACCTAAGTTTTGTAAAATGGAAATTGTAATTAGGGGGTGTGGCCACCAAATGGGCGTGGTCAAAGATGTCACCATGCTCCACACTACAAATCTTTTTTTCCCTCTTTCTATTTCCAAATTGTTGGAAGGTGTGGGTATGGCAGAAATACAGTAGCCACATACGTGGAATACTATTGAGGCTGTGATATGTGGAGTTTCCTGGAGGAGCCCTGAAAGGGTTAAATGTAAAGCCTGGTTTATAAAACACTGTAAAAAATCTGGTAAAATCTATAAATGATAAAATTGAAACGTTTATGATGGGCGAATTTGGGGCGTTTTGCTGAAAAATTTGAAAATTTCCCACGAAATTTGTGAAACGGCTAAATAGTCGCGAAACCGTGCCGGCGTCTCGTTTTTGACACCGGTGTCTATTTTTTTGACGCCAGCGTACATTTTTTTCCGCCGCAGTTTCGGGAATTTATTTGCTGGCGGCGAATCGCGGGAATTCACGCCTGGCGAATAAATTCGCCCATCACTAATTGAAAGTCAAAAGAGGTGAAACTAAGATACGACGGCCCTAGAGGTAAACCCGCGGTGGAGGTGGTCGGATCTTCAACCCTTCAACTAAAAAGATATTTTCCAATAATAAAGATTTCTTACATTATTCTGTGCTCGCGGTGTTTTTCACTAAACACAAACCTACGCCTGGTAAACCCTTGTGGCTTATTTGATGTGAGGCAGATAATGTATAAACGTTTGTAATTAGTACACGTGGGGCAATCAAGTAATGTGGTTATAGAATATATAAAGGTGTGTCCACTAGGGATGAACTGAATCCACTAATAGGGATTTTTATGAAAGATGGCCAAATCGGAAACCTAATTTGCATATGCAAATTAGGGGGAAGGAAAAAAGTGTTAAAACATTTTTTACTTCCTTGTTTTGTGACATAACGTCACTTGAATTCCCTACCTGACCCCTAATTTACTGAATTGTGTATCCCTAGTGTCCACAAGTCGTATAGTTTGGGTTTTTCCAGAGAACTGCTCTCTAGTGGGCTTTTAGAATTGGGTCACCAGGCCACTCAGCTTTATAATAAACCACTGTATTATTCTTTTTATTGTGTTTATCTCCCTGAGCTGTTTAGCGCTGACTCCCAGCTATTAAAATTTTTTATCGTCTGTTGCACTCGAACGGGAACGAGTTTTATGAATCAGAAACAAAGAGGCAATTGCGGGGACTTCGGACAATTCATTTTTAAAAATAATATTGACCCTATCACGATAGAAATAAAGAACAACAGGAATGTGTCATTCAAATACGGGAGAGCCATTGTGAAACGACATCTTTACCCACGTCGTGGAATCTTCTATTAAAGGAGAACTAAAGCCTAACTAAAGAAGTAGATAGAAATGTTGTACATGATGTTTTGTGCTTCTGTACCAGCCCAAGGCAACCACAGCCCTTTAGCAGTAAAGATCTGTGTCTCCAAAGATGCCCCAGTAGCTCCCCATCTTCTTTTCTGCTGATTCACTGATTCACATGCTCTGTGCTGCTGTCACTTACTGAGCTTAGGGAGCCACTCACAATATACAGTACACATAGAATAGAAATGTCACAATATAAGGCTGATTAGTAATTAATACAGATAATTACTACATGGCAGCACAGAAACCAGTGCAATTAGCATCAGAATTGAATATATCAGCAAACCTGTAGCATCAGCTTATATTACAGCCAGGGAAGCTCATTTTCTGCTGGATAATTAGTGACGAGCCCTAAGCTTAGCTTCTCAACAGCCAATCAGAGCCCACTGAGCATGTGAGTGTCACAGACACTTTCCAAGATGGTGACCCCCTGTGACAAGTTTGAAGTCCTGGATCATTGCTGCTATTGACAAGCTGAAACTTTAGCCTCGTGCAATAAGTTCACTATATAAAATATGACATTTATAGCCATTTTATTAATTTTTAGGGTTTAGTTCTCCTTTAAGCTACTTTGGTGGCTATTAAAAATGATAGGGAACCAAACATTTACAGCTTTTATTATAAAGCACAAGCTGATCATGGTATTTCTGGCTTTTACTGTATATATTTCAATGCATATTTCAAAGTATATATAGTGGATTTTTTTTTGCCTTTAATAAAAATGTTCTGTTTTATTAGAATGTCTATGCTGTGTTTTATTTAGTTACACATCATATCTAGACCTTTTTTTTTTCCAATGTAGTTCTAGCAGTGTCCACATGATGGAGCTCACAGAGAACTACTCACTTACTACAAATAGATGTGGTAATATCATTACTACATGGCAGCACAGTAGAGGCTCGATAGGGTTTATGGATATTATACAAAATGGTGGCCTCATTTCACAAAATGGCGGTTTCACAGTGGGCGGGGAATTCATTGTCACAGTGGGCGTGACTAAAAATGGTCATGAAGAACGGCTCAAAAATAGCTCCGCCCATTGGGCGTGGTAACCACACCCATTAGGGGTGGGGCATATGCCAAGCTTAGTTTGATTAAAGGGTAGGGATATACTATTACTCTGTACACAGTTGGGCTCATTTATAAACACTGGGCAAATTTGCACCTGGGCAGTATCCCATAGCAACCAATCAGTGATTAGCTTTTTTTTTTCCTGCCAGCTGCAAGCTGAAAGCAATCATCTGATTGGTTGTCATTGATTACTGCCCAGGTGCAAATTTGCCCAATGTACGACCCTCAGTGAGTCAGCAAACACCCCCCCCCAACTCATCCCTGTCCTGAGCAACAACCAATAGTAAAAGTGATAAAATTATGTCATAAATAACCACAGGATTTGTTTATATAACACAATACTGTACAGTACGACTATAATGAGTCATCAATGACTAATTCATTTCACATTCATTGTACCGATTAGTACAACATGTACACCTAGAGGGTTATTTATTAAAGTCTGAATGCCAAAAACCTGAAAAATTTGAGGTTTTTTTTTAACTATAAAATCCGAATTTTCAGTGGGAAAAAAACTAAAATTTTTCGCGATTTATTATACCCCGAGGATGGAAAAGGTCCATATTTGAAATCACTCCATCTTCAACCTGATGTGGTCCTGTAGAAGTCAATGGCAAAGGTCCCATTCCAAATTTGAAGATATCACGGTCTGCACTGAGTTTCTGCCAAAAATCCCTAAAATTCAGGGTTTTCAGCGATTTTACGAAAAAATTAGAGTGTTTTCAAATGTCAGATTTGAAGATATCATGGCCTGCGCTGAGTTTCGGCCAATAATCCAAAAAATTCAGGGTTTTGAGCGATTTCATGAACAATTATAGGGTTTTGAAAAATTCATGTTTTTTTTCCGCAAAAAAAAAAAATTTTCTAGTTTTTTTCCCAAACTGATTTTATCAAGTTTTTTCAATTATAAATAAGGTCAAATCATGTATTCTAGTTTGGCCTGACTTTTTTTTACTTAAAAAATCTGAAAAAAAATCAGATTTTGATAAATAAACCCCTACTGTCGATTCTGCTATGATTTAAGATCCGATAAATACAACTGCATTAGGTGATTATTTTTTGTACTATAATTTTTATTTGCTTTTTAAATCATTTCTCATAAGAGATATTTTTTTCCACAGTATCTATGATTGGTTGGAAAATAAGCAAAAGAAAAACTTACAAACGTCACAGAGTAGCTGCTTCTTAAATTAAGAAAGATACACAGACAGCTCCTAATATCCCTGTGTTGTAAAATCATCTTTCCCAAGGCTTCTTGAATATATTTTTTCCTAATAAAGTCTCTTGGAAACACCAATTCATCTGCTAAATTACTGGTAAATTATTTTATTATTTGTGTATTATCCTTTGATCCAGTTTCTAGCAATGAAAAGTCTGCGAGTATTTAGAACTTGAAAAATTTGTATTTGCAGTGGGGGTTTTTTTTGGAGTGTTTTTTTTTTTAATTTCATCAAATTACCGTATATACTCGTGTATAAGCCGACCCGCGTATAAGCCGAGGTACCTAATTTTACCTATGAAAACCAGAAAAACTTATTGACTCGCGTATAAGCCTAGACACAACTCAGAAAAGTCTCAGAAATATCAAACAGTCGGTTTAATGTTAAAAATCAAGCCATGATGCTTAAAACATTAATTCAGCGTACAATGATAAAAAAAAACCTCTGGTAGATGAAATAGATATATTAAGAAGACAGCTGCCTTACCGGTAAATTTGCTCCAATGGGAGGGGAGAGTCAGGAAGCTGCTCCCTGTAGTAGGCGCTGATCGCCTTCAAAGGCTGCCCAGAGTTGGGGTGGGGAAGAGCGAGAGTTGTAGTTGAGGAGGAGCCACAGGTTGCAGACATGAGGCATGGCCTCCCCATACAAATACATTGTTCCTACACCCAGGCACCTTCCCCCTCTCTTACTCCCACCTCGGGCCCTGGGGATTAACAGTACGAACACCGGGACATACTCACAGCTCCAGAGCCGAGCCGCGAGCACGGACACTGGGGAACCCGCACTCACTGCCACATGGCGAGGGAAACTACGGCGACCCAACTGTTCTATTCTCCCTCCTCCCGCTGGTGCGCACTGCAGCCTGGGAAAGACTGGCACCTCCTCACTGCAGCCGCTACCTGAGCCCGGCCTAGCGCGTATTCACTTCCTGCTCCTCCCCTCCCACTTATTGTTATACCTCCCACAGACCGCGACGCCTCCTAGCGCTGTTCTCTCCTCGCTGCTCTTCCGGCTACTTCATGTGGGATTCATCAGCAGCTGACCCGCGTATAAGCCGAGGTAGGATTTTCAAGCACATTTTGGGTGCTGAAAATCTCGGCTTATACGCGAGTATATACGGCAAAAATTTAGTGTCACTGTCAGATGAAAAAATGAAGATGGCCACGGTTTTAGGGCTTAGAACCATGTTTACAACAAGGTTTTCCATCACAATCTGAGACTTAAGACAGCCAGGGCTTCAAGCAAAACCGTCACGGGAAAACGCTTTTTTTATTTTTTTTAAACACATCATTTAATAGTGCTGCTTTAGCTGAATTCTGCACTGAAATCTGTTTTTTCAAAACAGAACAGATTTTTTTTTTATATTTCATTTTGAAATCTGACATGGGGCTAGTCATATTGTCAGTTTCCCAGCTGCCCCCAGTCATGTGACTTGTGCTCTGATAAACGTCACCCTCTCTTTACTGCTAAACTAAACTTTACAACTAAAAGATAATAAACTTGTTGGTTCAGGAATAAAAACGTATATGGAGAGTGAGTTGTTTGCAGTGTCAGTGGTTATATCTGAGGCCTAATGTAAAACATTGTTCTAAAGTTGTAAAGCTATAAAGATAAGGCGTGAAGTGTTGACTAAAAACAGTTGTGCTCCTCATGATCATGTTGGAGCACCATCAATAACATCAGTTGCATATTGATACAAACATGCCTATGAGTCAGAACAAGCCCCACTTGTACCTTCAATAAATCTGTTTTAGAACATCTGTCTGTCTGTCTTGTTCTGTTTCATATTAAAGTAACAGATCTGTACAGGGAAGAATTCTTAAAAACATCAAAATTTTACTTCTATCACTTTAAAAACTGCAAGTCAGAACATCTGCAGCATTGACAGTGTACACGTTGTTACCTGATGCATTTCATGCCCTTCCTGAGCACTTCATCAGAGGCCTGTGTCTCCATTCTATACTGTAGGCCCAGACTAATTTGCTTTGCATGTTTCTCGCACAAATTGAGAGCAGAATTCATTATTCAGGCACAAAGGATTTTGAAAATGTGAGCACCATTAGGTTGTTTAGGTTCTTTTTTTTGTTTAAAGGGGAACACCACCCAAATACAATAAAACTGTGCCTAATGAAATAAAATATGATCCTAAATAATTTAGAACAGACATTCATGACTCATATCTCATGGCTCAAGTTATTGGTAACCATAAATCTCTTCTGCAGCCAGTTAGGGAAATTGCACAGAAAGCGTTGGTTCCGCCTGAGTGCAAGCTCTCCGCTCCATGTACCTGCACTTGGGTGGAAGCCAAGATGGGGATAAAGGGCCATGTGGCTTGAAACATTGTTGCATTTGTTCAGATGATAAAGCCATGAAGTAACAATAAAGGATTTTTTAAACAATTTTTAAGACTGGTGCTGTCTACTACGATTTTTGGATACTACGATTTACTGGACACCATTTGACGTGCACCTGGTCGCTACATATAAGAATTTAAGTGGTGAGTGCTGGCTGACTATTTGTATAATCAGAGAGCCACAGACCTAGAACTGATTCCCTGAGCAGTGTCTTCACTGAGTTGGAACTTTGGGTATAAAGCAAAAAACACAATGATACTCTATACTCTGTGAGTAGGTGCTAAATACTTTGCACCTATAAGTGCATCTTCCTGCCTTGTGATTGCCAAGAGGGGAGTGTATATGGAGACCCGTGGGTGGCACCCATGCACCCCTCTGATGGTTACAAAGAGTTTCATGTGACAGTGCTGAATGGTAAACAAAATTCTCCTTTACTAAACAAGCCCTATAATATTAAATGTTGACTTTTTCAAAGATTTTTATGGAGACTGAGCACACTTTGGGCTAAAAGGCTAATTTACCAAGAAGCAAAAAGATGCAAAGTGACATATGTTTTGGTATCTGGGCCCCCTTAGCTCATAACAAGGTTACAGGTTGTAACAAATAGTTCTGCCCCAGTAGGGTGGCTGTATATGATGGCAGGTATATAGCACCCAGCCTGAGGTATTGGATCCTTTAAATCTCCAGGGTAACATAGTATAGGACCCTGGAGCAGGGCTAAACCAGTACACTGCCCAATTAGTCCCCAGGTGGGGCTGTTTAAGGGAGCCTGGCTGTGCAGTGTATGGGTAACTGGGAGTCAGAGAAGAACTCTGCCCAAATTCTGTGTTTTTCTTTGAACAAACTGTGTATGATACTGTAACCCCCAAGAGGGCCTAGCCGGTAAAACACCTGCCAAGGCCAGGGCCGGTATTACAAATTTGCTGGCAATGTAGTTGCTAGTAATTTGTAATACCCTTAAAAAAAACCTTTGCCCCTTCCCCAATTTGTATAGAAGTTACCTTTTCTTCAGCCTTCTGGCCATAGCGCAATGTTGCTCCGCCCCCTTTCTCATCACGGTAAATTTTCAGAAAAAAAGGCAACCCTAGCCACGAGCAACGCTAAGGAGACAGCGGGAGCTTAATGCGAGGCTGAGAGATTGGTGGAGAGAGGAGGGTTTTGGAGAACTTGGGTAATTTCTCAGTTGGCTACAGGCTCTTTGCTAGGGATGGGCTGCACCTCAATAATGATGGTGCAGCTGTTTTGGGGGAGAAGATGGCTAGAGGGTTGGAGATTTAAAAGATTCAGTGGAAGACAGGTTAGATGAGATAGTGGACAAAGGAGGGAAAATGGGGGAGGAGATTTGGTTGGGGGTACTGTTAGGGTCAGGACACAGGCAGATTTGGGGAGATTAGTCACCCGGCGACAAATCTCCTCTTCTTCAGTGCGACTAATCTTCTGCCTCCCCTGCCTTCCTGCCGGCTAAAATGTAAATCGCCGGCGGGATGGCACTAGGAGCAATTCGTTTTCCGAAGTCGCCAAAAGTTGCCTCACAAGGAAACTCCGGGCAACTTCGGAAAACAGGATAGGGTACAGAGGATGGTTGTTAATGGTACATTCTCTACTTGGAGTAAGGTTCTTAGTGGGGTCCCCCAGGGCTTGGTATTGGGGCCACTTTTATTTAACTTGTTCATTAATGACTTAGGGGAGGGTGTTGTAAGTAATGTATCAGTGTTTGCAGATGACACAAAATTATCAGCCCAATTAATTCCATCCAGGATGTGACACTTGCAACATGATCTTGACAAACTGGCAATCTGGGCAGCTAAGTGGCAAATGAGATTCAATGTTGATAAATGTAAAGTCCTGAACCTGGGATGTAACAATATCCACTTATACCCTTAATGGGACTGCACTAGGCAAATCCATAATAGAGACGGAGCTTGGAGTCCTTGTGAAGATGTGGAATTGTCTCCCTGAATCAGGGGTACAGGCTGATACATTAGATAGGTACAAGGAAGGGTCGGATGCTTTATTCACCAGTAGCTCCTCCCAGCAGACAGGAGGGAGCCAATGAGATTAGAGGAGGGAAAGGGGTGTTACAGGGAGAGCTGGGAAGTGAATCAGTTCTACAGGCTGATACATTACATAGGTACAAGGAAGGGTCGGATGCTTTATTCACCAGTAGCTCCTCCCAGCAGACAGGAGGGAGCCAATGAGATTAGAGGAGGGAAAGGGGTGTTACAGGGAGAGCTGGGAAGTGAATCAGGGGTACAGGCTGATACATTAGATTGGTATAAGAAGGGGTTGGATGGTGTTTAGCAAGTGAGGGAATACAGGGATATGGGAGATATGGAAGAACTCCATGTTTCCCTTCATGAGTGCAAAAAATAAACTACGGTCCCAGGGATAATATAACCCCTTGTATGACACAATTATTGATTTATTGAAAATTTCTGCAAAGACTCTACTAATCACGCCCGCTGCCTCCTTCCCCAGGCTGTGCACAGTAAACTGGAACAGTGACCAGAGCAGATTAATGGCCTTTTTTTAGCCCAGAGTGAAACCAGCATCATATGTTATTCATTATTACCTACAAGATTGGGGGGGGGGTTTAATTATGCTATATGTCATTTTTAACAGTGCCATAACTACATGTACTAATTGGCCCTTTGGTTGTGTGTGTGGGGGGGGGCAGGCCACAGGATCTGCTGTATTAAAGTGCCCCTTCCCCACCCCTTGCCTACTTTAAAAGGGTTGTTCACCTTTTAATTAACTGTTAGTATGATGTAGCGAGGGATATTCTGAGACAATTTGCAATTGGTTTTCATTTTTTATTATTTGTGGTTTTTGAGTTATTTCGCTTTTTATTCAGCAGCTCTCCAGTTTGTAATTTCAGCCATCTGGTTGCTAGGGTCTACATTACCCTAGCAACCATGCACTGATCTGAATAAGAGACTGGAATATGAATAGGAGAGGCCTGAATAGAAAGACGAGTAATAAAAAGTAACAATAGCAATACATTTGTAGCCTTACAGAGCATTTGTTTTTAGATGGGGTCATTTGAATGCTGGAAAGAGGCAAACGAAAAAGAACATAATTCAAAATCTATAAAAAAAACATGATAAAAAATAAGCACAATGGTGGCCAGGTGCAGTAACCATAGTAACCAATATGTGATTGGCTGAACAGTAATGCTTCATACTGACTGGTCTGGTTGCTATGGGAGATAAGACTGTAGCAAAGTTTGCAGCTCAGTAAATGTCTTTAAGTGCCAAATACAATAATAAGTGTTTAAATCAAGTTCAGGACCAAATAAATCCATATCTGTTACTATAAATAGAAAATGAACGCTGTATCCTGACTGAGCTCATGTGTGAAGCAGAGCAATTTTTTTTAAGTGTATTTTATGTAACTGCAAACCAAAAACATGTTTCCTCTCGCCAGTCACACGGATGTGCCGGAGATCTGGAAATGTTCAAAGAAACTTCTTCACCTCGCCCCTCTCGCTTACTTGATATCCCATTCTTATTCTCACTCTCATTCTCAGCACTCGTGTCACAGGGAATTTGTCGCACACACAGACAAACAGACAGACGCAAATGATGGAGGAGCAGTGTAACGGCACCGCGGGGCACATGCAGATGGAACCTCTAAGAAACGGATCTGCAACCCGAATCTCCGACCCCGAAGTTCCAGAGACCCCCCCAGCCAGGGATGTGGAAGAGGGAGAAGAGCGAGGGTCCCGGACTCGGTACAGAAAGGTATGAGATGGGGTCAGGGGTGAGAGGGAAGGTGACAGCTGAGGGGTGGGGGGAATATAAAGAGAGTTAAAGTTCTGCAACTAATCAGTTCTGTGTATATGGGAATGTCCTACACTATCCAGACCCATCACCTCCCCTAACTCCCTGCAACTCCCGGCAGCCCCTCTACTCTTACCTCTTCTACTATTATTACTGTCCCTTTATATCTCACAGCAGATACACAGTTATTAACTATTGCATAAGCACTGGGCTGCCCTTGTAGCCTCTCTGCAGCACAACTACATCTCTCTCTGTCTAATTCTGTCCCTACAGGGGGCGAGTGTGTGACTAAGAAAGTGTCTCTCTATAAAGTGACTGCTCTGAACTGTAATAAGAACATTTCTCTGCTGGGGCCTCAATGTTCCTCCCACATTCTCCTGTCTCTGAGCTGGGGGGGGGGTGTTAGTATGAAATACAATTGCACCAGGCTGGACATATTGTGCCAAAGACCCACCCCTCCCTCTTACTCGCCCCCCCCAATAGTGAAGTGACAGGGAGGGGGGGTTCTGGCTCCCAAGGACCTACCCCTCCCAATCAGTCGCCCCCCTTCACCAGTGAGGTGACGGGGGTGGTTGTAAGGAGCGGGGCCCATGGAGGGACAGGGGGTGGCAGGTACAATGCGCAGCTACTGGGGGTCCCGCACCCCTCGGGCACAATAAGTCTTATCACAGGCTCAAGGGGGAGATTTTCAGCAGCACAAAAGTCCTAGAGCCAAAGCCTCCCACATAGGGCCACGCACATAGGGCCACACAAATAGGGCCACACAGTCGTGCTGAGCTGATCAGGTGCTGCTGACTAGAGAAGGACAGTCACTTACTTGGGTACATACAGGGGCTTCTCTACTGGGTTCAGCTCCAGTCTGAGCCAATCAAAGTCATTTATAATCCGGCCTGGATGGAACATTTCTCCCTTATTTCACCCCTTGGGACCCTCAGAACTGAGCACACAGCATGGAATAAGCACCGAAATAACACAAGTGAAAGTGCAACTGTAGAACCAGGAAACTGATTAAAGGAACTTTGTTTTTGCCTGAAAATGAGAGAGGCACTTCTAGAGAACAGCTTCACCACAATGTTACATTCTATTCTGATTCTGATAAGTCAGCAGTGCCCATACCATCTACTGATCACCAACTCTGGTAGATCCTGATCTACCTTTTGGACACCCCTGTAATAAGGCCTGCTGGAAAATATGCTGAATTTACCTCAGTTCCCTACTGCCCCAAAGTAGATTGCTATCTTCTGCACTGCTGGTCCTGACCCCATACACCATTGAAACAACATAGCACTAGTCAACTCTCCTCCAGCCAATACTCCATACATTCAATTCTATTTAAGAACAGATCCACAGTCAGAATCTGCAGTGCAGAGTAAAAGGCTGGTGGATAACTGCATTCAGTAGCAATTACATTTACGGATCATTTTAAATTCCTTGGGGAAAACAATTCGGTTCAAGTGCAAGACATAGAGCATATCGAGCTTAACAATTGCTATAAATGGACAGAACACTCCAGTCAGCCTGAAACTGCACATCTGGTTTGGTTCCTATAAAATGGAAAAAAGCTGATCTAACTCCCACATTTTAAAATGATTTATGATCTCAGGCTGACAATTTTAGGCCTGTAAGTCTGACACTTGTGGTGGGCAAGTGATCTGCAGGTTTGTTAAAGGATCACATTGAAGATTATGTTCAGAAGAATGAAATTATGAGTAGAAATCAGTGTGGCTTTATGAAGGCAAGATCATATCAAACAGCATAAGATGGTCATACACATGCCAGTCTGTGTCGTATCCACTGATTGATCCATGTTCCAAAAGGACAGAAAACATACAATAAGACATTCACTTACATGGTCACCTTTCTATTGTTCTGTTTATTGGGGGCTGACCACCCCAAAGACAAGAAGAGCAAGAAATGAGGAGGAGACACTGAGATGAAACTCCCTCATCTTACCTACCTTTCCACCGACCAATCAAAATTTTCCATCAAACCCGATAATCCTACAATCCACAAGGAATATGTAGTTTAACCACATCCTTCCACTCTTCCTGCTTGTTGTTAATACATGTGATATATTTTTGACAGATATGTGAAGGCAAAAAGAAATGGCTGTTGATAATAGGGGGGATTCTTGGTGTGGCCATGATCACCGTCATCCTCAGATGGAGGCTTAGAGCAGGTAAAATATTTATTCCCGAAACTCTTATTAAAGCACTTGAGGACTTTATTTATCCTGAATATTCCATTTATCTCTAGGTGCCCCGGCTGAGAACTATAATGGGACAGATGCTGATGGAAGGACAGTTGGCAATGGAAAGACATTTCTTGATGGAGAGACAGTTGTTGATAAAGACAATGAGACTGCTAGAGACTGTGAGAGACTGGTTTATGTATCTGCTAATAACAGTGACTCCTTTCAGTCCAGCTATGACTCCTGTGCCAGCAAAGGATATGAACTACTGAAAGAACCAGATATAGAAGTAAGTCCCACCCCACTCTTATTTATAAGGATACAGGCAACATTAATCACCAGATTAATAGCAACCCTATTGGATCACACTCTGTACAAACAGAACATTTCATCTGGGTTTTAATAGGTATAAGGCCAATCAATATCCGCTGATTGGTTAGAAAGCCCTAAGGGCTCTTACTCACGAGCGTTTCTTCATGCGCTCCCCTGCGCTCCGTTTGGCTGCGTTCAGCCGCAGGGGAGCGCAGGTCTAGACGCTGCTAATATCTTTCTATGTGCCTGTACTGACACAGGCGCATGTAAGCGCTGAACGCAGGAAAAATGCAGCATGCTGCATTTTTCTGCGTTTTTCAATGGTTCAGCGCTTACATGCGCCTGTGTCAGTACAGGCACATAGAAAGATATTAGCAGCGTCTAGACCTGCGCTCCCCTGCGGCTGAACGCAGCCAAACGGAGCGCAGGGGAGCGCATGAAGAAACGCTCGTGAGTAAGAGCCCTAAATCTGAAAACAATGGGTCATTTTATGGTGAAATCTTTGGGGGGAGATCCTTTTAGGCCCCTTTTGTTCCTGCCATGGACAGTATATTTCTGTTACTTATGTTACTGTTACACTCAACCTATATATTATACCTATATTACACATGCCTGTGATGCAACATAAGAGTAGTCACCACATACTTCATTGTATAGGCAAATATGTAATAGTTTTATAACTGTTTATGACTTTCTTTCCTTATCTTTTAACACTGGTCTATATTATTGGGAAGGGGCCGTTTAAAGGAGAACTAAACCCTGAAAATGAATATGGTTAAAAATGCTGTATTTCATATAGTGAGCTTATTGCACGAGGCTAAAGTTTCAGCTTGTCAATAGCAGCAATGATCCAGGACTTCAAACTTGTCACAGGGGGTCACCATCTTGGAAAGTGTCTGTGACAATATGACATCGTTGTTCTGCATTCTGATTGGTGGGAGAGCTTTTAATTGCTTGTTTTATAATTGGCCGATTGGGAGATTGGGAAGAACATTAACTGTATATATGAGCAAAGACAGTACAACACTACTATAGCTGACCCTTTTCTTCAGTTGCCTTACTTGTAAACGAATTGTAATCAAGTGCAATAATAATTAGTTCAATATATGTCGATTCTGCCCATGGCTTTCCTGTTCCTTTATTGTTTCTCCCCAGTGTCATTTTAATGTCCTTGTGCAGATAACAGTCTCTCTATTCCCTTGTTCCAGGTTAGGATACACTGTATTCCCCAAAGAGAGGATTTCTGGATTTATGCCCGACGTGATTGGTGAGTTTGTTTTGATCTAATGACCGGTCAGCTGTGTGTATTTACTGATAATTGCAAGATTTTGTTCATACTTTTCTTCCTAAGGACTTTTATAGACAGGCACATTTTTTGGTGCATTTGAGGCGCAGGTTTGAGTGCAGCTAGAGACATGAGCTAATTGAGTTTATTTATAGTAAGTATAGGCAAGTTGCAACTCCCAGCAGACAGTGGGGGTCTGGCAGAACGTTCTGTAGCTCCCATCTATCTGCAAGACTTACACTTGCCTGGGGAAGATACACTTCTTTCTTTTACAAAATGTATATAGAATTTACCTCACCCCCTTTTACTTAAGTAAAATCCCCTCACACAAGTTACATATTTTGGCCAAAATGTGTTACAGGTATGAGATCCAGAATGCTCATGAACTGGGGTTCTCCAGATAAGGGGTCTTTCCATAGTTTGGATCTCCATACCTTAAGTGTACTTATATTTACACATTAATTAAACCCAACAGGATTGTTTTGCTTCCAATACTACTACTGTTTTATTATTACACAGAAAAAGGAAATCATTTTTAACAATACAGCTAAGGGCTAAATTCCACGGCAGATTTTGTCAGATGGTGTTGGATAGACAGAACGAAAGCTACAAGTTGAATGTAGTCGCGTAGCTCAAAATATTATGGGACTGATACAAACATCTGCTGTGCTGTGTGGAACGCTGCATACTACATTTTTATCCGACGAGTCAAAATCTGATGAGTCTGACTGATTTACATTGACTGTCGGCAGGGCCGGATTTACATAATGGCGCCCCTAGGCCCACTACCGTTCCTTGCCGTTGTCCCCTCCAGGGGGACAGGAACAATGGGGTTTGGCGCAAGGCAAATTAAAAAAAATTTTCTATCTCCAACGCATCCCCAGTGTTTTTTAACTAATGTGGGTGTGGTTGGGCAGAGTGCCGCCCCCTAAAATCCTGCCGCCCTAGGCCCGGGCCTTGGTGGCCTCTCCACAAATCCGGGTCTGATTGTTGGATGTACATATATGAACAAACATCAGCTGACTTTATCTGATCTGACATTACATTCTAGCTATAGGGGGGAACAGATAAAAAGATATTGGTGGTCAGGGCCCACAATAAACAAACATTTGTGGCCAGGGTCCCCCCATTGAAAAATATTGGTGGCTAGGACCCCACATGAGAGAAAAAAATTGGTGGCCAAAATTAGTGGCCAGGCCCCCCCCCCACACATTATAAGAAATTTGGTGGCCAGGGCCCCTTAAACGTCCATGCCTTCCCAAAGTCAGCAGCTCTCAGAAAAATGGGGGGCCCAGCTAATCAAGTAAGTGTGGTGTGGCCGGGCCCCCCTTACCCTCGGGCCCCCTACAACTCTCCCCCCTGATGGCTGCCCTTAAGCAACAAATACTCTACTCACTATTTCTTTTACTCTTACCAAGAAGTGTCATAAAAATGGTGCCTGGAAGGACAGATGAAGCAAAAGCATAAACAACCTCACATCAATCGTCAAAGCCCAGAACATTTAATTAAACCAAACAAATAACTATCAATTAATGAATCAATACTACAACTCCAGTCTTTTAGTTATTATATTCCAGCCTATGGTCCCTGTCTACACACCAGGCGACTCCCTACACTCCATGTCACTAACCCATGTTTTATAGGGGCTAAACCCCCCCACGTACTTCATTGTTTTTAGCAGTTTTATGCCAAAAACCCTTCTGACTCAATTTCTACTAGGGATGCACGAATCCACTATTTTGGATTCGGATGAATCCCTGAATCCTTCTCGAAAGATTCGGCCGAATACCAAACCAAATCCTAATTTGCATATGCATATGCAAATTAGGATGGGAAGGGGAAAATATTTTTTACTTCCTTGTTTTGTGACAAAAAGTCACGTTTTCCCTCCCCGCCCCTAATTTGCATATGCAAATTAGGATTCGAATTCGGCCGGGCAGAACGCTGAACCGAATCCTGGATTCGGTGCATCCCTAATTTCTACTTTACTTTTGTGCCCCTAAAAGTTCCTTCCCAAAACCTGCTGACATTTTACACAAGTGAAGTATGAGGAATGTATAGGCAAATAAACAGCTCACTGTGAATTTCCCCTACATTGACTTATAACCTTTTCCCTATAGTGAGCCGTGCCCAGTGTACAACACTCAAGATGGAGTTTTTGATTTTCATTCCACCACAATGCGGCGTTTCCTCTGTGATCCACAAGCACCAAAACCAACTGATGGGTAAGGAGATCTCATGCAATGAATGTGATTGGAGTGTGAGTGCATGCAGCTGACCCATGCCAGAACAACGCTACTCACATGCAACCTCATTATCTCCCTAATCACATGGGGTTAGTTGGCAGTGGGTAACTTTAGGGGAAGCAGTAATTCCCATCTGAGGGGCAGAACATAGGATCAGCTTCCTCTATATCAGTGATCCCCAAACATGTTGCTCCCCAACCCCTTGGATGTTGCTCCCAGTGACCTCAAAGCAGGTGCTTATTTTTTAATTCCAGGCTTGGAGGCAAGTTTTGGTTGTATAAAAAACAAATGTACTGCCAAACAGAGTCCCCTGTAGGTTGCCAGTCCACATAGGGGCTACCAATAGCCAATCACAGAACTTTTTTGGCATATATTGGAATATTTTTCATGCTTGTGTTGCTCCTCAACTCCTTTTACAATTGAATGTGTCTCACAG
Source organism: Xenopus petersii (assembly GCA_038501925.1). Lineage (NCBI taxonomy): Eukaryota > Metazoa > Chordata > Amphibia > Anura > Pipidae > Xenopus > Xenopus petersii. Next base: position 4,801,833 of record CM076680.1, read on the forward strand.
GAAAAAAGGTTGGAGAACCCTTCTCTATAGAATTAAAATGCTGAGTGCCGCTGGCTCCCCTGCACAGCCTGGGAAAGTAGGCAGCAGGAAGTGGAACAGATGGGCGGGGCTAGTAGAGGTTTTGCAGAAATTTTCAATAAATCAGCCCAAAACAAAACTTTTTAAAGCACATTTCTTCTGCATTTGTACTGGCACATTCTTTAGTTTTTACACAATATGACCCTTTTTATAAAGGCAATAGCACTGTGCAATCTGGGAACCCTACCGAGCACCAATAATGGAGACATTTTGTGTAGAAATAAAAATGTACCAGTGTGTTATACTCCTTAGATACAGAAGAATGTGCTTTAAAAAATAGTGTTTCAGGCTGGTTTATTGAATATTTCTGCAAAAACCCTAATAATCGCTTCTCTTCCACTTCCTGCTCCCTGAATTCCCAGGCTGTGCAGGGAACTGAACCCTGTCTGTGCTTGTGTGACTGCAGGGCTGTGATTGGCTGTCCCTTCTGGCAGGGAACATTAGGACACGCCCACCCTCATTTAAAAACACAGACAGGGAGCAGAGAACATCTATAGGGAGCTCCAATAAAGGGGATAATTTTAAAGATAATAATTTTTAGCACCATGTAAAAGCAACACCATATATTACTTATAATTGCCTACAAAATTAGTTTTTTTTTTCATTTAACTATAATAAATGTCTCCTTTAAATTGACAGTTGGTTCTGGGAGCTTCACCAAAAGCAACAGAAAACACATCAGTAGCTTATATATATATATAGGTTCTTTAATAGAGACAGTCTCCCATGTACCTAGATAAACTATAAACCCCACACACAAATATTACTGTTTATATCATTTAAAAAGCTAATTTCACCCGATTCCACTTTTATATCTATTTAGAGCTAAGCATACAAATTAAATGTCTATAATCTATAAATTAAATGTTACTTTTCCTTTTCTCAAAGGCAAATATAACCGAGCGGCAGCAGAAGCCTCGGAGGAAGGAAGAACAGAAACTGTAACAACCAGACTGGGAAAGGGAATATGTTCCATTATTAGACTTGTATCAGTTATTGCTGCTCATCTAACACTCTGTGATCATATTGTTGAACTATTGTGTGTGTTGGGGGAGTGATAAAAATGAATTAATATGTCAAATATAGGCTAGAAAAGTTGTAAAAATCAGAAGGCAAATGACAAAAAGCAAAAGACCATTTATTTTTGTTTGAAGTTTTATCAAGGTGAACTGCCCTTTAAAGTTTGTCGCTTAAGTTTTACACCATTTACTACTTTATTATTTACCCCTTCTTATTTGTCCCTTGTTGGCATCAGGTGATTGGTTTGTTGTAACCACTGGGCAGTTTGCACCTACACCTGAACCAACCAATCAGAAGGTGGTATTATAACATTATTTCTTTTTTCCCTTACTGCCCCTTTAATTTATTCATATTCAATGCATTTAATTATTTATTTATATACAATTATATATATATATATATATATAATTATTTTTATTTATTCCCATCGGTCCCTGCCCCGGTGAAGTTTACAATCTAGGGTCCCTTTCACAGCCCCACACACTCTATGGTCAGTCCCATCAGGATCCAATTCACCTGCCTGTATGTATTTGGGGTTTTGGAGGAAACCAGAGAACCCTGAGGAAACCAAACAAACATGGGGAGTACATACAACCAGTGCAGGACAATTGGTTGAAAGAGAGAGAGAGAGATTTTTTTTTTATGTATTACTAGACATTGAGTTCTGTATGAAGAAACCCAAGCTACAGACTGTTTCAGGTTTACAAATAAGGAGGAGTTTAACCAGGAAGGGTAATTTTATTAAGTATCACGTCCTCCTACCGTTGTTCATAAAAATCAGGAAGCTGCACAATGGGAACAAGAGGTGCTGCTATTTATTGTATTTTATGATTTCTTGGTGCTGCTGCAATGAAATCAGAGCTGTAACAGTTCAGCAAGCCCAAGGCATACAAAAATAAAATATATTTGCACTGTCCTAATGAAGGTCCGTTTGTGTCTCTTGCCCATACAACAACATTTTTGGGGCCCCCTGGGCCCCGCCCACACTGACGCCCAAGATGCACCCCATAACCCGCCCACTCCACATCACAGTTAAAAGACCACACTGACATCAGCGCTAAAAAAGTAACCCCCCCCACACAAGTTATAAAAAGCTATTGATGGTCAGGGCCCCCTTATAAAAAATTGGGCCCCAAAAAAAAATGTAAAAAATAAATGTTTTTTTTAAAAAAAACATTGGTGGCAGGGGCCCCCTTATAAGTTAAAAAAAAATGTTGGGTTGGGCCCCAACAAAAAAAATAAAAAACATTGGTGGCAGTTATAAACAAATTTTTTGAAAAAAAACATTGGTGGCAGAGGCCCCTTTACAAGTTAAAAAAATTGGGGCCCCAACCAAATTTTTTTTTGGCCCCCCCCCCCAAAAAAACGTTAAAAACAAACTGGGGCCCCAAAAAAAAACTAAATTCAAAAAAAAAATTTTGGAAAAAAAAAAAAATTGGTGGCAGGGGCCCCATTACAAGTTAAAAAAAATTGAGGCCCCAAAAAAAAAATGTTTTAAAAAAACATTGGTGGCAGGGGCCTATAGAATATTAAAATAATACATTGGTGGCCAGGGGATTAGAAACAAAAAACACACAAACTGGTGTTCAGTAGAATTGAACTCGTGGCTTCAGTACTTCGCCTCCTTTTGTGACTTCAGGTCTTTTTGGGACTTCGGCTTTGGCTGTTTTTGTGACTTCGGGTCTTTTCGGCGCATCGGCTTCGGCTTTTCGGCACTTCCGAATTCGGCAACGCAGAGGCAAGACGTACGGCTCGGAAGCTCGTAAGGGGGGCCCGGATTTTCAAAAAATGCAGCGCTGCCGGGCCCCCCTTCATGCCCGGGCCCAGTGCGCTTGTCCCCCCCTGATGTTGGCCCTGGAGTGTGTGGCCCCAGCCTGTTCTGAGCAACTCCCGGGGGGCCCAGGTGTCAGTGGCCCCTCCTGCTGATAAACATTTGGCCTATTTCATGGCCATTCCCTATTTCTATGAGAACAAAGAGGCTAAATAGATGGAATAATAGATTATAGTATGTAAAGTATAGAGACTAGGAGAATAGAGTGGGGAGAGGAAGAATAATAATAGTACTGAGAGTGGCCCCTGGTCTGAGGTTTTTGGGTGGGCCCCTGGTGTCCCAGACCGACACTGCGCAGAACTCAGAGTAACAAGAAGTTTTTCAGAAACAGAATTACTGTATTCAAATGGGCTTGGAATCTGGAAAAGGCATTTTGTGGCAAGACAGGGTGACATGAACAGTATTTGACTCAATTCCGAAAAAAGTGAAGAGGAAAGAAGAGAACGACATTTAAACACAACAGGTCAGAGGGGACAGAAGCTGCGTATGATGAATATAAATAAACATCAATCAGGGAGGCAGAGGCTAAGACTAAACCAAAATTATTTTAAGTATATTAATTCAAAAGATGCAGGTCACGGCTACAACTACACTGCAATACTGATATAGATAAGTACAGACATGACTATTGGTATTTTATAGAGTCTCTGGTGGGTATTTAGTGTTATTCCTCCATGTCTGCCCATTACACACAATTACAGCCTGGCACTGCTTATTTTATACAAGTTTACGTGAAAGCTCCAATGTCTGACATGTTAAATAAAGTTTACTGTTTCATAAGATATGATTGTCGTGTCTGGGTGATGAGAGGGGGAAACCTGGATATTGAAGTATAAAGTAAACCCACTCACATTCATCAGTATTAATAGTTTGATTCCCATCAGCCTCTGGAACATGCATGTTACATGCAGTTTCCCCTGGGAGTATTATACTGACTGCTCTTGTGGTTTAAAAGACACACACTTAACCATTTGTTTATTTGAACATTTACGGTTTATTTATACATATCTTATCTCTCTCTCTCTCTCTATGCACTTTTACTATATTATTTCTGCACGGTTAACTATTTATGTGCTAGAACGCTGAAATGTATCTAGCTTTATTTTTCTCCATAGGCTCCAACATATTTGCTTTAGGTGTGGTATTTAATGCTGACCATTGCCATCTGAATTGTGCTTAGTACAGGGGAATACCTATGCTGCCATAGTTTTATGGGATCTCTCTGTACAGACTATGAGCAAACTTAGGGGCTGTTCCTGCTGAATTGTGCTTAGTACAAGGAATACCTATGCTGCCATAGTTTTATGGGATCTCTCTGTACAGACTATGAGCAAACTTAGGGACTGTTCCTGCTGAATTGTGCTTAGTACAAGGAATACCTATGCTGCCATAGTTTTATGGGATCTCTCTGTACAGACTATGAGCAAACTTAGGGACTGTTCCTGCTGAATTGTGCTTAGTACAAGGAATACCTATGCTGCCATAGTTTTATGGGATCTCTCTGTACAGACTATGAGCAAACTTAGGGGACTGTTCCTGCTGAATTGTGCTTAGTACAGGGGAATACCTATGCTGCCATAGTTTTATGGGATCTCTCTGTACAGACTATGAGCAAACTTAGGGACTGTTCCTGCTGAATTGTGCTTAGTACAAGGAATACCTATGCTGCCATAGTTTTATGGGATCTCTCTGTACAGACTATGAGCAAACTTAGGGACTGTTCCTGCTGAATTGTGCTTAGTACAAGGAATACCTATGCTGCCATAGTTTTATGGGATCTCTCTGTACAGACTATGAGCAAACTTAGGGGACTGTTCCTGCTGAATTGTGCTTAGTACAGGGGATACCTATGCTGCCATAGTTTTATGGGATCTCTCTGTACAGACTATGAGCAAATTTAGGGACTGTTCCTGCTGAATTGTGCTTAGTACAGGGAATACCTATGCTGCCATAGTTTTATGGGATCTCTCTGTACAGACTATGAGCAAATTTAGGGACTGTTCCTGCTGAATTGTGCTTAGTACAGGGAATACCTATGCTGCCATAGTTTTATGGGATCTCTCTGTACAGACTATGAGCAAACTTAGGGGCTGTTCCTGCTGAATTGTGATTAGTACAGGGGAATACCTAATACCTAATTCCAGGGGTACCCAGGGTACAAATAAGCACTCACCCCAAATCTCCCCCTAACTGACCTTCAGGCCTTAGCTCATAACTCAGCTCATAACAAGGTTACAGATATATAGAAACATTGGGGTGTCACCCTGCTATAGTTCTAGGGGTACCCAGGGTACAAATAAACACTCACCCCAAATCTCCCCCTAACTGGCCTTCAGACTGGGCCCCCTTAGCTCATAACAAGGTTACAGATATATAGAAACATTGGGGTAACAGTCACCCTGCTATAGTTCCAGGGGTACCCAGGGTACAAACATTATATTACCATAAGAAATAAGGGAAAATGACAGATCCCTTTCCAACTAAACTGTTTAGAAGATAAGATAGATGAGTGAAAGTTTTGAGGCATAAAACAGTGACATAGGTCAGCAAGATAGATAATGGGTTAGTTGTGAGCTGCAGGGAGTCTGTTACACTTCTGTTATTTACATTTACTTGTCCTTTAACTTATTCCCGGGGGTGTCATATACACTGCTCTATTGTACTGATTCTATATACAAACTATTCTCTCCCCCTCCCCCGCTGCTCGTTTGCTGTCTGTCCCCTCCCACATTTTCTCTTCCTCTCCCACTACTTTGTGTCTTCCTGTTCTATTCATTTAACTCCCTCCTCCCTGTTTCTTTATAACTCTCTGTTCTGCTCATTTCCTCTGCTCCTCCCTCTGTTCTGTAACACTCTCCTGTCGGTCACTTTTTGCTCTATTCATTGAACCCTATGCCTCCCTGCTAGTTTCTCTCTTTATTGGTTTCCCTCCCTCCACTGCTGATTCTCACTCTGTTATGCTCATTTCCTCAGCTCTATTAGTTTAACCCCTTCCTCTCCTGCCAGTTTTTCTCCATCCCTGTTCTACTTGTACTTGTTTATATATCTCTTGCGCTCTCTCTCTCTCTTCTACTTGTTTCTCCCCCCTCCCTGTTTTAATTGTTTCTCCCCCTCCCTGTTCTGCTTTTCTCACTTGCTCTGCCTCCCTGTTCTGCTTGTTTCTCGCTTGCTCTCCCTGTTCTGTTTGTCGCTCTCTCTCCCTGTTCTACTTGTTTCTCTCCCTCCCCCGTTCTGCCTCTCTAGCTCTCCCCCTGTTTTGCTTTCTTGTTCTCCCTCCTTGTTCTGCTCGTTTCTCACTTTCCCTCCCTCCCTCCCTCCCTCCCTGTTCTAGTTGCTTCTCGCTCGCTCTCCCTCTGCTCTGCTTGTTTCTCGCTCACTGGTGCTCCGCTCTGCTTGTTGCTCGCTCTCCCTCTGTTCTGCTTGTTTCTCTCCCTCTCTCCCTCGCCCTCCCTCCCTCCCTCTCTCCCACCCTCCCTCCCACCCTCCCTCTCTCTCACCCTCCCTCCCACCCTCCCTCTCTCCCTCTCTCCCACCCTCCCTCTCTCCCTCTCTTTTGCTTGTTTTTCACTTGCTCTCTCTCCCCGTTCTGCTTGTTTTTCACTTGCTGTCCCTCCCCGTTCTGCTTGTTTCTCGCTCCCTCTCTTGCTGCTTGTTTCTCTCCCTCCCTCCCTTACTGTTTTGCTTGTTTTACCCTCCCTCCCTTCCTTCCTATTCTGCTTGTTTCTCTGTAAGGTATATTGTTCTAAGTAAATGATCAGGCAGCAGCATAAGACAGGTATGTGCAGGCTGAGAACACAGGACAGAGGGTGGGAGGGGAGGAGTTAGGCTGCTAAAGCTGCAGAGTTCAGCCTGTCAGTGCTGTGACCACTTCCTGTGAGAATGAACAGACACTCCCACTCCTCATTTCAGCCTTGACTCTGAGCAGAAAGCGTCTCTCTGCAGCTCTGATATAATAATTGTTTTAGGCGGTAAAATGCTATCAAAACATTTTATTTGCTGCATCATTACATGTTTGAGGAAGGATGAATAATATATCAGAATATGAAGTTTATATAAAATGTCTCCTTTAAAAAAAGACCAAGTTAAATGGAATATGGAAAGTAAGGGGCTGGAGTCTTTAGAGGCTGTATTAGAGTTAATTATCACTTCAGTCCTCCCTCGCCACTTCCCCAGCCCCCCACCCAGTTAAAGGCAGAGTCGGACCAGGGGGCCCACCGGGCTGCTGTCCCAGGGCTGTTCTGGGTGTGGATTTTGGTGCCGGCAAGTCCAACCCTGGTTGCAGGGTCTTTATTCTATTTGTAATACTGGTATTTAGAACCTAAAGAAGAGTATAAAGAGAAATACTGCTTTATATAGTAATTACATTTATTTAACGTTATCGACTCCTGTAATGAGTGTATATCTAACTATGCTTCTGCTTTATTCTATAAGGCAACATTTTTATGATTGGGCTTACTCTCATTAAACTTGCTACTTCAAATCCTTATTTGTGGAACATTTTACCATGATTTTACCCCACCTGGAGTATGGGGGGGAAGTGCAGTTTTGGACTCCAGTCCTTAAAGGAACAGTAACGCCATAAAATGAGTGTTTTTAAAGTAATGAAAATATCATGTAGTGCTGTCCTGCACTGGTAAAACCGATGTGTTTACTTCAGAAACACTACTATAGTTCGTATAAACAAGCTGCTCTGTAGCAATGGCAGAAATTGAAAAACGGCTATATGGCACAGGTTAACTAATGGATAACAGATAACACCATTAGACAGAGTTTATCTGCTGTGTAACCTGAGCCTTTTCTCCTTTGAATGTATGTCCCTATTGTTACACAGAAGCTTATTTATATAAACAATAGTAATGTTTCTGAAGCAAACACACCAGTTTTACCAGTGCAGGGCAACACTGCATTATATTTGTATTTGATGTTTCTGTTCCTTTAAGAGGGATATAAATGAGCTGGAGAGAGTGCAGAGACTAAGTGCAACTAAACTGGTTAGAGGGAGGGAAGAGTTAAATTATGAGGGGAGACTGACAAGGTTGGGGTTGTTTTCTCTGGAAAAAAGGCGCTTGTGAGGGGACATGATTAGACTTTACAAGTACATTAGAGGGCATTATAGACCTTTTTACCCATAAAGTGGATCACGTATCAGAGGCCTCCCCTTCAGACTAGAGGAAAAGAAGTTTCATTTAAAGGAACAGAGTAGGGGGTTCATCACAGTCAGGACAGTGAGGTTGGGGAATGCACTGCCGGGTGATGATTCAGTTAATGACTATAAGAGGGACTTGGATGATTTCTTGGACAGACATAATACAAAGACTATTGTGATATTAAACTCTATAGTTAGTATAGATATGGGTATATATCATTTATGTGACAGTAGGGAGGGGTGTGTGTATGGGGCTGGGTTTTCATTTGGAGGGGTTGAACTTGAAGGACTTTTTTTCAAGCCAACTTCACTATGTATATTTTACTTTCTTTATTGTACCCTTGGTATTTTTATCTGTTATACCTCCCAGCATGCACAGCCAGAGGGAACACATGAAGAACAAACAAGATGCACTTACTGCATACCGACTCGCTTCAATAGGTACAAAGAGGTGAGTGGGACTCTTGTAAATTTTAATATTTATTATTCTGATGGGGATTTTTTATTTATTGACTTAAAGGGATACTGTCATTGGAAGAAATTTTTTTTTTCCAAAATGAATCAGTTAATAGTGCTGCTCCAGCAGAATTCTGCACTGAAATCCATTTCTCAAAAGAGCAAACAGATTTTTTTATATTCAATTTTGAAATCTCACATGGGGCTAGACATTTTGTAAATTTCCCAGCTGCTCCTAGTCATGTGAATTGTGCTCTGATAAACTTCAGTCACTCTTTACTGCTGTACTGCAAGTTGGAGTGATATCACCCCCTCTCTTTTCCCCCCAGCAGCCAAACAAAAGAACAATGGGGAGGTAATCAGATAACAGCTCCCTAACACAAGATAACAGCTGCCTGGTAGATCTAAGAACAACACTCAATAGTAAAAACCCACAATGTCCCACTGAGACACATTCAGTTACATTGAGAAGGAAAAACAGCAGCCTGCCAGAAAGCATTTCTCTCCTAAAGTGCAGGCACAAGTCACATGACCAGGGGCAGCTGGGAAATTGACAATATGTCTAGCCCCATGTCAAATTTCAAAATTGAATATAAAAAAATCTGTTTGCTCTTTTGAGAAATGGATATCAGTGCAGAATTCTGCTGGAGTAGCTCTATTAACTGATGTGTTTTGAAAAAAACATGTTTTCCGATGACAGGATCCCCTTTAAATGTGCCCCCCTACAAATCCTTTAAACCACATATTAGTGCTACGCAATATGTTGGCGCTATATAAATACATGTTGATAATAATAATTAGAGGAGTGCATTCTGCTGTAGTTTTTGCCCCCCACAAATGTCACCTGCCTTATCCTTGTGATGTCACAGACAGGGGTTGTGTAACAATTTTCCATTAGCGACTGTCCCTATTAATTGTCCTGGGCAGAGACCAGTGCAGGTGTTGCCAGATGCTTCCATGTAATGGCATTTATTTTAAATATAAATTAATAACAAAAAATCAGTTACAAGTAAAATATATCCCCATTGTAACATGAGCTCATTTAGTTTGGTGTAGAAAAGGTGCATAAACAAGATCTGTCAGATATAAATATACTTTTTTTAGCAGTATTTCATTTATTTATTTATTTTTTTTAAACATGCCTAATTCGACAGAAAACTGTGTATCCCTTAGGCTCAGTGTCATTCAACCCCTCCCACACCTTGTACCATTGTGACATGTTGGATTCTGGAAATTGAAGTCCCTCTGCTTTCCAGAGAGTCTGTGCCACCCACTATGGAAAGCAATTGTACCTAAAATCTCAGAACCCATCACTTTGCAAGGGGAGGGAAGGATTGTATGACACTGTGAGCCTAAGGGAGCAGGCAAAGAGTTTGTCAGTGTATTATCCAAATATATCCTCATCTGGACAGTCAAATAGAGTTCATGCTCCTTTTCTACATAACCCAACTGAAAGGTTATAGTTTCCCTTTATGCAGGTTTGAAAATCCCATTGGACATGGACCACTGTGAATTAATTGTACATGAATCTTTGAAGGGGGTTACACATTCCCAATTAAACTCAAACCGCAGCCCTGTGAGTTTGGATCTCTGTTATGTATTCTCTTCATCTATATTAACCCCAATCTATTAATGTGTGTCTCAATCAGCCTTGGCGATCATGATTACTGTTTCTGAAAGGTTTCTTGTTTTCCTGCTCTGCTGCGATGTTGCTGCTTTAGCTCTTCACTCATTGCTTCTGCTGATTCCATGTGCTTCTGCAGTCAGTGACTTTGCCTGAGGATTTCTACAATGACCCAGGTATGGATACTTTAAGCCTCTCAGTCTCCCAGAGTAAGGCTGTTAGTAGTCCTGGTGTAGCCACTGGGGTTGTAGGAATGTGGGGAACAGCACATAGATTTGGATTTATTAAACAGTTGGTTGAAAGGGATTGCAAGGGGCTAATGTATTTTCCTGCCTGAACACTTGATTGCACAAGTATGCTTCTTATCAAATACACACAAGTTGTAGACTGTGTAAACATACTTTAGCCACTCAGGTGTTCAAACATTACCAAATACAGGGTAATCACATTGTGTATGACATCACAATGGAATCTCTTTGTTTACTATGCTATATAAGTTGTAGTACTACCCATAATAAACTGAACTTGCTTTGCAACACACAAGCCTACTGTGTCATTCTTTGCAAGACCCCTGCGCAGTGTATCTGGAGGGTGCAATCAGATGGTTTCTGCCGTGCCAAGACGAGCCGGTTCGCCTAGGGATAGCACAAGGATAGCACAGTGAAAGCCCGGGATTTCCCCTGTTCCTTTCATTGGTGCCACATTCCCAGCAGCCCTGAATATTTATATAGATTTTCCCCTTTCTATCAATTATATCTGTCTAATGAACTCAGCCCAATTATTAATTTGTCTTGTTTTTAGATTTTCTTTAATCAATGGAAGATCATCTGTATCCTGGCTGGAGTCCTAGTTTGTTTAGTAGTTGTATTTCCAGTCTCTGTCCATTTCTATAATACCGAAAAAACCTCAAACGGCAACACAACTCTAAATATTTCCAGAGAACTTTCACGAAGTAAGTGCCCATATTTGCTCTGTCCTGATAAATGTCATTATTTTATGTTTCCAATAGGGATCAGATAGGATCTGTGCAGCCACTGGGACAGAATGTTCTGTTATACAGATAGCTAGAATCTCAGCTGCCATAAAGCAGGACAGGACTGCTGCTTACAATGGGGATCAGATAGGATCTGTGCAGCCACTGGGACAGAATGCTCTGTTATACAGATAGCTAGAATCTCAGCTGCCATAAAGCAGGACAGGACTGCTGCTTACAATGGGGATCAGATAGGATCTGTGCAGCCACTGGGACAGAATGTTCTGTTATACAGATAGCTAGAATCTCAGCTGCCATAAAGCAGGACAGGACTGCTGCTTACAATGGGGATCAGATAGGATCTGTGCAGCCACTGGGACAGAATGTTCTGTTATACAGATAGCTAGAATCTCAGCTGCCATAAAGCAGGACAGGACTGCTGCTTACAATGGGGATCAGATAGGATCTGTACAGCCACTGGGACAGAATGTTCTAATGTTCTGTTATACAGATAGCTAGAATCTCAGCTGCCATAAAGCAGGACAGGACTGCTGCTTACAATGGGGATCAGATAGGATCTGTGCAGCCACTGGGACAGAATGCTCTGTTATACAGATAACTAGAATCTCAGCTGCCATAAAGCAGGACAGGACTGCTGCTTACAATGGGGATCAGATAGGATCTGTGCAGCCACTGGGACAGAATGTTCTGTTATACAGATAGCTAGAATCTCAGCTGCCATAAAGCAGGGCAGGACTGCTGGTGATGGAGGTGTAGGTTTTTAGACTAAGCTTTTTTGGGAAGGACCCTCTTTACCTCTCTGCATTTTCTAGCCATTTTTTTTCTCAGATTCTAGTTTCTCTCTTGAAGAACCTGATTGGAAGTCGTGCAATGGAGTAAATGTTAATATTTCCAACCAAGAATTGTCCTTTAAAGGCAGCCAAGATCACTGTGCCAAGTACCAGGCCCGACTGCTTGATATGAACTCTGCCAAGGTAACTGAGTGTATAGGGGAGTTACACACATACTCTTCTTTCTTTCAATGATTGTTGCAAGATTTGGTCTATAATATTGTCTAGATTGGAATTTGAACAATCACAAGCTGTATCTACGTTTGCTAGGTGGCTCTGAAGTAAAGACGGGGCTACATTTTGACAACTGATTCATGAGTGCACTGAACTTGTTCCGTTATATTACAGACCATACAAGATTGCATCATGGAGAATGACGAATACTGGGTTGGACAGGACTGTGAATTGTGAGTAACTCGATAAAATAAAAATGACCATAAACCACCATAATGTGGGTCACATGTTAGGAGGCTGTATTATTATACAATGGTGATATGCTGGGATGCTAAAAACCTCTTCTTAGAGGGCCACATCCAACTTTAAAGGGATCCTGTCATCGGAAAACACGTTTTTTCAAAACGCATGAGTTAATAGTGCTGCTCCAGCAGAATTCTGCACTGAAATACATTTCTCAAAAGAGCAAACAGATTTTTTTATATTCAATTTTGAAATCTGACATGGGGCTAGACATATTGTCAATTTCCCAGCTGCCCCTGGTCATGTGACTTGTGCCTGCACTTTAGGAGAGAAATGCTTTCTGGCAGGCTGCTGTTTTTCCTTTTCAATGTAACTGGGACCTGGATTTTACTATTGAGTGTTGTTCTTAGATCTACCAGGCAGCTGTTATCTTGTGTTAGGGAGCTGTTATCTGGTTACCTTCCCATTGCTCTGTTGTTTGGCTTCTGGGGGGAAAAGGGGAGGGGGGTGATATCACTCCAACTTACAGTACAGCAGTAAAGAGTGTTGAAGTTTATCAGAGCACAAGTCACATGACTTGAGGCAGCTGGGAAATTGACAATATGTCTAGCCCCATGTCAGATTTCAAAATTGAATATAAAAAATCTGTTTGCTCTTTTGAGAAATGGATTTCAGTGCAGAATTCTGCTGGAGCAGGACTATTAACCTATTCATTTTGAAAAAAATGTTTTTTTCCCATGACAGTATCCCTTTAAACTGAACAATCTTAAAGAAATATTTTTTATTGTTTTAAACCCATGTAGGACACTGAGCTACACCGATTATAGACATGAGGTTTTATGCAATAAATCAAAAATGGGTAACACTGGCAGCAGAACCAGAATTTTGGTACAAACACAGGGGGCTGCCTGTTTTTATGACAGTTGCATTATGTGCTGTGTGTGTTAATAGGGGCCTATGTTGGTAGGTAGTACCAGCCTGCAGGCAAGTTACTATGAGATTCCTTAGTCTGGGATACGTTTTTGATCCCAAAGTTGGCCTCATCCCAAAAAGAAGTAACCCCTAAAATGAGGCTAAAAATGTCTTATATAGTGAACGAAGTTTCAGCTTGTCAATAGCAGCAATGATCCGGGACTTCAAACTTGTCACAGGGGGTCACCATCTTGGAAAGTGTCTGTGACACTCACATGCTCAGTGGGCTCTGATTGGCTGTTGAGAAGCTAAGCTTAGGGCTTGTCACTAATTATCCAGCAGAAAATGAGCTTCCCTGGCTGTAATAGAAGCTGATGCTACAGGTTTGCTGATTATTCAATTCTGATGCTAATTGCACTGGTTTCTGTGCTGCCATGTAGTAATTATGTGTATTAATTACTAATCAGCCTTATATTGTGACATTTCTATTCTATGTGTACTGTATATTGTGAGTGGCTCCCTAAGCTCAGTAAGTGACAGCAGCACAGAGCATGTGAATCAGTGAATCAGCAGAAAAGAAGATGGGGAGCTACTGGGGCATCTTTGGAGACACAGATCTTTACTGCTAAAGGGCTGTGGTTGCCTTGGGCTGGTACAGAAGGACAAAACATCATGTACAATATTTCTAGCTACTTTAGTTAAGTTTAAGTTCTCCTTTAAGGGTGGACTTTAACTAATATTTATATTCAAGGTGCTATATCAGGTACATGAGTGAGTGCTATGGTAACCCAATTGGCATATGAAGCTGGAAAGGAATGGCTCATCTATATACTAAATGTATGTGCTTGTAATACTGACATAGGTAAACGGATGTGTCACAGGATTTTATGGATAGTTCTGCTACTTTATTAAACTTGCTGCTTTTTTTTAAAAAACAAAACGCTGCTTTTTATGACGTTTCTTCAATGGGAAATTCTTGGCTGTGTTCATGTATAAAGGAAGCCTGGACCCATATGCAGCACTGGCGTCTGTCTATAAATCATGTCTCTATATGTGTCCTGCTCTTGTCAGTCTCACTGTTTAACCCTCACTTACTGTATATCTGACTCGCCCGTGAATTTATTCCTCATTGTGTATTTATTCCTTCTGGTTTATTCCTGCAGAATGAACAATTCAACCTGCAAAGTTTTCAACAAACCTGAATTTGTGCAGCTTCATCACAGCACGATGAGACGGTTTATTTGTACTAAGTAGTGTGACGGCATTAGGTCCGAGTTTTATTGTCGGCAGTAAGTGAAATACCTGTACTTTGTATTGATGGACACACACAGGTTTAATGTGACTGGGCTTTTTAAATGTTTGTCCTTTTATTGTTAAAGATTGACTGACTTGTTGCCGCTTTTATTTGTCTTGTTTACATTTTTTTTTTTAAATTCTCAATTGCTTAATTTTATTTATATATACACTCGTATTTCTCATAAATCCGTTCTAATGTATATGTGGCAGAGTGACAGGACATTTTGCACAGACCTGGTCTAAATCTTTAATAAATTGTGTCTTAAATGGGCCAAAGGGAGTATTAAGGAACTTCCCATTTAGACTGTAAGCCCTTCAGGGTAGGACCCTCCATCTTTTTATGAAGGAAAAAGAATGAGCCCTAGTGTTGTACCTTCCCACCTAATGGTCTATAATTCTCTTTAAATGGTAAAAGTTAAATGTTATTACTATATTTAAAACCAGCACATGTCCAGATTGAGAAGATCAAATTAACTCAACTGCTTACAGTAAAGTGTAAAATAGAATGAAGGCTAGAAATGCTGGATTTTGTATATTAAACATGAACTTACTGCACCACAAGTCTAATCAAACAAATGATTTATGCTTTCAAAGTTGACCACAGGGGGTCACCATCTCTTAACATTGTTATACATCTTTGCAAGACCAAGACTGTGCACATGCTCAGTGTGGTCTGGGCTGCTTAGGGATCATCATAAATGATCAAAACAGCACAAGTCAAATAATATCTGCCAGAAGCCGATACAACAAGACTGATTAATAATCAGAATATACCGACTGCACTGTGTTGTCATGTGATCTAATGTGGATTTTATAGTTTTTGTATTGTTTATTACAAACTTTCTCCAACTCTGCAGAACCAGTTTATCTGTTAAAATCTGGCTCCATGATCTCTGTCCCTGCAGCTGGAGTTGGAAACAGTAAAGGGGATGTAAAGGCAAAAATAAAATCCAATACAAATCTCTACACAGTCAACGACTGCTCGACAGGGAAACAAACAAAGCTGCTTGAGTTCTGCATGGCTGGGAAGGCAGGAGCTCCCCCTGCTGTTCATAAGTATGATTGTTTCCCTGCAGAACAGTTAGGGACCGTCTGACAATTCCTATCCACAGCAGTAAATGAAGGAAGAATTTCACTGCATACAGTCAGGTTTCTTATAAAAATGGTACACATTTTTTATTTAAACTATATTGGATTTAGGTTTCTTTTTCATTAAAGAAGTAAAAATTGTATTTTATTTTTTGCCCTTTACATGCCCTTTAACAGGAACATGCTCATGGGGAACAAATCATAAACAGCTCCCAGTTTTGCGGTTTGTAGTATGGATATGCTCTTTGTTTAGCCGTGGGGGAATCATTCAGCTTGTGCAGCCGGCGGTGCTGGAAAGCTGTTCAGCATTCTAATACATGTGTGCAACTCACATTCCAGCCCTCTCCCTCCCCCAATATTTAGCGAGAGTTCAGACGCCCTGCCTGCAGAAACTAAAAGAAAAGAGCCGGATACGTGTTGCACCCGGTGTTACCAGGCTTTGTCAAGGGCTTTGCAAAGGTACAACACTAGGGGACAGATATATCAAAGTTTGAAGTGAAAATTCAATCTAATTTTGAGAATTTTTGTGTACTTTGACTAGGAAATAGTCCAAAGACTAATTTATCATGTACTGTCTCTTTAAAAATTTGATTTCAACCATTCACAATCTAAATCCTTCTGAATTGCTGTTTTAGCCTATGGGGGACGTCCTAGAACCTTTGGAGTCAATTGGTGGAATCAACTTATTTATTGCTTCAATTTGTACCATTCGAATTTAATCGAATACGGACCTATTCGACCAAAAAAGCTTTTAACGTTTTTTAAATTCGGCCCTTGATAAATCTGCCCATAGGGGTCATTCTTTATCTTTTTCCTTCATAATCCTTGTTCGATATTATTGTTCGATATTATTGTTAGATATTGTTTCTTATTATTGTGACCATTTGTTTTTTTACTACTAATCTATTGTTTTGCTCTGCAATGTAGTTTTACTATTTCTTGAGTCTGTGCTGTAATTTTAGAAATAAATGGTGACTGGCGAAAAATGAACGGACAAATGCTTTAATGTTACTAATTGTTACTCTGGGTCTTTGAGTCCAATAATCTTCCTGTTTCAGTTGTAACATTGTTTTTTTTTTTCTACTTAATGGGTTAGGTTACCTTTAAATTAAAATGATTCTATCATGGGAAAACATTAGTTATGGGCAGATTGAGAAACTTGACCAGAACCTGCACTGGGCTTCCCTCCTCCATTTATAGACCTATGCTGACCCACCTTGTCGATGACATCACAAAAGGGGCAGGGCAGGCGCAAGCCTATAAAACGGGAAGTCGTAAGCCGGCAGTCTAAGGTCGCGGGTGGGGAGAGCAGGCAGAAGAGCGCAACCAAAACCTGCCGTGACCCGCATGGGGTATAGGAAAGTTGGCAGGATCCGTGGGTATCAGGCCACGATCACTTTAAAGCATGATTTTTTTTTTTTTCCAAAAATGTGTTAAAGGGGTTGTTCACCTTTAACTCTTAGTATGATGTATGATTTTTATTTGTGGTTTTTGACTTGTTTAGCTTTTTATTCAGCAGCTCTCCAGTTTGCAATTTCAGCCATCTGGTTGCTAGGTTCCAAATTCCCCTAGCAACCATGCACTGATTTGAATAAGAGACTGGAATATGAATAGAAAGATGAGTAATAAATAGTAACAATACATTTGTAGCCTTACAGAGCATTTGTTTGTTAGATGGGGTCAGTGACCTCCACTTGAAAGCTGGAGTCAAAAGAAGAAAGCAAATAATTGAAAAAAAAATAGAATTAACCATTCTATAACATACTAAAACAAGTTAATCCCCCCCCTCCCCTTTAGGGCCAGGGGCACATGAGCAGATTCGGGGAGATTTAGTCCACCGAACTGCCTTCCACCTGCTAAAATGAAAAATTACCTGCGGCAATGCACTCGCGGCATTTCAATTTCTGAAGTCGCCTGAAGTTTCCGCATGTGGCGACTCCGGAAAAAGAAGCGCCGCGAGTGCCATTGTGCTGGTGTTTTCTCATAGCAGGGGGAAGGCAGTTTGGGGAAATTGTTGCCTTGAAGAGGCGATTAGTCACCAGGTGACTAAATCTCCCCGAATCTGCCCATGTGCCACTGCCCTTAATTAGTGCTACTCTAGTACCCAGGCAGGAGAAACAATTGCTTATCTGAAAGCAGATCTGTTGTGCAGTGTTGTCTCCTTCTGAAAGCACAAAATCTGCCTCAATATACTGAGAAGCCTTCACACCAGTTTTGCACATTTATTGCTTCAAGAGTGAGATAATATTTCACTGTTCAGACCTAATAAATCTGTCGTCTCTGATATTCATTCATCTGCCTTTTTACAGTGCCCCCTCCTCATCTCTGGACTTGATTAGGCGGTTTTGGATTATCTACATATGAAACTATCTGACTGCTACAGTCTACTATTTTATCCAAATGCATTAAACCATCACTACTATTGATTTGTTGTGTATTGATATAAAGCTTTATGAATTATGGACAGAGATTAGATAAAGAACATTAGCAGAGGGTAACTTCCATGGGCAGATTGTAATTCAGGTTTGGGAGGTTTAAACCAGCAGGGCAAATTTAAAGAACTCAGATGTGACAGACAAATGGATTTTCCCCATGCCCAGAAGGAAGCAGTCAGGTTTCTACTTTGTCTGTGCAGGAATTTTGCAGCAATCGTCATTTGGTCAAAAGCCAGTGTTTGAGTTTGGGCCGTCGGGGGACCTTACATTATGAACAGACCTGATTCTATAGTGGGAATCTGTGAAAGTGCTCAGTTCATGCAGGTGTTGCTCTCCAACTTATTTTTACATTTGAATATGGCTCACGGGACCCCTGCACAGGGCAGGACTGGGAGTAAAAAGCAGCCACATGTAAACACGCGATGGTCTTGTACTCATCCACTCATATATTGGGGTGAAACTGCAAATAAATGATGTGCATAAAGAGCTGCCTTTCTCACTTAAGTGTAAAATATGTTAAGTATTCAGCTTTGTGCCTTTATATGGTCACAGAACATCCCCTCAGTGACTTCTAATATCCTTATCATTTACAGTAGGGGGTACATTATCCCTTATAATAAAGGAGTGATACTCAGAGTTCCCTGTATAACTCAACCTGCAGCCTTGTGCCTTTATATGGTCACAGAACAACCCCTCAGTGACTTCTAATATCCTTATCATTTACAGTAGGGGGTACATTATCCTTATAATACATGAGTGATACTCAGAGTTCCCTGTATAACTCAGCCTGCAGCCTTGTGCCTTTATATGGTCACAGAACAACCCCTCAGTGACTTCTAATATCCTTATCATTTACAGTAGGGGGTACATTATCCCTTATAATACATGAGTGATACTCAGAGTTCCCTGTATAACTCAGCCTGCAGCCTTGTGCCTTTATATGGTCACAGAACAACCCCTCAGTGACTTCTAATATCCTTATCATTTACGGTAGGGGGTACATTATCCCTTATAATACATGAGTGATACTCAGAGTTCCCTGTATAACTCAGCCTGCAGCCTTGTGCCTTTATATGGTCACAGAACAACCCCTCAGTGACTTCTAATATCCTTATCATTTACAGTAGGGGGTACATTATCCCTTATAATACATGAGTGATACTCAGAGTTCCCTGTATAACTCAGCCTGCAGCCTTGTGTCTTTATATGGTCACAGAACAACCCCTCAGTGACTTCTAATATCCTTATCATTTACAGTAGGGGGTACATGATCCCTTATAATACATGAGTGATACTCAGAGTTCCCTGTATAACTCAGCCTGCAGCCTTGTGCCTTTATATGGTCACAGAACAACCCCTCAGTGACTTCTAATATCCTTATCATTTACAGTAGGGGGTACATTATCCCTTATAATACATGAGTGATACTCAGAGTTCCCTGTATAACTCAGCCTGCAGCCTTGTGTCTTTATATGGTCACAGAACAACCCCTCAGTGACTTCTAATATCCTTATCATTTACAGTAGGGGGTACATGATCCCTTATAATACATGAGTGATACTCAGAGTTCCCTGTATAACTCAGCCTGCAGCCTTGTGCCTTTATATGGTCACAGAACAACCCCTCAGTGACTTCTAATATCCTTATCATTTACAGTAGGGGGTACATTATCCCTTATAATACATGAGTGATACTCAGAGTTCCCTGTATAACTCAGCCTGCAGCCTTGTGCCTTTATATGGTCACACAACAACCCCTCAGTGACTTCTAATATCCTTATCATTTACAGTAGGGGGTACATTATCCCTTATAATACATGAGTGATACTCAGAGTTCTCTGTATAACTCAGCCTGCAGCCTTGTGCCTTTATATGGTCACAGAACAACCCCTCAGTGACTTCTAATATCCTTATCATTTACAGTAGGGGGTACATTATCCCTTATAATACATGAGTGATACTCAGAGTTCCCTGTATAACTCAGCCTGCAGCCTTGTGCCTTTATATGGTCACAGAACAACCCCTCAGTGACTTCTAATATCCTTATCATTTACAGTAGGGGGTACATTATCCCTTATAATACATGAGTGATACTCAGAGTTCCCTGTATAACTCAGCCTGCAGCCTTGTGTCTTTATATGGTCACAGAACAACCCCTCAGTGACTTCTAATATCCTTATCATTTACAGTAGGGGGTACATTATCCCTTATAATACATGAGTGATACTCAGAGTTCCCTGTATAACTCAGCCTGCAGCCTTGTGCCTTTATATGGTCACAGAACAACCCCTCAGTGACTTCTAATATCCTTATCATTTACAGTAGGGGGTACATTATCCCTTATAATACATGAGTGATACTCACAGTTCCCTGTATAACTCAGCCTGCAGCCTTGTGCCTTTATATGGTCACAGAACAACCCCTCAGTGACTTCTAATATCCTTATCATTTACAGTAGGGGGTACATTATCCCTTATAATACATGAGTGATACTCAGAGTTCCCTGTATAACTCAGCCTGCAGCCTTGTGCCTTTATATGGTCACAGAACAACCCCTCAGTGACTTCTAATATCCTTATCATTTACAGTAGGGGGTACATTATCCCTTATAATACATGAGTGATACTCAGAGTTCCCTGTATAACTCAGCCTGCAGCCTTGTGTCTTTATATGGTCACAGAACAACCCCTCAGTGACTTCTAATATCCTTATTATTTACAGTAGGGGGTACATTATCCCTTATAATACATGAGTGATACTCAGAGTTCCCTGTATAATTCAGCCTGCAGCCTTGTGTCTTTATATGGTCACAGAACAACCCCTCAGTGACTTCTAATATCCTTATTATTTACAGTAGGGGGTACATTATCCCTTATAATACATGAGTGATACTCAGAGTTCCCTGTATAATTCAGCCTGCAGCCTTGTGTCTTTATATGGTCACAGAACAACCCCTCAGTGACTTCTAATATCCTTATTATTTACCTAACTAGTTTTAGTCAGTGGCTTTGAGCTCTCGGTTAAGGGACTTCCTTAGGGAAAGACATTTGAAAAAAAAATTATAATGTGCAGGGCTACGTGTCCAGAATTTTACATTTAACGCAATTGGATTCTGCGTGTGCTTAAAGGACACTGTCACTGAACAGTTTCACTACCAAACCCACCCTCCTGAGAGAGTTCTAGGGCTTGACCTAAGATTAACTCCCAACATATTACTAACTCCTCACCCCCCCTCTCACTATACCACTGTCACAATTTCCCACTCAAGTTCTCAGTGTTCCCCTCCATTACCATCAATTCATTATAGGGTAATTGGGTGATGTAAGATCTACAAGGGAACAGTCTAATGAATTAATTACGCTGCTACCCCTACTTATTCATATACTAGATCGAATTTCCACCTTTCCTTTTAAGTGGTTTTACCAATTAAAAACACCTTGCACTTTAAAAGTTTTTTTATCCCACAATGAATTCACAAGATTTTTCACTTTATTAATTCAATTTTATTGATCATAAAATTGACTTTCACAAATCAACACCATTGATTTTTGTACAATCACGTTGAATTAGTTGATCACAACAATTTTGGAAGACACAACCATAGATACAATTTTGCAAATAGATTGTGCGACTCCATGTACTCCTTTCTTTTTGTCTCTCTCCTTGAGCAATGAATTTATTTCTCATATATAGGAGCAGTCAGCACATCTACACCGAGCGGCTTTCAGCTCTCAGTTAAGGGACTTCCTTAGGGAAAGACATTTGGTTATTAGGTGCGGCAAATAGCAATTTCCTTCTATAAATATAAATGCCTTCAAGCTAAATGTGGAAGATTACTAATGGTTGTCTCTGACATGATGCCAAGTATTTACTGTGGCAGAAATTTCCCCATTAAGCATAAAAGTGTAGTTAGAGAGAGCCCAGTGAAGTGGATGGGATATTTGTTTCTGTATATATGCACCTTTGTTATAAGGGGATCCCATCTGATCCCATGTAAATATTTAAAAGCAATGCCATGTATATGCAAACAATACACAATACATAACAATAAACTACATTTCAAGAACTTCAACCAGAGAGCTCAGAAAATAAATACTCTCATTTCTCTTCAGATTGTTTTAGAAAAGTCATTGCTTTAGACAAGCCAATATTCTATTATCTTTATTAAGGCAGGCTTCAATCACAATCAAAGGCTATTGTGATACTAAGCTCTATAGTTAGTATAGATATGGGTATATAGAATTTAATTAAAAGTAGGGAGGGGTGTGTGTATGGATGCTGGGTTTTCATTTGGAGGGGTTGAACTTGATGGACTTTGTCTTTTTTCAACCCAATTTAACTATGTAACTGTGTAACAAGATACAGTTGTCAATTAAAATTTTTTTTTTTTTTAATGCTGTGGACAGTTGTATATTCTCTTGCACATGCAGCATTTTGAAGTCGTTATCGCTTTTCATTTTTTAAAAAAATTTCAGAGCTGTTTTAAGCCCTTGGTGGGCCCTGGGCAAAGAGTCAAATTGGGGCCCCAAAAAAAAAAAAAATTTTTTTTTTTTTTTTTTTTTTAAAAAACAGTGGCAGGGGCCCCTTATAAGTTAAAAAAAACTTGGGGCCCCAACAAAAAAAATGTTAAAAAAATTCAAAAAAAACCAAACATTGGTGGCAGGGGCCCCCTTATAAGTTAAAAACAAATTGGGGCCCCAAAAAAAAATTGAAAAAAAAAAAATTTTTTTTTGAAAAAAAAAAAAAATTGGCGGCAGGGGCCCCCTTATAAGTTAAAAATAAATTGGGATCCCAAAAAAAAATGTAAAAAAACATTTTTTTTTTTTAAAAAAAAAACTGGTGGCAGGGGCCCCCTTATAAGTTAAAAACAAACTGGCGCCCCAAAAAAAATTTTGAAAAAAAAATAATTTTTTTTTGTGAAAAAAAATATTTTTTTTTTGAAAAAAAACCCATTGGTGGCAGGGGCCCCCTTATAGGTTAAAAACAAATTGGGACCCCCAAAAAAAATGTAAAAAAAAAATTGGGCCCTCTTACAAGTTAAAAAAAAATTGGGGCCGCCAAGAAAATTTTTTTGTTTTTTTTTTAAAAAAAAACAAAAAAAACCAATGGTGGCAAGGGGCCCCTTACGAGTTAAAAAAAAAATTGGGGCCCAAAAAAAATTTTTTTAAAAAAAAGTGGTGGCAGGGGCCTATAGAATATTAAAATAATACATTGGTGGCCAGGGGATTAAAAAAAAACAAAAAAAATACACAAACTGGTGTTCAGTAGAATTGAACTCATGGCTTCAGTACTTCAACTTCGCCTCCTTTCGTGACTTCGGGTCTTTTCACCGCTTCAGGACTTCAATTTCGGCTGTTTTCGTGACTTCGGGTCTTTGCGCTGCAAGAGGCAAGACGTACGGCTCGGGCGCTCGTAAGGGGGGCCCGGATCTTCAAAAAATGCAGCGCTGCCGGGCCCCCCTTCATGCCCGGGCCCGGTACGCTTGTCCCCCCTGTCCCCCCCTGATGGCGGCCCTGATGGGCCCCTACAATCCAGCCGCGCGTATCGCTGCAATTTTTTGAGGCCATTCCCACTTTTTTAACCACACCCCGAAACACACCCATTTTACCTAAACACAACCCAGATGTAAATCTCTAAGTAAAATGAGCACTCGATTCCAGATTGACATTGAAAAATGTCCAATCATCACTCCATTAACTACAACCATATCCGTGAATATATAATAAATGAAGAGAGAACACACAAAGATGGTACAGTGGCAATTCCTGGTATAAATACCCCAGAACTCATAGCAGAATGGCACAGAGATTATTTCATATATAAATACCCCAGAAGGCATAGCAGGGTGGATTTTGGAATCAGCATTTCTAACAGGGAACCTTGCGTTCATACTAACTCAGAGGGATGAGAGGGAGAGGGAGAATGTGTCAGACACAAAGATTAAAGGGATCCTGTCATGGGAAAACATGTTTTTTTCAAAACGCATCAGTTAATAGTGCTGCTCCAGCAGAATTCTGCACTGAAATCCATTTCTCAAAAGAGCAAACAGATTTTTTTATATTCAATTTTGAAATCTGACATGGGGCTAGACATATTGTCAATTTCCCAGCTGCCCCTGGTCATGTGACTTGTGCCTGCACTTTAGGAGAGAAATGCTTTCTGGCAGGCTGTTGTTTTTCCTTCTCAATGTAACTGAATGTGTCTCAGTGGGACACTTATATCTACCAGGCAGCTGTTATCTTGTGTTAGGGAGCTGCTATCTGGTTACCTTCCCATTGTTCTTTTCTTTGGCTGCTGGGGGGAAAAGGGAGGGGATGATATCACTCCAACTTGCAGCACAGCAGTAAAGAGTGATTGAAATTTATCAGAGCACAAGTCACATGACTCGGGGCAGCTGGGAAATTGACAATATGTCAAGCCCCATGTCAGATTTCAAAATTGAATATAAAAAAATCTGTTTGATCTTTTGAGAAATGGATTTCAGCACACAATTCTGCTGGAGCAGCACTATTAACTGATTCATTTTGAAAAAAAAATGTGTTTTCCCATGACAGTATCCCTTTAATAGACAGAGAGAGAGAGATACTAGATAGTCATAGTGTATGTCTGGGGGTGACTCACAGTAGACCAGGACAGTCAGTGTAATCCTGTGGCAAATTGAAGATTGGGGGTTTTTTTTGCCTTCTTCTAGCTCAGCAAGAAGCTCAGTGTGATGACAGTGTGTGTTTTTGCAACCTCAGCTACTGCATAATAAATTACCACTGGCCTGATGATAAATCAGAGCTGCCTTAGGGGGTCTGATAAGGGTGACTGAGCAACCAAGTAAGGGACGCATATGAGTATATGCAAGTAAATAACATGGTCGCCAAGAAGACTCAAAATAGTGTCACTTACTGATATGCAGCTTGGCGATGCTGCAGACACAAGTTGTAAATGAATGGATAGTAGGTTACTGTTCATTACCTATAACTTGCGTCTGGGGCGTCGCCAAGCTGCCAAACCAGATAGCAATTGGCACTTTGGCACCCCTACATTGCAGATACTGAGAGGCGGTGACTTACCGGCAGCTGAGGTAGTGACTGAGGCAAGGTGGACGTGGGTGGCTGCTGCTGCGGGAGACCAGGCCTGGCATTGCGCACTCTGTGACGCGCAACACGATACTCGGCTCGTGCTCGTCATGGCTGGGCACTTCCAAGTACAAGGGGGGGGTGCGAGGTGGATTGAACAGATAGTAGAAGCAGCTACTTTAAATAAAAATGGCAACAAAAAGGAAGAGTCAGCGGTGGGCCCTGGGCAGATGCTCCCTTAAAGCAGCCCTGGCTGGAGTGAGTAGCGTGGGAGAGACGTAGCACAATTTCTAATAAGGATCAGGAACGGCCCACTTGAACAAAATATGAAGCGGCCCCTCGTGCATTTGCCCGAACTGACAGATTGCCAGTCCGACCCTGCCCTACAGTGTGACAGATATTGAGGATTAACAACTCTCCTCAGTGGAGCACAAAGCTGCTCTTTGCTTGACTAACTCTTTACAACACACAGTCTCAGACCCCCCTGGAACCTTTATCGAGTACAATAAAATAACGCAGTGATTATAAATATAAAGACGGCACGAGAGAGTGAAAAAGCCAAAGTGACACAATAAAATCACCTTGAGATGAAACATTATTGGAAAGGAAACCGATCAAGTCCCATTAACCACATGAAACCAGTGAGAGCAAAGAAAATGTGAGTGAAATCTAAAGATCTGAAGAGACACATCATATTCCTCCGAGATAAAGAGACGGGTCAGACACATAACAGGATATTTGTGGTTATACATCACTACTGAACTGCTCCTCTGGTGATAATTACGTCTCTCTCTATATCAACCGCAGCATTAGAGGAGATTGTTCTGGTTTATAGGGTCACTCCACCCAAATAACACAAACCCTCCACCCAACTAAAATAAATAAATAAAAAAGTATATAATCCTAGGCAATAGTAGTTATTCATGTAACTGTATAAATGTTTTTATAAGCAGTGTCTGTAAATCTTAACTAATAAGAGATACAATTTCTGTGTGGTCATTAAAGGGGTGGTTCCCCTTTAAGGTTACTTTTATTATGTTATAGAACGGCCAATTCTAAGCAACTTTTTCATTGGTTTTCATTATTTTTTTATAGTTATTTGTCTTTTTCTTCAGATTCTTTTTAGCATTCAAATGGGTGTCGCTGACCCCTTCGAAAAAACAAATGCTCTGTAGGGCTACAAATTTATTGTTATTGCTACTTTTTATTTCTCTTTTTTTTTCTAATGTTTAAAATATTTTATTTGATTTTCATATTAAACAAATGAAATCAAAATGACAACAAATGTTATGCAGATGAAGAAAATATGTTGCAAAGGAGACAATGGCATGATAGTATCAAAACTATATCTCTTTTTTTTTCTATTCAGGCCTCTCCTATTCATATTCCAGTCTGGTATTCAGATCAATGCATGGTTGCTAGGGGAATTTGGACCCTAGTTACCAGATTGCTTAAAATGCAAACTGGAGAGCTGCTGAATAAAAAGCTCAAAAAAACACAGATAATAAAAAATGAAAACCGATTGCAAATTATCTCTACATCATACTGATAGTTATTTCAAAGGTGAACAACCCCTTTAAAGAAAAGGCAGATGATAGTAAATCTTATAGGTTCCATGCAGGATGCTGCCACTTTGCAGAGAGATTTGTCTAAATTAGAAAACTGGGCAGCAAACTGGAAAACTTTATATTCACTAAATGGCAGTGTGTTGGGAGTTAAATGAGAAGGATCTTGGGGTCTTTGTAGATAACAAGTTGTCTAATTCTGGGCAGTGTCATTCTGTGGCTACTAAAGCAAATAAAGTTCTTGTATAAAAAAGGGCATTAACTCAAGGGATGAAACATAATTATGTCTCTTTATAGGTCCCTGGTGAGGCCTCATCTGGAGTATGGGGGCAGTTTTGTTCACCTTCCAAACTCTTTTTTTAAGTTGAGTTGTTTTCAGATTTTTCACCAGAAATAAAGACTTTTTTTCAATTGCTTTCCATTTTTAATTTTTTCTAACCCCCACAGGAACAACAGCCCCCCTGAACTGCCTTCCATCGCCCCTCACTTTGTCTCTCAGCACAGTGTATTAAACAGAAAGGAAAACCTGAGCCTAAAATGCAGAGCAGCGAGTTCCCTGGCTCCATCTTCTGCCCATTCGTATTCTCTGTGGGTCTCTTTGGCAACACTAAGGGGCAAATTCATCAAGGGTCGAATATCGAGGGTTAATTAACCCTCGATATTCAACTGGGAATGAAAATCCTTCGACTTCGATTATCGAAGTCGAAGAATTTTGTGCAAATATTGCGATCGAACGATTCGAAGGATTTTAATCCAACGATCGAAGGATTATCCTTCGACCAAAAAAACGTAGCCAAGCCTATGGGGACCTTCCCCATAGGCTAACATTGGGTTCGGTAGCTTTTAGGTGGCGAACTAGGGGGTCGAAGTTTTTTCTTAAAGAGACAGTACTTTGAGTATCAAATGGTCGAATAGTCCAACGATTTTTAGTTTGAATCCTTCGATTCGAAGTCGTAGTCGAAGGTCGAAGTAGCCAAAAAAACACTTAGAAATTCAAAGTTTTTTTTCTTCTATTCCTTCATTTGAAGTTAATGAATTGGCCCTTAGCATAAGGACAATGATTAGCAGCCACACTTTGGTTTTTAATTCTAAAAGCCTTCTCGTGACTAGTTTAGATCTCTGGAAGGAAAAATTTTATGCCTCAATACTGCCCGTCTTTTCAAGCTACTGAAATAGAATTGGCCAAGCAGATTTATACATTTACAAACATCGCCATCTACAGGCAACTAATAAAAAAATCAGATTCCCAATACAACATACTAAATAAAATGCAGAAACAATGTTATTGTTGTTATTAATTTGTTGCAAAAATCCATATTTAATTGGTCTGTCCATAACACAACATCTGCAAAAATAAAATACACTGAAAAAACACTGTTACAAACAGAATTACCGGAATATAGAGTGCAAGTCATATTCTTGTTTAAAGGGCTGGTTCAGTTTTAAAGTAACTTTTATTATGTTATAGAACGACCAATTCTAAGCAACTTTTCAATTGGTTTTCATTATTTATTTATTTTATAGTTTTATAGTTATTTGTCCTTTTCTTCTGGTTCTTTGCAGCCTTCAAATGGGCACCGCTGTCCCCTTCTAAAAAAAAACAAAAACAAATACTCTGTAAGACAGGGGTGTCCAAACTTTTTGCAACGAGGGCCAGATTTGGTGAGGTGAAAATGTGGGGGGCCGACCATTCAGCCTGACATTCAGCCTGACACTGATATCCCTTCCGAGGTAGCTAACTAGCGATTTAGGCCCAATCTATTTGGAGTCACATGACATTTCTACTGTATTATTATCCTTTGTTTCTATAGCTCTGACATATTCCCCAGTGCTACACAGAGATTATAAATCATTCCCATCAGAGAAGAGTTTCTGCAGCAGCTGAGATCAGACACTACAACTCCCAGCACCTCCTGCCTGGAGCCCAATGACTCGTGTAATAATCATCCAGAGCACAGGGGATGCTGGGAGTTCAGTGACAGAAGGAAAAGGAGGTGCTGCCAAAACTTGCTATTGTGACCCGGTCCTCCCTCCTTAGCCGCCTCTGTGCTCAAGGCTGACAAAAGCTGAACGCAGAGCACGGAATGCTGAGCTGAGAAGGGAGGGCTAAGGAGGGAGGACTGAGCCACAAGGGGGGAATTTGCAGCAATTTGCCCCCCTTCACCAAAAGTCAGATGAGACGCAAAACAAACGTGGGAGAGGGAGGGATGAGATTGGAACTGCCAGTCATGTTCAAGAAGGATACAATTACAGGAAACTGTTGTTTAGTCGCATTTTATACAAAAGCCCATGTAACGTGCAGCAGTATGATGGACATAGCAGAGACAAGGAGAGAGTCACTGATATAAACGCTTGCAAAGCAAAGTCTTTGTGCTCAGACTCCCCCTCTCACTCCAGTGGTAACACTCTGGATCTCATATTTCACAGACTCTGTTCAACCACCAATTTTACTAACTCACCATTTCCCCTCTCTGATCACAATAAACTCACATTTCAACTCTCACTAACTCCCTCCTCACCCCCTGCCATTCCCCAAACACGTACTTACCGTGACTTGCAAGCTGTAGACGTGTCACACTCTCTTCTTCCTCTGACTCTCTTCACTCTAATATCTCAGCCATCTCTTGTCCTAATGTGGCTACCTCTGTCTACTATAGTCCTCTCACCACTGCCCTAAATGAGCTTGCTCCTATAAAAACTAAACGTTCTAGACCCAAACCACTTCAACCTTGACATACTGCTCATACAAAAGCTCCAAAGACATTCACGTGCACTTGAGCGTCGCTGGCGCAAATCCCGTTCAGAATCAGACTTTTGGAGCTACAAATCTGCCCTGCGCTCCTTTAACACCAGCCTCTTCCAAGCCAAACAAACTTTACTTCACTCATTAACTCCCTTTCTAAAAAACCAGCACAACTTTTCTCCACCTTTAACCCTCTCCTTTCCCCTTCTCCACCCCCTCCATGCACATCTGTCTCTGCTCAAGATATTGCTGAGCACTTCAAAAACAAAATTGACACTATCAGAAGGGACATTCCACTACTCAACCCCCCTAGACTTCCACCACCCTCCCTCCACACTCCCCAGTCTCTCCTGTGCTCCTTCACCCCTGTCACTGATGAGGAAGTCTCAAAGCTTCTGGCCTCTTCTCACCTTACCACCTGCCGCTTGATCCAATTCCCTCAAAACTTCTCCACAATACCAATCCTTGTCTAATCAAAACCTTAACTCACCTATTTAACTTTCGCTCTCTGGACTGTTTCCTTCTCAACTAAAACATGCTCTTGTCACCCCCATTCTGAAAAAACCCTCTCTTGATCCCTCCAATCTTGACAACCTCCGACCTATCTCTCTGCTACCTTTCATCTCTAAACTACTTGAGCGCCTAGTCTACAACCGACTAACCTCATTCCTCTCTGACAATAACCTGCTGGACCCCCTACAATCTGGTTTTAAGCCACAACACTCCACGGAAACTGCCCTGACTCCACTAACTAATGACCTTTTAACCGCTAAAGCCAACAATCATTTCTCACTACTAATACTGCTTGATCTCTCAGCCGCATTTGACACTGTAGATCACCCTCTCCTCCTCCAGTCCCTCCAGTCGCTTGGCCTTTGTGACACAGCCCTGTCCTGGTTCTCTTCTTACATCACCAATCGTTCCTTCAGTGTCTCCTACAATGGAGTATCATCTTCTCCCCTACCTTTTTCTGTTGGAGTTCCTCAAGGCTCTGTCCTGGGACCATTACTATTCTCCCTCTACACTTCCTCCCTCGGCAAATTAATCAACTCTTATGGTTTCCACTACCACCTCTATGCTGACTATACTCAGATCTATCTCTCATCTCCTGATCTCAACCCAGAACTCCTAACTCGCGTCTCCTCCTGCCTGTCCTCTATCTCTACCTGGATGTCGCAACGCTACCTTAAATTAAACCTCTCTAAAACTGAAATGGTTCTCTTTCCTCCAAATAACACCAGTAGCATCCCCGAAGTATCCATCATAGTTAACAATTCCACTATCACCCCCTCTCCCCAGGCCCGGTGCCTTGGGGTTATCCTAGATTCTGCCCTGTCATTCACTCCTCATATCCAGTCACTTATTAAATCATGTCACTTCCACCTAAGGAACATATCCAAAATACCATCATTTATCTCCCAAGACGCTGCCAAAATTCTTATTCACTCTCTCATCATATCGCGTCTAGACTACTGTAACTCTCTTTTCATTGGCCTCCCCCTCCAGAGACTGTCAGCTCTCCAGTCCATAATGAACACTGCTGCGAGGCTCATACACCTCAGCAACCGCTCCTCCTCTGCCTCGCCATTCTGTCAATCCCTGCACTGGCTTCCGTTACCTTTCAGAATCAAATTCAAATTAATGACACTGACTTTCAAAGCACTTCATAACTCTGCCCCACCCTACATCTCTGAACTCATCTCTATATACTCACCCACTCGCTTACTACGCTCCTCTACTGACCTGCTACTCAACTCTTCTCTCATTACCTCCTCACACGCTCACATTCAAGACTTTGCAAGGGCTGCACCCCTCCTCTGGAACTCTCTCCCACGGTCTGTTCGACTTTCTCGCAACCTTTCTGCTTTCAAGAAATCTCTGAAAACGCACTTCTTTCGAGAAGCCTCCCCTCACTCTGCTTAACTACCAAACACAACACCACATACAGTACCACAGCTGCTGGATGCTGCTGCTTATAAGCAGAGCGCTACTGTGCATGTGGTGGGTTGGTGCTTCGGTTACTCCTGGCTGGATGCTACTGTCTGCCTTCCGCTTGCTGCTGCCGACTGTGTGCACCATTAGGAGTAGCAGCTTAACGGACTGTCTGTGTGCGAGACTGATACTGGCTGCG
This sequence comes from Xenopus petersii, assembly GCA_038501925.1. Taxonomy (NCBI): domain Eukaryota; kingdom Metazoa; phylum Chordata; class Amphibia; order Anura; family Pipidae; genus Xenopus; species Xenopus petersii. Next base: position 4,833,466 of record CM076680.1, read on the forward strand.
GAAGTTCTGCCTGCCTGTGCACAAATCTTACAAATCTCAGTTTACAAATTGCTGCTGTCAATGTGCGAGCTGGGTGCTGCCAGCCTATGTTGAAGTATACTACTTGTCGCTGACAGTCTGGGCACTAGCTGAGAACTGTCCATGGCCAGCAAAGTGTTGGCAGCACGGAGATGGGACTGCAGTGAACAAGAGGCGAATCTGCATGTTTTCTGGAGCAGCTGATCATTACCTGCTGCGGCCAATTAAAAATGGATCGCGGGCCGCATTTGGCCCGCGGGCCGTAGTTTGGACACCCCTGCTGTAAGACTACAAATGTATCGTTATTGTTACTCTGTATTACTGATCCCTCTATTCAGGCCTCTCCTATTCATATTCTAGTCTCTTATTCAAATCAATGCATGGTTGCTAGGGGAATTTGGGCCCTAGTTACCAGATTGCTTAAAATGCAAATTGAAGAGCTGCTGAATAAAAAGCTAAATACCTCAAAAACCTTCAATAATAAAAAATTAAAACAAATTGCAAATTGTCTCAGTATATCACTCTGTACATCATACGGAAAGTTCTCAGCGGTGAACCGTGAGTCTAGATGGACCACCCATAGGTTGAGAATTACAGAACTATAACTAGGCACATTTATAAGGAGCTGCTTTGTACTATGCAGATTACAGCAAACACTGCAGCTCCAATGAACACAACAACACTGTCATTCGACTAATAATGCACTTTAAAAAATACATTGTGTAGATTGACATGTACATACCCCAACCAGTGAGGGGAGGGTGGGCTGAGGTCAGGTGACTAGGGCTGAGTTGCACCTAAATATAAGCCTGAACATAGCTGGGATGCCCAATCATGAGCTGTTGTAGGTGGGGAACCAATGAATTGAACAAAAAGTAGTATTATCCTTCTCCCTAGAAGGTTTTGCTGCTTTGCTCTGTCTGAATTAATATTTTGGGGTAACATGAAATAACACTGCAGAAAGGGGTGCCAGATACGTGAGGCTGCTGCATGTGGGGGTCCAGAGTTCTTTGCACACAGAGGAGTTGATGTCCTTCACAGTGTCGGACTGGCCCGGCGGGATACCGGGAAAAAAACCGGTGGGCCCGGCTGTTAATGGGCCCCCGCCGGGCCAGTACCCTCAGAAGTTTTTTCAGGCGCTGCTCAGCATGCGCTCAGCACCTGATGATTTAGGAGCCCGTGGCGCCTTCACACAGGCACGACGAGCGGCGCCTACATCCGTGCGCGCTCGGCACATCATATAGGGGGGTCGGCGGGGGGCCCTGGACATTATCCGGAAAGTGTCCAAAAGATTCTGCAAAAAATTATTCTAAAGGTGAACTGTCACAAAAAGTCCATATTCTGAAAACAATAGTAAGGAAGTCCAATGTGTCAAAAAAACATAATTCACAATAAACGAATAACTATCCGTGATAATAGGAAATGGGGTTTTTACCTCACCCTGGATGTATTTTCGTATTTTTTAACGTAATATCTGAAAAGTAAAGGAAAGTAGTTTAATAAACACCATAAAAAAATTATTTATAGTTAACATGAAACTGAATTCTTCATTTAACCCTTTAGGGGGGTCTGTGTTTGCAGAGTCCATATCCAATAACCCACGACCCACGTCTATACCCACACCCGGAACTTCTACTCACAACCCGCAGGGTACCGCAGGTTTTTGCGGGTACCCGACCCGCTGCAGGACTTGTCCCTGTTTCTCATTTACTTTTTCCAAGATTTGCCAACAAATCTGTGAAATCCTACGTTTGTTATCATAGAAATGTTTGGCTAGGGTTGTTTCTTGTTTTTTCTTGTTTATTTTGTCCTCATTTTGGTTGATAATTTTGTATTACCGATTTATGTTCGTTAAGGCGAAGTTTGATTGCTGTTTGTGTCTGACCCACATATGCCATGCCACAAGGGCACTTAATACAATAGATTGTCCCTTTTAAATTACACATAAGGAACCTTTGGTGGTATATGGGGTTCCTTTTAGTGGGTGCATTTCATTCTCCCCTTTGATATAGCCATTACAATGGCCGCAGTTATGGATGAGTTCCTGTAGGGATTTTTTTTAAACTAATATTTGTCTTTTTTTGTTAAATCAGGTGTTCAATATGTTTTCCTCGCTTATAGGAAAAAATCAGAGGAGAAGAAAACAGGTTGGCTACTTTTGGCCAACAATTCACATTTAGAATTAGTATCATATGTTGATACGAATGGGATTCTTTGAAGGGTTTCTTTTTTTCTCTGCTGTAACAGGTTTTCTCTGGGTATTTCACCTATTTCTTCCCGAGTTTTTTTTTTTTTTTTTAAAACCTCATGTTTTTTCAAAAATGTATATTAGTGGGATGGCTTTCCAGTGTAAATTTTATTGTGGGATGGACCGAGTTAAGATATAACAAAAAATAATTAAGAAGTTGCTGTGAACCATTGCAAATAAAAAAGGGTCGTCCATATAACGCATATAAGAGTCGATGGAGTCTGAAAAATCCATATTAGAGAATATAATGTTCAAAGAAATCCATAAATATATTTGCATATGCAGGTGCCATATTGGCACCCATTGCACAACCCTGTACTTGTAAGTAAAAATCATCGAAAGGTGAAAAATTTATTGCTAAGTACCAATTCCAACAATGTGCATTAAAAATTAACCTTGTATGTATCCTAAATATCCTAAATATGTGCGAATGTATTCCACCCCTTCCTCGTTACACTGTAACTTATTAATTGCTGTCCGTTCATTAGCACTAATTTCTAATTTTAGGTTTATTGTGTTTTGGTAGATGTTTTTCAATATCCATCTTAACCAGGGTTTCAAAGGCTTCGAAGGATGGAAGATTACATGGTGGCAGATACGTGCTCTTAACCTGTAATTTAGATATCAAATTTTTCTCCATCGCATCCAGTTTTTTTTACAATCTCTTTTCCTAAAAAAAAACACCTTGAGTTTTAATGAGCGCATAAACTTAAAAAAAATGAGTTGTGAAATTGAATGGAGGATTGTTCTGTTCTTGGTATAAGGTTTTTTTCTTGTTTCCCTTGCCAACAGAGGCCCAGCCAGCAGCCCTAGGCAACCTGGCTGGCCGCAGCACCGGGTTGGTGTGCACATGCACGAACAGACGTGTGCACGCGTGAACGGACGCTGGCACGCATGCGCAAAAGGACACTAGCGTGTATGCCCTAACGGATGCTGGCGCGCATGCGTCAATAGATGCTGGTGCGCATGCACCAATGGACACACAAGCCGACTCTACAGAAGAGAGGGGACCGGATTAGGGGTAGGCAGGCAGCATGGAAGGTACGTGCCTGGCACCCCTCCAGCTTTGTGCCCTACTCTGCCTACCCCTAGTTCCGGCCCTGCTTGCCATGTCTTGTTGTGTGGTGTTTCCGCAAATTCTTCCTAAAAAAACAGGAATGCGACCCCTACTTTCTCGTAATCCCTTGTGTCCCAGCAGAACTTCTTCAACATGTTTTGTAGAATTTCCTGTTGCATTTTGTCTATGCTGAGTTGTAATTCCCTCAGTTTCCCCTCGCAGACCTTAATGTTTTCCTTTGTTTTGTATAACTACTCTGTCTTCTGCACTTCCTGTTGCACTTCCCTTAGACTCGTCTGCAGTTGCAGTACTGTTAGAGTAATAAGGTCCAGGCTGCAGTGATTTAGGATCCCATACCAATTTTCTAGGAACAGTCAAAAGGGAGAGTGTAATGCACCCACTAAAAGGAACCCCATATATAACCAAAGGTATTTCAATATGTGTAATTCAAAAGGGGTAATCTATTGTATTAAGTGCCCGTGTGGGTCAGACACAAAAAGCAATCAAAGTTCGCCTTAACAAACATAAATCAGTAAAACGAAATTATCAACCAGGGAATGAGGACAAAATAAACAAGAAAAAACAAGAAACAGCACTAGCCAAACATTTCTATGCTAATTAATAGGATTTCACAGATTTGTTGGAAAATATTGGAAAAAGTAAATGACAAACAGGGACTGGAGCAAAAATTATTGGATATGGACTTTGCAAACGCAGACCCCTAAACGGTTAAATGAAGAATTCAGCTTAACATGTTTTCTGTGAATAATTTTTTTATGGTGTGTATTAAACTACTTTCCTTTACTTTTCAGATATTAAGTTGAAAAATACGAAAATACATCCAGGGTGAGGTAAAAACCCTGTTTCCCATTATCACGGATAGTTATTTGTTTATCGTGAATTATATTTTTTGACACATTGGACTTCCTTACGATTGTTTTGGACACTTTCCAGATAATTTGGACAATTTTTTATTCATAAGGGGGTGGGCTTATGGCTAATTATTCTATGTGCAGGTATGTCTCTCTATCACCTGACGAAGGGGACCAGAAACGTCCGGAAACGATAAACGCACCAGGGGTCTGACCCCATCTTGGATCGCTCTGTGTGCCAGCTTGTACTGTTCACTACTTGTGACTGGGAGTGCCGTCTCCCTTAATAGTTTGAGCACGAAGCAGAACCTTTAACCTCTGTACATTTTAGCTACAGCCCAACAGGTACAAGGGTTTCCATTGTCAATGTTTTCAGGTCCGTTACATGAGTCAGAATAAGCACCACTTGTACCGACAATAAATGTGTTATCAAAAAACTGAGTCTGTTTGCTTCCATATACTGAATATTCAGTAAAAAGTGACTGAAGTTTATCAGAGCACAAGTCACATAACTGGGAGTACCTGGAAACTAACAACATGTCTAGCCCCATGTCAGATTTTAAAATTAAGTATAAAAAAAAACTGTTTGCTCTTTTGAAAAGAATTCTGTTGGGGCATGGTTTGGATGTCGCAGAAGATGGATGGTTAACTAATTGCTCCTACACTGAAACCCGCCAAAAAGCGTACATAAGCACCCCAAAATACTTAAACACAGCATAGAACCCACTCTTATCACCCTGAGGTGGTACTGAGAGCCTCACAGCTGAATATCCAAGCAGCAGTTAATGCTAGAGCCAAAAATAAGGAGAGGCCTACCAAAGTGCGGGGTGTCAGTAACCTCTCGCCACGTTCCTGCGTCGATCTCTGGCATCCATTGCTTGCAAGGGTGGGAACACAGCTGGAGTGGACTGGCAGCAGGGGATCCGGAGGCTGAGTGAGCTGCGGAGGCTAGCGGGACCTGCATAGAAGGTGGCGGGTGGCCACAGCCGACCGCTCATCAGGCAAGGAGAGCCCCTCTGGGTAGAGACCTGTCCAGGCGTTGAAGTCCAACATCTGGCACAGCGAGGAGACTGGGTCACAGCCACGGCAAAGGTGGGGATCAGCATCTGCACCCCACAGTAAGCACAACTCGTGCCGATACCACAGGAGCCCCGGTAGGCCTATCTAAAGCCGGACAAAGCGGCAGATCTAAAGCCGGGTGAGGTGGCCCAGCGGGAGCTGCGCAGACAGCGGCAGCGGCCTGGTGAGTCCGGGAGAGCTCCTCTGAGTGGACTCCTGTCTTGAGGCCCTATGCTATAATACTATATTATATTCTGTAAACGATTGACAGAAGCTTTACACCAAAAAAACATTCCTTACAGATGGGGCTTCCCTTTTAAACTCATTTACCAACAGAAGGGACTGACATACCCAATGAGCCACCCCAATGACATGGAAGAGGCCCTACAATACCTTCACGGAGAGACCAGAGACCCAGAGGAGGAGGAAACAGAGGCACAAGGCGCTTCTGAACAAAACCAACCCACCTAAAGAGATGTGGACAAACATAGAAGTGGCTATTTAAACTCCCTTTTAAGAGAATCTCTCTCACTGCGTGCATATTGCTTAGGTTCATTCTCCTATAGCTTATACTAATATCCATTAAATTTGAAGTTGACTTATTCTACGCTGTTAAAGCCTGAAAGCATGATATTCTAGTTTTTCCTGTTTAACTAACACTGTTATGTTAGCAGTATGGGAACACTCGTATACACATGGGTAAACAGAAAGGTACGGGTCTGTGTATATGGGTGTGCCGATACGATTAAGGGTGATTAACCAATAAACTACAACCAAGAATTAAAAAAAAAAAAAAAGAAACAGTGATTTGGCGGGAAGAGGGACAGCTTCCTGAAATAGGCACCACCCCTTGACCCCCCCCACTGGAGGTTTTCCTAACGGGATACAAGTTTAATATCCCCCCACTGGGAAACCATAAGAGGTCTCACAAATAGTGAGATGGGAAATTTTGTTCCCTAACTCTATATACCCATACCCTATCCCCCCTTCTATTTACTCTCTCCCAACCCTACTCCCCTATTATACCTATATTTTTAAATCTATGTATCTCTTCTTTCTTCTCCTAACCAGGTTCCCTAAACCAAGAGCGTCATAAGCGACATAGAAATGGATTCCCGGACGCCCTCCAGCTCTCCACCTTTCAACCTAAAGGTATGCTCCCATAATGTCAGTGGCCTGAATGCACCACAAAAGGAGACATTGGTCCTTTCTTACTATTTTAAGCAACATATAGATAATGCTACAGAAACACACTTTAGTAAGACATCCTATCCGAAATACCTCTCTAAACACTATCCGCAAGTATACCTGCAAATTCGGACACTAAATCTAAAGGAGTTGCTATACTACTGGCGAAACAAATTAAATTTGAGCTAAAAGAGAAGCACATAGATCAAGAAGGCCGATACATAATCATAACTGGTCTTCTACAGAATCAATTGACTACCTTAGCATCAGTATATGCCCTCTCTATATAACACCTCTAAAAACGCTTTCTTCCAAAGCTTTTTCACGAAACTAACAGAAATCTCGGAGGGCAGGGTTCTAATGGGGGGGGGACTTCAAAACGACGTTGAATAACAATATGGACAGATCAAGAGACATCTTAGCAACCCGGACCCCCATGACATACAACCGTGACTCCAAATACCTCACCAAGCTACTTGCTGATGAAACGCTGGTGGATACTTGGAGGGAGAAACACCCCCTTGATAGGGATTTCTCTTACTATTCAAGCATTCACAACTCCTACTCCAGAATTGACTTTATCTTTTTTATCCACATTGTTGGAGACAGTTCAGCTAGCCAAAATCCACGATATCACCTGGTCAGACCACGGCATGGTTGAAACTGTCGTTAATAAATGGGACATAATGAGAGGGCAGGGATGGTGGCGGCTAAATGACTCGATATTGACAGACATTGATACCTGTACAGACTTGGGGCAGCTGGGAAACTGACAATATGTCTAGCCCCATGTCAGATTTCAAAATTGAATATAAAAAAATGTGTTTGCTCTTTTGCGAAATGGATTTCAGTGCAGAATTCTGCTGAAGCAGCACTATTAACTGATGTGTTTTGAAAGCTAGATAAAGTCAGAAGAAGAAGCAAATTATTCAAAAACTATAGAAAATATATTTGAGGCAGGCTGCAAACTGAAAAAAATATAATTCTAAGCAATTTCCCAATATCCGATTTCCCATTCTGAATTTGAGAGTTCTTCTGGTATGAAAGTTATTTTTAAGTGTAAATGTCATTTGTAGCAGTTAAGGAAACACCTTTTGTTATTAGAAAGTGATTACAAGATTAGGAGTCAATGTCAATAGAATAAATTATCTTTATTGACGGCAGGCGGCCAACACTTGTTGCAATAAAACTCTTGTGTTAAATGCATTGACAACAGGTGTGGACTGAAAATCAAATACCTCCCTACTGTCCCGATTTCAGTGGGACAGTCCCAATTTTGACAGCTCAACTCCGCAGTCCCGGGTTTCTTACTGAAACGTTCAGAGTTTCTCTTTGGTCTCTTGCACTGACGCCAGAAAAAGATGCAATGTTTCTGAAACGTAATTAAAATGAGAGCCTTTTCGGCAGAGAGCCCAGAACACCTGCTTTTTGATACATTTGTTACATTTAAAATAAATAAAGAAAGAATTGTAACAATTTAAGATAAGCAGGTCTCTTGGGAAAACCGAAACTCCCAGCTTAAAGGACAATTTCAGCTTCATTGGGAAAACACATAAAACAATCCCCGAAATTTGTTCAAACTTTCATAATCTGGCAAATTTGGTAAAATGGACATGGTAATTAGGGGGTGTGGTTATAAAGTAGGCATGGTCAAAAAATGGCGCGCTACGTATGACACAAGTTTTTGTCCCTCTTTCTGTTTTTCGAATATTGGGAGTTATGCAAAATAGGCCCTGGCATTTCAGGTATACAGAAGCCCAAACAGACCCCAACAGCCCAATAAACAGTGAGTGTCTATGGCATCTTACAGCAGCTCCTCTGGCATTTGCCACAATCCACAGATTGCCAGTCCGGGCCTGGGCAGGAACACAAGGAAACAATGTACACTGTGAGTAAGTGCTAAATACAGAGTTCCTTGCACCTAAAAGGTCACCTGTCGAGGTTGCAAGTCAAGGGAGAAGTCCCAATGATTTTTTTATATGCGCTGGGCTTCGTGCAGTTTTACCTGAATTTTCAGGTGAAAATCATGAAAATCGTATGGAAAAATCAGAAAAATCAGCAAAACAAATTTTCAGGAAAATGTAATAATAAATAAGTGTAAAAAACTCAAGCGGATTTGATCGGAGTTTGTAGCAGAAAATAAATTTGGGCTTAACCCCCTTTTGTTTATTATCCGTGTATAGGAGAGGCCACATACCTTGTGTTGTTTATATTATATGCTTAAAGAGTGCCCAATGTGAAGTTACCCTTAAGAAACTCGTCAGCAGGTAACTCCCAAAATGCTTTATTAAAAAGAGTAATATGTGAACTGAATGTAACTCCATCTAAACATCACACCCAGTCCTTACTAATGAAACATTCGGAAACAATTCCGCTCTAAAGGTGGTGATAGACGCACAGATAATATAGTATGAAAGAAATTCTCGTATGATATGCGGTGCGTGTGTGGTGGGAGATGAGCTGATCAATATCGGCAGAAGACTTGGTTATCGGTCGGCTAGTCGATCGGGCTGGATGTAAAATTTTGATTGGTCGCCTTTGAAGACACCCGAACATCGACCATGTTTAGTGCTGAATGGTCAGATACAGGTAGAATTCTATTGTTTCTATATGTATATCTGACCATTCAGCTCTACACGTGTGTATTGAAACAAACAAACTTTCTTGGAAACATATTTTCCAAGAAAGTTCGTAATTGTTACGTTTATGGCCACCTTAAGGGTAAAACCTCTCCAAATCCACTTTGTACCTAGTAGATAATAAAGTTGCTGTCCCTCCTCCCAACAAGCAATGCATCAAGGATTGACTAAGAATTCAAATACCTCTGGGTTAAGATAGCGCTTCCGATATCCTCCTACTGGACATTGAATGTCTCCTCACTAGTGGGACGAGTGGAAGCTAAATTAAAACAATGGTCAAGCCGACCCCTCAGCCCACAGGGTTTCATTAGTCTGATCAAAATGACCGTACAACCTAAGATTCTATATGTGCTCACACATTCACCTATGGCCATACCCAAGGCCTTTTTCAAGAAACTGAACAAGATATTGAGCTCAATTATTTGGGGCTCAGGTGGACCCAGATTAAGATTAGACACCCTCAAATAATCTGCAGAATATGGAGAGGCACCCTTGCCAGAGGTAAAATTTTATTTTTTGTCAGTGTAATTAATGCGTATCAAACCTTTGTTTACTCCTGCCCCCAGCTGCCCATCAGCCTCCCTCCTTATAGCATTAAAACACTGCTGAGTACATCAACAACTGCAACCCCTAGACTGATCCACTCTCTGGTGCACCTACTGAGGACAACATGGTCACGCACCCAATTGACATGTACCCAGAGTGCTAAACACCCGGATACCCCCATCTGGGACAAACCCGAGTAAGTCCCCCCTCGAAGCAGCAAGGCCATGGTGCAGTAAGGGCATAAAACTGTTAAAGGAAAACTATACCCCCCAAACAATGTAGGTCTCTATAAAAAGATATTGTATAAAATGAATCATATGTAAAACCCTACTTCATGTAAATTAACCATTTTCATAATAACATACTTTTTTAGTAGTATCTGCCATTTGGTAATCATAAATAGAAAACTGCCATTTTAAAAAATAAGGGCTGCCCCCTTTGATCGTACGATTCACACAAACATACCAAACAAACCATACATGTTAGGTCACATGAGCCAATTAACAGAGTTCTGACTTTTGCATCAGAAAAAAAAAAACCACTTCTTCCTGTTACAGTTAGAGCTGCAGCCTTTCTGGTCAGGTGATCTCTTCCTGTTACAGTTAGAGCTGCAGTATTTCTGGTCAGGTGATCTCTTCCTGTTACAGTTAGAGCTGCAGTATTTCTGGTCAGGTGATCTCTTCCTGTTACAGTTAGAGCTGCAGCCTTTCTGGTCAGGTGATCTCTTCCTGTTACAGTTAGAGCTGCAGCCTTTCTGGTCAGGTGATCTCTTCCTGTTACAGTTAGAGCTGCAGTATTTCTGGTCAGTAGGGTTGCCACCAGGGCCGCCATCAGGGGGGGACAGGGGGGACAAGCGTACCGGGCCCGGGCATGAAGGGGGGCCCGGCAGTGCTGCATTTTTTGAAGATCCGGGCCCCCCTTACGAGCGCCCGAGCCGTACGTCTTGCCTCTGTGCTGCCGAATGCGGAAGTGCCGAAAAGCCGAAGCCGATGCGCCGAAAAGACCCGAAGTCACGGAAAAAGCCGAAGTCACGAAGCGCCGAAAAGACCCGAAGTCACGAAAACAGCCGAAGCCGAAGTCCTGAAGCAGTGAAAAGACCCGAAGTCACGAAAGGAGGTGAAGTTGAAGTACTGAAGCCGTGAGTTCAATTCTACTGAACACCAGTTTGTGTATTTTTTTTTTTTTTAATCTCCTGGCCACCAATGTATTATTTTATTATTCTATAGGCCCCTGCAACCAATCTTTTTTTTTAAAACATGTTTTTTTGGGGCCCCAATTTTTTTTTTAACTCGTAAGGGGCCCCTGATGCCAATGTTTTTTTTTTTTTTCAAAAAATTTTTTTTTTTTTTTAAATTTTTTTTGGGGCCCCAATTTGTTTTTAACTTGTAAGGGGGCCCCTGCCGCCAATGTTTTTTTTTTTTTTCAAAAAAATTTTTTTTTTTTTTCAAATTTTTTTTTGGGGCCCCAATTTGTTTTTAACTTATAAGGGGGCCCCTGCCGCCAATGTTTTTTTTTTTTTCAAAAAAATTTTTTTAAATTTTTTTTTGGGGCCCCAATTTGTTTTTAACTTATAAGGGGGCCCCTGCCGCCAATGTTTTTTTTTTAAAAAAAAAAAATTTTTTTTTTTTTAAATTTTTTTTTGGGGCCCCAATTTGTTTTTAACTTATAAGGGGGCCCCTGCCACCAATGTTTGTTTATTTTTTAGTTTTTTTTACATTTTTTTTGTTGGGGCCCCAAGTTTTTTTTAACTTATAAGGGGGCCCCTGCCACCAATGTTTTTTTAAAAAAAAAAATTTTTTAATTTTTTTTTTTTTGGGGCCCCAATTTTTTATAAGGGGGCCCTGACCATCAATAGCTTTTTACAACTTGTGTGGGGGGGGTTACTTTTTTAGCGCTGATGTCTGTGTGGTCTTTTAACTGCGATGTGGAGTGGGCGGGAAAATGGGGTGGAGCTTGGTCATCAGTGTGGGCGGGGCCCAGGGGGCCCCAAAAATTTTGTTGTACGGGGCCCCGTGATTTCTAATGGCGGCCCTGGTTGCCACCTTTAATGAAAAAGGATACCGGCCAGTGGGTGGTGCACAAAAAGGGGGCGGTCTGTGCCATGAAAAGGGGCAGGGCCACGCAGTGTGCCGTAAAAAGGGGCGGAGCAATGTCCACAGTGCTGGAAAAAAGTTAAGTTCTGCGCGAATTGGAGGCAGGCCAAGGGCTTTTTTTTAAGGGGTATTACAAATTACCAGCAACTGCATTGCCGGTAAATTTATAATACAGGCCCCGGCCTTGGCAGGTGTTTTACAGGCTAGGACGGTAAAATACCGGCCGGGTGGCAACTCTAGGCAGCACACAGACCATCACAAAAAGTCAAGAGATGTAAAAGGGCAAGATTTACTTAACTGCATACTCCAGTTTGATAAGATTTTTTAATATGCCACATATTTGATATAAACTATCTGTTGATTAAATATTCTTATATTGTGCTTCTATATTATATTTTGGGGGTAACATTTTCCTTTAAGTCACCTTTGCAACCCTCCAAAAGGAGTTTGAGATCCCAGGTTCTGAATAGCTATGCCACAGACAAGTTCAACACGCTTCCAAATGAAACCCTTCACAATAGGGAAACCCTTCTGCAGAATTCTGGAACTGCAGGATGACCAAGACCTGATTTCCAATCTGTATAGTATGCTGAGATTCTGTAAGCACAATAGGACTAGCACTAAACTACTAACAGTTTGGCAAAACAACATCCCAGCAATCACCGAGGATAAATGGTTGGATGCTCTAGAACAGGGATCCCCAACCGTTTTAAACCTGTGAGCAACATTCAGATGTAAAAAGAGTTGGGGAGAAACACAAACATGATGTCTCTGGGTTGCCAAACAAGGGCTGTGATTGGCCATTTGGTAGCCCCTATGTGGACTGGCAGCCTACAGGAGACTCTGTTTGGCAGTACAACTGGTTTTTATACAACTAAAACTTGTCTTCAAGCCTGGAATTCAAAAATAAACACCTGCTTTGAAGCCACTGGGAACAACATTCAAGTGGTTGAAGAGCAACATGTTACTCACGAGCCACTGTTTGGGGATCGCTGCTCTAGAGGCACCCCGCTTTGCCTCACCCAATGCAAATAAAATGATCCAGAGATACATTATCCATAGAGCATATTATACACCAGTACTAATGCATGGAATGAACCCACAAATATCTCCCACCTGTGCTAGATATAAAGATGCACCAGACACTCTTATGCATATTATATGATGCAGGAATGACTCCACCAGACTACACCAATACTGGTGGAAGGTGTTCGATACAATCTCAGAAGCAGTTGCGGTACAACTTCACCCCTCCCCAGAATTAGCCACTCTAAGTGCATGCGACGACTCCTAATTTAACAAATGCCAACTGACAATCATGCGCCAAGGTCTGTTCCAAGCCGTATGTGTATCACCAAGACCCCCCACCAACTGTGGCTGGAAATGAAGTTGTATATGGCCCAAATGCAATACTTGTATAGTAAAAGAGCAGCCTCAGACAAATTGGGGATCCTGACCTCCCTACTAAGGCTTCTTGATACACAACAGGCCCCTCTTGCTTGAGAAAAACAGCAAAACAGGAAAAACTGCAGCACCTCTTGTTTGAAAAATGTGAAGAATTTATTACAGTTGGTCAGTAACAGGCAACGTTTCGGGCCTTGTCTTGCCCTTTCTCAAGCCTGCCTGATAGTGTGTGATACAAACATTTATCCCCCACATTGGGGGAGTGCACAATATCAGGACCCACCCCCAATTAAGTTTAACCCATCAAGTGAGGACATCATGAAAGTCCAGTAAAGTCCAAGCGTTATACATTTTCCGTGTGTCTTGTTAGTCCAATTCCATACTAGGTAATTAGTTGTACTTATAAGACAAAAATTCAATAGTGACACTTAGTGATAAAAGTAAAACAATACATAAGGTTATAGAGACTGCAGTACCTTTTACCCGGAGAGGATAGTTCCAAATGGAATCACCTCGATGCAGTCCGGGATCATGTACCCATTCTTCATAAATGTTGATAACCTTAAAAGACAAAAATCATGTTCAGAAAATTGTAAACATACAGTAAAAGGTTAAAACCAATCAGAACAAAAGAAGGTGTTGTCTGACCTAGGTGGAATAAAAAAGCCGTGGAACTGCTTTTTGGGGATTCTCTTAACCCTGTAATACTCAGTCAGTGTTGTGGAATGTAGTTCCAAGCCGACTAAGCGGCGTTTTTCTTTGTCCAACAACTTCTGCAGATTTCTATTGCCAGGGATTGATAGGAATCCACTGTTTCCAGTATCCAGGCCAATGATTCTTGCAGCTTCCTCTTCACTGTATGCATAAGTTAACCCTTGTAGTTCCACAGTGTTAGTTTGAGACATTGGGAAACTTTGAAGATGAGTATGGGAGCAGTTCCACGGTTTTTTTATTCCACCTAGGTCAGACAACACCTTCTTTTGTTCTGATTGGTTTTAACCTTTTACTGTATGTTTACAATTTTCTGAACATGATTTTTGTCTTTTAAGGTTATCAACATTTATGAAGAATGGGTACATGATCCCGGACTGCATCGAGGTGATTCCATTTGGAACTATCCTCTCCGGGTAAAAGGTACTGCAGTCTCTATATGTCAGGGAGCCGGGAGCTCCCTCCAGGGAGGTTGTCAGGATCAAGGAGGAAGCCCTCTTGAGGGAACAAGGTCGCGGTGTCCAAGGGGTTAATCCAAAAGAGTGGTCAGAATCCAGGCAAGAGTTCAAGGCAGGCGGATAACAACAAGTCCAAAGTCCAGGCAGGGGTCAAGGAAATTAATCAGGAACAAGTTTAGGAATAACAGAACACAGGGAACCCAGGAAATACTTATAGCAAGGTTTCCTATACTTGGGTGCCATTTTGGCGTCTAAAATGGGTTTTTATTCAAATTTGGCGCCATGTGACGTCATTGACGCCCTTGCGCCGACGTCGGCGCACTGACGTCATCGCGCCGGCGCCGCTTACCCACGTGGCGGCCATGGGCGCCACCATTTTGGGAGCGATGCCGGCAGGAGAGGACGCGCCGCCCGGAGCTCCTGGACCTGCTCCAGGCGGCGATCGCGACAGTACCCCCCCCCTCACGGGGGGCCTCCGGACCACCAGGATTTGGTTTCTGGGGAAATTTGGAGTGGAACTCCCTCACCAGACGAGGAGCATGGACATCAGAGCGTCCCTCCCAGGAACATTCTTCAGGGCCAAAGCCCTTCCACTTGATGAGGTACTGAAGAGATCCCCTGGAGATTCTGGAGTCAAGGATCTTCTCCACTTCATATTCTTGTTGACCATCCACAGAGATAGTAGGAGGAGGAGGCTGGACAACAGAAAAGCGGTTGGAGGTAGCGGGTTTCACCAAGGAGACATGAAACACGTTGGGAATTCGCATCTCAGGAGGAAGCTGAAGTCTGACAGCCAAAGGATTGATCACCTCCAAGATGGAAAAAGGACCTACAAACCTTGGACCCAACTTGGGAGATGGTACCTTCAGCCGAATGTTCCTGGAAGACAACCAGACTTTATCACCGACCTTGTAGGGAGGAGAGGGTCTACGTCTACGATCTGCAAACGTCTTATGAACCAGAGCACTCTTCTCCAGGTTGGACTTGGTTGCAGCCCAGATAGCAGACATGTGGGCTGCATGGTCATCAGCGGCCGGAACATCGGACAACACAAAGTCTTGTGGGAAGGCTTGAGGATGTTGGACATACACCGACATAAATGGGGACCTTCCAGTGGAAGTGTGGCAGGCGTTGTTATGAGCAAATTCTGCCCACGGGAGGAGATCAGACCAGTCATCCTGGCAGAGGGATACGTGGTTCCTCAGGAACTGTTCCAGGGCTTGGTTGACACGTTCAGCTGCCCCATTCGTCTGCGGGTGGTATGCAGATGAAAACTGAAGAACAATTCCCAGGTCTTTGCATAGGGAACGCCAGAACTTGGCGGTAAACTGGGTGCCTCTATCGGAGACAATCTCCACCGGGAAACCATGCAGGCGGAAGATGTACTGGATAAATAGTTGGGACAACTCCACCGCAGAGGGCAACTTCTTCAGAGGGATGAAATGGGCCATTTTGGAGAAACGATCAATAACAACCCAGACAGTTAGTAAGGGGTCATGGGGGAGGAGTGAGGGGGGCATACAGTTTACCAGCTAAGGAGGTCCCTCTGTTACAAGGAAAACAGAATAATACTAACTTAACGTATAATTCTTCACTAAGTAATGCACATTTCAAAAGTAAAAGTAGTAACCTCCGCTGTATGCTGGCAAATGCACGGAGTTTGTCAGGTAAAATGGGAGACCTAGAATTAATTGCATGCTCTAAAAATTATGATATAATTGGTATCACTGAGACCTGGTGGGATGAAACCTGTGACTGGATTGTGAATTTAAATGGTTACACCCTTTTTAGGAGGGACAGAGGGATTAAAAAGGGTGGAGGAGTGGGTTTGTATGTAAAGCCTGAATTAAAGCCATGCGCTAAAGAAATAAAAATAGCTGCCACTGGTGAGGGTGTAGAATCACTCTGGGTAGAGATCTCGACTGGGCAAAAGGCAACAAAAAGAATTATCATTGGTGTATGTTATAAACCACCTCGTATAAGTGTCGAGTATGAAGCCCAGCTACTCTTGCAGATACAAGCGGCTTCACAGCTGGGTCAAGTTGTTGCTATGGGTGACTTCAATTATCCAGACATTGACTGGGGTAATGGGGTTGCTAAGACAGAAAAAGCTAGTAGGTTTGTAAATATGCTGAATGACAACTTTTTATTCCAGCTCGTTCAAGAACCTACTAGGAATAACTCTCTTTTGTACCTGTAATAACTAACAATACTGAACTCATCTCTAACATTTGTGTAGGTGAGGGGCATTTAGGGAATAGTGATCATAACATGGTCTCCTTTGAGATTCTGTTGCAGAAGCAATTCTATAAGGGAGTAACTAAAACACTAAATTTCAGACGTGCAAACTGTGACAGTATAAGGGCATCTCTGCAACATATTAAGTGGGAAATGCTTTTCACAGGGTTAAACACAGAACAAAAATGGGAAGTCTTTAAAATGCTGCTTAATAAATCTACTTGTCAGTATATTCCACTTGTAAGCAAGGAACGTTGTTGCAAAGCAAAACCTTTTTGGTTCAATAGAAGCGTTGGTGTTGAGGTGGGTAAGAAAAGACGTGCTTTTAAGGCTTTCAAGTTAGCTGGTACAGCCGAAACATTTATTAGGTACAAGGAGGCCAATAAATCATGCAAAGAAGCTATAAGGCAAGCTAAAATTGCTATAGAAAAGGATATTGCAGCAAGCAGTAAAAAAAATCCAAAATTATTTTTTAAATATGTCAATAGTAAAAAAATGAAGCAGGAAGGGGTGGGTCCCTTACTATCAGAGGGGGGTCAGCTGGTTGATGAAAACAAATTAAAAGCGCAGATTCTGAATTCATATTTTTCATCTGTCTACACAAATGAAGAACCAGTAAGTGAAGGTTTCCTTCTTAACACTCCCAATTCTAGTAATACAACTAATGATGCATGGTTCACACATGAAGAAATTCAAAAGAGACATGTTAAGATTAACAAAGGTCCAGGGCCAGATGGTATTCATCCCAGGGTAATTAGCGAGCTTAGCTCTGTGATTGCCAAACCTCTTTACTTAATTTTTCAGGATTCATTGGGATCTGGCATTGTGCCGAGAGACTGGCGAATTGCTAATGTGGTGCCTCTGTTCAAAAAAGGATCCCGTTCTCAGCCTCAAAACTGTAGGCCAGTTAGTCTGACGTCAGTATTAGGAAAGCTTTTCGAAGGGTTAATAAAGGATAAGATACTGGACTTCATAGCAAATCATAATACTATGAGTTTGTGCCAGCATGGTTTTATGCGTAATAGATCTTGCCAGACTAACTTAATTTCTTTTTACGAGAATGTAAGTAGAGACCTCGATTCTGGGATGGCAGTGGATGTGATTTACTTAGACTTTGCTAAAGCATTTGATACAGTGCCACACAAAAGGTTACTGGTTAAATTAAGGAATGTTGGCCTGGAACATAGTATTTGTACCTGGATAGAGAACTGGCTAAAAGCTAGACTACAAAGAGTGGTGGTAAATGGAACATTTTCTAATTGGACCAGTGTTGTTAGTGGAGTACCGCAGGGCTCTGTACTAGGTCCCTTGCTTTTCAACTTGTTTATTAATGACCTGGAGGTGGGCATTGAAAGTACTGTTTCTATTTTTGCAGATGAGACTAAATTGTGCAGAACTATTGGTTCCATGCAGGATGCTGACACTTTGCAAAGTGATCTGTCTAAACTGGAAAACTGGGCAGCAAACTGGAAAATGAGGTTCAATGTTGATAAATGCAGGTTATGCACTTTGGCAAAAATAATATAAAAGCAAGTTATACACTAAATGGCAATGTGTTGGGAGTTTCCTTAAATGAAAAGGATCTTGGGGTCTTTGTAGATAACAAGTTGTCTAATTCTGGGCAGTGTCATTCTGTGGCTACTAAAGCAAATAGAGTTCTGTCTTGCATAAAAAAGGGCATTAACTCAAGGGATGAAAACATAATTATGCCTCTTTATAGGTCCCTGGTAAGGCCTCATCTGGAGTATGCAGTTCAGTTTTGGACTCCAGTCCTTAAGAGGGATATAAATGAGCTGGAGAGAGTGCAGAGACGTGCAACTAAATTGGTTAGAGGGGCGGAAGACTTAAATTATGAGGGTAGACTGTCAAGGTTGGGGTTGTTTTCTCTGGAAAAAAGGCGCTTGCGAGGGGACATGATTACACTTTACAAGTACATTAGAGGACACTATAGACAAATGGCAGGGGACCTTTTTACCCATAAAGTGGATCACCGTACCAGAGGCCTCCCCTTTAGACTAGAAGAAAAGAACTTTCATTCGAAGCAACGTAGGGGGTTCTTCACAGTCAGGACAGTGAGGTTGTGGAATGCACTGCCAGGTGATGTTGTGATGGCTGATTCAGTTAATGCCTTTAAGAATGGCTTGGATGATTTTTTGGGCAGACATAATATTAAAAGCTATTGTGATACTAAACTCTATAGTTAATACAGATATGGGTATATAGAATTTAATTAAAAGTAGAGAGTGGTGTATGTATGGTTGCTGGGTTTTCTTTTGGAGGGGTTGAACTTGATGGACTTTGTCTTTTTTCAACCCAATTTAACTATGTAACTATGTAACTAGATCACAGTGTTCCCACAGGAGGGAGGAAGTTCGACAATGAAGTCCATGGACAGGTGGGTCCAGGGACGGGAAGGAACCGGCAAGGGCTGTAGTAACCCACTGGGGCGGGAGTGGCAAGACTTAGATGTGGCACAAACATTACAAGCAGCAACAAAGTCCTTCACATCTTTGCGGATATCAGGCCACCAGACCAGGCGTCGTAAGAGTTCAAGAGTCTTAGCTGGGCCAGGATGTCCGGCTTGCCTGGAGCAATGGGTCTGTTGCAGGATAGGCAGACGCAGCTCAGGAGGAACAAATGCCATTCCAATGGGAGTATCTGAAGGAGCAGAAGACTGACCAGCCAGGATTTGGTCGGCAAACTGTGGATACAGGGAGGCAATAATCTTGACTGGAGGGATGATTGGCTCTTGTCTCTCAGGAGAGCGGTCCACCGGAGAGAAGCTACGAGACAAGGCATCGGCCTTCCGATTCTTGCAGCCTGGGCGATAAGTCAAGATAAAATTAAATCGAGAGAAGAAGAGAGTCCACCTTGCTTGTCTGGGGTTTAGCCTCTTGAGGGACTGGATGAACTCAAGATTCTTATGATCGGTGTAAATCTGAACAGGAATCAGAGAACCCTCCAGGAGGTGACGCCACTCTTTAAGGGCAAGTTTAACAGCCAAGAGTTCTCGGTTCCCGACATCGTAGTTCTGCTCTGCGGACGAGAACTTCTTGGAGAAATAAGCACAGGGGTGCAACTTCCCATCAGCGGGGTGTCTCTGAGACAGGATGGCTCCGGCTCCGACTTCAGAAGCATCAACTTCGATGCAGAAGGGTAGTTCAGGATTGGGGTGTCGGAGGACAGAAGCAGACGTGAAGGCCTCTTTCAAGGACTGAAAAGCTTCAATGGCAGATGGAGGCCACAAGCTGGGTTTACCCCCTTTCCGGATGAGGGCCAGGATAGGTGCAATGTGGGAAGAGAACCCCCGGATGAACTGCCGATAGTAGTTAGCGAATCCGATAAATCTCTGGATTGCCTTGGTACTCAGAGGGAGAGGCCACTCCTGGATGGCAGAGACATTCACGGGGTCCATCTCAAATCCCTCAGGAGAGATAATGTATCCTAGGAAGGGGATCTTGGACACCTCGAAAACGCACTTCTCTAACTTGGCGAAGAGAGAGTTCTTCCTCAGACGAGAGAGTACCTCCTTCACCTGGGAGCGATGGCTTTCTAGGTCTTTAGAAAAGATCAGGATGTCGTCCAGGTACACGACTACGAACCTTCCTAGGAGATCCCGGAACACATCGTTAACAAACTCTTGGAAGACGGCAGGGGCATTGCAAAGGCCGAAGGGCATAACGAGATATTCATAGTGCCCGTCACGAGTGTTGAAAGCCGTCTTCCATTCGTCACCCTCACGGATGCGAATGAGGTTGTACGCCCCCCGGAGATCTAACTTAGAGAAAATCTTCGCCCCCTTCAGCTGGTCGAAGAGCTCTGCAATCAAGGGTAGTGGGTACCTGTTTTTTACAGTGATTTTATTCAGGCCCCGATAGTCTATACATGGCCGAAGGCCTCCGTCCTTCTTCTCCACGAAGAAGAACCCAGCCCCCTGCAGGAGAGGTAGAAGGG
Organism: Xenopus petersii; assembly: GCA_038501925.1. Classification (NCBI taxonomy): domain Eukaryota; kingdom Metazoa; phylum Chordata; class Amphibia; order Anura; family Pipidae; genus Xenopus; species Xenopus petersii. The sequence continues at coordinate 4,853,951 of CM076680.1, forward strand.
TGGATAAACCCCCGCTGGAGATTTTCTTGGATGTATTCCTTCATTGCGGTAGTCTCTGCAGGAGAGAGAGGGTAAGTGCGGCCTCTGGGGGGCATGGCTCCTGGCAGGAGTTCGACAGGACAGTCGTAGGAGCGATGTGGAGGAAGGAATTCCGCAGACTTCTTACAGAACACATCAGCGAATTCCTTGTAAAAGGGAGGTAGAGACTTCAGATCCGACAAAGAGATATTCACCCTCCGGAGGGGTTCAGCAGGAAGACAGTGCTGCTGGCAAAATGGACTCCAACGGGTAATCTGTCCTGCGGTCCAATCAATGGAGGGATTATGCAGGCGCTGCCAAGGGAGACCCAACACAACTGGAACGGATGGGCAGGAAATAATTAGGAACGAAAGTCTTTCTTTATGCAGCGTCCCAACCTGCACAGGCAATTCCCCAGTCGTCATGGAGACAACTTCAACCTCCAGGGGTCTGTCGTCAATGGCAATGACACGGAGAGGAGTAGACAATGGGAATAAGGGAACTTCCAAGTGTTTGCGAATTGAGCGTCCATGAAGTTCCCAGCAGCTCCAGAGTCAATGAAAGCAGAGCCAACGATAGTCTTAGAGGCTAGGCGGATCTGTAATGGAAGGAGAAACCTGTGAGAGTTCTCTTGAGACTTTGGAGTAGTGCCCCCTACATGCGTTACCCTAGATATACCTCGGGGAACCGAACTCGTGGGCTTCACCGGACAAGAGTTCGCAAAATGAGACTGTCCGCCACAATACAGACATAAGCCGGCCATTCGTCTACGAAGTCTTTCTTGTTCGGATAGACGAGCCCTTCCAACTTGCATTGGTTCCTCCGGAGGAGAAGGAGAGGCTAGAGTAGCCGGAGTCTGCAGGAGAGGTCTCTGGAAGCGAGGTGCCAACAAGGGTTGAAATCTTTTACAGCGCTCCCTCTCTACTTGATGCTCTCTGAGCCGAGTGTCCACCTTGATAGAAAGTGCGATCAGATCCTCCAGCAGGTCAGGGGACTCCCTGGAGACAAGATCATCTTTAATGCGAATAGACAGACCTTGATAGAATACGGCCTTATAGGCATCGTCATTCCAGGAAGTCTCAGCCATCAAAGTTCTAAAGTCAATAGCATGGTCACTGACACTGCGGTTTCCCTGCCGGAGTTGCAGAAGACGAGAAGGAGCATTAGTGACCCGACCCGGGGCATCAAATACAGTACGAAATGCTTGAAGAAAGGCCTTGGCATCAAAAGTCAGTGGAGAATTCTTCTCCCAAAGAGATGTTGCCCACTCAAGCGGTTTGCCCACCAAACGAGACATCACATACCCCACCTTGGAACGTTCATTGGGGAAGTGCGAGGGTTGGAACTCGAACTGGATCTGGCACTGTGTAGCGAAACCTCTGCAGGCTTGTGGGTCCCCACTGAAGCGAGGAGGAGGCGGAATGCGAGGCTCACTTGACGAGGAACCTGCGGTGGACGAAGCGGCCGCCAAGGAAGGATTTACCGCAGCTTGGGGTGCAGGGGGTGCTGGAGGCATCCGAGAGAGGAGGGTATCGAGTGCCTGCCCAATGCGGTACTGCTGGGCTTCATAATCCTCCATGCGGGATGCCAGTCCGCGGAGCGCTCGTCCGACATCTGGCGTAGCTTCCTCAGTAGGATCCATGGCCCAAGTATACTGTCAGGGAGCCGGGAGCTCCCTCCAGGGAGGTTGTCAGGATCAAGGAGGAAGCCCTCTTGAGGGAACAAGGTCGCGGTGTCCAAGGGGTTAATCCAAAAGAGTGGTCAGAATCCAGGCAAGAGTTCAAGGCAGGCGGATAACAACAAGTCCAAAGTCCAGGCAGGGGTCAAGGAAATTAATCAGGAACAAGTTTAGGAATAACAGAACACAGGGAACCCAGGAAATACTTATAGCAAGGTTTCCTATACTTGGGCGCCATTTTGGCGTCTAAAATGGGTTTTTATTCAAATTTGGCGCCATGTGACGTCATTGACGCCCTTGCGCCGACGTCGGCGCACTGACGTCATCGCGCCGGCGCCGCTTACCCACGTGGCGGCAATGGGCGCCGCCATTTTGGGAGCGACGCCGGCAGGAGAGGACGCACCGCCCGGAGCTCCTGGGCCTGCTCCGGGCAGCGATCGCGACACTATAACCTTATGTATTGTTTTACTTTTATCACTAAGTGTCACTATTGAATTTTTGTCTTATAAGTACAACTAATTACCTAGTATGGAATTGGACTAACAAGACACATGGAAAATGTATAACGCTTGGACTTTACTGGACTTTCATGATGTCCTCACTTGATGGGTTAAACTTAATTGGGGGTGGGTCCTGATATTGTGCACTCCCCCAATGTGGGGGATAAATGTTTGTATCACACACTATCAGGCAGGCTTGGGAAAGGGCAAGACAAGGCCCGAAACGTTGCCTGTTACTGACCAACTGTAATAAATTCTTCACATTTGTCAAACAAGAGGTGCTGCAGTTTTTCCTGTTTTGCTGTATAATTGGCCTATGGCAAGGGCCTATACACTGCTCTGCACTCTGCCCGAAAGGAACCTATACGAGGTGGTTGAAGCACACACACCTGTATACTTGGATATCTTTGCCGTGGAACTGCTCCCATACTCATCTTCAAAGTTTCCCAATGTCTCAAACTAACACTGTGGAACTACAAGGGTTAACTTATGCATACAGTGAAGAGGACGCTGCAAGAATCATTGGCCTGGATACTGGAAACAGTGGATTCCTATCAATCCCTGGCAATAGAAATCTGCAGAAGTTGTTGGACAAAGAAAAACGCCGCTTAGTCGGCTTGGAACTACATTCCACAACACAGACTGAGTATTACAGGGTTAAGAGAATCCCCAGAGGCCTGAGAGTTAATTTGCGCCCTACTATATTCACTGACAACGTGGACTTTAAACAGAAATATGAACAAATACTAAATAAATGCTCCTTTGACATTCTTCTGCTTAACATTGAATTCCTGCAGCGAGAAATCCCTGCTGTGAAGCAGAGAGTCACAGACATTGAAAGGGAGCTGAAAGCACTAACTCCGATTGAGGAGTATAAGAAATTACTCACCCAGATTGATTCCAATCTCGCTGAACATCGCAGGGATATAGAGGAGCAGAAGAGAAGCAAGTTTCAGCGCGATTCAGAGGACTACAGAGCAGGACAAGTTTATCGCTGGACAGAGGGAGAGAGCAGTCCGCGCACATCTGAGTCGCGTGACGTCATCACACAGCGCCAATTCAACTCACAGCAGCAACCGCAACACAAGCAATACCAGAGAGGGAGAGGACAACATCGCTGGCCAAAATGCTGGGGGACCAGACCGCTTAACTACAGCAGTGAGGAGCTGTCAGGGGGCGAGTCAAGCACAGAGGCTTTTTTAGGAGAAGGCCCCCAGGACCACCGAGGCACCAGAGAAGAGGGGGCAAAAGGCACCAACGTTCTAAGAAACAGCCAAGCACAGAGACAGCAGCCTGGACGCACAGCACGCCAACAACCAAAACGTTAGTACATAATATTTCCTCTTTTCCCCTCTCTGAACAGCAAATAACATTACTTAACAAAGGTTTATCATTTTGTCCAACCAATCGGTGTGATTCTTTCACCCTAGACATTGACATGGGGAGGTTTTTTAGAAGCCTAAGACTTAAGTCCTTCTTTAATACACCCAGGCCATTTGAATCCACCTATTGCAATACTGGGTTAGGACACTCTCAACTTAGTTTGAAAAAACTTGGCCTACGAAATAAAAGCACATTTGTTCCCCCACCAGGTGATAATGCTGTGGAAACATACATTAAGTTGGTTAAAAATGATATTGATTTGGTCAAAAAAAACAATATTGATACCATTTCTGCTATTGTAAGGTATAATATGTCTAGGAATGAACAACGAGAATTACGTACTTTGATGAGCAAACCAGACATAATATTCAAACCAGCAGACAAAGGGGGCGCCCTAGTGGTAATGGATAAGGACCAATACATACAGGAGATTCTAAACCAGCTGAGCAATGAGGAGGTATATAAAAAAGTCAGCAAGGACCCCCTCCCTGAGATACAGAAACGTATAGCACAAATCATTGACCAAGGGGCAGAGGATGGCATAATTGAGAAAGATACAAAAAAAATTCTAATAAAGGAACACCCTATGACACCAGTTTTCTACACGCTGCCTAAAATACATAAAGATCCTGCTCATCCACCAGGTAGACCCATAGTGGCAGGCACAGATTCAGTATTCTCCCCTCTAGCAACCTATCTAGATAGGGTTTTACAGCCACTGGTGGTCAATACTAGATCATATCTAAAGGACAATATGCAACTGCTTAATCAACTACATAACATCATTCTACCAAACACGGAGGTTCATTTGGTAAGTTTGGATGTAGGCAGTTTGTATACTTCAATATCACATGAGATGGGGATACAAGCAGTAAGTGACAGTCTCCTATATACTGATCACAGCGAGTCGGAACAATCTTTTCTGATTGATCTTTTAAAAATAGTGTTATATGAGAACTACTTTCTGTTTGGAGACTCATACTACATACAATGTCGGGGCACAGCCATGGGGAATAATGTGGCGCCAACCTATGCCAATCTGTACATGGCAAGCTTCGAGGAACAGTATGTATATCCAAATGTTTTGTTTTCTTCACACTGTATCTTCTATCGTCGCTACATAGACGATATCTTTATGATTTGGAATGGTGATAGGGACACCTTACTAGAATTTCACAACAGGCTCAATACAGCGGTACCCACAATCCAATTTACACTTGTCTCTGATCAAAAATGTGTCTCTTTTCTAGATTTGAATATATACATTGACAACAACCGTCTGGAGACAGACTGGTATAAAAAACCAACTGACCGTAACACATTACTACACTATAAAAGTTGTCATCCTCCAGCTCTTAAAAAATCTCTACCTAAGACACAATTAGCTCGAATCAAAAGGATTGTATCAGATCCTGAGCTATTCCCCCTAAGAGCAGCTGAAATGATCGAACGCTTCAGTGATAGAGGATACCCCAAAGAGGCCCTCACTGAGAGCGATGAACACATGAAAAATATTCCAAGAGAAACTTTGCTTGAAAACAAAAACACACCCAAAACACAAAAGAGATTGGCTTTTGTAAGCCAATATACATCGGCCAGTAAACATATAGCCACGGTTTTACGCAAACACTGGCATATACTACAAAAATGCTCCCCAGACATTGAGGAGTTCACTTCTCCTCCACTGATGGCTTATAGGAGAGGGAGGAATATCAGAGACACCTTAGTAAAAGCAGATATTGGCCCAACTAAAAAAACAGGCCAGCAATACCTAGCTGATATTAAACCAGGAACTTTCCCTTGCTTAAATTGTGCACAGTGCAACAGTGTGACCAAAGGACAGAGCTTCACACATCCCCACACTGGGAAAAGATTCACTATCAAACAATTCTTCACATGTGAATCTACATATGTCATCTATTTAATCAAATGCCCATGTGGACTGGGATATGTGGGAGAAACAACTCAGAAAGTGAAAGACAGAATTTCAAAACATAAATCAACCATAAGATGCGAAGACCTAGAACTCCCTATACCTGCACACTTCCATACAGCAAAACACACACCAAGTCAGCTGAGATTTCAGATTATTGATGGTGTCCCCAAACTAAGAAGAGGGGGCGATCGGTTAAAAGTCCTCAAAAGAAAAGAAATGTATTGGATAAACAAATTGGGTATGCTTTGGCCCAAGGGCCTCAATAGGGAATATACACCTATGTGCTTTATTTAAGTTACAATACCCTTTTTTATTCCACCTAGGTCAGACAACACCTTCTTTTGTTCTGATTGGTTTTAACCTTTTACTGTATGTTTACAATTTTCTGAACATGATTTTTGTCTTTTAAGGTTATCAACATTTATGAAGAATGGGTACATGATCCCGGACTGCATCGAGGTGATTCCATTTGGAACTATCCTCTCCGGGTAAAAGGTACTGCAGTCTCTATAACCTTATGTATTGTTTTACTTTTATCACTAAGTGTCACTATTGAATTTTTGTCTTATAAGTACAACTAATTACCTAGTATGGAATTGGACTAACAAGACACACGGAAAATGTATAACGCTTGGACTTTACTGGACTTTCATGATGTCCTCACTTGATGGGTTAAACTTAATTGGGGGTGGGTCCTGATATTGTGCACTCCCCCAATGTGGGGGATAAATGTTTGTATCACACACTATCAGGCAGGCTTGAGAAAGGGCAAGACAAGGCCCGAAACATTGCCTGTTACTGACCAACTGTAATAAATTCTTCACATTTGTCAAACAAGAGGTGCTGCAGTTTTTCCTGTTTTGCTGTATAATTGGCCTATGGCAAGGGCCTATACACTGCTCTGCACTCTGCCCGAAAGGAACCTATACGAGGTGGTTGAAGCACACACACCTGTATACTTGGACCTCTTGCTCGAGAAAGCACAGAATTGCCCTAGTAATGACATCAGGCAATACAACAAAAAACGCAACCCTGTACATGGTTTGGATAAACAGTTTTTGTTACTGAAACTGTAATTATTTTAGTTAACACTGTAATTAGCACATGTGAAAACCGATGTACACTGTGTCTTGCCTACTGTCATTTTTTAGTGTAGTACAAGTTTTGAAATACTGAAAGGCTCACATTGCCTATTACTGTATGTGTGCTGTATGTGGTGAAATTTATAAAGGGTATGATGTTAAAAACAAGATTCCCCTAACAGCAGTGAAACTACAGACCCATGGCAAGAAACAAATACAAAGGAAATGTGAGCAGCAAGAATAACATCATTTACATGTTCTTAAAAAAAGGGACTCTCTAGACACTGTGCATGAACAGAAAATGAAATGTCATCATGAAATAACAGATTATATATGTGCCCTGACTAAATCAGGTTTCATTTGCCCCATCAGCCTGCAACCCCTCTCCCTAGCCACCAGCTTGTTGCTTGTATGCCATTATAATTCAGTGTTAAAGTGCAGCCCTAATTCAAATTGTTTTAAATTCTGTATTAGATTTTAATAGTGTTTGAGACTATTACAGGAGCTGAGTAATCAGCGTGTGATCTTTATGCACTGCCCTAATCTTATTCTAATAAAATAAGATTATTCTAATAATCCAGACCACAGTCTTCTGTGTTCCATCTTCCATTGTTTGGTGTCCCAGGGCTTAAAGGAGAAGGAAAGGTAATTTTTTAAACCTGGTGAAAATGATATAGAGGGTGGAGTTGCTCCCAAGATTCTAGCTAATCTGTATATAACTGTAGGGTTCAATTGTACCTTCCTATCTATATTGGAAAAGGCTAACTTAACCTACAAAACCGCAAACCCTACAGTTCCCGCCGTTCTATATCTTTATGGTGCTCCTAGGGACTTAGATAAAACGATTAGCTAGAATCTTGGGAGCAACTCCACCCTCTATATCATTTTCACCTTTCCTTAACTTTTAACTAAAAGGTCGATAACTAAGGGTTCATGAATGTGATCACATTAATCAACTTTTTTTAGATTTTAGCTAAATATTGCACAAGTCACTTTGAAATTGTGTACCTTAGATCAAATGAATTGGTGAATTAATTAATTGCACACGGCACTTTATAAATTAGAACACATCCTATTAATTTCCAAATCAAAGCACAATTGATTGCACGGGTCACTTTACACTGTGCACGTTAATGAATTGTAGCAATAACCTATTTATTAGTTAAGCTGGTTCATAAAACGTTAAGAGAGAATATAATTAATCTATGAATTAATTGGAGTCTCACACAGTATTGGCACTTTAAATGAATTAAGTTGATTGAATTAATAGGGATTAACTCTTGGTTTGCCTTCAGTTGTTGTTGGCGCAGTGGGTTTAACCCGAATATAATAATAAACTAGCCTGGTGTTATCAGCTTATCTTAGAGACTTGAAACAAAGTATCAAGTAGGGCAATTTAAAGGGCACCTATCACAGCCAAAATCAAACACATATTAACAATCTGACCAGTACAAGCTAAACACGTTTAATCAAACTACATATATAGTTTTTTGAAAAAACTGCAGGTTTTAAAAAAATCCCTTATTTTGTCAAATGGGTTCTCTCACTGAGGGAGGCCATACTGAGACTATAACAGAGACTCTAATATGCAAATTTCAGGAGCATGCTCAGATTGTAACACTGCTTTGAGTATTCTACCCAGAATGCCTTGTTTAAGTAAACTCCTCCACTAGAAGTATCAGGAGATTTCCTTATCTTGTCCCCTGCTGGTAAAGTCATTATGCAAATGAAGGGCACACACTAACTTCCAGCAGGGGGCAGCACTACTGTACAGCAGCTAACACACAGGTTTGGCTGATTTGAAAATAGCTTAGAAGGGTCGATAAGCAACAAGGAATTTCAACTGAGCATGTGCGAGATTTCAGAGCTGCAGTTGGCTGGGAAGATATAGGTAGGAGGAGGAAGTGAAATCCAAGATGGCTGCCTCAGCTAGAACTGCAGTGGAGATAGGGGAGATCTTGCAGAAGGAATAGTGAGCTGATCATTTACATTATACAAACAATTCTAACTGTTTTAAAAATCGGATTTCTTGAACTTTCACATAGTGTATTTACTTTGGTCATGATTGGTGCCCTTTAAGCAGATAAGGTTATCATTTTTAAACTATACAACGAATAGAAACTGAGTAACCACTATCATTGTGACAAATATTAAGGGAAGTTTTTGAAATATATGAGGTCAGGTGAAACGATACAGTCACAAACAAGGTTCTTTATTTTTTCTTTTTTCCTTTACAATTGAATAACACTCCTTGGGTGGCCGTAGAGTCTTTATTTATTTTAAGAGTTAATCTCTTTTTTCTTTCAAATAAAAAAAGAGTTTATGATCTTGTCTTGTTGTCTTGTTATTTGGTCCCAATGTTTTAGGGCAGGGCTGTCCAACTGGCGGCCCGCGGGCCGACCCCCCCTTCTTTGGCCCCCCAGATGCTGTGTCTGCTTACCATATGTAAACCATATGTAAACTTTAAAAGGTATCACTGTAGAAATAAACTGCACCCTGCATTGTTTAAACCTCAAATTCAGACTCTAATCCCCTGTATTGTTCACACTTGTGACACCTCTATTGTTTATATCCTAAAGCCCCTGTACTGTTCTACCTGAGACCCCTCTATTGTTTCTATCCTAAAGCCCCTGTACTGTTCTACCTGAGACCCCTCTATTGTTTATATCCTAAAGCCCCTGTACTGTTCTACCTGAGACCCCTCTATTGTTTATATCCTAAAGCCCCTGTACTGTTCTACCTGAGACCCAGACTGAAACTGCCACATTGTTCTCCTGTTCACACTTTATACAAAATGCTAATGGGGCCCAAGCACTGTGTGACTGTATGTAGTACATATTAGACTGAGAGCTTTACTTGTCTCCTGCTCTGTTCTGTCTTCCCTCCCTGCAGGGCTGGAACTAGGGGCAAGTATAGTAAGTGCCCACCTAGGGCGCAATCATGGGGGGGGCACACTTTTAAGGGGAATTTCCTTTCTTTCTTTTTTAAACCTTGATTTGCTTTGCCTTTAATAGTTTTTAAACTTTATAAACCCCCTGTTCCAGACAGAATCACTCCCTGCTCCCTTTTGGCAGCTGTTGGCACAGGTACATATTTGTGGGCAATATCTTGGCTGCTACTTGCACAGGTAAACAGATGATATGATGGATATTTGGCTGCTGCTGGCACAAGTACATATATGGAGGCAATAGTGTGTATTTTTTGGCTGACGCTGGCACAGGTACAGATTGGGGGCAATATAAGGGATTGGCTGCTGCTGGCTCAGGTACATGGGGCAATATGGTGGCTGCTGGCACAGGTACACACATGTTTGAGGGCAATATGAAGGATTTTTGGCTACTGCTGGAACAGATGCAAATTGGGGCAATATGATGGATTATTTTGGTTGCTGCTGGCATAGGTACAGATTGGGGGTAAAAATATAATGGATGATTTGTCTTATGCTGGCACACGTACATATTGGGGCCTGGGGGTAATCTGAGGGATTGACTGCCATTGGTATAGGTACAAATGGAGGCAATATGATAGGTGCTGGCACAGGTACAGGGGGCTATATAACTGGTAAGGTGGGAAATGGTAATGCAGGACTGGGGGGGCACTGATTGAAGCCTTTGCCTAGGGTGCAAAAATACCTTGGCCCGGCCCTGCCTCCCTGTGTGTGTCATTCTCTGCTTGCCCAGTGCTGCTTGTGTGTGCCATTCTCTGCTTGCCCAGTGCTGCTTGTGTGTGCCATTCTCTGCTTGCCCTACCCTACCTGTGGGATGTAAGCCTGTTAGTGGTTTGTTAGCATTTGGAAATTGTTGTTAAGGGCCCCTAAGGTGTTTAATCATGTGTTGGGGGGTTGTTGTATTATACACAGGGGAGGAGGAGGCATATGGATTTAAGGGGATGTTTTTAACATGACTTAAATTTTTCACAAATAAGTAATGAGGGATTTCCCTGCAGTGAGCAACAACCATTTGGTGTTTCGGAGTGCTACCACCGTTAATGTGGATACAATCTTAAAAGTTGTTGTGGTAATATGGGTGTGGTTTACAGTGGGTGTGGTTTAAAAGGGGGAGTGGCCAACACTGACTTCCATTATCGGCCCTCCTCCACATAGGCCAGTAAAATTTTGGCCCTCGGTACCACAGAACTTGGACAGCACTGCCTTGGGGTATTCAGTGTTATTAATGGATACTTAGCGGTTTGATTTAGATATCCATGGAAGCGCTGGCAGTATTGATTTAGCAGAAGATTGCTCGATCTGTACCCAGTCTTTAATATCTTTATGATGTTGCCAATCTAGTATCCTGGTCATTGTTATGGCTTGACAATATATTCTTGCTGTTTTATAGTTTATACCTGTCAAGGAGACTCCCTTCATATTTAGGTCTCCTCTTATTGCATTCGATAGGGATAATTCATTTTTAATTAATTAACACTCATTGATTCACAAATCCTTAAGGATGGAATATTAATTTATCATACTAAGTTATTGGCACTGAGCACTATATTGTAAATACTTACTTAATTGTGTATTTTCACTAGAATGTATTTTTTAGCGGAGCACATTTAAATTTGATAAAGAGGCCCACATAACACAGAAACCCCTAATATAACCATCACAGTTACCCGTTTCTTCAAATATTATGAATAAATGCGATTTTCTATGCTGCATCATTTGAAAATCCTGGCAGGGAAGGAGGGACTAAACACTGATGTTACACATTGTAACAATTTCTCCACAGCTTACAGGCAACATGCAGGAACTACATTACCCACAATGCATTGCACTGGGATGTTCCATTCCTTATTGAAAGCTTGTGTGCAGGGAATTGTGGGGTTTGGAGGATGCAGGCTGAGGACAGATGGCTGTTGATACAAAGTAACAGTAGTCAGACAGCTCAGCAAAGTAGTCAGACAGATCAGCAGGAGAGCAGGGGGCTGGGCTTAGGGAACTGTTGCAAACCATTAAAAATCATGAAAAGTCATATTTTTTATTTGATGTATATTGCAAAGTTGCTTGAAATTATGTTTACATTTCAAAAAGCTTAAGTTATGTTGTTGTCGAGTATCCCTTTGGTAGAAATCCACCAAAGGACTGATAGCTGGAGGGAGTTTTGCTCAAGCTGCCCATAGACATTCAGATATTAGTCCTTGTACGACTGACAGTTGGAGAGGGATAGTTCGGTTTAATGCAACAATCTAAAAGTAACCATTGAGATTTAAATTGTAGAATTAAAGTAAGAAAAATAACAAATCTGACAACATTCTGCCCATTAACTGACAGACAGCAATCGTAAAGAAGTTACAACAATCACCCATGGATATCCGCAGACAGGCAATACATGCACAGATATTAACCTTATCCAACAGAAGTTTCCTAAGTTGTCTGATTTACTAAACGACAAATCCTCAAAAAACCTTCCCTTGATCCCAGCTCTCCCACTAACTATCGACCGGTCTCCCTTCTTCCATTCACATCCAAATTACTAGAAAGGCTTGTTTACAAACGCCTGATCCAGCATCTCACTCACAACTCCCTCCTCAACCCCTTGCAATCTGGCTTCCGCCCATCACACTTGACTGAAACTGCACTCACCAAAGTAACCAATGATCTTCTATTGGCAAAGTCTAAAGGTCACTATTCCATTCTAATCCTTCTAAATCTCTCTGCAGCCTTTGACACAGTTGACCACACACTCCTCCTTGACATTCTATACTCATCTGGCATTCGGGACACTGCTCTTTCATGGTTTACATCTTATCTGTCTGACCGTTCCTTTAAAGTTTCCTTCTCTAACTCTACTTCTACTACTTTCCCACTCTCTGTTGGAGTTCCTCAAGGCTCTGTTCTTGGCCCCCTGCTGTTCTCGCTCTATACAACTTCACTAGGAAAACTCATTCAGTCATTTAGACTTCAGTATCACCTTTATGCTGATGACACCCAACTCTACTTGTCTACTCCTGATATTTCTAATTCTGTCCTTTCCCAAATCACAGACTGTCTCTCTGCTGTCTCCTCCTGGATGTCTCAGCGCCACCTGAAACTGAATCTTTCAAAAACAGAACTCATTATATTTCCTCCAAGATCTTCCCCTGTCCCTCAGATATCACTCTGTAAACAACACCACCTTTCATTCCACCACACAGGCTGCCTAGGAGTTATCTTAGACTCTCATCTGTCTTTTTCACCACACATTCAAACACTTGCAAAATCTTGCCGTATTCAACTGCGCAACATTGCTCGAATACGACCCTATCTCAGTTCAGAATCAACTAAAACACTGATTCAGTCTCTCATCATCTCCCGCCTTGATTACTGCAACTTACTCCTCACAGGTATTCCAACAAGTCGCCTTTCACAACTCCAATCTGTTCTAAACGCGGCTGCTAGACTCATTCATCTATCTCACCGCTCAACATCAGCTGCTCCCATATGTATGTCCCTTCACTGGCTCCCAATCTCTTCTAGAATCAAATTCAAATGACTTACACTCACATTCAAGGCCCTTAATAATGAAACCCCTCCCTATATTTCATCTCTAATCTCCAAATACTCTCCTTCACGAAACCTACACTCTGCTTCTGACCTTCCCTCACTTCTCCTCTGATCACTTCTGCCCATTCTCACCTACAAGACTTCTCTCAGGCTTCTGCTTTTCTCTGGAACTCTCTGCCACAAGCTGTCAGACTTTCTCCTTCTTTCCAAACTTTCAAGCGCTCCTTAAAGACCCACCTGTTTAAAGAGGCCTATTCAATGTACCTTAATTAATCATTGCTGTATCAATAATGACAAATTGTTTATATAATCCTAATGTCTCAATTGTACCCTAACCTTTTAGTTTGTAAACTCTAATCTCTAGGTCCTTCTAACCCTATTGTACTCGGTAATCCTTGTTTGTTATCCACCATTTATTCCCTGTTTGCTATAACTGCAGTAAAGCACTGTGTATCTTGACAGAGCTATATAAATAAATGATGATGATGATGACTATATCTGTGTGTCTATGGCCAGCTGTAGGCATAACTAGACTAAAGTAAAGAGGCCACAGTCCTGTAGGGATTTGGGCTTAGTAACATAGTAACATAGTAAGTTAAGAAATAAGATACACGTACATCAAGTTTAACCTTAAGTCTATATATAACCTGCCTAACTGCCAGTTGATCCAGAGGAAGGCGAAAAACTCCATTTGAAGCCTCTCCAATTTGCCTCAGGGGGAAAAATTCCTTCCTGACTCCAAAATGGCAATGGGACCAGTCCCTGGATCAATTTGTACTATGAGCTATCTCCCATATCCCTGTATTCCCTCACTTGCTAAACACCATCCAACCCCAGCCAATAGCAGTCTATTCCCTAAACACTTCCACTGGAGGGGATCCAGACCACTAGCTGGAAGCCTAAACGTGTATCACAAACCTACTAAGAGACCCTATAGTGGTCTCACATAGCTCAGCTTTGCCTTCATTGCACCTGAGAGCAAATCTCTACCTCAATAGATCTATGAGTATAACCCTGTTGTGTGTTTGACAATACAAAGAGTCCACTGGAACAGCACCACAAATTAATTTCAGCTAAAATGCCTTTATTGCACACTTAGGCAATTACAGCAGGACATTCGCTCCTTTATCCAACTGACACTCATTTTTACAGCCCTCTTTCTAGTCTTTTGCACCATCTAGTGGTCATTAGTGCACAAAACAATATAGAAAATCACAATTTATAAAGCTCAAAATATCCATAAAAGTCTCAAACATATGGGCTGCATGTTAGAAAACTGCGAGTACTTGATTAGATATCCATATTAAATACATATGAAACAAGATAAAAACATAAATAATTGTAAATAGCTAAAAAGGAAGTAATTATCTAAAAATTGGACTCAGATCATCCTGAGTGTATACAATGTCTCTACAATCAGTTGATTGTATGACAATAGTTTCTGGGCCTACACCCGCCCCAGCCCCAAGCCCAAGCCCAGATCCTGCCCACCCTACAGTAAAAAGGCAACACAGACATCAGCACTAAAACAGTAAACCCCCCTCAAATTATAAAAAAAAGTTATTGGTGGTCAGGGCCCCCCAAATAAAAAAAAAAATACTAGTTGCCAGCCCCACATAAAGTTAAAAACCATTGGTTGTCAGGGCCTACCTAGAAGTTAAAAAAATCAATTGGAGGCCAGGGCCTATCTAATCTATTAACCTCATATTTGTTTATACATTGAACACACAGAATTCCATATAAAGCAACTAATAACCATCCCAAGCAATTATATACTCCCCCTTGCCGCCAAAATTATGCAAGAACTACAGGGGAAGTGATGCATTGTGGGTAAAAAAAACATTGCGATTTGCATCTGAAATTGCACACTGAAGTTATAAGTGACCCTCATTATAGCTAGAGTTGCCCCCTCACCCCTTTAAAAAACAGATATGGAATCCACAGCCTGCGTGCATGCTGCAGACTGAACTGATTTATGCACAGCCAGGCATCATGTATCTAAATGAATTGCTATTAGCCATGCAGGCTGTGGATTCCATATGTGCTTTTTAAAGGGGTGAGGGGGCAACCCTACCTATAGGTGACACACAAACACATTACATAGTGAGAAGTAGAATAAAATTTGGCATTATTTATAATGACAGACACATTGGCCTGGCAGACAATAACTTCTAAAGAGCACAAGTATATAATCTGTAACCAGATATTTAGGGACATATTTATTACGCTTTGTAATACAAAAATTGTGTAAAATAAATGGTGAATTTATCGAGGTGCGTTTTATTTTACACCATGCAAACGCCAGATTTGCCACCATTTTTTTTTTATTTTGCTTCCGGCGGAAGTCACTCTAAGAAAAAACTGGTAAAAAAAATGTATGTCATGTTTTACACAGCGAAGCCTGGTGATGTGCGGTGTTTTATAATAATAAATAGGTCCCTTAGTGTCAGTCAGTGGAGTAAATAGAGTTGGGCCCCCACCGCAAACAGGCAAGGGGGGGCCCTCCACCCTCAGCCAAATAAAGCACAACGTTATACCGGAGACAACCCACAATTGGCTTTAATATAGACACTATGATAAACTAGGGACCGCACACTCAAGTCACAAAAGGGATAATAATTTATTAGATCAGGAATACACTCTGTGAAACAGAAAAAGCCCTACACATTTTGACCCACAAAAAAGGGTTTTCATCAGGGGAAAAAAAAAGCCTAAAAGAGGCAGAAAGGATAATTACAGAAATATATTATATATACCAGGGACTGGTCCCATTGCATTTTGGAGTCAGGAATTAATTTTTTCCCCCTCTGAGGCAAATTGGAGAGGTTTTAGATGGGTTTTTACCTTCCTCTGGATCAACTGGCAGTTAGGCAGGTTATAGATAGACTTAAGGTTGGACTTGATGGACTTGTGTCTTTTTTCAACCCAACTTACTGTGTTACTGTGTTATGTTACCTGTATGTATATAGCGTATATCAGCTCCAAAACAAATTATGTTCCTCAGGCCTGGATTTTGGGCTTGGGCTACCCTAGGCCGATGGGTCCTAATGCCCAGCCCGGACTAGGGGTAAGTGGTTGGAAGAGTTACATGCCCGACGCCCCCTTCAACTTCGGGCATACCTCCAAACCGTCCCATTTTTCTCAGGACAGTCCCAATTTTGACCACTCAACCCGCAGAGCTAGATTGTTACTGAAATTCTCTGACTTTCTCTTTGATCTCCTGCACTGAACAGCCACAAAAAGATACAACATTTCTAAAACGTAATTGGCTTTTGACAGTGAGGCCAGAATATGCAGCTGCACTTAGATACTTTGAAACAATTTAAGATAAGCAAAGAAACAATTGTAACCATTTGAGATAAGCAAAGAAACAATTGTAACCATTTAAGATAAGCAAAGAAACAATTGTAACCATTTAAGATAGGCAAAGAAACAATTGTAACCATTTAAGAAAAGCAAAGAAACAATTGTAACCATTTAAGATAAGCAAAGAAACAATTGTAACCATTAAAGATAAGCACAGAAACAATTGTAACCATTTAAGATAAGCAAAGAAACAATTGTAACCATTTAAGATAAGCAAAGAAACAATTGTAACCATTTAAGATAGGCAAAGAAACAATTGTAACCATTTAAGATAAGCAAAGAAACAATTGTAACCATTTAAGATAAGCAAAGAAACAATTGTAACCATTTAAGATAAGCAAAGAAACAATTGTAACCATTTAAGATAAGCACAGAAACAATTGTAACCATTTAAGATAAGCAAAGAAACAATTGTAACCATTTAAGATAGGCAAAGAAACAATTGTAACCATTTAAGATAAGCAAAGAAACAATTGTAACCATTTAAGATAAGCAAAGAAACAATTGTAACCATTTAAGATAAGCAAAGAAACAATTGTAACCATTTAAGATAGGCAAAGAAACAATTGTAACCATTTAAGATAAGCAAAGAAACAATTGTAACCATTTAAGATAAGCAAAGAAACAATTGTAACCATTTAAGATAGGCAAAGAAACAATTGTAACCATTTAAGATAAGCAAAGAAACAATTGTAACCATTTAAGATAGGCAAAGAAACAATTGTAACCATTTAAGATAAGCAGGTCTTTTGGGGAAAATGGGACTTGCAGCCTTAAAGGGCAATTCACCTTCATTAGCAAAACTGTAATAACACATGAAAACAACAGAAATGTGATCAAACTTTCAACACCCACCAATTTTTTTTTAAAATAAACATGGTAATCAGGGGGTGTGTATTCATATATATACAAAAATGTTTGGTGCCAATTTTGGTTCTGTTCACTAAAGTTAACCTTAACAAATGTGATCATCGCTAGCTTAAGCACCAAAAAATCCTATACAAAAGCCTTTGCTAAGTGGTGCCTACTGTGTCTCTAGCGGTCAATTTCAATAATTCACATTTAAACAGCTCACCCAAAAAAGGTGGTGACCCAGGTGTATAAACCCCAGGTCCCGCTCCTAGGTTCACTAATGCCTGAAATAGTATCAAGGGTAGTTTGCTAGAAGGAACTTACCAGATCAGTGGGGGGGCCTGGGTGCATCGCCCCAAACCCAGAGCTGTAGGTGAGTATCAATCAGTAGAAACAATTTGACGAGCACCCCATTCCCCAGTTGAATTAAAAGAAGTAAATGTTTATTTCCAACATATTAAAAGCATCCGTTCCCTGACGCGTTTCGTATCCACCCATATGTAGTTATACCTATGACTATGTATCGGTGGATAAGAAACGCGTCAGGGAACGGATGCTTTTAATATGTTGGAAATAAACATTTACTTCTTTTAATTCAACGGGTGAATGAAGGGCTAGTCAAATTGTTTCTGATGGTCTGTATTCATGCGCAAAATTCACAGAATGTATATAGTAAATGATCTTGCATGATAGAGACCTCTAGTGACCAAAAACTATAGAACTACAAATTTAAAATTTCTCTATATCCATGCTTTTTTTTTTTTTTAAAAAAAAAAAAATTATTACATCATGTTAAAGGGATACTGTCATGGGGAAAAAAATTATTTTCAAAATGAATGAGTTAATAGTGCTGCTCCAGCAGAATTCTGCACTGAAATCCATTTCTCAAAAGAGCAAACGGATTTTTTTATATTCAATTTTGAAATCTGACATGGGGCTAGACATTTTGTCAATTTCCCAGCTGCCCCAAGTCATGTGACTTGTGCTCTGATAAACTTCAATCACTCTTTACTGCTGTACTGCAAGTTGGAGTGATATCACCCCCTCCCTTTTTCCCTCCAGCAGCCAAACAAAAGAACAATGGGAAGGTAACCAGATAGCAGCTCCCTAACACAAGATAACAGCTGCCTGGTAGATCTAAGGACAACACTCAATAGTAAAAACCCATGTCCCACTGAGACACATTCAGTTACATTGAGAAGGAAAAACAGCAGCCTGCCAGAAAGCATTTCTCTCCTAATGTGCAGACACAAGTCACATGACTGGGGCAGCTGTGAAATTGACAATATGTCTAGCCCCATGTCAGATTTCAAAATTGAATATAAAAAAATCTGTTTGCTCTTTTGAGAAGTGGATTTCAGTGCAGAATTCTGCTGGAGCAGCACTATTAACTGATGCGTTTTGAAAAAAAAAACACGTTTTCCAATGACAGGATCCCTTTAAAATCACAAAAGAACCCCATATGGAGCCTAACGCGTTTCATGCTTACCTAGCACTTAGTCGTAGGCCATCCTGGATTGGATGGATTGCCTATGACTAGGTGCTAGGTAAGCATGAAATGTGTCAGACTTTTTTTTTATAGCATGGATATAGAGAATTTTTTGAATCAGAGGGTGTGGTCATAAAATGGGTGTGGTCAAAAATTTTCACCACCCTACGCGTGTCATGACTCATTGTCCCTCTTTTCAAAATATTGGGAGATATGTGTTCAAGCCCTTGGCATTTGCTTCTGCTACCTACCCCTAGTTATATTACTACATGCTGATACTTTCCAGCCCCCGTATTTAATTGAAGCCTCGCCTCTTACATAAATGACCAGGCTCATGTGTATCACGTGTGATCCAGTTGATTTGGATACATTGCTCCAGAATATGACAGATTTCCTGAAAGAGATTATTGATGAGACCCTCACCACAGTTGCTTTCTCCTGACAGGCTCTGGGTAGTGATGGGCGAATACATTTGTGAAACTGCGCAGAAAATTTCACCGTTGAAAAATCTGATGCGGCAAAACAACGCATAAAAATTGACGCTCGTCAAAGTTATTCTGACACCCATTGACTTTAATAAGGCGCGTGTATAAAAATTGACGCAGGCGTTGAGATTTACACACATCAACATCATTTTGACGCCCATTGACTTCAATGCACTTTGCAATTTTTTCGCGGTTTCGTGAATTTCGCGAGAAATTTGTGAATTTTTCTGCGAAGTGAAACGAGACAAATTCACCAATCACTAGTTCTGGGAGATGGATGTGATGTCCCACATGTAACATGTAGGGCTTTTTTTTATTGTGTATTCTTGATCTAATAAATGACTGTGCCTTTTGTGACTTGAGTGTGTCGTCCCTCGTTTATTACAGCAGCCGCATTTAATGACAGTAAGGGCACTGCCGAAATAGTCACTCCATTAACCCCAAACTTGCCAGTAAGATCACTGCAGAATTCCAAGAGTTGCTAATAAAATCACGGCAGAAATAACCATGAGAACATCATTAACCCCAGAGTTGCCAATAAGATCACTGCAGACATAACCATGAGAACATCATTAACCCCAGAGTTGCCAATAAGATCACTGCAGACATAACCATGAGAACATCATTAACCCAAGAGTTGCCAGTAAGATCACTGCAGACATAACCAGGAGAACTCCATTAACCTCAGAGTTGCCAGTAAGATCACTGCAGAAATAACCATGAGAACTCCATTAACCTCAGAGTTGCCAGTAAGATCACTGCAGAAATAACCATGAGAACTCCATTAACCCTAGACATGCCATTAAGAAATGACCATTAGAACTTCATGAACCCCAGTCTTGCCAGTAAGGTCTCTAAATATTGCCTGTTCAATGTTTCATATATTGCCCCATAATGCACAACAAAACTGATTCTACTTACAGTTATTAGTAAAGCCAAGAGTTATGACCCAGTGTGTCCTCTGAGGAAAGACATGGCCCTGAAATGATGTGATGTGACTTCCACAGACAGGTGTTCATTAGCAGTCATGTAGGGGCTGCTGGGAAGTGTAGTCCATTCCCACTTGTCAGCCTGTGGAATAGAAGCAAACAGCCACTAAGTAATTAGTAATACAAAGTAATACAATTAGGGGATTATTTATGTAACATTGAATGCAAAAACTCGAAAAATTCAAGTTTTTTCTAACAATATTTTTAGTGAAAAAAAAAACAAGAATTTTTTGGAATTAATTAAACCCCGAGGGTGTTTAAAGTCAGAATAAAAAATTACTCCAACTCAGACCTGCCGAGTTCATGTAGAAGTCCCGAAGATATCCTGATCAGCGCCGGCTTTCGCGCAATAATCCGAAGATTTTGTGGTTTTCGGGCAATAATCTGAACAAATTTTCGGGTGTGAAATTTGTACGATTCAAATTTTTTCCATGATCTTATCAAGTTTTTTCCACACTTGAAATTTTCTGGAAAATGTGTTGATAAATAAGGTGGGAACATCTGTGCGGATTTGTTCTGAGTATTTTTTCAGAAAATCATCAGAAATTTTCAGATTTTGATACATAACCCCCTAAATTACAAGCAAAAATAAGTTTCTCCCACCAGAGGGGTTAACAGAGACCACCCTCCAGATAGTGATTTTCACAGAACCCATTGAGAGCTTTGCCCCTGTACTGGGAGCCCATTCTCAGAGGATCCCGCTCAGTATCAATATCAATACACGTGGATATTATATGAAATGGGACACTCACTGTGCTCCAAAATAGTCACTGACCTTTCATGTAGTAAGTTATAATCTCACCGACCCTGGATGACTCTCATATAAACCTGTGCTCTTTGGCTTGTGAGGAAGAACTCACTGAAGATCAGATTAATAATGTAAATAATTCAATTCCCAATGTACAGATAGTCCTGCGAAACCTCACACAGCACTTGCTCAGAGTCCTTTCCCAATCTCTCTGCTGATCTTATTCTGTTTTTCTGAAAACGTTTTCTTAGTGCCACATGGTATTTACTTTTGGAGTTCTGCAAACATGTCTGACTGTCACATGTCCCCAGGGAATGACGTTTTTTTAATTTTCAGTACAGTCTAATCTTTCTGAATATGCCTGAATTTGTATAATTGTTCACTTTTGTGGCATTATATATAGGGCTCTAATACCTAGCAATAGAAAAGCAAAAATATGTATTTTTCATATATAGAGAAACATATCAGATATATATACAGTACTTTCTATACTCATGATATGGAAAAAATACTGTCAGTACCAAATAGGGTATCATTTAATAGAGATTCCTAACCAGTACAGATCCTTTTAAAGAGAAGAAAGGAGATTTATAGTGTTAATACTTAGGATTACAATAAAGGGACTGGGGGGTAGCACTGGGCAGGTAAGACTGATACTGGTACAGGCCAGGACAGGTGAGATAAGACGGACAGGTGAGATGTTGGAAGCAGGAAAGACAGACATAAAGCCAAAGTCCAAGGTAACAATAATGATAAACAGAAATCAAGTCCAGGAACAGAGCAGCCAGAGGTCAGAGTATAACAACAGGGATCCAGTAGCAACTGTGCAGTGATTGGTGCCTGTTCTGGAACAAAGACTGTTGCAATTAGATAGGGGTGCTCATCCCATTTATTGTACCAGTGTGTAACCACAAGAAGAATGTTTGGGGGGGGTAGCTGATACATAGAGAAAAAAGTTGTTTTCTTATCTCAATGCTTCAGTTTTGTAGTTAGGGGCAGATTCACATGGGAGTTACCAGGACTGTGACCCCAGATATTAGATACATTTTTATGATCAGCCCATGATTAGCCTTATTTTGCTACTTTATTTGCTACTCTTTCAAACTACGCAGAGAAGTTATTTTTTCTCACCCATTTAGCAGTTTGTGTTGGTTACAGTCTGGTTTATCTTTCGGAAAGATCACAGTGTTTGAAATGTATATATTCTTATATTTATTTGCAGATCTGTTTATTTTGTTCCTGGCATGTAGAACTGAATAGAAGCAGCTGCACCCAAAGCCATGGGATAGGTAAGTATGAACACCTTAATTCTACAATATCGACCTAAATAAAACACACTGACACCATCAAATGTGTGGAGGGAGGCCACGGCCGAGTTTAATGATATATTTCATATATATATAACAATCCATTTGCTTATTGCATGTAACTTATATCTTAAAGCCAAATTACTCATAGTCCAGTTCTGTTTATTCATAGAGCTCACCATTCACCATGCGCAAGTTCCGCCATTAACCTTTGACCTCCGCCACAACAAGGCCAGTTAACACCTTAACTTGGGCTCGGCTCCCCCGCACACATCAATGCCTTTTCGACTGCATTCTGCAATCCATCATTGAATATATCTATTGGCAACAGATGTACCTTATCATGTCTGACTAAACCTTGGTCAAAGCTTTCTAAGGGCTCTTACTCACTGGCGTTCTGACCTGCGCTCCCCTGCTTTACGTTTTTTGGCGTTCAGCCGCAGGGGAGCACAGGAATAGACGCATGTCATTATTTCAAATGGGGCTGTACTCACTCAGACGCGTGTAGGCGCGGAACGCAGGTTGAGACGCAACATGCTGCATTTTTCCTGCGTTCGGCACCTACACGCGTCTGAGTGAGTACAGCCCCATTTGAAATAATGACATGCGTCTATTCCTGCGCTCCCCTGTGGCTGAACGCCAAAAAACGGAACGCAGGGGAGCGCAGGTCAGAACGCCAGTGAGTAAGAGCCCTAAATCAGAATGTCTATAAACGGTAATGTTCAATTGCTTTGCAAATTAGGAAATGGAATGGTTACATCTGCATTTTTCTATTGGTTTGAAATGTTCCGATTGCCAGCACAGCCGTGGGAATCACCTCGGATCAAACCAAAAGTACATCCTGCATTCGTAAAGAAATCGCACACGAATCTTGTTTAATAGCATTAATCAACTCAATTGTCTTACGGAAACCTAAATCATTACCCCCCAGGTGTATCAAAATCACCTTAGGGTAACCGTGTTTTTTTCAATATTAAAGTTAATGTCTGGGAGTCGATCCCATTTCATGCCCCTATTACCTTCCCAAATCACTTTATATTTCTTATCACAAAGTACAAAATCAAACCACCCTTGTGAATCCCTGCTCTTTTCTGTGCCCAGTGTCCATAAGGGCTCTTACACACGGCCGCTCCGACCTGCGCTCCCCTGCGTTCCGTTTTTTGGCGTTCAGCCGCAGGGGAGCGCAGGAATAGACGCAATAATTATTTGAAATGGGGCTGTACTCACTCAGGCGCGTGTAGGCGCCGAACGCAGGTTCAGACTCAACATGCTGCATTTTTCCTGCGTTCGGCGCCTACATGCGCCTGAGTGAGTACAGCCCCATTTCAAATAATTATTGCGAGGCAGGCAGATATCAAGAATCGTCAGGCAGGCAAGGGTCAAACTGGGTTGTCAATCAAGGGGTTAAGCAGGAAGAGTTGTCGGAGGATTTTAATCCAATGATCGAAGGATTATCCTTCGACCAAAAAAAAGATAGCCCAGCCTATGGGGACCTTCCCCATAGGCTAACATTGACTTCGGTAGGTTTTAGGTGGCGAACTAGGGGGTCGAAGTTTTTTCTTAAAGAGACAGTACTTCGAGTATCGAATGGTCGAATACTCAAATGATTTTTAGTTCGAATCATTCAATTCGAAGTCGTAGTCGAAGTAGCCCATTCGATGGTCGCAGTAGCCAAAAAAACACTTCGAAATTCGAAGTATTTTTTCTTCTATTCCTTCACTCGAACTTAGTGAATGGGCCCCAACATGTCTATATAATCTCTTTTGGTTATTGTATCTTTAACCGCTGATGATAAGTGTAAACCTAAAGGAGTAGTTTCACATGTAATTACATCCCTTAAACTGCTTTCAGAAATTCCTTTTGCCAATACCCTCGCCTTCGCAGTTTCCTTATTTTGTAACTTATTAAACATTCCTGATAAAGATCCTAAAACGTCCTTAAGTGTGTCTATTTCATTAACCACAGGCTCTATAGGGGCAAATTTACTTAAGGGCGAAGTGACTAACGCTGGCGCAAATTCGCCAGTGTGATGTCATTTCAGAACTTCGCACATTTACTAATGGGCGCAGTAGTACCATTGCTAGCGAAAGAGACATACACTAGCAATGATTCACACACTCTGGAGAATGAACGTCACTTCGCTAATTCAGGGGGGGGAAAATAGACGCCAGCGTTGCTTCACACTCTAACGCCAGGCGAATTTTTTGTTTTGAATTTTTTGTTATTTGTTATTTTTAGTTATTGTTTGTCTTAGGGCTCTTACAGACGAGTGTTGCATTCCAAAGTAATGGGAATCAGCCAGACAACCATGTGTAGAATCATTCCCCAAGTGTTTGGTGCTATCCTTAAGCTAACAGACAATTATATATTTTACCCCTCTAAGGGCTCTTACTGATGAGCGTTTTTACCTGCGCTCCCCTGCGTTCCATTTTTCTGCGTTCAGCCGCAGGCGTGTGTAGGCGCCGAACACAAGCTGAGACGCAACATGCTGCATTTTTCCTGCGTTCGGCGCCTACACGCGCCTGTGTGAGTACAGCCCCATTGGAAAAAATGTAATGCGTCTATTCCTGCGCTCCCCTGCGGCTGAACGCAGAAAAATGGAACGCAGGGGAGCGCAGGTAAAAATGCTCGTCAGTAAGAGCCCTTACAATGAAGCATGGCAAGCACTTAAACTCGGATTTTATCAGCTTGGGGAATTTGCAAATGTGCTGGGGGCCATAGACTGCACACGTCATGATTGTACCACCCAGGGCAAATGAGGAGCAGTTTAGGAATCGCAAAAACACCCATTCCTTAGGGTAAGGACACACTGGACGATTTGTCGCCAACGTTTTTAAAAAGCAAATCACGGCGATATATCGCTCGTTTTGTCTCTGAACAAAAACAAATGAAAGACGCCAGCTCCTGTGCCCACAGCGCGTTTGTGAATCGCCTGTAGCTCCAAAACGCACTGAGACCCTTTTCCGAGCGATTTATCAGAAATAGCATGTACTTAGAAAAGCACTGAAATATCCTAGACACACACACATACAGATAAGTAGCAGCAATTGTATTAAAATTACAATTTACTTTTTAAAAATCGTCCAGTGTGTCCTTACCCTTAAATGTTCAAGTGGTGTGCGACTACAAAATGCAAATCTGGAGCGTCTGCTCAGGCTTTCCAGGTAGCTGCCATGATTCGTTCATCTTGCAACAGTCTGCCCTAAGGGAAAAATTGGTTTCTGGAAACATCCCAGATGGATGGCTTGTGGGTAAGTACTTTAATGTCTTCAATTATCCCTAAATATCATGTGTTGAGATAAAGGGCTTGTTGTGCTTTCACTTACTTAGTATCGTGTGCATGTTGATAGACAGTGTGCAATTGCCTTTTATTAATTAGAATTTGTGTTTTAGAGTAGCTTTAGAGCTTGTGTTTTCAGCAATGACATTGCTAGGCTCAAAGTGACCCTAGCAACCATGCATACACTGATTTCAATAAGATACTGAAATATCAATACATATAGCCCTCGTTATAAAATTGTATAAAAAATGTAAAAAATAAACACATTTGTAGCCTTACACACCATTTGATTTTTGATGCCCTCACTGACCCACATTTCAAAGCTGTATAGTCAAGAAGACCAGCTGGACATTTCATTTAGTTTAACCATTCAATGACACTTTATTTTAAGGTCAACCAGTCCTTTAATGGTTAAAGTACACAAAGAAAGAATGATTTAGAAAAATATTTTTCAATAACTCGTTACAGATTAACATATGTGTGACATTTTGCTTTTTTGTTTGCACTACACAGGACATTTACGTGGTGTGTTTTTCAAGGGACGCAGAATATGGGTGTCAGCCATGGATGCTGACCCCACTGTTAAATCCTGCAAACCAGGCAGAGATGCAGTACAACTTTGCTCACAGAAAAACCCGCTGTGTTATTCAACGGACATTTGGCGTCCTGAAGTCCAGATTCAGGTGCCTGGACAATTTGGGAGGGTGGTTACTGTATGACCCTAAAAAAGTTGGCAAGATGATTATATAGTGTGTTCCATACTGCACTACATTGCATTTAAACATCAAATGCTAATGGAGGTTGCAGTATTGCCACACCAAAGCTGTTGTCAATGGTGGGGTGCACGGTAATTATTTATGTATCAAAAATCTTCTGACCAGCACTCCCTTTGTAATCTGTAATATCCGATGTTTCGGTCCACATTTGGACCTTTTTCAAGGTCCAAAAAAAAGGTCCAAATGTGGACCGAAACGTCGGATATTACAGAATGACTGAACTTTTAAAGGGAGTGCTGGTCAGAAGATTTTATATATACACACACACACTACTGAGATAATGTTTCAATGAAATGACCTAGACCTGATAGAGTTTATATGACTAAGTAGCATGTGTTGTTTTTAACCTTTAAAAATAAACAATCCAATAATGAAAACAAAATGAAAATGGAAAATGGATGGAAATTGAAGATTCCGAAATGCTGCCACTCCATTTCTATGGCATTTTAAAATAGTCACTGAAAAAAAAACAAATAGACTGTACCTGGCAATACACAATATATAATTTATTTTTATTTAAACCCTTGCCCCTAACTGGACGCCCACCCCTGTTTGAAGTAGTTGAGCCACCAGGAGTGATGTTTGAAGTGCCAGCTTGTCTTCTCTATATGGGTTGAGTGGAACTGCTGCCTTTCTCCCTGAAGTTGCTTCTGTCTGAGGAGGTTGTTTTGAGCCATAATAAGTTGATTCTGCTCTTTAAGAAGTTGGTTTTGATGCAGTATCATATCAATGTGTTTCTCTTTTAAATGCTCATGTATGAGAAGGACTGTTCTTTTGAATATATTATTTCTTTTTCTGTTTGCAGCAGTAGTAGAGGAGTTGCAGTCAGCTGTTTAACCACTTCAGGTAATGGATCAGTGTCGTTCTGGGTGTTTTCCTCCCGCTCCTGTGGCTCAGCTACATCTGTTTGAATGGCTTCATGGGTTTCATGGGGGTCGGACAGTTGGGTTTCAATGGGTTCCTGACTGAACGTCAGGTCATCATCATCATCATCAACTGCAAAGAAATAAAATGGTCACCACTACAAAAAGCTAATATGGGTAAAATCCAGCATGCAACATTCACAGCTTTGTCTTTGTGCGCATTCATTATGCTTCCCCCCCCAACAACATGATAAGTACTCTCCATTGAACCATAAAAATGTGGTAACATTTCTGCTCAATAAAGTACTCACTTGGTAGTGTTTGCTGGGAATCTTCCTCCTCAACACAAGTTTGAGTCTGCTGCTGGTTGGAGTCCTGGGTTTTATCTGGTCCTAAATAAAAAACAACACAAGTTTTAATTCAGGCATGAGCATGTAGCACACATTAGGAGCCGGGTCAAACAAGCTACATTGTGACTGACATTAGTAGGGCATTTTCAGAAACCTTATTCAAATAGCTGAAAGTAGTAGTTCAACATTTGATCCAGCTTCAAAAAGGGTGGATTGAGGAGTCCATTGTTGTGTGTTTGCCTTTAAGTGGTACATTTCTTTAAATGTGAAAAATCTAAGAGTTAGGGCTCTTACTGACGAGCGTTTTTACCTGCGCTCCCCTGCGTTCCGTTTTTCTGCGTTCAGCCGCAGGGGAGGGCAGGAATAGACGCATTCCATTTTTTCCAATGGGGCTGTACTCACACAGGCGCGTGTAGGCGCCGAACGCAGGTTGAGACGCAACATGCTGCAGGGGATCGCAGGTAAAAACGCTCGTCAGCAGCGCCGATTCTGGGGCTGCTGCTGCCTGTGGCAGCAACCCAGATGCCGCCACCCCCCTCCTCTCCCGCTCCGCGCTTAAAAATTAGCGTCGGAGTGGGTTTCAGGGGGCAGTATCGCTAGTGCATTGAACGCAATAGCGCTCTTTGCACAAGCGGAGCTGAATTTCCGGGTTAAAACCTGGAAGTTCGGCTCTTAAAGTTACAAGAGGCGGCTTTTTGCCACCCCTTGTAACTGGCCGCTCGCTGCCGCCTGAGGGAAGGGTTTTACCTTGGCTCATGACAGAAGCGGCCCTGCTCGTCAGTAAGAGCCCTTAACATCCATACAATTAGCATTTATTGCTTTTACCTGTTGCATCAGTGTCGAAACTGCCTTCCATTCCACTTATGGTGTCTGGCCCGAGCATTTTTGATATCTCCTCTTCATATTCTCTTAATTCACGTTCACTAGGTGGTCCTCCTCCAGTACCCCTCATATACCTTTTCTGTTCTGAAATTTTTTTCCCACCTGCCTGAAAAAAAAACACAAGTTTGTGCTTACATTTAGCTATGTCACAGAACTTTTAGGAGATGCATACATATTTTTTGCATCATTCCAACATTTGTGACTATACTTAGCCATTTGTATAGTGAAGGGAAAAGGAGTAGTTAGAAAATTCAGGTGTTTACTATATAAAAAGCTCTTACATTTTCTAATGAGATAATGACATTCATGTGTTAAGCACCCTTGCAAAACTACTTAGTGTGGTGGACTGGTCAGTCTATTCTGTTTGCTATCATTTAAAAAGTCTATTTTACTGCCATACTGCATGCATGTCTGCTATATTTCCTTGCACAAGCTATTTTGCAACATATTTCCTGGCTCAAATGTCTCTATAACCCAGATATTCCGCTAGGCCGTAACCAAGAGGAACCTCTTCATAGAAACAGACTTGTGCTAAGAAGGTCACATACGTTTGTGGTTATGCCACTCTGCACCTGTTTCCTGAAGACGACTGCTGAATTAAACCGCATAAGAGACTTTATACCTTATTGCTTTCCATTTGAAGATATTTGACTTAGACTTTCGTAGTTTGCAATTTTTCCATTTGAAGCTATATAGCTTAACCGCAAGCTTAGGGGGGTGTCACACCCCCCGCTCTGCCTTTATAATTTTTTGTACTTTGCAATAAACACAGAGTGAGAAACATTTTGCATACTGAACAGACGTGTCAGTGTCATTTTCTTTCTGCCAGCCGGTTGGATTTACTTATCATATAATTCGGAAGGGTCAGATACTCTTAGGACATACTTCTGTCCATTACAATTGGCGCCCAACGTGGGGCATCAGGTTCTGGCTGACCACTAGCCGATGCCACGGACGACAGACGCCCAGTAGAGGAAAGGACGGAGACTGATCACCTCCGGGACACAGGTAAGACCTATGTTATTAGTTTCTTGCCTGTGTCATCCCTATACCTACTGCTGATGGTGTTTGTTGTCAATATCGACTTTTAGTAGCCAGCAAAGACAGGTAGTATCTTGCCTGGTGCCATTTACCCGACCTGTATATGAGTATCTGATGCCCGATTTATGTTTTGTTGTCCGTTGACTCCTTACTGGTGGATGGGGGCATAAGTAACCAAAAGGGATCTGAGTAACAGGGAACCACCGGACGCACACAGGTTAATTTGTGGAAGTGACACAAGCCGTTAAAGTCGGTAGTGTCAGTTTCAGTAGCACAAGCCGTTCAAGTCGGTAGTGCTTATTTCAGTGGTACAAGCCGTTAAAGTCGGTAGTGCCTATCCCAGTAGCACAAGCCGTTAAAGTCGGTAGTGCTTATTTCAGTGGTGCAAGCCGTTCGAGTCGGTAGCACCTATCTCGGTGACACAAGCCGTTCGAGTCGGTAGTGTCGACCGATCCTATTTATTGTGTGCGTACGATATCTCCCAGACGTGGGAATAAGGTTCCCTGTTGACCAGGTTTGAGGACAGTCAAGAGATCCACCAGTATCGAGGTTATCAGTGTCTTTTGTGTGTTGAATATCTGTAATTGTTATATCAACAGGAGGTCCCATGTCATGTCCTAATTGTGTGTGTGGTTTACTGTTTACAATTACCAAATTAGGGTGGAAGTTGTTCAAAATCAGACCAGGGGGGTATCCTGCTGCCGTGTTAGGTTTAGGACCAATCCTCCCAGGTTTTACGGGCTTTATAGTATATCGCCTCAACGTCCATTTCCCTGTGAGTCCGTACGATCTGGGACATAGACTGATTGATATAAGAAACAGAGTACTCTCCACCGGACAAAACCCTGTGGTGTGTGTG
Organism: Xenopus petersii; assembly: GCA_038501925.1. Lineage (NCBI taxonomy): Eukaryota > Metazoa > Chordata > Amphibia > Anura > Pipidae > Xenopus > Xenopus petersii. The sequence goes on from CM076680.1 coordinate 4,884,319, forward strand.
ACAGTTCAGCAGCCGGTTTAGACTGGTGTGAAGCAGAAGAAATAGACAGGATTAGTCCCTTTTTTGGTCCTACATTTAGGTATACCCATTCCTCTTTCCCCTTTATAGGAACCCTCATGTCCTGCCCAGACTGCGTGTGTGGTTTTGTGTTTATCATAGCTGAGGCAGGTTATCGTTTAAGTAGTGTTCGGACGAAGGGTTATCAAAAGAAAATTAGGCATACATCCCACCAGAGATCTTTATGTTGTGTCAATGTCCATGTCAATGTCATGAGCTCATTTATGTCATGTTTGTTTTACTTGTATGTATCAATTTAATCATGGAAAGCTGCTAGCAGAAGGGTTAAGTTAGAAACATAGAGAATAGTGAGAAGAGACAATTCATCTTTCAGTGCAGAAAACAGCAGCGCTGCTACAAGCAGTTCTCAGCCCCGCAGCCTAGCTCTACCCCGCCCGTACAGTACAAACTAGAGAAGAGGGGGGTGAGGCGGGGGCACACATACACAGCACCAAATCTTAGAAGGATTTTTCAAGACATTTCACAACCCCGTACAAATCCACTATACAACCTGACACAGGCTGATGTTCCAGCCCCATTATGAATGTAAAACTGCCTGAGTTTTCTCTGTTTATTTTGCTGGTGCTGCATGCACAGCTGTCCGAGAGCTACCCAAAAGTAGTCATTGCATCACGAGATGGTGAGCCTTACCTTCTCTGCCAATATGTACCTCCAGTGGATTCTAAGTTTAATCTAACCTTGATGAAAGGCAATACGAAACAAGAAGTGTGCATGGTGTACACTGATAGAAAAAATACCACCTTTTATAGCTGGAATGACAAACCTACATGTAACTGGGCTACATCCAATGATAACAGCATTTCTTTCACTCTATCCAATTTTGACATCAAGCACACAGATAATTACACTTGTGAGATTAGGATTTTTTTTTTCCCCCTCCGTTCCGAAGTGTTATCATAAATGAGACTTATGTTTATATCCACGATTTACAGCAGTGCGCTGTAATGCAAGTATTTAATATATGGATATTGACTAGTCTTGCTGTATTTCTATTTCTGTGCTGCATTTTAACATTCTGTCTTTGGATGCAAAAAAGGCATCAGAGGAAAACTTTAACTCAAGACAATATTCAGAATAATGAATGCAACAGTGAATATATGCCAATGGCATCTGTCAATCCAGCTAAACGCCCAATTATTCCAAGACTATGAGTTGCACACAATGACAAGCAATGGTATATTATAATGCTGAAAACCGTAATAGGTATATAGAAGCAACCCCTTTCATTTCACATCACCTGTTATTGTTCAGAGTAAATATATTGTGTGGTTTAAGAGTGTGGTTTGCTCTGGGTTCTCATCTATCGCAGCCAAATATGTACACTCAATGTACCCATTTCAGATATTGCAGATAGATTACATATTCTCTTGATAAAACTAAAGTTGTAAATGACACATCCTATGAATCTGGTGTGGAATTCTGTGAGCAAATTAAATACTGGGCACATAATAGGTTGGCTGATCAGGCTATAAGCATTCAGGACATCAAATCCAAATCTCTCCATACTTCTGCCAATTCCTGAGGGGGAAATACAGTAGGATATGGACGATGACAACGAAAACATAAGGATTGGGAAAGGAGCGCATGATGCACATGACTGTTTTGAACTTATGCAACAAGAAACGGCCCATCTTCCCACAGTTTAGTGCATCCCCATTGGATAACCCAGATATAACCATGTTTGTGGATGGACCCAGATTTGCAGATGATACTGGAAAAAATTTTGATGATTGGATATGCAGTCACCACCACGGATAAGGTATTTCAGACAGGAGCCTTCCCCACCATCCTGTCCTCACAAGAAGCGGAGCTAAAAGCTCTTACAATAGCATGCAAAATTGCTAAGGAAAACGTGTCAACATTCACACAGACTCCCGATATGCCCAAGGAGTGGCATTAGACTTTGGCATTATTTGGAAGACAAGAGGATACTTAACAGCAACGGGAGCACCTATCAAGCATGGCAAGTCTGTTGCTGAACTTATGGATGCACTAGCTCTTCCAAAACAAGTTGCCACCCTAAAATTTAAAACTCATAGAAAACTTGACTCCCCAGAAGCACGTGGGTAGCGGGAAGACTCAGGAATGTTGTGGCCAGACAGCCTGCCTAGTCTCTGTTCAGTGTCAGATACATACCAAGGGGGGAACATAAATTGTCCCCCTTCGAGATTCTGTTTGTGTCAGCCCTCAGGTTACGGTGTTATTTTCCCCAACAATTACAATTACAATCAGATGTATTGACTGACTTTGTATCTCAGTTAACCAGTGAACTAACAAGAGCGCATGCTCAGGTCTTTTCTTCTATTCCAGATCCCTCTCTACCAAAGGTACTCACAGCCTCAAGCAATGAGATTGGGTCCTAGTCAAGAAGTTTCTGAGAAAGCACTGTTTGGAGCCCAGATTTGATGGCCCCTTCCAAGTTCTCCTTACCACAGCTACTTCAGTGAATCTAGAAGTAAAACCCACCTGGACCCATGCATCACACAGCAAGAAAGCAGATGCACCTAAGGAACCAGATATTGCTCTATATCCTTTACTTACTGCCCCTGGGACTAGGCCAGGAGGTGGCAATATGCAAGACAAGTGCAGGACTCACACAATTTTGTCAATAAGAATGTAGATTGGATTAACTATATTTACTATAACCAACAGCGGTTTGTTAATTTCACCAGGGATCCCATGCGCGGTATTGTAGAACAGTTAAATGCTACCTCTCACATGACCTTTCAGAGACCGCCTAGCTCTAGACATGTTGTTAGCTGAAAAGGGTGGGGTGTGCAAAGTCCTTGATAGATCTTCCACCTGTGGCACTTATATCCCTGATAACACTGGCCCCGATGGCTCTGTCTCCAAATCGCAATTAAGAAATTAGAGGAATTATCTGAGGAGCTCAAGAGAAACTCAGGCATCACTGATCCCTGGGACCAGTTCTCCGAATGGAGGACTGGTTGGAAAAAAGTGCTTGCTGAAATTGGTATAGTTCTACTCATTGTTTTAGCTTTCTGTGCTCTCATATTCTGCTGCTTCATTCCCTGTATTCGCAAACTTTGTCTTGCCCCTCAATATACTCCTACCTTTGTCCTCTCCGCACCCACTTTCTACGTCGGCTATGCCGACGTGAATTATACCGATGAAGATAACAATAATGAATCTGATCCTGCCTACATTAATGCCCTTCGGTCACTCCCTTACACTCCGACCACAGTACTCTCCCAATACATTCCCCTGACCCCACCCACTCCCACCCCCTCCCTCGTTTAGGTTAAGGTCAGTGCTGTTAGCCAAGTTGGAAGGGTTGGTCACTGATTTTGGGCAGGTCTCTCCAGACCACGCTGAAGCATCATACCCACCATTAGGGTGTACCCCCTCTGGAGCAACTTACTAACTTCTATCTAGGTAAGGACAGCAAAATAGACATTTTTAGGGGGGATTGTGGTGGACTGGTCAGTCTATTCTGTTTGTATCATTTAAAAAGTCTATTTTACTGCCATACTGCATGCATGTCTGCTATATTTCCTTGCACAAGCTATTTTGCAACATATTTCCTGGCTCAAATGTCTCTATAACCCAGATATTCCGCTAGGCCGTAACCAAGAGGAACCTCTTCATAGAAACAGACTTGTGCTAAGAAGGTCACATACGTTTGTGGTTATGCCACTCTGCACCTGTTTCCTGAAGACGACTGCTGAATTAAACCGCATAAGAGACTTTATACCTTATTGCTTTCCATTTGAAGATATTTGACTTAGACTTTCGTAGTTTGCAATTTTTCCATTTGAAGCTATATAGCTTAACCGCAAGCTTAGGGGGGTGTCACACCCCCCGCTCTGCCTTTATAATTTTTTGTACTTTGCAATAAACACAGAGTGAGAAACATTTTGCATACTGAACAGACGTGTCAGTGTCATTTTCTTTCTGCCAGCCGGTTGGATTTACTTATCATATAATTCGGAAGGGTCAGATACTCTTAGGACATACTTCTGTCCATTACACTTAGGTTACTAGGGCACATGCACTATAGCAACAACATTAAAAAAACCTTTGCTAAATTACACATTCAGCTGGTTAATTTAGCAAGAGCAATCAAATGTTGTAATTACATAATGCCATTCAGGTGCCATTCAGCACATGGATAAGCTCTAAGTATATAATAACATTTAGCTACTTAATATTTATTATGAAAATTTCTATGGCACAAGCACTATAAGAAATACATTTTATAAAGGTGGATAAACTACTTGGGTTACTAGGGCACAGCTACTATAGCAAATACATTTAAAACCGTTACAGAAGCATGTACCATAGCAACTCATTTGGGGTTTGGAGGAGGTAGAATAGGATTAAACATTTACACACATTATGGTACATTATAAAGTCCTTTAGAATAATTGAAAACAAACAGAATATAAAGGAGCAATGTTACAACAAAATAACCCTTGCAAATATATTATATATATATATATGTGTAATACACCAACCTTTTAACATCAGCCAAACGTTTCTGGCAATTCTTGCTGGTTCAATTTTGGCACCTTCCCAAACAATCTGGCCCAGTGTCTCACTGCATGATGGACCAATGCAGTGTTTTCTGAAAAAGAAAAATCTACTGCCCTATGGAGCTTTTCAGGAAAAGATTCAAAGGGTACTGGAGGAGGAGGAGATAGTGCAGAACTTGGACCCTCACCAGGATCCAAAGTCATCTGAACATTATTAGAAGATCTCAGCCATGCAGCAGGACCAGCAGCAGGAGAAGGAGATGTTTGGCACAGAGAAGATGACCGGGGAGCTTCCTTAGCCATCTTTGGAGAAACCTGCAACCCCCAGCAGAAGTGTTCGTGCAAGTTCAGCAGCATCCCAAATGCCAGCTCTGCAGCTGCTCTTTATACACCCTTTAAACACTTTTCATTGGTTTTCACGGAAGACGACACTAGCGTAGTTACATAGTTACATAGTTACATAGTTACATAGTTAAATTGGGTTGAAAAAAGACAAAGTCCATCAAGTTCAACCCCTCCAAATGAAAACCCAGCATCCATACATACACCCCTCTACTTTTAATTAAATTCTATATACCCATATCTATACTAACTATAGAGTTTAGTATCACAATAGCCTTTGTATTATGTCTGTCCAAGAAATCATCCAAGTCCCTCTTATAGTCATTAACTGAATCATCACCCGGCAGTGCATTCCCCAACCTCACTGTCCTCACTGTGATGAACCCCCTACTCTGTTCCTTTAAATGAAACTTCTTTTCCTCTAGTCTGAAGGGGAGGCCTCTGGTACGTGATTCTCTTTATGGGTAAAAAGGTCCCCTGCTATTTGTCTATAATGTCCTCTAATGTACTTGTAAAGTCTAATCATGTCCCCTCACAAGCGCCTTTTTTCCAGAGAAAACAACCCCAACCTTGTCAGTCTCCCCTCATAATTTAACTCTTCCCTCCCTCTAACCAGTTTAGTTGCACTTAGTCTCTGCACTCTCTCCAGCTCATTTATATCCCTCTTAAGGACTGGAGTCCAAAACTGCCCCCATACTCCAGATGAGGCCTCACCAGGGACCTATAAAGAGACACAATTATGTTTCATCCCTTGAGTTAATGCCCTTTTTTATACAAGAACTTTATTTGCTTTAGTAGCCACAGAATGACACTGCCCAGAATTAGACAACGTGTTATCTACAAAGACCCCAAGATCCTTCTCATTTAAGGAAACTCCCAACACACTGCCATTTAGTGTATAACTTGCATTTATATTATTTTTGCCAAAGTGCATAACCTGCATTTATCAAAATTGAACCTCATTTTCCAGTTTGCTGCCCAGTTTTCCAGTTTAGACAAATCACTGTGCAAAGTGGCAGCATCCTGCATGGAACCTATAGTTCTGCACAATTTAGTATCATCTGCAAAAATAGAAACAGTATTGGTTTCATTGGTTTCATGCCAAAAATGGCAAAACTATGCTACGGTGATACGCAAGCAATCGCTCGCGGAAGTGAAGTTGCGCTTTATAGTGAATTCGCGTATTGGGGGCGAATTTTCGCCTGGCGAAGTATGGCGATCTGGGCGAAGCCATCGCTGGCGAATTTGTGCAGGTTAGTGAATTTGCCCCATTACCTGCTTGCTGTAAGGGAGTTTCATGCTGCCCTCTGCTGGTGCTCTCAGTATCACTCTGTACCTGCTGCATTGAGGAGAGGATAATACATTTGTATATAATGACTGTATATGTGTCATTTTTTCTAATATTGAAGTTTCAAGTGTCTTTTACCTTCTGAAGCAGCTCTGGGAGGGGGGGTCGCTGACCCTGTAAACTGTTTTAAATACATTTAGTTGATCCATTTCTTATCTTTGTCCCTGCTGAGCAGAATCTCTGGGTTTCATTACAGGCAGCTGTTAGACTTGATACAATAGTTACTGATACTCCAGAGATGCTACTGAGAAATGGATCAACTCAATGTTGTAAAATTGTAACAGACAGGCCCGGATTTGTGGAAAGGCCACGTAGGCCCGGGCCTAGGGCAGCAGGATTTTAGGGGGGCGGCATGCTGCTCAACCACACCCGCATTGGTTTAAAAGCACTGGGGATGCACTGGAGATACAATCATTTTTTAAATTTCCACATTGATGATGAAAATTTTCATGAATAAAGGGGAGGGGACAGGGGCAGCGAACGGCAGTGGGCCTAGGGGCGTCCGCTATGTAAATCCGGCCCTGGTAACAGAATCTGCACTTGAATTACTGAGCTGTCAGACTCAAACTCCAGAGACAGGGACATTCAACTTTAAACTTAGATTTTGGAAAAACAGTAAAAAATAAATAATGGAAAGTCACTGAAAAAAGTCTTTATTTCTGGGTCACAATCTAAAAACAACTGAATTGAAAAAAGTGTTTGGAAGGTGAACAACCCCTTTAACATGCCTTGCTAATTCTTCCAGCAATATACTACTAGTGCTGGGTAATGGAGGGGACATAGGCAGGGCAGCCATCAGGGGGGGACTGGGGGGAGAGTTGTAGGGGGTCCAGCCACTCCACACTTACTTGACTTCGGGAAGGCATGGATGTTTAAGGGGCCCTGGCCACCAAATTTCTTATAATGTGGGGGGGGCCTGGCGACCAATTTTTTTCTCATGTGGGGTCCTAGCCACCAATATTTTTTAATGGGAGGGCCCTGGCCACAAATGTTTTTTTATGGGGGGCCCTGACCACCAATATCTTTTTATTTTTTATTAGCATGTGGGAACCCTAGCCACCAATATTTTTTTGTTTTTTTACTGTGTGGAGGGGGCGGACCTGTGGAGTGGGCAGGGCGGACCTGTAGGTGGGGCTTGCGGTGGGCGCAGCCCAGGGGGCCCAGGAAATTTTCTCGTATGGGGCCTTTCACTCTCCTCCTGGCATTGTTTTGTGATGCCGAGTGCTTAAAAGTGATTTTTCTCTTTTCTCTCTAATTTTGCTTGTCATGCTATGGGCGTCCTCTGAGTCCGGAGTTGCCGCCTCCTCAGCCTTCTCGTTGGCTGCTGCAATAAGACCCGCCTGCTGTATAATATGTTGGACAGACTCCGGGTCAGTGTGGCGCATCCAGGCAATTATGTGCTCTGTATCAGCTCCAGCCCCTCCTGCAGCCTGGCCTTGAGTTTCTCTTGCACCAGCCATGACATGCGATGAAGAAAAGGAACTGCCGCAGCAAAGAAGCTTACGGCTGAGATCCCCAGGCTGCGCAGCAGGAAAACCAGGTGCCGGGATTTTTTATAACCTTGCCTGAGGGGCCGATGTGGCACGGGAAAACCCCCCTAATGGGCCAGTCTTGTGGTTCTAGTATTCATCCTCCTGATTCTCGCTTGCCACAAAAGAGCCAGGTATGGGGGAGCAGGGCCTTTTTGGGGATATATATATTCACATAGACCCGCACTCCAAGTAGTGATTCAAATTTCTTTTATTACATGCATCTGTGCATTCAACGTTCCATTTTAGGGCCTTTATCAAGGATAAATAAATTTAGTGACTTAAGGTGGTCATACACGGAGAGATCCGCTCTTTTGGCGTCATCGCCAAACGAGCGGATCTCTCCCCGATATGCTCACCTTGAGGTGGGCAATATCGGGCTCATCCGATCGTGGGCCCTAGGGCCCAAAAATTGGATCCTAACGAATAGTAATGGGTGGTCGGATCGCGGCCACAATCCGACGGGATTTTTCGTCCCATCCGATCGAGATCTGCTCGACTTTCGGCCAGATCTTGAACGGTGAAGCCCGTCGGGGGGCCACATACACGGGCCAATAAGTTGCCGACACGGCCTGTCGGCAGCTTTTATCGGCCCGTGTATGGCCACCTTTAATGTATTTATACCCAACACCTCCCCCACAAATTGACACCAAATATGACGTCACACGTAACAACACTGGTGAGCAGTGATAGTGATAATAGTTCATTCATATAACAATTCTGTCATAGGACCTGTGATAGTCATAAAAATTATGTACTTAGCAACAGATATGACAGCAACATCTTGTTCAAACAAAAAATAAAGATAAAAGTAACAATGGGATAAGAAACATTTTGATAAAACATTCTGTAACCACGTTTTACGATTATTTACACACACATATTTCTCCTTAACCCTTTCCCTGCCAGCCGTTTTGTCCAAAATGCGAACCTCTACTGCCAAGTAGTTTTTAAACATTTTGTGCTCTTTCACTCTAAGGGCTTTTCCTGGGGGGGATCTTGTAGTTTACCCAGGAAAATAATATATTGTTTTTTTCAGGATAACCTGAGCTTTCAAAATATGCCAATATGTGGTGTAATCCTTGTTCTGAAAAAGATATAGGCTTCTAAAGGTGGCCATAGACTCAAAGATCCGCTCGTTTGGCGTCATCGCCAAACGAGTGGATCTTTCCCCGATATGCCACTAAACTGCATGGCTATATCGGGGGTAATTCGAACGTTCGGCCGCATGGCTGAACGATCGAATTACGATGTGCCAAGGGGCCCCAACGGTCGGTCGGTTAAAAATCAAACCTTCCCGATCGATATAGTGGCCAGATATAGATCGGGAAGACCCGTCGGAAGCCTCCATACACGGGCAGATAAGCTGTCAAATTGGTCCAAACGACTGATATCGGCAGCTTTATCTGCCCGTGTATGGCCGCCTTTAGGCGCAAATTCACTAAGCGCCGAAGCACCGAACGCTAGCGTTAATTCGCTAGCGTTTGGCATTTTCGTTACTGCGCAAATTCACTAACGAACACTGGCATAGTTTCGCTAGTGTTACTTCGCACCCTTACGCCAGGCGAATTTTCGCTAGCGACGTAACTACGCAAATTCACTAACTTGCGCAGTGTACTGAACGCTACCTTTTACGCCAGACTTCCTTCGCCACCTCAGACCTGGCGAAGTGCAATAGAGTAGATAGGGATTGTTTCAAAAAAAGTCAAATTTTTTAAAAAGTCCCCAAAAACGCTGGCGTGTTTTCTACATGATGGGTGATAGGCTGAAAAAGATCGAAAAATTTTTGGGGCTCCCCTCCTCCCCCCCTACATTTCCTGACTCATGGCAACTTACCTAGACAGTGGGCACATGTGTAGGGTAAAATATAACATTTTTATTTGCTGATTTGAAGGTTTTCTAGGCATTTGTAGTGCTGATACGTGTTCCTCCATTGAAATTTGAATTTCGCGCCGTATGCAAATTAGCCTTCTCTAGCGTAACTTCGCTTTACATAGCGAATCAACGCTAGCGCAACTTCGCAACCTTACGCTACCCCTGTGCGCAACTTTGGATTTTTCTGAATTTGCGGAGCGCTGGCGAAACTACGCCTGGCGAAGTGCGGTGAAGTTGCACCTGGCGCAACTTCGCATCTTAGTGAATTTGCCCCTTAGTGTCTAATAAAATGAAAAAAAAAATCATGTTTCACAAAAAACATATATCAGAAACATCATTTATTTTATGTACAAGAACACAGCCGATTTGGAAAGGTCTATGTCTCCTGAACGCGCTGATGCCAAATATATTTATATAGTTTTATGGAGATTTCTCACTTGTATAGATCAAAATCTCTAAGCAGTGCACTACCAAATTTCCAAAGCCACAAAACGGCATACTTCTGATTTCAAGGCCAAACATTCCACTAACAGTAGGTTTACCCTAGAAAACGACCCATTATGAGAAAGAACAGATTCTGGAGAATCAAAAATGGGTATAATATATTGTTGTACTCCAAACTACCAAGTTGCAATTGTTTCCTAAAGTTATAATGTTTTATAGAAATTGGTGAATATTTTTAAAAAATGACCTCAAAGATTCCAATCTACAGAATCATATCTCCCACAAATCATTAGGTTTTGTCTTGTCCCTTATTAACCCTATTCCGGCACCTTACACTGGCTTTGCAGGAACTCTGAAGCATGTGAACCAGAGCACAGGCACACACAGGAACTGATCTTGTAGATAATAACATTTACTAAGAGTTAACACAGCAGCATATAACAGCACACTGAAAAATGGTGGCATAGGGGTATATTTATCAAAGAGAGAAGTTAGAGATCGCTACAGTCCTTTAGAGTGAATTCCGCCACTCTCCATTCATTTCTATGGGATTTTTAAAATGGTATTTATCAATGAGTAAGAGTGAAAGTTCAGCCTTTGATAAATACGCCTTTCAAAATCCTATAGAAATGAATGGAGAGTGGCGGAATCGCACTTTAGTGGACTGTGGCGATCTCTAACTTCACTCTTTGATAAATATACCCCTTAGTCTTTCTAACACTCTCAGCACAGGAAGAACAGAACATGTGACCAGTGCTGTAGCTTAAGGTGACAGCACAATATATTACAGGTATCAATGTTAAACACCCCAAATATGATTGCCAGGAGTCCACTGAACAGTTTGATGCCAAATATGTATAGGTTTACCTAAGCATGTGGCATATAGGAGCCCCAAAATGTAGACACTCCATTTGAGCTATAAGTTCTGTAATTCCAGATACTGCTAAATCAACACATTTACATAGTTTGGGGGGGGCAAAGGTATAAAAAAGTAAGTTCACCCCAGAAAACCATATATTTTCAGAAAGTACACATTCCCCCAAATCCAAATTGAGTATGCATGTCTTTTTACTCCAAAGCACCAAGCCGCAAACCTTTCCTAAATTTGGTGATAAAAGCAGCGGTTTTTACATTTCTGAAAATCGCCTAAAAATATTGCAGTTGGCCACATTTATATTAATAATAAAATTACATAAAAATATAATTTTTAGTAATAATTACATAAAATTGGAAAACACCCTAAATATTGATGCCAAGGGTCTACTGAACAGTTTGATGCCCAATATAAATAGATATACCAAGTCAGCTGGTATGTGTGGACCCCAAATAAAAATAGTGCATATAAATGTTCTCAGTTGTCAATTCACCCGCTCTGAACAAAGCCCACTACTTTGTATTATGTGGCACAAGACCCCCTAACCCCCCAAAACCATACATTTTTGGAAAATACACATTCTCAACAATCAAAAATGGGTAATTTTTTCTACTCCAAACTACCATACTGCAAAGCTACGCTAAAGGAAGCGGTTTTTATGACATCTCTGAAAATCACCCAAAAATATTGCAATTAGCCACATTTATCTCACCCAATTTCTTACATACAACTGGAAAACACCCGAAATAATGACAGCAAGGGTTGACTGAACTGTTTGATGCCCAATATGCATTGATATACCAAGGCAACTGGCATGTGCGGACCCCAAATAAAAATAGAATTTTCTCCACTGCTGAATTGCCTTCTGTGAACATAGACCCTTGACTTCATATTATGTGCCTCAAGCAGGGGCATAACTACAGAGGAAGCAGACCCTGTGGCTGCAGGGGGCCCAGGAGGTATAGGGGGCCCCATGAGGCGCAAATTCATATACAATTTCAATACATTTTGGTAAAACAGGACAACCTCTGGATATGTTTGGGGCCCTAAAATGAATTTGCTGTGGGGCCCAGTAACATCTAGTTACGCCACTGGCCTCAAGATCCCCCTAACAGCAAAGACCCCCCAAAACCATATATTTTTGGAAAGTACACTTTCTGATGAATCCAACAAGTAAGAACCTCTAAATGTAGAGGTTTTTACAATGTTTTCAAAAATCGCCTAAAAATGTTGCAGTTTGCCACATTTATCTCACACAATGTTTTACGTACAAAGAAAAAGCACCCTAAATATGGACGTCAGAGGTCTACGGAATAGTTTGATGCCCAATATGCATAGATTTACCAAAGTATGTGGTGTGTACGAACCCAAAATGAAAAACGTGCATATGAATTTTCACGCTGGCCAACTAAGCTGCTGAAAAGAGAGCCCCAACTGTGCGTTATGTGCTGTAAGACCCCCAAACTGTAAAAAGACCCCCAGAAAACCATATATTTTTGGAAAGCACATATTCTGGCGGATCAAACTAAGTAAAATATAGCTTTGTATACCAAAGCGCCAAACAGCAAAACTATACTAAAGATACATAAGGAACAATAATGCAGGGATAAAATTGCAATAAAACCACATACATTATGTAAATCAATGAAATAACAAAATAACTGATCCAACAGAGTAATTAGTGGCCAAAATTGATTGTCCAATAGTCACGCTGCCAAGATAACAAGTTTTTAGACAAAAAACCCAAAAGATAACAGTACAATGAATAAGTAAAAAAAAAAGACCTGTTTGTCAGTTTTTGTGTATACATGTTTGTGCACTTCTGAAAGTTGTTTCAGTGTGTAAATATAAGTAAATAAGTGTACAAAAGGGAGCAAGTGTGCTATAAAAAATGTTTTTACTAAAATGTGTGTGTTAGTGTGCACTTACTGTTTTCGGAGCAGGAGGATTGCTGCTACACCTGGAGGGCCCTGGGCATGGAGAATACAGAGATGTTGTGCAGCAGGAAGTGTGTGGGTGGCTCTGCAGGGAGGAGGAGGAGGTAAGTGAAGTAGAAGATGCTCCATGCGATTGTGTCTGCTACTTTGAAGTCAGGGTCGACATTCCCTTTAAAGGGGTTGTTCACTTTGAAATAATTTTTTTGTATGAAGTAGATATTGATATTCTGAGACAATTTGCAATTGGGTTTCATTATTTATTATGTGTGTATTTTGAGGTATTTAGCTTTTTATTCAGCAGCTCTCCAGTCTGTCGTTTCAGCCATCTGGTTGCTAGGGTCCAAATTCCCCTAGCAACCATGCACTGATTTGAATAAGAGACTGGAAAAGAGGAGTAATAAAAAGTCGCAATGACAATAAATGTGTACGCTTACAAAGATTTTGTTTTTTAGATGGGGTCAGTGAAAGCCGGAAAGATTCAGAAGGCAAATGATTCAAAACTATAAAAATAATGAAGGCCAATTGAAAAGTTGATTAGAATTAGCCATTCTATAACATACTCAAAATTAACTTAAAGGTGAACCAAGGCAAAAAGGAAAGAAATTGCAGGGTGACTAATCTCCTTTTCTGTCAGGGCAAATATATTGGGGCGTTGTATTTTTAGTGTTTATCACATAAAAGGACAGATGTTCCCTGAGCAGCGTTACAGCATTATGTGCTGCTCTAAGGTAGTTTGTGTGCTGCTGGGGGGTTAAAAGCATAGTCAAAAATGGAGAGGGGAGACAATGTAAGAAACGCTACACTCCAATAATTCAGCCCTAATTAATACTCAGCCTCTGACCCACATTATCTTGTACCTTATCTGCTTGTCTCTTGCAGATCCCCTCGTAAATCACTTTGACACCTCACACATAGATTGATATTCCTTTTTGTTGGTCATTTGACCTATGAGCTGAATGGTGTGTGTGTGTGTATATATATATATATATATATATATATATATATATATATATATACCAGAGAACACCACAGCTTCATTGTAATCAGCTTGAGAAAGGAAATAAATGTATGTTCTGAAAGCTTGTTATGATTATATTAGTTAGCCAATAAATGTATCACCTTTATACCACTTTTGTTATTTTTTTATTTCAAAAGGGTTGCCCTGTAACATTATTTATTATAATATGCAGGGGGGTAATGGAGATTCAACTTTTCTCTCTAATACTCCCTTAGGAAGGGCCAGGGATACAAAAGGAGAGATTGCAGCTCTGTTCGCAAGGGCCAGAGAGAGTTATGCGGGAAGGAACACAGAGTCATGAACTTCAGATTTAATCACTCTTTTAGAAGGCACAGGGAAGGGGACGCAAGGGGAAAGCATTCACCTTCATATGGGACAGTGAGGGGTATGCAGGCAGGTAATTGAACCCATAAATACTATATGTTTTAAAAACTGTGATCAGAAGGCACATAAGAGGATGCAGGGACACTGAACAGAGATTAACTAGAGCGCTGTTAGCAGTGGCAGTAAATCTATAATGAAGGCAGAGTAAAACTGACATGCGCTACTGCTGGCCAGATTGCTTCTCTGATCTTCTGATCTCCTCCTTTCTTCTTTCCTTCTCCCAAGGATTCAAATGGCTGGGAAGTGAAATCTCACGAGGTTTATAGTTTTTCCCTTGAGGCTTTGCCTGTGGACTTTCAGAAAGTCGGACTGGTAGAGCCTGGTCCACAGTGTCGGACTGGCCCACCGGGATACCAGGAAAAGTCCCGGGGGGGCCCAGGTGTCAGTGGTCCCTCATGTTGCTAAACTTTTGAGGGCCCAAAACAAAGGCCCTGTACATACATCTTATAGTAATGGGTGCCCACCAGCCATGAATGGCCCCTTTACAAGCATATGTAAACTCTGATGCAGCTCTGACTAATAATAATAATAATAATAAGCAGCATAATAAGGTGTTTCCTACTGAAGCCACAGGATGAGATGACAAGTGGGGGAGAGTTCACAGAGATAACATCCACTGCCTTACAGTCTACACAGAAGGTCAGTGATCCCAATGTTATTAATAGGGAATAAAGATAAATATATAGGAAGGTCAGTGATCCCAATGTTATTAATAGGGAATAAAGATAAATATATAGGAAGGTCAGTGATCCCAATGTTATTAATAGGGAATAAAGATAAATATATAGGAAGGTCAGTGATCCCAATGTTATTAATAGGGAATAAAGATAAATATATAGGAAGGTCAGTGATCCCAATGTTATTAATAGGGAATAAAGATAAATATATAGGAAGGTCAGTGATCCCAATGTTATTAATAGGGAATAAAGATAAATATATAGGAAGGTCAGTGATCCCAATGTTATTAATAGGGAATAAAGAGAAATATATAGGAAGGTCAGTGATCCCAATGTTATTAATAGGGAATAAAGATAAATATATAGGAAGGCCAGTGATCCTAATGTTATTAATAGGGAATAAAGATACATATATAGGAAGGTCAGTGATCCCAATGTTATTAATAGGGAATAAAGATAAATATATAGGAAGGTCAGTGATCCCAATGTTATTAATAGGAAATAAAGATAAATATATAGGAAGGCCAGTGATCCCAATGTTATTAATAGGAAATAAAGATAAATACATAGGAAGGCCGGTATTTTTTTTCCAGAAAAGGTGGCAACCCTAACTGCTTTAAGTTGCCACAATCACTTTGGAGTGGGCTGGTGAGGGGCTGGTTGGGCCTCTGTGTACCTAAAGGACCAGTAACATGAATTTTTATTTCTTAAAATTCGTTTGTATATAATGAAAAAAAAAAACAGCAAGACATATTTAACTTCCTCCCCACCTTCTATAGGAGATAGCCAGGGAGGAGAAACCGAGCGGCGCACGATGGATCGCGGCCTGTCACCTTTTCTGAAGAGGAGCGCAAGCAGAGTTTCGGTAAGTTATTTCTTAATAAAGACTTTGCGACTTTAAAGTTAAATATGTCTTGGTGTTTATTTTTCGTTATATAAAAACAAATTTTAAAAAAAAAAATTGATGTTACTGGTCCTTTAAAATGCCAGGGCCTATTTCGACTCCCACACATAGAAGCAGCCTCCCTTTGACTGTAAACACAACTTACACAGAGATTCACTTCTCCTCAACACTGAGGCGGGGATATTTCCACTCCCTCCATTTTGTCTCTGGAGCAGCATCATGTGACCAGTGTGAGGCAACAGGAGCCTGACACTGAGAGAGCTGCAGTTTTATCAGGGGAGAGAAGCTTTATAAACTGGGGATCTGGGGCATTTGTTCTTGTCCTGCTTTAGGGAAAGTGCACCCCAACCGTGAATGTGAATGTGTAAGAATCATTTACTGACCCACCATTAAACAATATTCTGACAGGCCCTACTTTTTCACACACTGGAAGAGCAAATAAGGGGATCCCCCTCTCCCCATCACTCCCTTATCTATCTCGTGACTGAGACTCTGAGAGGCTCTAGAAGTCACATATTTCCACTGGATTTCAGGAGCTTCTTAGGGAGCTTTTTGCTGAGGCCGCAGCTGCCTTTGCCCCCCTGTTCTGTGGTGTTATTTCACCTAATGGCATTTTCCAGGTGGTGATAGAAATAGGAAGAATACATTTTAGTGTGATTTGGTAATAATTCCGGTGCCAGTCTTTAATAAGTCGTGCAAAACAGATCATACCATGAATGCAACACTAGGGGGCAAATTCATCAAGGGTCGAATATCGAGGGTTAATTAACCCTCGATAATCGACTGGGAATGAAAATCCTTCGTCTTCGAATATCGAAGTCGAAGGATTTTGCGCAAAAAGTTCGATCGAACGATCAAAGGAATAATCGTTCAATCCAAGGATTAAATCCTTCGAATCAAACGATTCGAAGGATTTTAATCCAACGATCGAAGGATTATCCTTCGACCAAAAAAAGTTAGCCAAGCCTATGGGGACCTTCCCCATAGACTAACATTGGGTTCGGTAGCTTTTAGGTCACGAACTAGGGGGTCGAAGTTTTTTCTTGAAGAGACAGTACTTCGACTATCGAATGGTCGAATAGTCGAACAATTTTTAGTTTGAATCCTTCGCTTCGAAGTCAAAGTCGTAGTCGAAGGTCGAAGTAGCCCATTCGATGGTCGAAGTAGCCAAAAAAACACTTCAAAATTCGAAGTTTTTTTACTTTGAATCCTTCACTCGAGCTTGGTGAATGGGCCCCTAGGTGATAACGTGTGATTGCAGTTTAGTAACCGCTCTGACACTATTTGTGGAAAGTCATAATATGTCCATTATTAGAAAAGAAAAAAAAATGACCTAATACATTGCACCTTCCCGTCCCCCCTAGTCCAGAAACTCACGTGTATATACACGGCATAAAACGTAACTTTTAATAAATACCATTAAAATAAGTGGAGGTCCAGTATTTCACCATTCTACCAAGAGGTATATATAAATATATGCGGCAATGTGTAAACCAGACAATTCCATGGTGGCGTGTTATTTGGTACTAGTGTCTGCATCTTTTGCGCATAAATTATAGTAATCGTCTGACGCGCGTTTCATTCACAACACATGAACTTTGTCAAAGGCCTTTCGCAATATACTTGAAACAATTGGGGTGATCCCCACCACTGGGAGGGTGTTATGTTGTGGATGAAGGGGTTGGTGCGGCTGTGGTGCGTCTCTCATAATTTACAGCGCTTTAAGTGGCTTTTTCAGAACTTTGCTCATACTAGTGACCGGGAGGGTGTCCACTGCGGGTGAAGTAAGCCTAGGAGCTGCACTTACTAAGTGTTTGTTTTGGTCCAAGCGCAGCAGTCTGCTACAATGCAAACGCATAAGACGCTATACGCTGCAGCAATTACAATTTATGCGTTTAAGACGCTATGTACAGACGATTACTATAATTTATGTGCATAAGACGCAGACACTATTACCAAATAACGCGCCACTGTGGAATTGTCTGGCATACATAATGCCGCATATATTTAATATAAACCCACTACCTCTTGGTATTCCGCCTCCCTGTACCTAATGTATTTTTAATGGTGAAATACTGGACCTCCACTTATTTTAATGGTATTTATTAAAAGTTACGTTTTAACACATGCCGTGTATAAAGTATCTACACATGACTGAGTTTCTGGACTAGGGGGGATGGTTTTTGAGTTATTTAGCTTTTTATTCAATAGCTCTCCAGTTTACTATGTCAGCAAACTGGTTGCTAGGGTCCAAATTACTATAGCAACTATGCATTGATTTGAATGACAATATGAAATATTAATAGGGGAGGGTCAGAATAGAAAGATGAGTAATAAAAAGTAGAAATAACAATAAATGTGTAGCCTTACAGAGCATTTGTTTTTAGACGGGGTCAGTGACCCCCATTTGAAAGCTGGAAAGAGTCAGAAGAAGAAGGCAAATAATTAAAAAAAACTATTCAAAATAAATAATAAAGACCAATTGAAAAGTTGCTTAGAATGGGCCATTCTATAACATACTAAAAGTTAACTTGAAGGTGAACCACCCCTTTAAATTATAAATACAATTTATCTTTCTTTGTTAAAATTTTACACAATGGGCGCCCCTTCTTTTATGATTATCATATCATGTATGGCCACCTTTACTTACACTGTTCCTAATGATAAAAATACTGCTGATGATTTTTATTTTTAGTAGTACATATTCATAAAGTGCTGACATTCCACAGTACAATAACAGAAATATTAGTCAATAAAGAACGTAACGTTGGCTTTGATTTTGCCCAGAGCAATGAACAGGTGCAGAAAGTAGTAGCATCTGCCTGGAGGACATTCTACTAACTACATAGTGTCTATCACTGTTCTATAAACAAGGAAGGTCCTTTCTGTAACTACACAAGTGATAATGTAGATGGGTAGGTCTGTGAGTGGTGAAGGGAGTTGTAGTTCAGAGAACTGGATAGTTGTAAGCAACTTTATTCTGCTAGGTGTTCTGAGGGATTAAAGGGGTTGTTCGCCTTTAAATTAACTGTTAGTATGACGTAGAGCGTGACAATTTGTATTTGGTTTTCATTTTTTATCACTTATGGTTTTTGAGTTATTTAGCTTTTAATTCAGCAGTAGTGATGGGCGAATTTGCACCGTTTCGCTTCGCCAAAAAACGCCGCCCGTTTTTGACGCCCGCGCCCGTTTTTTGCCGGCGAATTTTCGCAAGTGTTTCCGCGAATCTGCGCCTGCCGAATAAATTCGCCCATCACTATTCAGTAGCTCTCCAGTTTGCAATTTCAGCCATCTGGTTGCTAGGGTCCAAATTCCCCTAGCAACCATGCACTGATTTGAATAAGAGACTGGAATATGAATAATGAGCGGACTCAATAGAAAGAGGAGTAATAAAAAGTAACAATAACAATACATTTGTAGCCTTACAGAGTACTTGGTTTTTTTAGATGGGGTCAGTGACCCCCATTTGAAAGCTGGAAAGAGTCATAAGAAGGCAAATAATTCAAAAAATATGAAGAAAAACATAGAACAATTGAAAAGTTGCTTAGAATTAGTCATTCTATAACATACTAGGGTACTTAATTAACATACTTAGGTGTGACACCTAAGACTTGCCCAAACACACCCACTTGCTGCTCGGGATTTCAGACCGTGGACAGTTGTTGCTGAGAATGGCTGCTGAGGACGGTGGCACAGATCTGGCCACGGAACGACAGCCTTTTGCTAATGGAGATTCAACAAACCCTGCCCCAGCGAGGGACACACATACAATTGAAGGGAGCGACAGGGGTCAGGAGACACAGGTACAGTATGGGGGTCGGAGGTGCATTTCTTGTAAGACAATGCTGCATGGGTGTGATAATTATATAAATATATATTGTTGATTAGAGTAAATATATATATATATATATATATATATATATATATATATATATATATATATATATATATAAAAGGAATATGGTCCTAATCAGCGGTTCTGCGCCCTCGGACAATGGATGTCTTTCTGTGACCATTAAGGCACACGTGTGATGTTATTCTATAAAACTGTTACAGAGAAATGACACAGATCACAGTTTAGGGTCACGTGGTTCTTTCGGATCGCTCTGCTCTACTTATCCCTTGACTGCCACCTGCTGAGCCTGGAACAACATTGTCATACAAGTTTCCCCCAGTGTGGGGCGCGACTACAACTCCCACCATGTTTATTTATCTGCTGCTGCCTTGGAGGGGTTCATGGGAACTGTTGCCCCCCAGCAGCTGGAGGGATGTTGGACATTCTCAATACAAAGGAAGCACTGAGCCAAGTACCTTCCTTAGATATAACATTTCCTTTATTTGCAGGGATTTATCTGTAGAATGACGGGACCTGGATTATAATAAAAGGGAAGCTGCAGTTTCCTGGTGCCACCGCACTTCTCTGCTTTCTGAGTGCTGCTAATTGCCCCAGTGACGGGCAGTTTACCAGTTAGGGGCAGTTTCAGTTGTGCCCACTTGCACTAAATTGTTCTGGTATTTGTGCTGGGCAAACCGTGCCATAGTCCTGAGTCAGGCTAACCAAAGCCACATCCGCAGGACTTTACCAGCACCAGAGCAGGGAGGGGCTGACTATAAGGAGGGCAATCACTTACCTTGTTTGGAAACATAGGGGGGGGGCTTCTCTACTGGTTCCAGCTGTGCCCACCACATTCTCCCACCATAAAATGTAATAAAATGTAATAAAAATCATTATAATCCAGTCTTTTGTATTTGTCCTTCAGGTTCCTCTGCACTGGGCTCAGCACGAATAAGCAAAAGTGAAAGTAGCTGCTGAAATGGGAAACAAGTTGCTTAAAGGGACAGCACTTGTTTTTTCCAGCATGTAATAATTAGAGGTTCAGCTGATTACTGTGTATCACTTACAGGACCGCCATCAGAAATCACAGGGCCCCCTGGGTTGCGCCTACAGGTCCACCCTCTTCACAGGTCCGCCCTCCACCACACAGTAAAAAAACTAAAAAAATATTGGTGCTTAGGGTTCCCACATGTTAATAAAAAATAAAAAGATATCGGTGGTCAGGGCCCCCCATAAAAAACATTTGTGGCCAGGGCCCCCCCATTAAAAAATATTGGTGGCTAGGACCCCACATGAGGGGAAAAAAAATTGGTGGCCAGGGCCCCCCCACACATTATAAGAAAATTGGTGGCCAGGACCCCTTAAACGTCCATGCCTTCCAGAAGTCAGCAGCTCTCAGAAAGATGGGGGGCCCGACTAATCAAGTAAGTGTGGCCGGGCCCCCCTTACCCTCGGGGCCCCCTACAACTCTCCCCCCTGATGGCTGCCCTGATCACTTGTGACATATTATGCAGTAGCACCCCCTCCCCATTTTCTCCTTTGCCAGGGACCCCCACTATCTCTAAACCCCCCTCGTTTACACGTGTGATACACTTTGCTAGTTACACATCCCTTTTCTTCTCACAGATACTTCAGTGCAACAAGTGTAACACAGGAGTGTTTGTCGCTGTTTTAATCTTCATCGCCATCATCATTGTTCCAGTCTCTCTACATTACTCCAGAAACCGTACCAATGGTAAGATATTCTTGTCCAAGTGTGGGCATCACCTTTAAGTTAACTTTTAGTATGATGAAGAGAGGTTTGAGTTATTTAGCTTTTTATTCAGCAGCTCTCCAGTTTACAATTTTAGCAGTCTGGTTGCTAGGGTCCAAATTCCCCTAGCAACCGTGCATTGACTTGAATAAGAGACTGGAATATGAATAGGAGAGGCCTGAATAGAAAGATGAGGAATAAAAAGTAACAATAACAAGACATTTGTAACTTTACAGAGCATTTGTTTTTTAGATGGGGTCAGTGACCCCTATTTCAAAGCTGGAAAGAGTCAGAAGAAGAAGGTAAATTATTAAAAAACAATAAAAAAAGAAAAAACGAAGACCAATTGAAATGTCGATTAGAATCAGCCATTCTGTAACATACCAAAAGTTAACATAAAGGTGAACCACCCCTTTAAGGTAAATGTTATGTTTTTTCTGAATATTCCTTTTCTCTCTTGGCGACTCAGCTCAGAAGAATAATGGCACAGATGCTGCGGAAGAGACAGTTGTTGACGGAGAGACAGTTGTTGATAAAGACAATGAGACTGCTAGAGACTGTGAGAGACTGGTTTATGTATCTGACAGTGACGGCTCCTTTCAGTCCAGCTATGACTCCTGTGCCAGCAAAGGATATGAACTACTGAAAGAACCAGATATAGAAGTAAGTCCCACCCCCTGCGCATAGATATAGTGAATAAAGTACCCCCTCTTGTAAAACATAAGGATATTATAAGGTACCATATAAAAGTACGAGGCAGAAGGCCTAGTGTTTTTATACAGGTCATGGAACTCCGAGGTGACTTCTAATATCCTCATATTTTGCAACTGGGGATATTTTCTTTATTATAATACACACATTTCAGTGAGTCATGTGACAGAAACGACATCAGAACTCACCGTTTATAACTGATGACATCAGAACTCACCGTTTATAAGGATATCATTTACAAGATATTTATGGCTTCAGTGTCGGACTGGCCCACAGGGATACCAGGAAAAGTCCCGGGGGGCCCAGGTGTCAGTGGCCCCTCCTGCTGATAAACATTTGGCCTATTTCATGGTCATTCCCTATTTCTATGAGAATAAAGAGACTAAATAGATGGAATAATAGATTATAGTATGTAAAGAAAAGAGACTAGGAGAATAGAGGTTGAATGAGGAGAGGGAGAAAATTGGACTGAGGTTGAGGCCCTGGTCTAAAGTTTTTTGGTGGGCCTCTGGTGTCCCAGTCCGACACTGTATGGCTTTTGTGTATATATATAGATATATATATATATATATAGCCGGATTTACATAACCATTTAGCAAGCAGTTTCGTTAGTTTGTAAAGGATATAATTTACAGGTTATTCATGGCTCTTGTGTATTATAGTTTCTCGCCAGTATCCCTGGTATCCCATTACAGATAACAATAGGTCTGTTTCTTTCTTACAGACTGTGAAACTCTGCATTCCCAATAGAGAAGATTTCTGGATTTCTAGCCCATATGATTGGTACGTTTGGTTTGTAAGAGGCATGCCATTGCAGGCCTGGTAAAGGAGAACTTAACCCTAAAAATGAATATGGTTAAAAATGCCATATTTTACATACTGCACTAGGGGTGCACCGAATCCACTATTTTGGATTCGGCCGAACCCCCGAATCCTTTGGCCGAATACCAAACCGCATCCTAATTTGCATATGCAAATTAGGGGTGGGAAGGGAAAATATATATTACTATTTTCGTGTTGTGACAAAAAGTCATTAGATCTCCCTCCCCGCCCCTAATATGCATATGCAAATTAGGATTCGGATTTAGTTCAGCCGAATCCGAATCCTGCTAAAAAAGGCCGAATCCCGAATCAAATCCTGGATTCGGTGCATCCCCATACTGCACTTACTGCACGAGGCTAAAGTTTGAGCTTGTCAATAGCAGCAATGATCCAGAACTTCAAACTTGTCACAGGGGGTCACCATCTTGGAAAGTGTCTGTGACACTCACATGCTCAGTGGGCTCTGATTGGCTGTTGAGAAGCTAAGCTTAGGGCTCGTCACTAATTATCCAGCAGAAAATGAGCTTCCCTGGCTGTAATATAAGCTGATGCTACAGGTTTGCTGATTATTCAATTCTGATGCTAATTGCACTGGTTTCTGTGCTGCCATGTAGTAATTATGTGTATTAATTACTAATCAGCCTTATATTGTGACATTTCTATTCTATGTGTACTGTATATTGTGAGTGGCTCCCTAAGCTCAGTTAGTGACAGCAGCACAGAGCATGTGCAGTGAATCAGCAGAAAAGAAGATGGGGAGCTACTGGGGCATCTTTGGAGACACAGATCTTTACTGCTAAAGGGCTGTGGTTGCCTTGGGCTGGTACAGAAGCACAAAACATCATGTACAACATTTCTACCTACTTCTTTAGTTAGGCTTTAGTTCTCTTTTAAGGGTTTTAACTTGTCTTCCTCTGGATATATGTACAGTGTATAAGTTAAAGTCAATAACCATGAGCACAGGGCTGTTTGCAGTTATTTACATTGCAAAATTTTGGAAGCAAGTCCATGGTGAGTCACAGGCCCTCAATGCTGAAATTACACTTGTACCACTGACTTTAAAGGGATTCCTTTTATATTTTTTATGATGTTGTTTTTATTTCTAAATAACACTGTTTACACTGCAAATAATTCACTGTACAATATAAAATGTCATTCCTGAACCAGCAAGTGTATTTAGTTGTAATATTGGTGTGTAGGTGCATCTCAGCTCATTTTGCCTGGTCATGTGCTTTTAGAAAGAGCTTTTGGAACTGCTTTCTGGCAGGCTGTTGTTTCTCCTACTCAATGTAACTGAATGTGTCGCAGTGGGACCTGGATTTTAATATTCAGTGTTGTTCTTAGATCTACCAGGCAGCTGTTACTGTTATCTGGTTACCTTCCCATTGTTCTACAGATGGGCTGCTGGGGGGTGATATTACTCCAACTTGCAGTACAGCAGTAAAGAGTGACTGAAGTTTATCAGAGCCCAAATCACATGACTTGGGGCAGCTGGGAAATTGACAATATGTCTAGCCCCATGTCAGATTTCAAAATTAAATATAAAAAAATCTGTCTGCTCTTTTGAGAAATGGATTTCAGTGCAGAATTCTGCTGGAGCAGCACTATTAACTGATGTGTTTTGAAAATAACATGTTTTCCAGTGACAGTATCCCTTTAACAGACTCCTATCATGAGTTGCATTCATTCTGTGAAAAAACATAAAAATATTTTTAAAACCTTTTTTTCCTATACAGCAAGCAGTGCCGGGTGTACAACACTGAGGATGGGGTGAGGGGTCTGGATCCCACCACAATTCGCCATTTCCTCTGCGCTCCACAAGCAGCAAGTGTGAGTAAGGGGATTGTGACGTCATTCATTCACACCTAGGGCTGCAGCCTTTTACCTAGAGGTGGTCCGGACAGGGGGTGGGACTATTGATGGTTAGGGCCCCCTTATAAGTTAAACAAAAAAAACATTGGTGTCAGGGCCCCCCATAAAGGTTTTTTTTATAAAAGCATTGGTGCCAGGGCCCCCCTAATTTAAAAAAAAATTGGGGCCCCAATATATATATTTTTTAAAGACATTGGTGGCAGGGGATTTGAATATACAAATTAGTGCTTGAATTTGAAATTTGGCTGAACATGTTGTCAACGATTTGGTAGAATCCAAAAATGGATTTAGTGCATTTCTTGTTGCTAGGGTCAGTGACCTTAGTAACAACAAAACAATTAATTCTTCTTTGTTTTCCTCTTCTCCTTTGTCTCCACCTTGTAATCATCCTGCCAGGTCAAAAGTCAGACTCCCTCGTACCAAGATACACTCTGGGGCTGATTTACAAATTGAGGCAGTAAATCACGAGTGCAGTTGCCAATGGCAACCAGCGAGACCTTCACTTTTATTATATAACATTTACTAGATTCTTCAACTCAAGTTGCCCCTTCTATAAGCTGAAAGCCGGCAGAACAAGGGTCAAGGGTTTTTCTTCTTTTTATTGATAATGTCACAAAAGGAAAAGCTGAAGCCCTAATAGCTGCTAGAGAGGAGATTGGGAAAGGGATGAAGATTCTCCCGGAACGTGATTTTCACCAGCGAGTTCAGTGGGACGGACACGATTATAAAACAGGAGCAGCCGGAACCATGTAGTGTTTACAAATAACTAAAGAGCCTGTTTTATCAACATTCCAGCCGAGAATCCTGCCGGGTTTTATTTCTTCCGTTTACAGAAAAAGGTGCAAAAGCAGCAGAACCAAGGACAGCTTCTTTCATGATAAAGATGAACTAGTTTAAAGGGGAACTATACATTCTGGAACGTATAAGATCAGATAATGTTTATCAAATAATCTTATCAAATTGCCATGCAAATATGACTACTTGTTGCACTTAAACATCTTTTCCCCCTGCAACACCTTTTGTTTTCTGAAAAAGCTTTATTTAAATGAATCCGCGTTTCACATACTGACTGCTTGTGTTATATGTTCTACAGAGACCTGCAATGTGCAGGGGTATATTTTATTGATACTGTCTTTTTAGGATCTTATTGTTCTTTATATTTTTATAATACAGGTGAGCAAACCTCACTGTCACTAAATCAATGCCACATGGGTGGGATTGTGAGAAACAACTAATAGCAATCCTGTAACTTCCTTAAAGGACAAGGAAAGTCTAAAATAGAATAAGGCTAGAAATGCTGTATTTTGTATACTAAACATAAATATGAACTTACTGCACCACAAGCCTAATCAAACAAATGATTTATGCTTTCAAAGTTGGCCACAGGGGGTCACCATCTTGTAACTTTGTTAGACATCTTTGCAAGACCAAGACTGTGCACATGCTCAGTGTGGTCTGGGCTGCTTAGGGATCGTCATAAACAAAGGTGCTTGAGTTCTGCATGGCTGGGAAGTAAGGCGGGGGCTCCCCCTGCTGTTCATAAGTATGATTGTTTCCCTGCTCAGCAGTTAGGGACTGTCTGACAATTCCTATCCACAGCAGTAAATGAAGGGAGAATTTCACTGCATACAGTCAGGTTTCTTATAAAAACGGTACACATTTTTTAATTAAAGTATATTAGAGAAAGGTTTATTTTTCATTAAAGAATGTAAAAATGGGATTTGATTTTTTGGCCTTTACATGCCCTTTAACTGTGCACCCGGGAGCCGCACAACTACTCGCCAGCCCTTCGGCCCAATCCCTGTGCAATTCTCACTTGAAACATAGTTGCTGGTCAGTAAAAGATAAAAAACTGTTTTAGGGTTTAGCGAGTGTTTTCAAGAGGAAAATCCAAAAGGGAGTTGGTACTGGTGTTGCCGCTGGTTTATACTACTGTGTGTTGTAGGGGCTTGAAACATGGAGCTTGCACTGAATTGACACTGCACTACATTGGCACTGGATTTACAGTCATATGAAAAGGTTTGGGAACCCTTCTCAGCAGTGTTGGATTGGGACACCAGGGGCCCACCCAAAAACCTTTGACAAGGGGCCCACAAATTAATCTTAGACCAGGGGCCACTCTCAGTATTATTATTCTTCCTCTCCTCACTCTATTCTCCTAGTCTCTTTTCTTTACATA
This sequence comes from Xenopus petersii, assembly GCA_038501925.1. Lineage (NCBI taxonomy): Eukaryota > Metazoa > Chordata > Amphibia > Anura > Pipidae > Xenopus > Xenopus petersii. The sequence continues at coordinate 4,911,397 of CM076680.1, forward strand.
CTATAATCTATTATTTCATCTATTTAGCCTCTTTGTTCTCATAGAAATAGGGAATGGCCATGAAATAGGCCAAATGTTTATCAGCATAAGGGCCCACAGTCAGACACTGCCTCTCAGCCTGTATAATAATTGACTCCACTTACAACAAAAAAGATAACAGTGGTATGTCTTTCATTTCCCAAGTACTGGGGTGTTTTCTGAACAAAGATTTTTAGTGAAGCAGTATTCAGTTATATGAAATTAAATCAAATGTGAAAAACTGGCTGTTCAAAAATTTGGGTACCCTTGTAATTTTGCTAATTTGAATGCATGTAACTGCTTGATACTGATTACTGGCAACACCAAATTGCTTGAAATAGTTTGTTAAGCCTTGAACTTCATAAGCAGATGTGTCCAATCATGAGTAAAGGTATTTAAGATGACCAATTGCAAGTTGTGCTTCTGTTTGACTCTTCTCTGAAGAGTGACAGCATGGGATCCTTGAAACCAACTCTCAAAAGATCTGAAAACAAAGATTGTTCAGTATCATGGTTTAGGGGAAGGCTACAAAAAGCATCTCAGAGGTTTAAACTGTCAATTTCAACTGTAAGGAATGTAATCAGGAAATGGAAGGCCACAGGCACAGTTGCTGTAAAACCCAGGTCTGGCAGGCCAAGAAAAATACAGGAGCGACATATGCGGAGGATTGTGAGAATGTTACAGACAACCCAAAGATCTCCTCCAAAGACCTGCAAGAACATCTTGCTGCAGATGCAGGTTTATCTGTACATCGTTCTACAATTCAGCACAATATGGCAGGGGGATGAGAAAGAAGCCCTTTCTGCACTCACACAAACACAGTCGCTTGTTGTATGGAAAAGCTCATTTAGACAAGACACAGTCATTTTGGAACAAAGAGCTTTGGACTGATGAGACAAAAATTGAGTTATTTGGTCATAACAAAAAGCACTTTGCATGGTGTAAGAAGAACACGGCATTCCAAGAAAAACACCCGCTACCGACTGTCACATTTGGTGGAGGTCCCATCATGCTGTGGGGCTGTGTGACTAGTTCAGGGACTACTGGGGCCCTTGTTAAAGTCCAGGGTCGGATGAATTCAACCCAATATCAACAAATTCTTCAGGATAATGTTCAAGCATCAGTCACAAAGTTGAAGTTCCGCTGCAGGGGTTGGATATTCCAACAAGACAATGACCCTAAACACACTTGGAAATCTACAAAGACATTTATGCAGAGGGACAAGTACAATATTCTGGAATGGCCATCTGTCCTCTCGGGCATTTGCCCGAAGAGCCGCTCCACTTACTTTTGAAATGGGCGGGCATTACAGCGCATTGGCTCTGCTTCTAACTTCACAAACACTGAGCTGCCTCCTCCTCTGTTCCTCCCTCCTCCTGTGATTGGCTAGCAATCAGGGAAAGGCAACATCCCTCTGATTGGCCAGCAGACGGGTTGGGAGGCGTCAGAGTTCCAGTCTTGTTACACGAAGCTCCGGGGAGAGAGGGGTGTGTGTGTGTCTCCATGTGTTTGTGTGTGTCTCTGTAAGAAACTTACCCTGGTGGTCTAGTGGGCAGTGGGGTCCAGGCTGCATCCTTGGCGTGGACGCCCGCTGCGCCATTCCTGTCCTGTTCTTGCCGGCGCCATTTTGGATTCCTCGGGCGCGCGCGGCGCACCTGCGCATCTCGTGATTTGTGCATCTTGTGATCTCGTGATTGCACCAGCGCGCAATGGAGCGAAATTGCGCATGTTTTGGCGCCAATTGGATCCCTATTTAAGGCCCATTCAGACCTGTAGCTAGTGCCCATTATAGGATCATATCCTGTGGTTTCCTGAGCTTTGTGCTACCTGTTCCTGAATTTACTATCCTGACTGATTATCCGTGTTTGACCCAGCCTGTTCCTGACTACTCTGCATTCTATAACCTGACCCTTGCCTGCCTACCACGATTCCTGCTTAACCCTTTGATTGACAACCTGGTTTGACCCTTGCCTGCCTGATATCCGCCTGCCTCAACCCAGTCTGTCTGACCATCCTTCTGCCTTATCCAGTCTGTCTGATTATCTGGTTTGACCCTTGCCTGCCTGACGATTCCGTTATCTGCCTGTCCTGATCCGGTCTGTTCCGTTTCTACCAGACGCCTTGTCCTTGATCTTCTGCCCAAAGACTCTTGCTATCCGGTCGTGTCCCTTTGCCAGCCAGAACTCCTCGCCTTGTTCCCCTCGTTAAGTCCAGGTGGCACCCAAGTAAGCTGAGGGCTCCTCCCGAAGCCCAAAGGTGGTCACACTACTGGTGAAGCCGAGCCGAGACCAGGGTCCTTGGCATTTGTTCTGGTATTGGGTGCTGGCCGTGACAGTCTCTCTGTGTTTGTGTGTCTCCATGTGTTTGTGTGTGTCTGTGTTTGTGTATCTGTGTGTTTGTGTGTGTCTGTGTATCTGTGTGTGTCTCTGTGTGTTTGTGTGTGGGGGGGTCTGCTTTGATTTTATTTGCCCGGGCTGCTTTTTACCCCCAGTCCGGCTCTGGCCGTCACAGTCCCCCGACTTGGATATCATGGAAAATCTATGGGATGATTTGAAGCAGACTGTTCATGCTCGGCAGCCATCAAATTTAACTGAACTGGAGAGATTTTATATGGACCAATGGTCAAAAATAGCCACATCCAGAATCCAGACACTCATCAAAGGCTATAGGAGGCGTCTAGAGGCTGTTACATTTGTAACTAAGTATCAATGTAATATCTCTGTTGGGGTGCCCATATTTATGCACCTGTCTCATTTTGTTCTGATGCATATTGTATATTTTCTGTTAATCCAATAAACTTTATGTCACTGCTGAAATACTACTGTTTCCATAAGGCAAGTTATATATTAAAAGGAAGTTGCTACTTTGAAAGCTCAGCCAATGATGAACAAAACTGCAAAGAAATAAGAGGGGTTCCCAAACTTTTTCATATGACTGTGCATTAAATGCTCAATATAAAGCAATAGATGCGAAGTACAAACTATAAAAAATGTAATAGCAATATTAATGTGCAACACTATGATTCCCCAGCAAATAGGCATTAGTCACAAATGTAGCTGCCCAAATGGACATAATCTATAGTTCATAATTCATTGTTATACACTGTGCAACTCCCTGCCTCTATTACATTATAAAAGTTATATAAACAGTGTCCACTAATGTTATGATAGTCCAGAAACAGCAGCTGTAGGTTTGTTTTCCTGCTTATTGATATATGATCAGGTGCAGGGAGTTGCAAGGGAATAAATGCAATTGTTCTGGGATAATTTACAATCAGGTGCAGGGAGTTGCAAGGGAATAAATGCAATTGTTCTGGGATAATTTACGATCAGGTGCAGGGAGTTGCAAGGGAATAAATGCAATTGTTCTGGGATAATTTACGATCAGGTGCAGGGAGTTGCAAGGGGAAATGCAGCTGTTATGGAACAATTTACGATCAGGTTCAGGGAATTGCAAGGGAATAAATGCAATTGTTCTGGGATAATTTACAATCAGGTGCAGGGAGTTGCAAGGGAATAAATGCAATTGTTCTGGGATAATTTACGATCAGGTGCAGGGAGTTGCAAGGGAATAAATGCAATTGTTCTGGGATAATTTACGATCAGGTGCAGGGAGTTGCAAGGGAATAAATGCAATTGTTCTGGGATAATTTACGATCAGGTGCAGGGAGTTGCAAGGGGAAATGCAGCTGTTATGGAACAATTTACGATCAGGTTCAGGGAGTTGCAAGGGAATAAATGCAATTGTTCTGGGATAATTTACAATCAGGTGCAGGGAGTTGCAAGGGGAAATGCAGCTGTTATGGAACAATTTACGATCAGGTTCAGGGAGTTGCAAGGGAATAAATGCAGCCGATGTTCTGGAATTGTATAACATATAATAACAGTTGCAGGGAGTTACAAAGTAAAACCCAAAAGACGTTGATTGCTTTTTGTATACAACATAATACTGTGTAGAAAATGACTATGGTATTTTTTGATATTTATGATACATTTCATGACAGAATAAAACAATCTTTTGAGCCTGTTCTCTTTATGACACGCTGATTTGTCTCAGAAAACATTTGTGGGTGGTGTTGGACGGGGGATCCCAGAGAACCTCAAGGGCCCTCCACATACTCCGTTAAGTGGAGGTTAGTGATTACACCAATGCATACACCCCAACCGTCCCATTTTCCGCGGGACAGTCCCGTTTTTGTCTGTCTGTCCCGGATAGTGGACTCAATTGTCCCGCATCCCGCCGGCGGCGGAGGGGAGGGAGGCTACAAGTGCGCTACATGAAATAGGTATACACACGAGTGGTTCAGGCAGCTTACGTCCACTATCTTAGAGCGGAACCTCATGACGAACACCGCTGTTCTATAAAGTGATCTACGGTAGGAAGTACACGCTGCGATGCACGCCCACATTCGCACAGTTTCCCACAGCAGGAAGTTTGCGCTCCCAGCCCGCCCAATACATCATTTAGCTCCACCCCTTGGCTCTACCTCTGCCCACTGACGTGATTTTATCGCCGTTGGACATTATGCTTTACTGTATTACAGTCTTCACCAGTGTCTTTTATATATACAAATGTATATTCTAATGCACCCGGGTTAAAGTTTGCAGCTATTATATAAAGCTGGGTGAGGAGTCTGGGGCCTGCACGTCATTGGAGCGTTTGGTTGCTATGGCGACCTGGTAGTTGTTTCTGTGATTTGCTTCAGATTTTCACTTGGTGCTTTGTTTGGAGCTAACGAGAGAGTTGCTTACTGCTGCCGTTTGCAAAAAAGCGCAAGGTGTGTAGTTGCTATTTAATATAACTATAGTCATTTTTTTTATTGTATATTTACATTTTGAAGAATCATGTTCAACTGCATAACATTAAGCTCATGCATTCAATTAGTATTTCTGATGGATAGCTACTCTGCATTAGTGATGTAGCGAACTGCCGATTTGATGTTCGCGAACGCCGTTCGCGAACACCGGCAAAAAAGCGAACAGTTCGCGAACAGTTCGCGAACTTCGAACGCTCGATAAAATCGTTCGATCGAACGATCGAAGGATTTTATTCGTACGATCGAACGATTTTCGTTCGAATCGAACGATCGAAGCTATTCGATCGAATGATTTTAATTCAATCGAATGCTTATAATCGTTCGAACGAATGGAAATCGTTCGATTTTAGCGATCGAACGGTCGAATGGTCGAATGGTCGAACGAAATTTTACTTCGAATCAAACGCGAACACCAATTGGCGAACGTCGCGCGACGTTCGCGAACATTCGGCGGACGCGAACAGTCGAAGTTCGCGCGAACTAGTTCGCCGGCGAACAGTTCGCTACATCCCTACTCTGCATCATTTAGTTGTAGTGAAAATATTTGCTCTGGATTCAATACAATAAAGCCCGATATATAGGCCGGTATTTATTTCCAGAAAAGGTGGCAACCCTAAATGAACATGGTAATTAGGGGGTGTGGCCACATAATGGGCGTGGCCACAAAACATTTTACCGCACTGCGCGCGGCACAACTTTTTGTCCCTGATTTCCAAAATGTTGGATGGTATGCCAATGCAAGAGGTGCAGAAGTGATGTCACTATATTCAGGAAGTGACATCACTCTGAGAAGCGGGTCAATCAAGAAGTGATCAACTAGGTTAAAAATCTTTTAGTTTTTACTCTTATTGTACCAATAATAGAGGCTGCATGGTGCATTCGACCACCCACATTGTCCTGAAATTAACCTATTTCTGCCCAAAACCTGTTAAGTTAACTTTTAGTATGTTATATAAAGGCCAAAATGTTCAATTAATCTGCCTTAATTTTTATAGTTTAATTATTTGCCTTCTTTTTCTGACTCTTTCCAGCTTTGATGTATTTTTATTGCCTCTCCTATTCATATTCCAGTCTCATATTCATATCAGTGCATGGTTGCTAGGGGAATTTGGACCCTAGCAACCAGATGGCTGAAATTACAAACTGGAGAGCTGCTGAATAAAAAGCGAAATAACTCAAAAACCACTCGCTACATCATACTAACAGTTAATTTAAAGGTGAACAAACCCTTTAATGGCTTTTGTTGCCAGGCAATGGTGTGTATTAAGTAGGAAACCAGAGCTCAGCCCAGTCTTCCTGATTAATATTCCTAAACTTTCTATTCACTTCTATGGGATTTTTAGAGACAAGGAATGAATAGAGAGTTCCCTTCTGCACAGCTGTAAACTCCCTTGATTTTACCGGCAGTTACGAGATCATCGTCCCTATCTCTCAGTCTCACATCACTTTGATGCATTCTACTGATTTCTGACAACAAATACATCTTTTTTATATTTATAAATAACTCTTTACAATCAATGATTACTGGTGATTTGTAATTAAAGGTCAAGGACACCCTAAGAGGATATCATACATGGCTACACAGCAGCTTGTTGATATAAACTATAGTAGTACTTATCTGTTATCTACTGTGTATCCTGTGCTTGAATGGCTGCCCCCATGGCTACACAGCAGCTTGTTGATATAAACTATAGTAGTACTTATCTGTTATCTACGGTGTATCCTGTGCTTGAATGGCTGCCCCCATGGCTACACAGCAGCTTGTTGATATAAACTATAGTAGTACTTATCTGTTATCTACGGTGTATCCTGTGCTTGAATGGCTGCCCCCATGGCTATACAGCAGCTTGCTTATATAAACTATAGTAGTACTTATCTGTTATCTACTGTGTATCCTGAGCTTGAATGGCTGCCCCCATGGCTATACAGCAGCTTGCTTATATAAACTATAGTAGTACTTATCTGTTATCTACTGTGTATCCTGTGCTTGAATGGCTGCCCCCATGGCTACACAGCAGCTTGTTTATATAAACTATAGTAGTACTTATCTGTTATCTACTGTGTATCCTGTGCTTGAATGGCTGCCCCCATGGCTATACAGCAGCTTGCTTATATAAACTATAGTAGTACTTATCTGTTATCTACTGTGTATCCTGTGCTTGAATGGCTGCCCCCATGGCTACACAGCAGCTTGTTTATATCAACTATAGTAGTACTTATCTGTTATCTACTGTGTATCCTGTGCTTGAATGGCTGCCCCCATGGCTACACAGCAGCTTGTTTATATAAACTATAGTAGTACTTATCTGTTATCTACTGTGTATACTGTGCTTGAATGGCTGCCCCCATGGCTACACAGCAGCTTGTTTATATAAACTATAGTAGTACTTATCTGTTATCTACTGTGTATACTGTGCTTGAATGGCTGCCCCCATGGCTACACAGCAGCTTGTTTATATAAACTATAGTAGTACTTATCTGTTATCTACTGTGTATCCTGTGCTTGAATGGCTGCCCCCATGCCTACACAGCAGCTTGTTTATAGAAACTATAGTAGTACTTATCTGTTATCTACTGTGTATCCTGTGCTTGAATGGCTGCCCCCATGGCTACACAGCAGCTTGTTTATATCAACTATAGTAGTACTTATCTGTTATCTACTGTGTATCCTGTGCTTGAATGGCTGCCCCCATGGCTACACAGCAGCTTGTTTATATAAACTATAGTAGTACTTATCTGTTATCTACTGTGTATCCTGTGCTTGAATGGCTGCCCCCATGGCTACACAGCAGCTTGTTTATATAAACTATAGTAGTACTTATCTGTTATCTACTGTGTATCCTGTGCTTGAATGGCTGCCCCCATGGCTACACAGCAGCTTGTTTATATCAACTATAGTAGTATGGTAGTCCTTACTTCCAGCTTTACCAGTGGGCCCATTCCTTTTCCAATCTCTCTGATGTACATAACCTGCTGCTCCTCCCCTGTCATATGAGTAAAGGTTTATTCCATATATCACCCTGTTCTACAGGGTCATTGCTTAAATAAAAATACAAAAACATTTCTTTTTGAAAAAGTGCATTTTACTGTATAATATTTCCACACATATTTCATTGTACAGGTATAGGATCCATTAATTAATACGTCGTTATTCAAAAAGCTCAGAATTACTCGGAGTGTCTTTCATAGATTCCATTATAGTGAAATAATTTGTATGTTAAAAAACTGATTTTCTTTCTCTCTGTAATAATAAAACCGTCGCTTGTACTTGATCCCGAATAAAATACAATTAATACTTATTGGAGGCCAAACAATCCTATTGGGCTTATTTCATGTTATATTTTTTTAGTAGACTTAAGGTATGGAGATCCAAATTATGGAAAGACCCCTTATGCTGAAAACCTCAAGTCCCAAGCATTCTGGATAACAGGTCCCATAACTGTATAACAACTTGTAAAAGTGTTAAAAAAACACAAACTGGGATAAAGGCTCATTCTATTGGATACATGGAATAATGTTGGGGGACCTGGTACCATTCCGATACAATGGCTGATCCTGGTTGTTGGGAGACAGAGTTAAGCAGAACCATCACAAAGTGCCCACGACTGGTCCAATTCTCAGAATCCTTCTCCAGCTCTCTCTGCTCATTAGTAGAAGACCTTCTCCAGATAAGCATTTAGGAACATTCCCGTTGGGTCCAGTTTCTCCCGGATGCTCTTGAATTTGCTGAACGCCGGGTACATCTTTTCAAAGTCTTTGCGGGTGCAGGTGTGAGCCTAAAATATATTCATAGGAACATCACATGGAATCGTTGCTTACTTAACCAACCTTGCACTTCTGTCTTTTCTTAACCCAAATGAACAGTGTAACTATGGAAATGCGTCAGTATCAGTAGATGCAATATTCCATTAGTTCACCAGATGGCAGTGTTATCAAGCCCAGAAGTTTTTGCCTATTGCAATGTATTTTTTTGCATTAAAAAACCTAAATTGAATAAAATAAATCAATATAGACACTCCTTATGGAAAAAGTCAAGAGTCATGAAGCACACAGCAGAATAAAATATTCAAGCATTGTTAATAATGAATATTACTGACCTTGGCCCAGTGGGGTCTTCCTCCAACTTTTTTCATGATATTCTCATATTCTACCCAGTATTCTTGGTGCGGAACATCTTTCCCATAAGGCCTAAAAGAAACAGATTTTGGAGATTTCTCAGTGTGGCATCATTTGTTATCAGACCATAAAAGGGACAGATAGTATATAGGACAATACCAAGGTAGAGACCCTCAGAAACGGCCTTTTCGAGCCTTCCTGTTTCCTATAAGGGTATTCTGTCCTCACAGCTGGACCTCTTAACAGTTTGTTTCCTGGGTAACCTTTACTTCTGTAGAACATCTGGATAATATGAATGGTTGGGTGGTAGCCTCACATCTGCATCTCTTACCAATCTCTTTTTACTGGTCCACCTTTACTTCTGTAGGACATCTGGATAATATGAATGGTTGGGTGGTTCTATCTATCCTCACATCTGGATCTCTTACCAATCTCTTTCGAGGTCCACCTTTACTTTTGTAGGACATTTGGGTAGTATGAATGGTTGGGTGGTTTTATCTATCCTCCCATCTGCATCTCTTACCAATCTCTTTTTACTGGTCTACCTTTACTTCTGTAAGACCTTTGGGTAATATGAATGGTTGGGTGGTTCTATCCTCACATCTGGATCTCTTACCAATCTATTTCCTGGTCAACCTTTACTTCTGTGGGAAATCTGGATAATATGAATGGTTGGGTGGTTCTATCTATCGTCACATCTGGATCTCTTACCAATCTCTTTCCTGGTCAACCTTTACTTCTGTAGGACATTTGGGTAATATGAATGGCTGGGTGGTTCTATCTATCTTCACATCTAGACCTTTATCATGGTGTCCTTTTTATGGTTAACTATTAATATGTCCTTGTTTTTATTGAGGACAAAGCTATGGATTTTGAGTCCTGTTCTTTAACCTGCATCCATATTAACTATCATTGAGTAATCGAGTGTATATTGAATATGTTTTGAACCATCATGTAGTTAAAGTGTGCTTCAAAAGCGGATTAGGCTCCTTGCAGGCCCCTTGACAAAAGGGCCTGCGTAGCCCGAAATGTTGCCTATGGCATTTGAGTAAAGTTTTTAAGATACCGAAGTGCTGCTGCTTTATTTGAACCATTATGTCCTCCTACAACTGATCGATAATAAAAACTACACCATATGGCCAAAGTCACACGGACAATTCTTCTATTTATTGGCATTGAATAATTAGGACACAGGCATCATTGCCGACACATCACACAATGATATTCCTGACAATTCAGTTTGGGGAAGGGCCTTTCTTGTTTCAGCACAATAATGCCCCCACGAACAAAGCCAGGACCCTACATAATGTGTTTTCTGAGATATGAAGAACCTGACAGCACAGAACCCTGACCTAACTGAATCCCTGTGGGATCAATTGCAACCCCAACTGCAAACCTGATCCCCAACATTGGTACCCAACCTCACTAATGCTCTTGTGGCTGAATGGAAGCAACTCCCAGCAACAATGTTTCAACATCTAGTAGGAACCTTCCCAGAAGAGTAGGAGCAGTTATAGCAGCATTGTTATGCTCTGCTGCTACTTTACAAATATACAGAGATACATTGTACATATTATGAGACCATTGTGCTCAGTATTACACTTCTCTCACCTGTACATAATAATGTTCATGTAACAGCTGTCCTGATGGTAACAAGGGCTCATCAATATATCATCCCCACGGGCAAATCGGACCTCCACTGGGAAATGCGCCACTACATGCGGGTTCTTCTCCAGCCAACCCTTCAGCTGCATCAATGCATCTTTGGTCTTTTCTCTGATACCAAAATAACAACAATAATATTCTACCAACCCCATTCCATACCATGTATAACCTATGTGATACGATCACTCACACATACATTTCTTTAGAGAATGAAATAAATGATAGCAACAGTGATGGGTTGGGACTGAACCATTATGAATAAGAAGCCCATTTTGCCTCCACCTAAAACCACAAGGTCCATCTGGTTGGCCAAATATCCAGCCCTCAGGCCAATGACTAGATCACACAGAGGGCCCATAACAGTATAATATTCCTGGAAAAAAAATATTCTAAATGGAACTTCATTGGGCTGGAGAGAATTTCAGAACTTTTATTCTGTCTCTGCTAAACCTAATCTTTTATATGTAAATTATTGACCTTAATCTCCTCTCTGTCAGCATCTCTCCCTCTGGCTGAACCTCGCCGCACACAATTTAGAACTTGCCGAGATAATGAGGAATCAGACTTACATGGGAATAGCCCAGTCCTGTACGTGCTGCTTGAAGAGGCAGTCGAAATTGAATACTTTATGACTAATGTTGACCTGTTCACTTTTACTTGCAAACAGCAGCCAGAAGAAGAACCGGTTGATCCAAGGAACCATTCCTGTTATGAAAGTGCTGCAAAGAGAAGAGAATTGCATTTGATATGAGACAGAATTCATATTTATTGATCCAGGGAGGAATAGCGCTTGTGAATAAGGATATTAAAATTCAACGGAACTTTCTTGACCATTGAAGAGTGCAAGCTCAGACATTTCAGTTTGCAATATCATTTTTAGAAACTTATAGGGACTGCACTTTATATACTGACTCGCCATGGACACAAATGGTGCCATAGTTATTGACACTCTATTTGGCCACCAGATAACGGTCGGTGCACACTGGGTTAACATATAAATATAGAAAATCAACAGGAAAACAGACCCAGTTCAAAACACTGCACTCAGACATAGTCTTAATGAAAACATAGCGTCGATATCAGGGCTTTTATTGCAACTGGTGGAAACACCACATTCCCATCCCATAAAATACACGTGACATAAAGTCCATCTTCCAGTTGCAATGAGATTCCTGAGGCAATATATTGTCTGCCCCTCCTCTATGCCATGGGCATAGAGGCGGGGCAGAAAATTACTTTCACTTTCCATTCAGCACTTCCTACATGTCACTGCTCTCCCCACATTCCCCCCAATCTCTTTACCATTTAATTGCGTAACCAGGACATGGGGATGGACATCAGCTCCCCCATTCTGATGCACAAACAAGATTCTGAGATGATACAAGACTTGTCTTAATAACAGTGTCCACAAAATGGCTCCTGCCTGCTTGCTATCATTTTGAATTCCCAGACTGAAGGAAACAAGATTCAAATAATTTATATAGTGTAATTAAAGTTCTTTATGCTTGACTAATGTGATAAAATAGGTTTTGGAATAATTTTTTTGGTGACGGGTCCCCTTTAAGACTACAAGCTACAATAACATTCTTGACAGTTCCATGTTTCCTACTTTGTGGAACAATTTTCGCGAGGGCCCTTCCCATTTCAGCACAATAATACCCCATGCACAAAGCCAGGCCAGGATGGGTTTGCTAAGATGGGAAGAACCAGACTGTACAAAATCCTGACCTCAACCCAACTGAACCCCTGGGAGATGAACTGGAACCCTGACTATGAGACTGATCCCCAACATCACTGCCCAACCTCACTAATGCTCTTGTGGCTGAATGGAAGCAACTCCCAGTAACAACTCCCAGCAACAATGTTCCAACATCTAGTGGGGACCTTATGAGAAGAGTAGGGGCTGGTGGGTAGATTCATATTAATCTCCTTGGTTTAGGAATAAAATGGTAGACAAGTGTGCCCATACTCTTGGCCATATGATGTATGTGCCAAATATTTCTTAGCCTTGCAATGAAAACATCCATTGACAATATCAAGATTACTTTTAGCAAATGTGTCTGCTGCCTGGCCATGCCAATATTTTTTGGCTGAGCCTCAGCAGATTGGTGCTACCAGTGTTTCTGGCTGGTACCTCCAGTGTGGTGGCATTAGGAATGTGCAATGACCAGCCCAACTCAAACAGAGCCTGTGCATGAATGCTGAGATAAAAGAGAAGCTGTCAACCAAGAGGGGTCGGAATGAGTGATGTATTGGTGCAGTTGAAACATGACTTCAAAGCTTTCACAATGAAAAAGAACATCTACCAGGGAGCAGTTTGATGCCATTCTGAGGTCAAGAAGTAACCCCCCCCCCACCTCAACGAGGCCTGCTGGGAATTGGATGTACCTTCCACCCCATTTAGTTTCTTGCTGAGGTTTAAGTAGAGACAAGTTAACTTAAATGGCCAGGGAATCTGAGGACAAATGATGGCTAACCATGAGTACATGTGTATGATATTATGTGAGGGATGTATTGGGGATTTAAAGGGAAAGTCTAATAGGCTTTGCAGTGGCAGGGGAAAGATGAATGTATAGGAGCAAGAGAGGTGCTAATGAGAAAGCTGTGACTGAGAGGGGAAATGAGCAATTGTACTAAATCCGGCATTTAACTACAGCTGCCCGTGCATATTAATTCCTCAGGCGCTAATTGTACCACACCATCCTGATTTACACATTCCCATTATTTTCATGTGCGTAAGTAACATTATGAGTCATGGTTCTGGGATATGAAACGAGTGTCATTGAGATAAAATAAGGAAACGGAGAGAAGAAGATACTGATGCTCCCTCAGCCGACAGCAGCGCAGGATTCCAAATCACATTGGCTTCAAGAATGACTGCTCATAAATAACTTTAACAAGAATGTTAAAGGGGATCAATTATCCCCAGGGTATCGGATGTAGAGCCCACTTTCCCCGGAAACTGACCCCTGCTGCACTTATTAACCCACATCTGAGAGCTTGTAGTAGTTTCTGAGTTACTTGTAGAATACTCCCTGCCTGATTGAGAACGTTTCATATTATTTTTATGTTCATCTGGAGACTCTGTCCTCACAGGCACCCACAGACTTCTCTAGTCATCTGGAGCAACAGTTGTTGGTATCTCGGGGCAACAGGAGAACGGCAGAACTTCAGACATACAGATATTTTCTGACAGAAAGACACAAGCAGCTGTTCTGTCCATTAATGAACGTCAATGAGTCTGAACTTAACGATTGCTAGTGAAAATCTTCTATTCAATGTCAATTTTATTTTATTCATGTACTGCATCTCTATGTGTTCCTCAACCATAGCTCCTAATTCTGTTGAGAAAAAAAAAACTCTTGTATTATTTGTATACAGAACGCCTGGACCTCAAAATATATTCATAGGCCCCTTGGATTCTGATTGTAGCACCATTATATGTATATAGTTATTGTGCTGTGATAAATGTAATATAAGGAGCTGGTTTGAGCCATGTTGGTAGAGGTTCCTCCCTGGTTCCTTCCAAACACTTCCATGGGTCTGGAGAAGAAAGCAGGTCACAAACTCTCATAAATAAACTTGGCTACCTGTATTAAATCCATACTATGTAATAAAAAAAAATTATGGTTTGCATGGTGGGGCTGTCGCTTTTTGGGGCACATTATTAAAAAGATAAAGCTGGGTGAAGGTCCCACTTAGTAGTAAGGGCTGGACCTCATCAAGTCTGTCTCCAATCAAAGTCATCTGTTCTCTAGATGTTTCCTGAATGATTCACTGGAGAACTCTGTGATTTATCTTTATTCCCCTTTCTTTTACATTGTGACCCAGGGGCTCTGAGTGAAACGTTCTCTATGAAATGTACAGTAATCACCATGTTCCTCTGAACCATCAGTCCTCACATCCCGGCAGGAATCTGTACTGTCCCCTTCTACTCTCTCGGGCATATCCAACTCATCTCTGTGGAAGAATTTTACTTCCACATCATGTGAAACATCGGAAAAAATGATAAAGTGTATTTGGCAATTATATCAGCCCATTATACTGCTGAATGAATGAATTTCTTCACTTGAACCCTCTAATCTAATGACCTCTGTACGATTTCTGCTCCAAAAACCTTCCAAAAACCTTCCTCATCCACCAACCTCCCCAGTAGGTCTTCTCCTCGTGCCATTACATTTTAATGGGAACCTTAAAGGTAACTGTAATGGTAATGGGATGAGGTCTAAATGGACTTTGTAGGGTTACATTATGTTAATAGTGCTGCTCCATCAGAATTCTGCACTGAAATCCGTTTTTCAAAAGAGCAAACAGAATTTTTTATATTTAATTTTGAAATCTGACATGGGGCTAGACATTTTGTCAGTTTCCCAGCTGCCCCTAGTCATGTGACTTGTGCTCTGATAAACTTCAATCACTCTTTACTGCAAGTTGGAGTGATATCACCCCTCCCCCCCCAGCAGCCTAACAAAAGAACAATGGGAAGGTAACCAGATAACAGCTCCCTAACACAAGATAACAGCTGCCTGGTAGATCTAAGAACAGCACTCAATAGTAAAATCCTGGTCCCACTGAGACACATTCAGTTACATTGAGTAGGAGAAACAACAGCCTGCCAGAAAGCAGTTCCATCCTAAAGTGCTGGCTCTTTCTGAAATCACATGACCAGGCAAAATGACCTGAGATGCACCTACACACCAATATTACAACTAAATACACTTGCTGGTTCAGGAAGGAAATTTATATTGTAGAGTGAATTATTTGCAGTGTTATTTAGAAATAAAAACTACACCATAAAAATCATGACAGAATCCCTTTAACTTTTAGTATGTTATAAAATGGCTATTCTAAATCGGCCTTCATTTTTTATTTTTTTTTTTTATAGTTTTTAAATTAATTTGCCTCTTTCCAGTTTTCAAACAAGGGTCGCTGACCCCATCTAAAAAACAAATGCTCTGTAAGACTACAAATGTATTTGTTATTGCTACTTTTTATTCCTCATCTTTCTATTCGGCCTCTCCTATTCATATTCCAGTCTCTTATTTAAATCAGTGCATGGTTGCTAGGGGAATGTGGACCCTAGCAAGCAGATGGCTGAAATTGCAAACTGGAGAGCTACTGAATAAAAAGCTAAATCAAAACTCAAAAAACACAGATAATAAAAAATTAAAACCAATTGCAAATTGTCTCAGAATATCCCTCTCTACGTCATACAAACAGTTAATTTAAAGGTGAACAACCCTTATTAAGTTTGGGGAATAGTCTATGGCAGTGGGGCAGAGTAGGGGGTAACTGTAAACTTCTAACCTTTATCTGCCTGATGAGCCCTTTCAAATTAACCTTTAATTAGCTAAGTATCTGTAACCCTTTCCTGGAATTATCTGGATCACCCAGTATCAGACAAAACTGGGAACTCTCAGTGGTGCTGGTGGGAGAGATCAGTGGGAAGCCTGGGAACAGTATCACATATTATACAAGTACATTAAACTTAAGATTTAAAAAAGAAACCCTTCCAGCACTGAAGCCTTGGGCTTATTACTCAGTCCCTGGGTCACACGAGTCACTCGGTGCCGGTAGGAACCTCAGAGGCAGAAACTCTCTGACACAAACACAAATACTGACGTCTCACACTGTTACACACATCACATCACACAACCTCCAGGCCTTTCCCTTGAGTAACTGAACAGACAGATTCCACATACAGAATAAACATTCCTTTTACCACTAGGTAGGATTCCTTTTCCTTTGAGAAATTAACAAAGTTTATATCATTCTAAAGGAAACCTTTGGCTACAGTTTAAGCATCTCACCCCTAGGGGGCAGTGTTTGTCTCTCATAAAACATAATCGTAAATTCTGCTTTCCTTGGGTTAAAAAAAATATTAAAATGTAGATGCTGCCATTAAACTTCTGCCTTTCTACATATCCGTTTTACGGGAGACCATTAAAGTCATTAGAGAGAATGTACAGTACTAAATGCTTATTAATATTACTTCCAGTCTCAGTACTCGGCTCTTTCGCTTACTTTGTTCAGTTTTACATTTTTTTTAACCAATGGATAAACTGTCACATTTTTAAGAAAATACCAACATGTAAATCGTTTAAAAAAAATTGCGGAACTCTCATTATGGCGATTTCCATTATCAGTCTAACCATAACCCTAATTCTCATATTATGATTTGGTTTATAAGGGGGAAGAGAAAACCCATTGAGAAAGCAAAGAGAAGTAAATAATAAAGCAGAAAAATTGTACTCACATTCCAGGAATGACTTTGAAAAACTTCCCCCATGGATACCCCCCTACAGTTGATACAAAAATGAGCCTGGGATTCTATTGCAATTTTATTATATAGAAATATATAGGACATTACTATATAGGATTATAGTTACATAGTTACATAGTTAAATTGGGTTGAAAAAAGACAAAGTCCATCAAGTTCAACCCCTCCAAATGAAAACCCATCATCCATACATACACCCCTCTACTTTTAATTAAATTCTATATACCCATACTAACTATAGAGCTTAGTATCACAATAGCCTTTGATATTATATAGGACGTTTTACAATGTCTGTACTATTATTATCATTATTTATTCATATACAGTACAGAGATTATACATCATTCCTATGAGCCCCTGCCCCAGTGGAGCTTACAGTCTAAGGTCCCTCTCACAGTCACACACTAGAGTCAGTTCTATTATGAACCAATAAAGCCACCTTTATGTATTTGGGGTGTGGGGAAATTGGGGTACACAAGGAAACCCATACAGACACGGGAAGAACATACACATTCCTTGCAGAGTTATGAAGACGTATTTAGTAAAGCAGGATAAGGTGCAAACCACAAAAAATAGCAAAGAACATTTTGTGTTTGGTGCAACTCTTTTCACCTTCAGTGTTGGCCAGTGTAGACTGGGGGGTCCAGGGCCACTTGGGGCTTCTGCATCAGGACCCCCTGCCCCGGCCACAACCAACCTCAGTTCCACAAATGACAAGTAGGTCAGTGAGGTTCACCTGTTTTTTTCCCAGTGTCCCATTCTGACCCTGGTGTTGGCCCCAAAGATTTGCAAGTGATTGTGGAGTGCTCGTTGGGGGCCGTAACTGGCCAGCCCATAGGCACCCCCATGGAGGTCTCATACTTGTGTGCCATTATAAATAGGGTAGACATTTTTTTTGCTGAAAAATAGCATCCACATGCACAGGGGAATGGGTCGGGACTGTGAAGGAGTGGGGCAAAGACATAAAATGGGGAGGGGTGATGTGAAATGTGCAGAACAGTAACATAGAGGGGGAAGATCAGGGCCCATAAGTGGGACATTTGGTACGGTCGCCAAACAAGCAGATATTTCCTCTATCTTTCCCACCAAAGGCAGGGCGATATTGGGGTAATCCGATCGTTCAGCTCCAGGGCCAAATGATTGGATTACAATATGGGAATAGGTGCCTACTGGACGAGGACTGCATCTACTAGCCAATGAGGTCCTCGATTGCAGGGAAAAATCAAACTTGTCCGATTGAAATATGGCCAATCTTTGGACAGGTATCGATCGTGAAGGCCCATCAGAATGCCCCATACACTGGCAGATAAGCTGCTGAATCAGTCTAAAGGACTCGAAACTAGGGATGTAGCGAACAGTTCGCCGGCGAACTAGTTCGTGCGAACTTCGACTGTTCGCGTCCGCCGAATGTTCGCGAACGTCGCGCGACGTTCGCCAATACGAGTTCGCGTTCGATTCGAACAACAATTGTTCGACCATTCGACCATTCGATTCCTTCGACCACTAAAATCGAAGGATTTTCGTTCGAATCGAACGATCGAAGCCATTGGATCGAATGAAATCATTCGATCGAATGGCTTCGATCGTTCGAGTCGAACGAAAATCCTTCGATCGAACGATTAAAATCCTTCGATCGTTCGAATCGAACGATTTTCGGATGTTCGAAGTTCGCGAACTGTTCGCGAACTGTCCGCATTTTTTGCCGGTGTTCGCGAACGGCGTTCGCGAACACATCGGCGGCGGTTCGCTACATCCCTACTCGAAACGGCAGCTTAAATCTGTCCATGTATGGGCACCTTTAGGAGGGAGATAGGGGGACAGAAGATGCCGACCTAGATGTGGTTATTACTAATCTACAGGCCAATTAATTACTGGTATCCAAATGCAGGCAGCCAGGCAGCAACCCAAATTCCCGATGTGAAGAAGGGGTGCATGGGGGCACAAGGCAAGTCTTTGCACTGCATTTCAGATATGTCCATAAGGTAAGTGGCCCTTATAAGTCTTATGCCTTGTGATAAAAGTGCATCCGTTCTATGTAATTGGTTCTCGTCTATGGCTCAGGCTTCTCCAGATAAACTGCTTTTCTCTGCATGAGCAGCTACACGGCCCCCCTGAGTTTAAGAGCAAGAGAGCGGGTGCAGTTATGTAACACTAATAAATAGGCTGCATGGAAAGAGCCAGTACACGGGGCCAGCAGATGCTGCACATTAAGCGCTTTCTCCTGGGACGTCGACATTCAGGCCTCCTAATGTGAGCAGGTGCTTGTTGAGCAAGAATCATTAAATGTGCTATTCCGGCAGAGAGTCAATTGACATAATAATTTAGCCGAGAGCAGCAGAATTGCATAAACAAACAGGCTGGGAAGTCTCAGTCCATAATGATAAAGTGTCTGTACAATGGCCCAAAGCAACTGATCTGCTGTAACAACTCATGGATGGATTCTGGGACGGCAGGTGAGCAGATTTCGCCATCAGCATAGGAAGAGTTTCCTTTCTGTAGGGGACATCAAGTTGAATTGCACAGCCGAGGGGATAAGGCATTATCCATTGACAATTTATAATGAATGATTAATTACATATTCTTATGAAGATTCTTGAAGGCCCTTGTAGGGTAACAAAGGCAGTTCCTACCTCTAAGTTTCCTGGTAAGCAGAGGGCTAGGAACATACTTGTATGGCCAATGAATCACAGGACCCGCCCACCAACTGACAAAAATTGGGTTGAAGCTACAACTGACGGTGAAACATCTTTAAGGAAAAAACACAGCAAGTTCAGTAGATTTGACTTTTTTCTACAGATATTCGGTTGGGTGTATATCTAGAACCTGTGGTAGTGAAGAGCTCAGTAGAGTTAAATATGGAGAGACCTCCATGTATAAAATATGTCAGGGATTGGGCTAGAGTTCTGCAGTAAGTAGAATCACACAATACGGAGGGTTGATGAGCTCAAAGCCTCAAGGAAAATTGGTTGTGGGATTGGTACCTTGGGGCAGAGCCGGGCTGACAGATTCTGGAGGCCAACTCAATCCCTGCTGCCCCCCAATTCACCATCCACTGCCAGACCTGATCTCCCTTTCTCCCACAACAAGCCACCAAAACTGATCGACCCTTCCCACTGCAACCAGCCACTACACTCAATCCCCCCTTCCCAGCAACCAACCTCTAGATCAGATCGCTCGTCTCCCCCTGCAACCAGACATCAGAACCCTGATCCTCCTTCCCCACAACCAGCAACTAGACCTAAGACCACTACCCCCCCAACAACAACAAGCGGCTAGACCTTATTCCCGTTTCGCCTAACAACAAGCTGCTAGATTGGACCCTTCATCCCCATTCCCACTGTTTGCTGCAGCTGACACTCCCCTATACCAAGTGTTCCATGCAGAGAGGGTGCAGATAAACAGTAGCGTTCATTGAGGGGGCGGGCCCTGGTGCGTGACGCGCAGCAGGGCCCCCCCCTTTGTACGTCCGCATTTGGCCGAGTTTTCAATGGCCAACAGACTGCCGGGGGGCCCGGGCCCTGGCCCGCTCGCACCCCCTGTAGTTCCGCCACTGCAGACAAACTTGTAGGAAAGTTACGCCCTAACCACCTGCCTACTCTGCCGACCCCTAGTTCCATTCCTGCCATGGTGATTACCAGTGACCAGAGCCACCATCCTTAGGTTACAGGGGTATTTAAGTGAAAGGGTAGCAGAGGGGGCCCCAACAAACACAAAACACTATTTGTGGGTAACAAAGGAGGCAAGTGGACATAGTTGGATAGATTGTGGAGGGGGTTTTGACATAATGGGGCATAACTGGGGTGTATCAGGGGAGTGTGTGCCTCAACCAACTTTTGTTTCATTTTGACCCATTCTACTTGTTGGCAGGACCTTGCAGCCCAGGTGAGATATAATAATAACTTAGTAATATGGGTTCCCATGATTAGTGGTGGTGGAAGCCTGGTTTTAGAGATGGTGAAACTTCCCCATAAAGATGATTAGGGGTGCCTCAAGACTCAATGCACTCTCTGTCATATTCCTATAGTAGATCATGTCCTGGACACGGTTATAATGAAATTAAATTCTTTAAGAATCACTGGTGCCAAACGTCATTGTATGTGGAGCAAGTGAGGATCCTGTCTCTCCTCGGGAAGGGCCGTGATTGGATGTAAGGAGCCCCGTGTAGCCTGTGTTCCTCCTGATAGAAGCCAAAAAGGGGCATTAGGGCACCTTGTGTTTCTGTACAAACCAAGATCAGTTGCTGACTGCTATGGTGTCACAGCTGGAACATTTTGGACTCACCAATAAGTGATGCAAAGGGGTAAATATGTTCTAAAGCAAACATCCCCTATAATAAACATATGGTTTTCATAACATACATGCCCTTAATCTAATTTACTCTCGTCTAGATCTGCTCATAGAAATTCTCAGGATGTACCGTATAACGGGGAAATCAGCTAAATATCATAAAGCGGAGGCTCAACAAGACCCTGGCAACCAGATGTCATATTGGTGATGTTAAATATGGTTTGATTAAATCTGTTGTTGTCCTTGAGCTGCTAATTTATTATATCTCTCCAGGCAGAACAGCGGCATCAAGTACAAAATTAGATAATAATCTGTGTTTGTAGACCCTGCGATCATTTATTTATCAATTACACAATTTCCCTTATAAAGAGTCAAGGCTCAGGGTTATGCGTACTATAAGGATTTTTCAAGTTCATTTGCCTCCGGTTTTATTTATTATACTGAGGGTTGTTCCAAAATAAATAGATTTTAATTTTATAATTAGCAAGGTAGTCAAGAAACATTGTGGTAACAGTCACCTTGCTATAGTTCCAGGGGTACCCAGGGTACAAATAAACACTCACCCCAAATCTCCCCCTAACTGACCTTCAGGCTGGGCCCCCTTAGCTCATAACAAGGTTACAGATATATAGAAACATTGGGGTGTCACCCTGGTATAGTTCCAGGGGTACCCAGGGTACACATAAACACTCACCCCAAATCTCTCCCTAACTGACCTTCAGACTGGGCCCCCTTAGCTCATAACAAGGTTACAGATATATAGAAACATTGGGGTAACAGTCACCCTGCTATAGTTCCAGGGGTACCCAGGGTACACATAAGCACTCACCCCAAATCTCCCCCTAACTGACCTTCAGGCTGGGCCCCCTTAGCTCATAACAAGGTTATAGATATATAGAAACATTGGGGTAACAGTCACCCTGCTATAGTTCCAGGAGTATCCAGGGCACAAATAAACACTGACCCCAAATCCCCCCCTAACTGACCTTCAGACTGGGCCCCCTTAGCTCATAACAAGGTTACAGATATATAGAAACATTGGGGTGTCATCCTGCTATAGTTCCAGGGGTACCCAGGGTACAAATAAACACTCACCCCATATCTCCCCCTAACTGGCCTTTAGACTGGACCCCCTTAGCTCATAACAAAGTTACAGATATATAGAAACATTGGGGGTAACAGTCAACCTGTTTAGTTCCAGGGGTACCCAGGCCACAAATAAGCACTCACCCCAAATCTCCCCTTAACTGACCTTCAGACTGAGCCCCCTTAGCTCATAACAAGGTTACAGATATATAGAAACATTGGGGTAACAGTCACCCTGCTATAGTTCATGGGGTACCCAGGGTACAAATAAACACTCACCCCAAATCTCCCCTTAACTGACCTTCAGACTGAGCCCCCTTAGCTCATAACAAGGTTACAGATATATAGAAACATTGGGGTAACAGTCACCCTGCTATAGTTCCAGGGGTACCCAGGGTACAAATAAACACTCACCCCAAATCTCCCCTTAACTGACCTTCAGACTGAGCCCCCTTAGCTCATAACAAGGCTACAGATATATAGAAACATTGGGGTAACAGTCACCCTGCTATAGTTCCAGGGGTACCCAGGGTACAAATAAACACTCACCCCAAATCTCCCCTAACTGACCTTCAGACTGAGCCCCCTTAGCTCATAACAAGGTTACAGATATATAGAAACATTGGGGTAACAGTCACCCTGCTATAGTTCCAGGGGTACCCAGGGCACCACAAATCTCCTCATAACTGGTCTTTAGTCCCATTAGTACCAGGATATACAAAAAAAGGTCTCTATTCCTTTAAAATATCCACACAGTGCAATTAATTTATTAAGTAAATATAGAGAAATGCTTTGTGAGTAGCGCAGGAATATTTCATGAGACGTCTCTCTATCCCATCTCTCTTCCTTTAAAGAGCCGGTTGCATTACCGCGGGGAGAAGACGCCGATGATTTGTTCATTTAATGAGCGGATTCTCGCTGGAAAGAATAAGGAGAAACCCTGGGAGAGAGAGATTTGCTAGGCGCACGGCACTGCTGTCTCCGTTAATTATTAGCTGTTATCTTTAATTGTAATGGGACGCTTCAGAGTATTTAGGCTGCTATTTAATGTTGGATGTTAATTGAATTTAACAGGGGGATCTGAGCAGAATCACAGAAGACAAATAAATCTTTGTTTTACAAGCCGGCCGCGATTTCCCTCAAGCGCATTTGAACACTCCAGTTCTGTAGAGTTTGGACCAAGTAAAAGAGTCCACCACTTGGCATGATTGGCCCATTAGGGGAGGCTGAAGTTCATCAACACCCATTTGGGGCCCATGATCCTCCGGGGGTTCCAAAACCACAAACATAAGGGGCTGCCTTTCTTTCCCCTAGGTGTTACATCTTCCACTTTCAGTGCCCAGCCCAATCTTCTCCCTCCTTCCTTGGAAAGTTCTTTTTTTCTTATTTATAAAGCATGATGGGGAGGTCATTTATGAGTATATTTATATAATTTATGAAGAACTTAGAATTCTTCTTATGACAAACTCTGTATGTGTAGGGCCAACATGAGTCTTCCTATCATGTTACAATTCCCAGTAAGGATCATGGCCTGATATTATGAAAACATGAATATGACAGTTATCTTTCAATAATTCAGGAGCATCCAAAACTCTCAATATACCATCACTTCAAAGTTAATATAAAAGTTAATATAAAAGTCCGTTGCATTACAGCACAAATATTTCCCTGGCCACTGACTGATTCGAGTTGTGAGTGACGCACATTCCATATACATCATTAAACAGGTTCCTGAGGCCACACACTGCTGTAAAAGTCTCTTTCTGTGCCAAAAAATCATTTTGGTTTATTAAAGAAACTTGTTTGTTTCCCGTTTTTTAACTCATCGGTTCTTAAATGTCTGAAATGAGTTCTAAATAACCTGCAGAAATGACTATGCCTCTTTATGCTCCTCCAAAATATAATGAACAAGCAAAATCCCTACTTCTGCTTTTCCACCACCAGTATTGACTCCAACCTTCTAATACTACAACAATTATCATGAGCAAATTGAATTTCTCCTTCACCATTAGCATGAACAAACTATAATCCTCCTGCTTCTGCACAATTTGTATGGTCCTACTCTTTCACTTCTCCTTCACCTTTACAACTAGGTTTCCTTCCTTCTATTCTTCCAGAATTATCCCATACAATTGCCATCCCTGATCCCGTTCCTCCACAACTGACATGGACAACCTCCATCCTTCTCCTCTACAAATAGCATGGACAAATACCATCCCTGGTTTCACTCCACCAATTGTCATGGGCTAATTCCATACTTCCTTGTCCTCCTCCACAATATACTCTATTGGTGCTCCTGCTCCTCCACAAATAGCATTGAGATACAGGATTCCTCCTTCTCCTCCACCACAATTATCAAATAACATTTCTACTTCTGCTTCTTCACAAATAACATAAACAAATGTTATGGATCCTTCTGCTCCTCAGTTAGCATGGACAAATAGCATCTCTCTCTTTCTGCTCTTCTCTAATTAAAAATATAATCTCAATCAACTCCTTATTCTTCTCCGCAATTCAGAATAAACAACAGTTGTTCTGTGAGAGGTATTTATTATAAGCCATAATAACTGAACATATACAGCTTACCTCTCACTCTCTTCTTGGCACTGGGACCCCAACAATAAAGAATGACTTCAGGGTTTTCTATATATACACACGGTATTTAAAATAAACATAGTCTCTGATTAAATATGGCAAAAAAACTGTCAACTGTTATCTCTGCCAGATAAAACAAAAATGTTTCTGTTGTCCTAAATCAACCATGTTGTATATACAGTAGTTTTTTTTTCTGTTTCGTAGACATTACACCACAATACACTTGACAGCAAAAAAGTCCCACGGTAATTCCTCATCTCATATCTTGACAACTTCAGCCTCCTACTGTCTGACCTGCTGACCTACACACTGTCTGCACGATAGACTAAATGTAAATAGATATCCAACTAACCAAGCTTGTCTTATCTACTGCTGTGCTCATGCAAACCTTCATACCTTCAATATTATCACTAGCTCGCGATAACTATTGTATTATTGGTTCTTCATAAATTCTATGCAATCCTATCACTGGATCCCCATAGCTTCCATCATATTACCAGTTCCCCCAAGGATTCCATCATATCACTGGCTCTCCACAGCTTTCATCTTATCACCAGCTCCCCATAGCTTCCATAAAATCCTACCACTCACTCCCCATAACTTCCATTGTATAACTGGCTCCACATAGCTTCCATCCAGCATTTATCAAGAGTGAACCTCATTTTCCAGTTTGCTGCCCAGTTTTCCAGTTTAGACAAATCACTGTGCAAAGTGTCAGCATCCTGCATGGAACCTATAGTTCTGCACAATTTAGTCTCATCTGCACAAATAGAAACAGTACTTTCAATGGCCACCTCCAGGTCATTAATAAACAAGTTGAAAAGCAAGGGACCTAGTACAGAGCCCTGCGGTACTCCACTAACACTGGTCCAATTTGAAAATGTTCAATTTAACACCACTCTTTATAGTCTATTACAAACAAGGGAAAGTTGTGCTCACCACTAATTTCTAAAAACATTAAGCGGGGGTGCAATGAGGCTGTGACCACAAAATTCACTTAGACAAATACAAGAGTCCTCTGCACTCAACCCATTATCAATATATTAAGGACATTGAAACATTTTGTGCCTTAAGCTACTAAACATGCCGTCCCCTTTAACAAAACAGGGATTGTTTGTCCATATATTGCAATATATTTAAGCTGGCCAACTATGTCAAAGTCATCCCATATCTGGCCAGTCCTACACTAGAATGATGAAAGTTAAGTGTAGGACTGGCCAGATATGGGATGACTTTGACTTAGTTGGCCAGCTTAAATATATTGCAATATATGGACAAACAACCCCTATAGCTTAAGGCACAAAATGTTTCAATGTCCTTAATAAATTGATAATGGGTTGAGTGCTGACGATCTCTTGTATTTGTCTTTGTAGTCTATCTTTTAGCCAGTTCTCCATCCAGGTACAAATACTATGTTCAAGGCCAACATTCCTTCATTTAACCAGTAACCTTTTGTGTGGCACTGTATCAAATGCTTTAGCAAAGTCTAAGTAAATCACATCCACTGCCATCCCAGAATCGAGGTCTCTACTTAACTTCTCATAAAAAGAAATCAAGTTAGTCTGGCAAGATCTATTACGCATAAAACCATTTGCTATGATTATTATACTTTATTAACCCTTCTAAAAGCTTTCCTACCACTGATGTCAGACTAACTGGCCTATAGTTTTGAGGCTGAGAATGGGACCACTTTTTGAATAGAGGCACCACATTTGCAATTCGCCAGTCTCTCGGCACTATGCCAGATCTCAATGAATCCTGAAAAATGAAGTAAAGAGGTTTGGCAATCACAGAGCTAAGCTCACTAAGCTTCCATAAAATCCTATAACTCACTCCCCATAACTTCCATTGTATCACCAGCTCCCTATAAACTCCTTTGTGTCATTGCTGTGTTCTTGCTGCTTCTTCCCAAAAACACATTTTCTGGTTTCTTTTCTCTTTTGTTACAAAGTCCCATTATTCCAACAGTGACTGTTTCACTTTACTTTTTGGCAGTGATATACTGTATTTTAATTGGAATGGGTTTTTTTTTACAGAGTACAACGGAGTTCGTAGAGGATTACAAAACCCGAGGAACGCTGTATTTAAATGAGGTTTCCTGCATCTCCAGCACATTACATTAGAACAGGTTGCCAGAGTGACATTAATGATCCGTTCTGCAGAGTTATGAATGGCATTATAATTTAATACCAAGTGTGCAATGGCTGACAGGAGATGCACTGTAACATTATGCTCAGAGCACATCTGATTTACAGCTTCAATGTGCCGCGGACTTCCATGGAGTTGGCTGTAAAAAAAAAAAAGTGTCACATAGAATATCAAGTGACTTCAATAAAATAAATATTGAAAATATATTGTTTTTATTTGCATGCTGTAAACGTTGTCTTTGGGGTGCCAATTTCTCCCACTCTGTGCATGAGATATATTGGCCCAACTTGGTTCATTATCTACCCACACGTCTGTCTATCCATCACCTTGGGAGCTGAAAGGAACTATCCATGAATATGATCCAACCTCCACTGCCTGGATGAACTAACTCAGTAGCTGATTAATGCTTCCTACACAGGTAAACTGCGGGACCAGAGGGAATCAGGGCAACATTAATCATTCGAGAGGGAAAAGCATTAAAGCTCCACTGAGTAAATATTGTCTCTCCTTTCTTCTGAAGTTTGTGAAATATGCAGAACAAGGGTAACAAGCCATGTGTCACCTCCTTTCTAAAATAGGGCAATCATTAAAGCTCTAGATTCTGGCCAGAAGATCCGATTCATACCTTACATTAAGGCACATCCATGTTATTTTTATCAACACGTGACAGATTGTACATCATAAGGCGAGGCACACATGGGAACATATGCCAATCTAAAGCTCACCACTGGTTCCATATGTGGCAAGGCAGACAAATGGAGCTGATACAAAGCAGACCCCTTGTTTCCAATGAGGCAGAGCACATACAAGTATGGTAGATAATCTAAAATCATACACTTTTGACCATAAAGCTAGGAACACAAAGGAATACTAGGTAATCTAGAGATGGAAAATGGTTCCCCATGTGGTAAATCACATACTGTAGGGATAACAGCAAATCTAAATATGGCCAGTGATTCCCATAATGCAAGGTTCACAAAGGTAAAGTATCTAATCTAAAACAGTCAACTTGTTCCCAGTGAGGAACATAAAAGTATGGATCTAAGCCATCCACTTGTTTCCCATGATAGGCACAAAATGGTATAGTACCTAATCTAGAGATCACCAATGGCATCCCATGTGGCAAAGGCACACAAAGGAACAGCAGCATGTTCCTCATGATGTAAGGCACGCAACAACAATGCTAATTTAAAATTAAGGTTGGCTACTTGTTTCCATTGAGGAAGACATGCAATGGGATCTCAGTTAAGACAGATCTTGTTGAACACAGATTGGAGCAATGCCTGTCCAAGATCTCCTTGTCAGAAGTGCCCTATGGTGCTCCCTTCCTCTTTGGCGCCGCATCCAAGATGGCGGCACCCATGGCCACCACATGGGTTGCAGCACCGGTGCATTGACGTTGGCACGCTAAACTTTTGCCTGAATCCTGACAATGCTTATTCCTGCTACCATGAACTCGACTTTAACTCGAGTGCTTCCTCCTTGGTCCGGACTACTCAGCAATGGGAGCCACAAGGCCCATGACAAGCCTATATTGGAAGTTTCAGCAATGCATTTGGCTTTCCTCACATGTAAAGAATTACTGTAACTGCAACCTGTGCCGCAAATATGCCACCTTTTGATTACACCATCAACCATTGGGCTTGTTGGCTTTCAATTCACAGCAATCCTATAAGGTTATCTGGATTTCAGTTTAGTTGTTCAAGGGGTTCTAGCACACCCTCTGCTCACCAATGTATTTGCATGTTCGCCAACCGTTGGTCACACTACAGCTTTGACTATATAACGTCTGTGTATATCTCATTCATTATTGTCTTTAACTAAATAGTTTGATCATATGGACCATATGGAGAGCAATAAGAAAACTCCATACTCTCTGTATGAGGACAAAGGAAACAAACTCTGCTAATAATAAAGAGTCGTCAATTTTTGCTCAGGTGGTTACTATTTATTTTCAGTAGCCGGAAGGTGAATGTCACTGAGCAGAATTAAGCCGGCAATTGATAGGAAATTGAATCTGAAAATGTTAAGAGATGATTTGCTTTTTTTTCCAAGCCTTTATTTCAGTATATTTAAACATATGTGTTGGAGCTGCTGTTCATTGATGGATTTAAATACTCATAGATGTCCTACCACACATGGGATACAAGTAATATGCATGAAATTGGCTCTGGATTTATCCTGCCATGCATTCTCAAGAGTATTATACAAGGTACTGACGCTGCATTGAATTTGCCATGTGTTCTAGAGATTATATCTGGCACTTGCATTGTATTTATACTATCATGTGTTGGACATTGTACTATACATGAAATATACATGAAATTGGCAGTGAAATTCAGAAAAGGCAGGTGATATGCGCAGTTCTACACAGAGATATAAAGTGTATTCTTCCCCTTTATCTGCTCAGTGAAATGCAATAAACATCTTTCATATGAATTTCACCACAGTAGATGATGGGTTGGAGACTGGTATGTATTTTGACAGGCAGGGCTGTAGCCAAGATAAACAACATGGTACCATATCCACTCCATAAGGAGGTCAAAGGCAATGATTGATGAAGCACCCAGAAGATACGGATGCTTCCCAAAAGGCTCTACGTTCTGCATTATGCCTCCTTTTCTCTTGGACCTTCAAAAAGACAGCAAACACTGAAATATTGGAATAAAGGTATTACAGACATCGTTCTTATCTTCTGCTCTTTGTTCTCTCCAGTATCCAGACCAATGATATATTCCCCTCAATTTTTCTGTCAATTTACTCGGTATTATCTGCACAAACCCTTTGTGTCTCTTTCCCTACACATTCCCCTGTCTGCCAAGCGCTACAACCTCTGCTTATATTATCCTTCTCCTTCCACTTCTTTATCTGATCCTTCTTGTGTCCCTCTGATTGACCAATAATTAAACCAACCATCACAAATCATCTGAGCCATCAAAGTTGGTCCATGCTTTTCCTCCAAAGGTCTAACCAGTCAAGTCAGCAGATCCCTATTCTCCAATCTGATCAGATATTGTTCCATTGTTCTTTCCTCATCCATCTATCCAACCGTTACATACACCTCTTACTTCAATCCACCAGAATTGCTCCTATAATTTCTATATATACAGACTACCCTAGAGGCTGAAGCTCACTCTCTTGACTTTAAAGCCCAGCCAGGGCAGTGTGCTCATCAGAATCCCAACCACCGGCCAATTTCACCACAGGCAACTGAAGTGAAGGCATACTTGCCCTTAATGGACTCAACAAGCTAACCTATTAATGGGTGTTTACACCGGCTCATCACAACACTTACCACATTTCTACTGTATTTTGATGAACAGTATAAAAGACACAAGACTTCAAGATTCTAAAAGTTGTCTGCTTGCTTAACACTAGGAGATTAAGTAAACCAATGGGGGCTCGGGGCATCAATAGCTAAAGGTCTGGGACAGCCAAAGTGTAAAGGCCCAAAATATCTACCAATCTTACCACACTATATAACATCATTTGGTACCTAATAGTCTATTCCAAATACCATTATTGAATGGAATTATAAAGCAAGCTACCGTTGTTCATTCTCTAGTAAATCAATGTTTTTCAGCGATGACAGAGTTAACCATGAGTTTCCTTGATAGCACTCAATCCTGCAGGCTGTAGGAAGCAGGCGCAAGTGATTAATAGCTCCACCATGTCCCTCTTTGTGGAAAATTAATGAGCTCTACCTGCCTGATTGGAGGAGCCTGTACAACACAGGAGAATGTTCTCTTGCTTGAAACAGCCTTTTTGTTGCCTCAACACAAGCGACTCAAGCATTGGAATACACAAAGTCTCCATTTATTTCTATATTGCTTTTGTCTCGTGCATTAATAAGGGCTTCCAATTGTGACCTGTTTGTTCAAGTAGAAAATTATTTTGTTGGAGTCAAATACGTGTCTGAAGACCTCAAAGCAGAGTTGATTAGAATAAATGCCATAGTGAGAACAAATCAGTTGCCTGTAAAATAAAATCCCAACCTAGTTCTCAGAAGAAGAAGAGGAATTGGTAGAAATGGATATATTCTATCTATAGAAAAGGTCCATGATCTCTCATATATTATTCCATGATGTAAATAAGGCCACATAAATCTCATGGTAAATTTTAATATCATCGACACTGAGCAGTGTATGGCAAGCTTGGGCTGCTAATACACAAAAATGAGGCATTGTTGGGGTACTTTGGACAATGTGGGGCAATGCTAGAGAATTAATGATGTCAGGACAATTTGAGAGACATTGGGGACACTTTAAAATATGAGGGGCACCATCAGGGATACTCTGGACAATGTCTATAGAGTTGGGGACACAGAGCAATCTCAGAGTTTTGGGAAAAGTTTGTGTTTTAGAATAATTTCAAGTAATTCCTATATCTTACAAAGAGAAATGTCCTTCTTTTCCATAAATTCTCATGGGGTTCGCCCTTAACATTTGTCCTTTAAATGTATATTTGTACATATGGCAACAGAACACCTTCCAAACACAACCCTAAGGAGTAAAGGAGAGTGAACATGTGCGTTTGATAATCTCCCGGCACTTTACTGTTTGTCTGTGACACGTAATTATTTCTGGGACAGATAAATTACTCCTTTGTGAAGTGTAAATTGACTTAACATGAAAGAACGGGGTATGTATTTTATCCTTTGATGTCTGCATGCTGAATGAGATAGAATCACCGCACGCTTTTCACCTCTGCAGCCAACGGCTCTTCATAAAAAGGTTAAATACCGGGAATAATGAAAAACCAAACCATTATGCATATCAGTATATATATCTTAAATATAGGTCCGTGTCCTGAAGGTGGAAAAAAACCCATCTTAGAAAGGAACATTATTGAAAATCTATTTGGGTTCAGTTTCGATTTCCAGGAAAATCACAGAATAGCTGCGGATAAAAATGGAAATGTTGGCACTTTTAATTAAAGGAAAACTATAGAAAAAAGATAAAGTAACGGCTCATACTGCATTGAGTGATACATTGGACCAAAACTGGCCCTTAAGGAACAAGCGGACCCTGTGACCCTCTCGCGTATTTCAGAATGTTGGCATTTGGAACATAAATAAAATAGAAAATGAAAGGATTACAAGACAAGGACCATTTCTGAGGCTCATCATTTCTCTGCTTACATAGTTGTGCCCCACAGCTCACTCATATTCTGTGTCTTTAATGTACATGTGCCAAACTGGGAACATACTGATAACATGGAAGGGGGCTGAACAGACAACCTGGCATTTGGGAAGGTTTGTTATTGCTGAGATTGGGACCAAAGGATAACTGTAATACTTGCATAGGGATACTCTACCTGGGAACCAATACAGTCGGCTGCATTGGTTCTCAGAGGAGGACATACCTTATTCAGAGCAGGGACTCTAGTATGGACAATTAAAATAGTGTATTCCTTGGGGGAGGACTCACCCTGGTGGTCTAGTGGGCCGGTGGGGATGCCCGCCTCGCTCTTGGCAGGGACTCCCACCGCATTGATCCTTCTTGCTTGGCTGCCGTGTTCTCTATGGCGCGTGCATCGCTCATCTCCTAGGCTTATGCGAAAACGATGCTGGCGTGATGATGTCATCATTCCAAGTGGCGCAAAATTTAAACTATTTAAAGTATTCTCATTGCCTGTTGTTAGGTTCATCTTGTGAGAGTTCCTGGGTGCCATCCTGAGTAATCCTGTATTCTGATTCCTGCTTTGACCCTGCCTGCCTGACTTTCCTGATTTCTGTGATTCCGACCTCTGCCTGGTAAATCGACTATTCTGATATCTGTATTCCGACCTGTGCCTGTCTTGACCATTCTGATTGTACTCCCGGCTTTGACCCCCGCCTGTCTGACTTTGCTTGAATTCTGCCCGCACTGACCCATTTGACTACGCTTTACGTCTATTTCTTGAACTGTGACCTCCTGCTCAAAGACTTTTGTTTAACGATCGTGCCCCGTGTGCTCGTCCAGAACCCTTAACTTGGCTCCTCTCTTTATAAGACCTGGCGGTATCCAATTATCCGAGGGCTCTTCCCAAGGTGAGAGGGGGGCATACCTTATCCAGAGCTGGAACTGTAGAAAAACTGTATTCATTGGGGGAGGATCTCTAGTATGTACACGTAAAAAAACTCCTCCTCGGGGGAGGGCATATCTTATCCAGAGCAGGGACTCTATTGTACAATTAAGAAACTGTTTTCCTTAGGGCACGAACTCTGGTATGTACAAGTAAAATCTGTATCTCATGGGGGAGGGCATCCTTTATTCAGAGCAAGAACTCTAGTATGTACAAGTAACAAACTGTATTCCTTGGGGGAGGGACTCTAGTATATACAAGAAAAACCTGTATTACTTGTGGGAGGATCTCTAGTATGTGCAAGTAAAAAACTGTATTCCTCGGGGGAGGGCATACTTTATCCAGAGCAGGAACTCTAGTATGTACAAGTAAAAAACTGTATTCCCTGGGTGATGGCATATCTTTTTCCAGATCAAGAAATCTAGTATGGATAATTCAAAAACTGTATTCCTTAGGGAAGGGCATTTCTTATCCAGAGCAGGGACTCTAGTATGTACAATTAAAAACTGTATTCCTTGGGGGAGGGACTCTCGTATGTACAAGTAAAAAACTGTATTCCTCAGGGGGAGGGCATACTTTATCCAGAGCAAGAACTCTAGTATGTGCAAGTAAAAAACTGTATTCCTCGGGGGAGTGCATACTTTATCCAGAGCAAGAACTCTAGTATGTACAAGTAAAAAGCTGTATTCCTCAGGGGAGGGCATACTTTATCCAGAGCAGGAACTCTAGTATGGACAATCAAAAAACTGTATTCCTTGGGGGAGGGACTCTAGTATATACAAGAAAAAACTGTATTCCTTGGGGAGGGACTCTAGTATGTACAAGTAAAAAAACTGTAGTCCTTGGGGCAGAAATTCTGGTATGAACAAGTAAAAACTGTAATTCCCTGGGGGAGGGCATCCTTTATCCAGAGCAGGAACATTAGTATGTACAAGTAACAAACTGTATCCCCTTGGTGGGGGTATATATTATCCAGAGCAAGAACTCTAGTATGTAGAAGTAATACACTGTATTCCTCGGGGGAGGGGATATGTTATCAAGAGCAGGATCACTAGTATGTACAAGTAACAAACTGTATTCCTCTGGGAGGGCATACCTTATTCACAGGAACTCTATCAGGTGTAAGAAATAACAATACCCCTCAGGGGAGGGCAGAACTTATCCAATCAGGAACTGAAACAGGCATAAGAACAGTAATACCCCTCAGGGGAGGGCCTACCTTATCCAGAGCAGGAACTCTAGCAGGTAATTTCCCAGAAAAGTGTCCCGAAACCAGTTTGCTTTGGAAGATGGGGGCTGTAGCACAAAGAGAAATATATATAAGAGGTGAAGTCATTTTCTTCCCTAATAAATGTTTTCTGCTCAATATTCACAGGAGCGATGTGAGTAGCAAGGGAAATTTGGCAGTAACGAGCAAATCAAGTTTTTCTGACAGTGATTTTTTTTTTTTTGCTGCAACAGCAGTCACGTTTAATTCGGTGTTTTAAGGCCAAGCTGTGCTCTTGTTTGGATCATTTGTAAAGCAAGGGCATTTAAAATTCCAATTCTCATTAATCTGATAAAATTCCTTGCTGCTTTGTGTTTTTGGCGTTGCCGAATCCAGCAACAGGGGTGTGCATAATTCAGTGCTAGGAACCCTATCAGAATATTAATATTTGACCTCAAAATACTACATGAGAACAGAGGACTGTTAAGCAGCTGTAATTCTTTAATCCCGCGCACATGACATGGACATTTCCTTTGTTTATTCCAATTCAAGGATAATAGGAAATAGATTAAAAAGTAGCATTACTTTTTTTTTTTTTTTTTATACCTTAAAGGTATGGTATCAGAATAAACTAGATTGTAAGCTCTTGAGATGCAGAATCTCCTCTTCATGTTTTCTTGAAAGACACTTGAATATTGTGCTTTATGTACAGTATATCTATATATATTTTAATTAGTAATTAGATGTTACTGGGCCCCAGAGCAAATTAATTTTAGGGCCCCAACATATCCAGAGATTGTCCTGTTTTACCAATATATGTTGAAATCGCTCATTATTTGGGCCTTGTGGGACCCCAACTACCTCTTGGGCCCCTCTGCAGCCACAGGGTCTGCTTCCTCTGAATTAATGCCCCTGACCCAAGGGTATGATGGGAACTTCCTGTTCCCTAATATATTGAAGGGGATGGATCAGATGGTTCTGTCTCTCTGGATTTCCCTCTGCCTTCGATACCAGAACGGGAACAGAGGCCTCTGACTGTATAAATCCTTAGAACAGAGTGGATTTGTGTCTTTCCATGTTTATCTCCCCCCATCTTGTACTAACAAATACCTTGTCTGTTGGGTCCTGATAAAAGACGCTGACATTCTCTGTGTGCGGAAACCAGTAGAAGCGGAAATATTCCGAGCTGTTCAGATGAGTGTCGAGGTTGTCGAGGACCTGGGAAGAGACAGAGATGGATGGTTTCTGATCACAAGGAAATGTGGGGATTGTACTTGGCCTTAATCTCTGTAACCTCCCACCCTGCCCAACAAAAGTAGAGGCCACAGGGCTGTGATGTTTTTGGCTTTCCAGGGCAGGAAGGGAAAATCATCCACTTGACTATCTGTAGGCAAACAGAGAAGAATCCACATATCTGTAATTAAAGAGAAGCCCCATGGTAGTCACTAGAGGTCTGTAATGGGACTTCTGCCATACAAAACAAAACACTTACACAACAGCAGTCCAGTCCCTCACATCCCAACAGCCTCATGCCCCCATTGGTAGATCTGGCCCCCAACATGTCATTTATAAATATCTGCTCCAATCATCAGCAGCTGACATCATCTAATATATTTCCCCTTCTTGGATTGAGAAGTACTTAGTCCTTCCGCACTTTCCCCAAACACTTTTCCTTAGACATGTTTAAATATAAAATGGACATATAACGAGATGTCACAATGTATTATGTCTGCTTGGGAAGCCTCACACCTGACGTGGAATATACATTTCTCACCTGCATCTAAACCTCTGTCCCATTATACTCATGAAATATTCATGAGCCAAGACTTGTCCATCATTCCAGCTGTCATCTCCAACAACTGCTGAACTTCAGATCATCCAATGAGTCGACAGCTACTAAGGGGCCCCAGTGGACACCAGTCTGGGACGATTCCCATCAGCCCTTTGTTTCCACAATATCCAGTCTATTAAATCTCTATACCATATGCCACTGTCTCCATGTAATTGTTGTATGAGGACCTGGATGTCAGCTTCTTGGTTGGAACCTCGGAGGTCCTAGTGGAATATCATCTGAACTTGGCCCAATTGGATTGATCTGATTTTTGGCCACTGGGCCAATGCAGTCCTCACTCAATGTCATTTTTAAACCCGGCAAACACATATATCCCTGGTCTAAAGGTGCTGAGTCAGCAGTTATTATGAGACAGCAGTTTTAAAGGTAACATTGGCAGTATTTTGTTTTGTTAATGATTAATGTCAGGCTCACGTTGGAGAACACTATTAACAATGAGTATTTTGCATTTGGTCCCCATTGTATTAGTTATGATACACAAAGGTCCGATCCCTGTTGTTTCGGGTAACAATGACTTGCTACACAAACTTTCCAACAGGGAGAAAAAAATGATTTATTCATTGATTTCTGTAGCCCTGACCCAGATGATCAGATCACTCGAGGCCCAGAGAGAGACGGCTCCATACAGAACTTGAGATACAGATATATATATATATCCCTCCTTGTTGGCTGTGCTTTTCATTTAAAGTGACAGGAAACTACTTATGGAACCTGAACTGCAACCAAGGGCTGATCCCCAATATCAGTACCAGCCCCACTAATGATCTTGGGGCTGAATGGAAGCCACTCCCAGCAACACAATGTTCCAACATCTAGTGGGGACTAGGGATGTAGCGAACGTCGGAAAAAAAGTTCGCGAACATATTCGCGAACTTGCGCAAAAATGCGAGCGGTTCGCGAACGGTTCGCGAACCCCATAGACTTCAATGGGAAGGCGAACTTTAACATCTAAAAAAGACATTTCTGGCCAGAAAAATGATTTTAAAGTTGTTTAAAGGGTGCAACGACCTGGACAGTGGCATGCCAGAGGGGGATCAAGGGCAAAAATGTATCTGAAAAATCTGCCTGTGTGTGCTTGGAAGAGATAGTGTAGGGGGAGAGCTGTTAGTGATGCTAGATGGCAGTTGGTTGAATAACACACTGGGCAAAAAATGCCTACAGGGCAAATAATGCCTAAAAGGTCAACTTATACACTACTACAGCGGTAGTAAAATAAAAAAAAGTAAAATAAAAAAAAAATGAATATTAAAAAAAAAAAAATTAAAGTTGGTGCTGCTGAACTACTAGGAGCAGCAGATTAGCACACCAGTCCCACTCCCCAACACTGCTAGACTAATAGCACTGGGCTCTTATAGTAGTAGTAGTAGTAGTAGTAAAACAACAAAAAAATAAATAAAAGCAGTCCTTACAAGGACTACTGTTATTGCAGCAGTCAGCAGATGAGATCAGAAGCAGGACAGCTGCCCACTGCAGCTACATACAGAGCACTGCAGTAGAAGGTAGATTACTAGCCAGCAAAGCTACCTAAGCTTAAATGTCCCTCAAACCCCTGCAGACTTCTGTCCCTCCAATAACAGAGCAGTATCAAAACGATTACTAGCCAGCAAACTTTCAACTGTCCCTGAAATCACTAACAGGCAGCAGCTCTCTCCCTACACTATCTCTTCAGCACACACAGGCAGAGTGAAAAAAACGCTGCAGGGCTTCGGTTTTTATAGGGAAGGGGAGTGGTCCAGGGGAGAGCTTCCTGATTGGCTGCCATGTACCTGCTGGTCTGGGGTGAGAGGGCAAAAAAAAGCGCCAACAATGGCGAACCCAAAATGGCGAACGTCGCGCGATGTTCGCGAACTTCCGGCGAGCGCGAACACCCGATGTTCGCGCGAACAAGTTCGCCGGCGAACAGTTCGCGCCATCTCTAGTGGGGACCTTCCCAGAAGAGTAGAGACAGTTAAAGCAGCAAAGGGAGGGGCAACATCATATTTATCCCCTTGGTTTGGGAATGATATGTTGGGGGGGCAGGGGTCCGCATACATTTAGTGGTATAATATAAGTCTTATAATATAAGATTCTAGCTTTAGCGGTATAATATAAGTCACCATTAGTAATAGTAAGCAGCTCAGCAACTATAAAAGGAGAAGAAGAAACTCTTGCATGGTCTGCGCTCTCTGTACTCGGATTTATCGGGCTGGGGGTCTCTTACAGCAGTTTGACAGCAGTTTCAGTTTTGGGTAATTGCATTTCTACAGCCTGTCAGAGCCTTTCAGTTTCCAGTAGATGTAAATAAGTCACAGTTCCCCTGAGAGCCAGAAGGATAACAGAGGGAGCTTTTCTCCTTTTGCTTTATATATAAATATATATATATATATCTGTGAGTGTACGTGCGTACAAAATTATTGCCTGACAATGACAAAAGTGGTGCCAATTTCAGTTGCCACCCTGAGACTGCTGTTATTTGAACTGCCTTTGTAGTTAACCATATAAGTTATAGCCTGTTCCTTATATTCATATTGTATCACAGTAGCACAGATCCTATCCTATTCCCATTGTAAGCAGCAGTCCTGCCCTGCTTTATGGCAGCTGAGATTCTAGCTATCTGTATAACAGAACATTCTGTCCCAGTGGCTGCACAGATCCTATCTGATCCCCAGTGTAAGCAGCAGTCCTGTCCTGCTTTATGGCAGCTGAGATTCTAGCTATCTGTATAACAGAACATTCTGTCCCAGTGGCTGCACAGATCCTATCTGATCCCCAGTGTAAGCAGCAGTCCTGTCCTGCTTTATGGCAGCTGAGATTCTAGCTATCTGTATAACAGAACATTCTGTCCCAGTGGCTGCACAGATCCTATCTGATCCCCATTGTAAGCAGCAGTCCTGTCCTGCTTTATGGCAGCTGAGATTCTAGCTATCTGTATAACAGAACATTCTGTCCCAGTGGCTGCACAGATCCTATCTGATCCCCAGTGTAAGCAGCAGTCCTGTCCTGCTTTATGGCAGCTGAGATTCTAGCTATCTGTATAACAGAATATTCTGTCCTAGTGGTTGCACAGATCCTATCTGATCCCCATTGTAAGCAACAGTCCTGTCCTGCTTTATGGCAGCTGAGATTCTAGCTATCTGTATAACAGAACATTCTGTCCCAGTGGCTGCACAGATCCTATCTGATCCCCATTGTAAGCAGCAGTCCTGTCCTGCTTTATGGCAGCTGAGATTCTAGCTATCTGTATAACAGAACATTCTGTCCCAGTGGCTGCACAGATCCTATCTGATCCCCATTGTAAGCAACAGTCCTGTCCTGCTTTATGGCAGCTGAGATTCTAGCTATCTGTATAACAGAACATTCTGTCCCAGTGGCTGCACGGATCCTATCTGATCCCCAGTGTAAGCAGCAGTCCTGTCCTGCTTTATGGCAGCTGAGATTCTAGCTATCTGTATAACAGAACATTCTGTCCCAGTGGCTGCACAGATCCTATCTGATCCCCATTGTAAGCAACAGTCCTGTCCTGCTTTATGGCAGCTGAGATTCTAGCTATCTGTATAACAGAACATTCTGTCCCAGTGGCTGCACAGATCCTATCTGATCCCCATTGTAAGCAGCAGTCCTGTCCTGCTTTATGGCAGCTGAGATTCTAGCTATCTGTATAACAGAACATTCTGTCCCAGTGGCTGCACAGATCCTATCTGATCCCCATTGTAAGCAACAGTCCTGCCCTGCTTTATGGCAGCTGAGATTCTAGCTATCTGTATAACAGAACATTCTGTCCCAGTGGCTGCACCGATCTGATTCGATGGTTTTTAAAAAAAGCGGTTTATAGTATTAATTAGAAATGTATGAATCTAAAAGCCTTCTGAGGAAGAGGTTAATAAATCCTACAGGCAGTTCCCAGCTATGTCGATGCATAATTACCCTTTCCCAGACAGAGCAGATGATTTGGGAAATATATAGTTATCACTTACTCACCATCAGAAAACCATAGCGTAAGCGCTAAATGCGTCAGCCTTTAACCGCAAGGAGACCTGCCAGTTCCCAATCGTAACAATCAGTGAATAATGTGAGTTCTCTTCCCGCAGACGTTCCGGCCCGACTATAATCTAAATGAGATCCCTGCAGCGCCGGGCACACGCTCAGGTCTGGGAAACCTACTCATAAAGTTGCTGATCCCATAAAATATACATTAACCCGAAACACTCATACAGACTAGCAGGATGACTGCACATTAAGTACAACTTCTGTCCTACTTCTCAGGGCTGGTTTTACAGTTGTTGTTGTACTGCAACTCCCAGTATCCCCCTCTAGACAAGGATTAACAGGGTGGTTTATAGAATATCTAATTCTGAGCAACTTTTCAATTGGTCTTCATTTTTTCTTTTTTTATAGTTTTTAAATTATTTGCCTGATTCTTTCCAGCTTTGAAATGGGGTTTAGTGCAGAGCCTCCCAAACTAAGAGGCTGGTCCATCTGGGAGGCGGGTGATGGAGCTGACAATCTGCCAGGGGGTTACATGTTGGGGGTGAGTACTATCTTAGAAATGATATCTTTTTAGGTCTCATGTTAAACAGAAAACCTATTAAAGTGTCAGCTTTAAAGGGCTGGTTCATCTTTAAATTCACTTTTAGCGGGGTTTTTACTAAATCTCCCTTTTGTTCTCACTATAATAAAAAAAAACTCCCAAACACGAATCCCCTCAATACTTCTCAAAAAAATCTGTGCGATAAAAAACGTTGCAGCAAAATTGTGTGTCAATTTTAATTGTGCGACTTTTTCGAATTGGTGCTCCAAAACTTGACATATCGAATTATTGCTGCAACAACTCGAATTTATTGGATTATTGTGCGAAAACGCTGTCAAGAAGCATCTTCAGGGACATCTAAATGACCTCAAATTTTTAGCTGGCGTATTTTTGTATTCGGATTTATAGCAGCTTTGGGGTCTAATAGATTTCTAAAATTTTGAGTATTCTCCTTTTAAAATTCGTCCATAAAAAAATTAGAGGTTTAATAAGGCCCCTTCTAAGCAACTTTTCAATAGGTCCTCATTATTTATTTTTGATATTTATTTTTAATTATTTGCCTTTTTCTTCTGACCCTTTCCAGTTTACAAATGGGGGTCACTGACCCCATCTAAAAAACAAATGCTCTGTAAGGCTACAAATGTGTTGTTATTGCTACTTTTTATTACTCATTTTTCTATTCAGGCCTCTCCTATTCATACTCCAGTCTCTTGTTAAAATCAATGCATGGTTGCTAGGGTAATTTGCACCCTAGCAACCAGATGGCTGAAATGACAAACTGGAGAGCTGCTGAATAAAAAACGAAATAACTCAAAAACCACAAATAATAAAAAAATGAAAACCAATTGCAAATTATCTCAGAAT
Organism: Xenopus petersii; assembly: GCA_038501925.1. Classification (NCBI taxonomy): domain Eukaryota; kingdom Metazoa; phylum Chordata; class Amphibia; order Anura; family Pipidae; genus Xenopus; species Xenopus petersii. Next base: position 4,952,904 of record CM076680.1, read on the forward strand.
ATCCCTCTCTACATCAAACTGACAGTTAACGCAAAGGTGAACAAGCACTTGTACCCCTGTGTATTTATTAAATGGGGGTGGGGTAGAGCAGCAAATTTATACAAAAATAATAAATGAAATCAGTGGGAATTCTGCTCATATTATTTAGTAAAGTATATATTAAGGACATTGAATACTAAGGGAAGCGAAACAAATGGCCCTTTTTTATCAGGTTTCAATATAAATGCTGATTTTTTTTCTCTCTCTCTCTCTATATATATATATATATATATATATATATATAAATAATATCAGCCCAATGAGCCGCTGCTGCTTAATGCAGGGGATGCGACACTCAGGCACTTGGAATGCATTGAGAAACCCCCGCATGTTCCAATCATGTAATGGGAAAAGCCTCTGCCACGTATGTGCAGTAATATGCGTGTCCGGCAGAATGAGCAATGCTGTTATATATAATGCATTATTAGGGGGGGACTCACAGCTGGTCAATACACTGTTATATTTAATATTGGGGTATCCCTTGTGACAAGGTACTGGGTGACTGTGACTATAACAGACTAATGGGACTACATATATATATATATGGGAATATTTATGGACAGTTAGACTTGAATATAATATAATAGAGTATACATGAGCAACATACATAAAGATACATAAACAAGCTGCAATTTAGCCATGGGGGCAGCCATTCAAAGATGAAAAAGGACAAAAGGCACAGGTTACACAGCAGATAACAGATACACTCTGTAGTATACAATGGGATTCTTCAGAACTAAGCTTATTTATATAAACTATAGTAGTACGTATCTGTTATCTACTGTGTATCGTGTGCTTGTTAGCTGCCCCCATGGCTACACAGCAGCTTGTTTATATAAACTATAGTAGTACTTATCTGTTATCTACTGTGTATCCTGTGCTTGAATGGCTGCCCCCATGGCTACACAGCAACTTGTCGATATAAACTATAGTAGTACTTATCTGTTATCTACTGTGTATCGTGTGCTTGAATGGCTGCCCCCATGGCTACACAGCAGCTTGTTTATATAAACTATAGCAGTACTTATCTGTTATCTACTGTGTATCCTGTGCTTGAATGGCTGCCCCCATGGCTACACAGCAGCTTGTTTATATAAACTATAGTAGTACTTATCTGTTATCTACTGTGTATCCTGTGCTTGAATGGCTGCCCCCATGGCTACACAGCAGCTTGTTTATATAAACTATAGTAGTACTTATCTGTTATCTACTGTGTATCCTGTGCTTGAATGGCTGCCCCCATGGCTACACAGCAGCTTGTTTATATAAACTATAGCAGTACTTATCTGTTATCTACTGTGTATCCTGTGCTTGAATGGCTGCCCCCATGGCTACACAGCAGCTTGTTTATATAAACTATAGTAGTACTTATCTGTTATCTACTGTGTATCCTGTGCTTGAATGGCTGCCCCCATAGCTACACAGCAGCTTGTTTATATAAACTATAGTAGTACTTATCTGTTCTCTACTGTGTATCCTGTGCTTGAATGGCTGCCCCCATGGCTACACAGCAGCTTGTTTATATAAACTATAGTAGTACTTATCTGTTATCTACTGTGTATCCTGTGCTTGAATGGCTGCCCCCATGGCTACACAGCAGCTTGTTTATATAAACTATAGTAGTACTTATCTGTTATCTACTGTGTATCCTGTGCTTGAATGGCTGCCCCCATGGCTACACAGCAGCTTGTTTATATAAACTATAGTAGTACTTATCTGTTATCTACTGTGTATCCTGTGCTTGAATGGCTGTCCCCATGGCTACACAGCAGCTTTATATAAACTATAGTAGTACTTATCTGTTATCTACTGTGTATCCTGTGCTTGAATGGCTGCCCCCATGGCTACACAGCAGCTTGTTTATATAAACTATAGTAGTACTTATCTGTTATCTACTGTGTATCCTGTGCTTGAATGGCTGCCCCCATGGCTACACAGCAGCTTGTTTATATAAACTATAGTAGTACTTATCTGTTATCTACTGTGTATCCTGTGCTTGAATGGCTGCCCCCATGGTTACACAGCAGCTTGTCGATATAAATTATACTGTTGTTATGTTTCTGAAGCAAACACACCAGTTTTACAGTGTAGGGCACCACTATATTATATTGTCATTCCTTTCATTTTTGGTGTTACTGTTTCTTTAAAGGGACACTGCATCATGCTATTGGCTCCTCAGTTGTACAAAGTAGAGATAACAGTGAAACCGAATTTTCAGGGGTAGAAAAGAATTTAGGCAAAAGCTGATCAGTCCTTAGATTTACTGGTTGATTCACCACTGACTTTTCCTACTAGAGACACTAAACTCAATATAAAGCCTGTTGGGTAGGTGGCTCTACTTACCTCTTGGAGAGTGGAGGAGAACGGAACCTCTTTCAGGTGGAAGGCAGATCTGCACTGAATAGTGACGCTGAGTATCACCCCTAGAGAGCCCAGATGGAGTCTCGCAGCTTGGAATATTTCTGGGTTTGAAGCCTCGGAGCATTCCAGGATCTCCCCCAATGCCGTCATCAGTGTTAGAGTCACCACCTGGGGGAAATATTGCATTTCTAATAAATACTCCTTTTATAGAATTACATTAGTTTGTATATTATGTGTGCTGAAGTGACACAGTATCAGCAAATACAAAGCTTTGATCTTTATAGAGAATTTCAACATTTCTTCTTAGAGGAGAAGGAAAACTACAGAGGCATTTTATTACCAATATATTAGCTGCAATAGTGCAAGCTAGAACGCTGTATTTATTCTGTTTGTTTAGGATAGCAGCTGCCATATTAGCTTGGTGTGACATCACTTCCTGCCTGAGTCCTTCCCTGCTCACTCATAGCTCTGGGCTCAGATTACAGCAGAGAGGAGCAAACTGAGCATGCTCAAGCCCTAGCCCTGGAGGTTTAAGCTGAAAACAGGAAGTCTGATACAGAAGCCCATGAGTACACAATAGAAGGAAAGAAATCTGCTGTTTCTTTTGACAGAGGACTCAGAGCAGCATTACTTTGAGGGGTTACTTACCTTTCCTTCTCCTTTAATTCACTTTATTAGCTCTTCCAATGCTTTCCAACACAGACCAAGCAGACTATTTGATGTACCCCAAATCTGAACCAGGTAATATTAAATCAGAGAGGTCTATGAGCAAGTTGGCACCTTACAGACTCCCATAGACGGGCTCAACTGACCAATTGGAAAGCCCTGATTCTATAGTCTGTTAACTCTTTGGTTCCCTCTATAAACCCCATTATTCAGTGTTATGGCTCATCTGTCACCAATAGATATGGAAAGATTCCTAAGCCAACATCTATTTACACAATTTACAAAGGTGTTGGAATCTTAAAGGGGTAGTTCATCTTTTATGATAACATTTAGTATGTTATAGAAAGGATAATTCTAAGCAACTTTTCAATTGGTCTTCATTATTTATTTTTTATAGTTTTTGGATTCTTCTTCAGACTGCAGCTTTCAAATGGGGGTCACTGACCCTATCTAAAAAACAAATGCTCTGTAAGGCTACAAATGTATTGTTATTTTTTATTAACCATCTCTCTATTCAGGCCTCTCCTATTCATATTCCACTTCTCTTAATTAATTTGGACCCTAGCAACCAGATGGCTGAAAGTGCAAACTGGAGAGTTGCTGAATAAAAAGCTAAATAACACAGATAATAAAAAATTAAAACCAATTGCAAATTGTCTCAGAATATCCCTCTCTACATCATACTAAAAGTTATGAGGTTATTTATTAAAGTGCAAATGCCAAAAACTCGAAAAATTCTATTTTATTTTTTTTTTTTTTACTATAAAATCCAAATTTTTAGTGGAAAAAAAAAGTCGAATTTTTCGGACTTTATTAAACCCGAGGGTATTAAAAGTCTGAATAAAAAAGTACTCCAACTCAGACCTGCCGAGTTGATGTAGAAGTCAATGGGAAGATATCCTGAGCTGCGGTTTTGCGCAATAAAGAGCTTGTGGTTTTCGGTCAGAAAATCGAAAACATTTCTGGCCGTCAAATCTGAAAAACTCGTATGATTTGAGAATTTTTTTTATAGTTTTTTTCCCGCACAGGAAATTTTCGGAATTTTTTTTTTGATAAATAAGGAGAAAAAAAACAGTGCAGATTTGGTTGGAGTAGCCTTCAGAAAAATAGATATTTTCGGATTTTGATAAATAACCCCCTTAATTTAAAGGTGAACAACCCCTTTAAGTAGGTGAAACTAGTGCCTTGTTTTTTTTTTTTTGCCATCTTGGTTCTAAGTTTATTAAATACGCCCTATAAAGTCAAGACCAGGCCCTATCCCTAGAGATGAACGACAAGAAGTAACTGTAAAAGGGCAGGAATACTTTTGCTGATTATATATGGTTACAATATTTCTATACAGTATATCTATGGCGCACATCCCTCCAAGCCAATCATAGTCACTGCAGGTTAGAGAAATACTTTACATTTAGAATAATTCAATATTTTTACTGATAACGTGTATATGCTGTAAATGCTCTGATGACATATTTCATGTTAAAGTTAATACAGGAGCAAGACATTAGGATGGAATAGATAGTCTGGATCATTAAAGAGCCAAAGCACAAAGCCTCCGTGTCTAACTGGCAGCTCAGAAAATGACCATGTTATAAACCAGCGGAGAGAAAAGTTAATCCTCATTGATGAAGGATTTAAAGATCTCCCACGCTAAATAGCAATATATCAGCCAGTGTGACGGACATGTATCTGCTAATGATACACCACTGGGCTACTATCCTCTCCAACACTGCCCCCTGTCTTTGCTGCTGGCAGTTGCACCTCTATATGCTTCCCTGTCTTATCCGACTGAGCTTCGTATTTACCGTATATACTCGCGTATAAGCAGAGTTTTTCAGCACCTAAAATGTGCTGAAAAACTCTACCTCGGCTTATACGCGGGTCAGCTAAAAAAGGTTGCCGCTTACTCACTGATTCAAGTGTGCAGTGACTCCTCCGTGCTGCCCATACCTCTCCCCGCTCGTGGCTTCCTTAGCCCTCAGCCCCTCCCCTCTCAGCTCTCATCACTCAGTACTCCTCAGCCCTTCCCCTTTGGGAAAATGTGTGCGCATTACCATATTGCGCGTAGGAGCGCACAAGAGTTTAGAAGAGGAGCACTCAAGACGTGGATGAGGTGCGCGCTCACTCTGTGATACGAGCACGCACCTGTACAGGGAGCGGAGGCGCGCGTCTTCTACCTTTGTGACGTGCCCTGGGACTGATTGACAAGAGCTGAGAGGGGAGGGGCTGGAGCAGAATTAAGCGAGGAGGGGGGAGAAGTATGTGCAGCAGCATGGAGGAGTCAGTGCATGCTTCAGATCAGTGAGTAAGCAGCAACGTTAAAGCTTTAAATTGGCCATGTCCTAAAATAATTTCTCACCCCTAGGCTTATACACGAGTCAATAAATTTTTCCAGTTTTCTTAGGTAAATTAGGTACCTCGGCTTATACACAGGTCGGCTTATACACGAGTATATACGGTATGTGTCTGTATGGTTCATCCAATTCCTGCGCAATCCATTCAGATTTTGAAGTACATGGTAAAGATGGCCATACATGCAGATATCCATACATTTGGCCACCTCGAAGTGGGCAATATTGGGTCGAGTCGATTGTGAGGGCCCAACGATCCAATCAAAGCGCTGAAAAAACAGGCGGTCGGACTGAGGACCGCATCAACAAATCAACGCGGTGCTCAATCAACTGGATTTTTAAAAGATAAATAAACCTTTAAATTAAGTGAATGTTTAATTAATGAGGGTGCTATTCTAAGCACTTTTGCAACGTACATTTGTTATTTTTTTTTTGTTTTAACTCCAAGATATTAAAGCAGGGATCCCCAACCTTTTGAAACTGTGAGCACCATTCAAAAGTAAGAGGAGTTGGGGAGCAACACAAGCATGGAAAATGTTCTTGGGGTGCCATATAAGTGGCCATTTGGTAGCCCCTATGTGGATTGTCAACCTACATTGAGGCTCAGTTTGGCAGTGCATCTGGCTTTTATACAACCAAAACTTGCCTCCAAGCCTGGAATTTAAAAATAAGCTCCTGCTTCGAGGCCACTGGGAGCAACATCCAAGGGTTTGGAGAGCAACATGTTACTCACGAGCTACTGGTTGGGGACCACTGTATTAAAGGATACATGTGCTGTTAATATGAATGAATTTTGTTACAACAGCGCCACCTGCTGGTTATTTTCCCACCAGTCTGACCAACAAGTAGTCAAGGAAGTTGTCAGGAGAAAGAAAGAGGCTGCTCTGATGTTCTTCTGCTTAGGAAAACAATTAGAAACCTTTCTCACATATTTCCTAAACATCAGATTAGCCTCTTTCTTTCTCCTGACAACTTCCTTGACTACTTGCTGGTCAGACTGGTGGGAAAATGACCAGCAGGTGGCACTGTTGGAACAAAATTCATTCATATTAACAGCACATGTATCCCTTAATATCTTGGAAGTAAAAAAAAATAATGAATGTACATTGCAAAAGTGCTTAGAATAAGACCCTCACTTATTTTAAAAGTTTGCTTATCCTTTAAACCATGTCCAATCTACATCTGCTTGATTTGTGCCCAAAAAGCTGGCAACCTAGTCTGTTGGCCGGTTATATCAGCCCATGTATGTCCACATTAAGGGCAGAATTATCAAGGGTCGAATTTCGAAGTACAAAAAACTTCAAAAGTCGACCATCGAATTAAAAACTTCGAATTCGAAGTTTTTTCAGCAAATTTGGCAATCCTGCGGTCTAATAAAAATCGTTCGAGCAAACAATTCGAACGATTTTAGCGTCCGATTGAATGATTTTTATTCGATGTGTAAGGACTTTTTTCCCTCGAATTCACTTCGACCCTTGATAAATGTGCCCCTATGTCTGTTAGAGCTGCACCCCGTCATTTCCTATTGACTCCTGAACTGGCAGCGCAAGTTCTGGGGGTAAGTGTCGTTAGCAGACAGATTTCCAGTCCAGGAATGGGGACAAGTGTGACCCCATTGTTTTTTGACTCTCTATTTCGCTATTATGTTTTACCCACAGGTCTCACAGCAAATCCGCTTTGCTTCAGTGCTTCTGATTTCATAGAAAATAAATTACAAATAGATGTATTTTTCTGTGTTAAAACGTTCAATTACCATGTGAAGCCAAGGAATTTCATGCTAATGGCTACACATTACCTCCCGTACATATTTAGCCTTTATATATTTTCCATTAATTTACACTCAGAGCCAGAAAAAAAACCCTGTTTTTATAGAAAGCTGAAACGTGTGTAAGTGAGATGTGCGTCAGCACAGGGGCTGTTATACATTCTATACAATACATATCCCTGCTTCCTCTCACTTCACACAAATAGATTCTTCACATATTAAAAGAGCCTGTTACATAAATGTGAGTTGAATTGAAAGGGCAAGTAAAGCCTGAGCTAAGCGGAGCAGTTTCATTAGTAACATGTCACACTGCATCTCAACCACCACCCATAATCCTCAGCTACAAGGAGAATTGTATTTCCCCAGTCTTTGTACCTGTGTTGATAATATGCCATGAGTGATGCCAGTGTTGTGGGTGCCCGTCCCAATGACGCCAGCCGCAGCAACCTCAGATACGGCTCCTAAACTGCAGAAAAAAAAAGATCAAGAATTACCCCAATGGTGTCTCTACAAAAACTTTTATTACATGCTAATATCACACAAACATAAATAACCACGATTAGCAGAATTCTTGGATACCTAAGGACTTCCTGGCACCCGTCATGTCACTGTTTGGGGTGCTATCACCCTAGATAAATTGGTTGTTGGATTATTTCAGTTCATATTCTACTTTGAGGACCAGCATATTGTCCTTCAGCAATGTTCCCAAGAATATCTAATGAATAAAATAAGCATTTAGCCCAAAGGTTGCCCTAGTTGACCTTAAACGAGGGCTTCTATGCCAACAAATATCATCCTTAGTTGCCTTCAAGTTTGGACCCCCAAACCATTGCCTTGGATGCTTGGGATGAGTTTGCCCCACAGTTGGTGGAACTGCCTTGGAACAGAAGATCCATTATATGGACCTTACTCCCCTTTCTATTGACTTATAGAACCTGGTGGAACTTTCTGTAGCCATGACAGACAGTCGGATGGGCTTTGTAACATTTGACACTATCAGGGAATATAAAAGCAATTCATACACAAACTCATCGTGCTTGGAGGTCACTTTGCCCTGATGTTTCTACTCCTGTTATAAATAGCATTTGCATTTCATGTCTGTCTATTTCCATAGTGGCACAAGGTTATCATGGCTCCCCTGGGTATTTAAGCAGAACACTCAGAGGTACAGAAACGCTGCACATAATTACTGTTATTAAGTATTTGCTTACGCAGATTCATTTATATTGTAATAGTCATTTCCCACCATCCTCCTCTATAGCAATGAAATAGGTGGGAGAGGTGTCTGCCTTCTTTTAGTGGGGTTATTATGAATGGCTCTTAGCGTTGGGCCCAGGCTTCCTGCCCACTTTGGTGAAATCAGAGAGGGATAAGTATCAATGGCTTGCCGGATTGGTTTGGGGTTAAATTTGATTGGGTACAGGCAGGGGGGCACAGCACCAATAAGGTGAGTTGAGGCAGCACCCCACTAGTTACCAGGGGCTTCTGGTAACTTTAAGAGCCACACTTCAAGTTCTCGGCACTAGTGATGTTGATCCCCACTGGACCTCCCCAAAAAGGTGAGTGTGCCGGTAGGGCGGCAAGAGGGTGAGAATTGCCCCAGGGCACAGGCAAACTTTTTGTCAACCCGCACATCACTACTGGACTCCAATTGACACAAACTGCTGGAGGAACCCTGGAGAAACCACCAAGTCCTAAGTGCTGGTAACTCCAGGGTTCTCCAGCAATAACTGGCAGTTGCGCTTCATTCAGCAGATTATAAAGGACACTGGCAACCATGTGAATGCTGAGATCATTTTATTTACTCATCTCAAACTGTTTCTAATGTTGCTTTGTAAATTCATTTATTGTTCTTGTTCCATTATTGAAATATAGTGCAGCCCCTTGTAGGTCCATTTATTCAATATCACTTCAACTCCACCAAGAACATGTTCTCAGTCAAACTGAATATACAGTTATACAGATTATTACACAGATACACAGTTATATATTATTAATAGATAATACATTCAGTGCTGACTGGTAGGATTATTGCCTTACGGCTAATATTTATAGCATTGATTCGTTTTTACAAAGCTTTTTGCCTGTTTCTTGTATGTATAAATGTCAATTTATAATAGAACTCTTTATAAACATGATCATTTCTTTACTGATTTCACATGTATATATTTCTCCCCCTGCTAAACCTGGAAAAACCATGTTTTCCAAAATGACTTCTATCTCAAAAACTTTGACCCTTTCATGAAATGTGACCCTTTTTTTTATATCTACACACAGATAGAAGGTTGTATATTTGGGCAAATTAGACATCTTTCTCCTCCACCAACAGTGACCTTCATGGTTGCGCAGTGGAATTTAGCGAGTGTTAGTGGCAATTAGTTCCTACTTTGCATAAACCAGATGAGACCAGGCCCTTGGGAAGAATAAACTAATTGGGTAATATTCCATCTACAGGAGAGAAGAGAGGTCACAACCCTACAGTGAGGTCACTTCACATGAAGAGCAGTAGATCTGAGGCTCCAGCAAGATGCTGTTGAGGAAGGTCATTACCCTTGATCAGTGTAGAAATGATGAATCTCCTTTCTGCACTCGACTATTCTCTTGTTGCCCTCTAGTATTCTTGGGCCTCCGTGGAAAGAAGGTTCAACCAAGCTAAAGGTGGCCATTCACATAGAGATCCACTCATTTGGTGATTTCGCAAATGAGCGGATCTCTCCCCGATATGCCCTCTTTAAGGTGGGCGGTATCGGACTGATCTGATGGTGGGCTCTAGGGCCCAACAATCGGATCATATGGGTGGTCCGATTGTGGGAGCGCATCAATGAACAGATGAGCGCTGCGATCCGATGAGATTTTTACCCCTGCCCGATCGACATCTGCCAGATATCAATCTGGGAAGCCCATCGGAGGGCCACACATACGGTCCAATAAGCTGCCGTTTTGGTCTGTCGACAGCTTTTATCGTCCCGTGTATGGCCAGCTTTAGTCTCAACGGATTTTATCACTGTGAAGCCTGAGTCTTGCATGTAGTACCATACAATGAGTCCTAGCAGGAACAATGAAGTAATTACACAACTGCATTCCAACACACAGTTGCAGAGTGTAAGCTCCCATGTTTCCTTTTGTTTGAATTCAGATGTACAATGAGTTACACGCTTAAATTACATAAAAAGGTATGTATAGAACACCTAATTTTCTCTCTTGTGTTATTCCCTGTTTTATGTTACATTCATCGTAGTTTCCTGCCTTGGCCAAAATTTGGCACCCTCTGTGGGGCTTCCTTGAGTACTGAAAAAAGTAGAATTGCCCTCCATGATGCTTTCTCTGCCCCTTTCTACCCTTCTGTCTTTCTGTGTCCAACTTCACCATTTTATTGAAACATCTTTATTATTATTTATTCCCATATACCTAACACTCTAGGGGGCAAATCCACTAAGCGCCGAACGCTAGCGTTACTTCGCTAGCGTTTGGCATTTTTGTTACTGCGCAAATTCAATAACAAACGCTGGCGTAGATTCGCTAGTGTTACTTCGCACCCTTACGCCTGGCGAAGTTTCGCTACGGACGTAACTACGCAAATTCACTAACGCGCGCAGTGTACTGAACGCTACCTTTTACGCTAGACTTCCTTCGCCACCTCAGACCAGGCGAAGCGTAATAGAGTAGATAGGGATTGCTTCAAAAAAAGTCAAAATTTTTTCTAAGTCCCAAAAAACGCTGGCGTGTTTTCTACATTATGGGTGATAGGCTGAAAAAGATCGAAAATATTTTTGGGGCTCCCCTCCTTCCCCCCTACATTTCCTGACTCATGGCAACTTACCTAGACAGTGGGCACATGTGTAGGGCAAAATAAACATTTTATTTGCTGTTTTGAAGGTTTTCTAGGCATTTGTAGTGCTGATACGTATTCCTCCATTGAAATTTGAATTTGGCGCCGTATGCAAATTAGCCTTCGCTAGCGTAACTTCGCTTCACTTAGCGAATCAACGCTAGCGCAACATCGCAACCTTACGCTACCCCTGAGCGCAACTTCGGATTTTAGTGAATTTGCGAAGCGCTGGCGAAACTACGCCTGGCGAAGTGTGGGGAAGTTACGCCTGGCGCAGCTACGAATCTTAGTGAATTTGCCCCTAGGTACTTAAGGCCAAACCTGCACTTCTCAATGATGTTCAAGAGTTAAGCATCTGTTGGCCAAACTGGGAGACATAATTATATTTGTTTCTAAACTATATGTTTATGCAACGCTCTAGCGTTAAATTTTAACTATGAGCTAAAAAGATAAGACGAAACACAGAAGTATGATTAATCCACTGAAATAAAATAACCAAAAAGACAAAAAGTTGTTTGCCGAGAATATGAAATAACACATCTCAGATATGATATACCGTATATACTCGAGTATAAGCCTATTTTTTCAGCCCCCCAAAATATGCTGAAAAACTCTACCTCGGCTTATACTCGGGTCAAGCGCAAAAACGGTCGCCGGCGCCTAAGAATATTCGCCGGCGCCTTAGAATAGTAGCCAGCGCCTAAGAATATTTGCCGGCGCCTTAGAATAGTAGCCGGCACCTAAGAATAGTCATCCAAAAACGAGATTGAAACTTACCAGAAGCTGCTGCATTTCTCACCCTCGGCTTATACTCGAGTCAATAAGCTTTCCCAGTTGTTGGAGGTAAAATTAGGTACTCGGGACGGCTTATACGCGAGTATATACGGTAAATGTCTTGACAAAGTTTATATTGGATTCCCCATTTATTTATTTATTTAGTTATAGTCTCTCTTCCACTGCCACCTTAAACTAACACACAAAAGTGGATATTGTATGTACCCCAATTGTGTACCCAGGGGCAACAGCTATTCTCATAGGTATTTGGTTATACACAACCATCCACAACCACAAAGAGTGATCCCCATCCAGTGGCTCATGAGTAACATGTTGCTCTCCAACCCCTTGGATGTTGCTTCCAGTGGCCTCAAAGTTGTTGCTTATTTTTCAATTCTGAAACAAAATACTGAATGGGCATATCTATATGTGTAGTATACCTTTAGTATCTTTCTTTACCGTATCTGCTCCTATGCCTGTACATCTGAACAGATGTTTTAGGGAGATTGCAGAACAGTTTTTCCCTTTTCATTAAAATGAACTAAATTTGTCTAGTTTGGCATCTTCTAAAGAATGTTATCTGGGCAACAGCTGGAACAGCTTTTCGGCATATGTGGTGGCTGTAGTAATAAAACTGGCAACAGTACACGGCAGTATTTGCCAAAAACTGATCATTTTCTTCAATTTTCTCATTTCACCTATATCTTCAAAGACCTCCACTGACCTTAGTCTGACCAGCTCCAGCTTCTATAGCTGTATACTATCAGGATTGTGGGGATTGAGATTAGTTTTGGCCTCTGATATTTGTTTTCACAACAAGTGATAGAAAAGTAACATTTAATTTAGGGAGCCCAGTGATGAAAACAGTAGTGAGGTGAGAATGGAGTTGCTGGTACGGCTTCATTGACATCGTCCAATGTAATGTACCTCCTGAGCTGCCACAAAACGTGTGGTTTTCTTTGCCTACAGAAGATGAGTCCCAACTGGAAAATCAATCAATGATCATGAAATCACATGCCAAATGCTGGCCACTTTGATTGTCTTTAGTATAACATTATCTGTTGTGCACCTGCCCAAATGAGGGGCATAGACAACAATGGAACCCCCAAAAAAACTAATTTTACTACCTGCAGGGAAGTTGCTACAAGTCTCCACAGAGACCAATGTTCACCCTATGAGTACATCACTGTCGCTGTAGCAATGAGGGAAGGGCGGGGGGAGGTACATAAATGGTAAATAACGTAAGTAAATGACCCCTCTGATTTGTGATACCTATGCTAATACTTTCTCTAACTGGATTGGCCAGGCTAGTGCCAAATTTTATCAGAAACCACAACAACATTTTATTACCCCCCAGCACATAAGCACTATTATCCACCAGCAACAGGAGACATACCCCCATATGTAATAAGATGCACTGAGTTTGCCCAGTAGCAGTAACCCATAGCAACCAATAAGATGCATGCTTTTAAGCAGATGAGCAGTAAATTCTACCTGCTGATTGGTTGTTATGGGTTACTGCTCTTAGGCAAACTTAGTGCCATTTATTACATAACACACATACAGTATAAAATTAACCCAACACAGACACAAAATAGTATGTTTTCTATCCTACCCTATATACCCTATAGTCCACAATAAATGTAATTTTACACTAAAAGCAACCACTTTGCATTTACAGTGTATAATACTCCCAAGAGGCTCCTCTGTTCATAGAAGCCCAAAATACCCCAGCACAGAACTCTATTGCCCCAACGGCTCCGAACATTGCCATTTCTTTTCAGAAATATATACTTTTTATGTTCAGACTCAAAGGGAATGAACCATTTTTATTCTTGTAATAAACTGACAAGCTCCAAACCCCCCAGCTTTAGGCTTAATTTCTGCTGTGATATTTAGCAAGGGAACTTGTCAAAGAAAAGAACCGAGATGTGACATTTTATAGAACATTCACAGCCTGAAGCCCAGTAATAACATGGCTCTCTCTTTATTCCAGTAGGAAACAACGGGGACATGGGAAGGTAAAGACGTCACAATGGGCAACTTCCCACCAATGACTGGCCCAGAATTCAATATATCCCAAGACAGAGACATTGAAAAGCTTTCCTTAGGTGTGTGTGTCAGAGCTTTCTGGATAAAAGATCCAATTCCTGTACATGTGACTAATGTACTGGATCCAATTACATATACTATTGTATAAAACCTTCCCATCCCTGTCACTCAGAGGATTTTGCTTAGAATTCCCTACTGTATATTATCACTGTCAGACACTGACATTTATAAATGTTCTGCTCCGCAGGTGAGAGGTGCTGGGAACAGTTGGGAGACATGACACCTTCTCAATACAACCTGATATCTCCTATTAATAAAACCCTCCTGACGTCTCTTTATTTACAGTCAGTTTTATATTTATCTCCAACTGTGAGTGGTGTCGTACAATAATTATCTATACAATACCTTGTACATAATATGTATCAGCTATGCCTAACTGTATATCAGATTGGCACACCTTATTTGTGATATGTATAGGGCTCATTTACTATTGCAATGTACATAAGCAAACACAAACCACCACATTTTTTTTACCCATAATGCATAGTTATTATCATGTGCCTCAAATTATGAGTGTTTAACCTATGAGACACCGAATTTGCATCCACATTGGTTACATGTTTTTGACTTCATTTAGTTCAGTGGTCCCCAACCAGTAGATCGCGAGCAAGTTGCTCGGAGCAACATGTTGCTCTCCAATCCATTGGATGTTGCTCCCAGTGGACTCAATGAAGGTGCTTATTCCTGAATCTCTAACTTGGAGGCAAGTTTTGGTTTCATAAAAAACAGTTGTACTGTCAAACAGAGCCTCCTGTAGGCTGCCAGTCCACATCGAGGCTGCCAAATAGCCAATCACAGCCCGTGTTTGGCACCCCAGGAACTTTTTTCATACTTGTGTTGCTCCCCAACCTTTGTTAGATTTGAATGTGGCTCACGGGTAAAAAAGCTTGGGGACCCCTGCTTTAGTCCATGGGTGCTTGAGTGTGTATGATGCAAATGTCCAGTGAAGAGACAGATGTTTAAGGATATTCCTTTTGCAGGTCTTTGTTTAGTAGCTATAAAAATTCTTCTACTGTTACTGACTACTGATATTGTTACTCACTACATGTTACGTAAGGTGTCCCACACCCAGAACAAACCCCAAGGTCCTGGCCTCGGCTCACTCTTCCGCCTATAAAAAAACGCCTTTAGCTTCGGGAGGAGTCCTCTGCTACTCGGATGCCACCAGGCCTTATAGTGAGAGGACCAAGGAAAGAGTTCTGGGCAGACAAGGGAACCAAACATGAACTAGAAGAATGAGGAACAAGGAGAGTGATTAAGGGACAGGCCAAATCAATACCAATCAGGCAGAGCAGGACTAAATCGGGAGACAATAGGGTAGTTGAGGTCAGAGGCAGGATCAAACCAACAGTATCACAGTACATAAGCAGGATCCAAGAGAATAGTCAGTAAATGGCTAAAGGTCAGGACAGGCAGCAAACTAGGGATGGTTAGGAACAGGCAAGACAGACTAGAAAACGCACCCAGGAACTATTAAAAATTGTTGGGTTGACCACGAGCCCTTTAAATGTTCTACCTACTCCCAAGCCTATACGCTCAGATCCCTATAATGGCAGCAGAGGTACTGACCCCTCACTAAACTCCTTGTTGGAGCCTTAGCTGCTCAATAGCTTTCCTGATGCTAACTGTCACTTCTAGAGTGACCTATAACAATGTCTGTCCTGACACTTAATTCTCCTATACTGAGGTCTTCCTCCACCTCAGGCCCCAGCAGTAACACCCCACTTCCTCCAGTTAGTGGGTGCACTTTTACAACCTCTGGGGAACGACTCCCTCTCTCCTCTGAAAAAGGACCCAGACTAGCTGGCTAATACATTCCCTGGGGGAACTAAATGCCCTAAAGGTTAGCAAATCCTTTACCCTCCTACACAAGTGTTAAGGAAGGAACATAGATTTACCAAAGCAAACACAAAAAAAAAATGCCTGTGTAGATAAACAGAATCCCAGGACGTAGCACTCACCCAACAATCCATTAATTGCCTTTTTATACATGTGAAATAAGCCCCCTTCGTTAGGGCCATGACTTCTTTTTCCTGGCAAAGTGCACCCGTGTGTGACACATATCTCAATTTAACTGCCCCCGGGAAGTGACAGGAGATCAATGGAGAAAAGCCTGAGCGTCGGGGACATGACAACGCAATTCCAGAGACGTTGAGTTGCTGCAATAAATTGACATGGCGCGCTGACAGCTCACTGGGAACAGCAATAAAGCTATCATGGCTGACGCTGCCCGTCCTGTCATATTCTCCTACAGATTGATAGAAAACTCAGCTTAGAACTTCAGAGTCTTCCAAGGGAAACTAAATCCTTCTGCTTCTCTTTGCATCAAAGCTTTGAGTGAAATTCTCATACAATTGAAACTGTAGATATAGCAGCAAATTCCTTTTCTCTAATTGCTGGGCTTTTAGTATTGGAATTTAGTATTGGAATTTAGTATTGGAATTTAGCATTGGAATTTAGTATTGGAATTTAGCATTGGAATTTAGCATTGGAATTTAGCATTGGAATTTAGTATTGGCCGTGGAGTCAGTTTAGTTAGAGCATAGTGTAAGGGATGATTTATATAAACTCTATGGGTAACATTGGTTTTTGTATTGATGGTTAATGGAAAGTTTAACTATGAGAATATGTCATAGGGGCAGTGATGTAACTATTCATCATCATCATCATCATTTATTTATATAGCGCTGTCAAGATAGTGCTTTACTGCAGTTATAGCAAACAGGGAATAATGGTAACTATAGGGGAAGTGGACCCAATGGTCGTGGGGGGTCTGGACTGTGGGATCTGCTTTCCTATTGCTTCAAGAAAATCTCTCCCCAACCACAAGTGGTGCAAAAGGGAGGACGGGTGGCTGGGAACACAGGCAGGTGGCAGTTTACGTGGTGCCGGGCCCATCTGAAGATGTTGTTGAAGGGGCCCAGTGCAGTCTAGGTTCTAAGGTGGCACCAGACCTAAATACTGCACTGCCTTCAGGAATTGCCAAATTCAGACATTACTGTATTCAGGGGGCAAATTTAGGACTATCACTGAGCTCAGAGCCTTGTAGAAATTCTGATTCCTGCCAAATGGGGATGCCAAGCTTTGCACTTTGCACCCTGCTCTGCACATAGTAAATAACCCATATTGCCATTTTTGGGATCATAAAAGGATTTTTCATACCCTGTGAGGCTGAATAGGTATGTGCAGAAGGCATTTAATGGAGAACTTACCCCTAAAAATGAATATGGATAAAAATTCCATAATTTATATACTTAACTTATTGCACGAGGCTAAAGTTTGAGCTTGTCAATAGCAGCAATGATCCAGGACTTCAAACTTGTCACAGGGGGTCACCATCTTGGAAAGTGTCTGTGACACTCACATGCTCAGTGGGCTCTGATTGGCTGTTGAGAAGCTAAGCTTAGGGCTCGTCACTAATTATCCAGCAGAAAATGAGCTTCCCTGGCTGTAATATAAGCTGATGCTACAGGTTTGCTGATTATTCAATTCTGATGCTAATTGCACTGGTTTCTGTGCTGCCATGTAGTAATTATGTGTATTAATTACTAATCAGCCTTATATTGTGACATTTCTATTCTATGTGTACTGTATATTGTGAGTGGCTCCCTAAGCTCAGTAACTGACAGCAGCACAGAGCATGTGCAGTGAGTCAGCAGAAAAGAAGATGGGGAGCTACTGGGGCATCTTTGGAGACACAGATCTTTACTGTTAAAGGGCTGTGGTTGCCTTGGGCTGGTACAGAAGCACAAAACATCATGTACAACATTTTTACCTACTTCTTTAGTTAGGTTTCAGTTCTCATTTAAGGTGAAACTCATAATGCACCAATTGGGAAGCGCTCAAACCCTGCCACCTTCAAATACTCATTTATAAAATACAGGCTTAGCTCCTCCATCGCTCACCCTTTTACTGAGCGGGTCCGGGTGCAAATGCCCCGGACCTGTCCCTTAAACTTCCACGTTCAATACGCATTCATGATGTACAGGTCACTCACTGCTTTGGGTCTCTAGTTTCGGATGCGACGCCCCAAACCCACAGTTTAGGGAGACTTTATGACCAATACGATAGCCTTGCAGCTTGCACTCGACGGATCAGTAGACACCTGTGAATTTGAAAACAGCTTTATTTTACCAGACAATCCTCCTAATGCGTTTTGCGAGATCCCACATGAACATACGTACTATGAGTACGTGTGGGATCACACACAGAGCATTAGGAGTTTTGTCCGGTAAAAGCTCTTTTAAAATTCAATATATATAATCTATATAGCAGGTAGGGGGGTCTGCATTATACAAGATGCTTCTGCAGACCCATCCAATAGGAACACTTACTGGTAACTATTAGTCTCACTTGGCCTTCAATCACTTTTTATTACTCTTCCCTCTGCTTTTTGATCATTGATTTCTTTCCAGTATGTAGTTTTATGTCCGAGAGGAGATTTGAAGGTTGACAGCCTTGTCCCTAGTACTGGATAGGCTTCTGAAGATCGAAACCTATTTGATGGCTGGAGGGATGGAATCTCCTTGAACTTTTCCCCACCTGTACTTAAGGCAGGGAACAGTCCCTCAGATAAGGGGAAATATATAGATATTTACATTTGTGCTAAAAACCCCAAATAAAAGGTGGTGTAAAATTTATAAAGCTGCAATGTGTCAAATAACTCATCAATACGATGGAGACAGTGCCAATGATTTAGAAGTTATATAGAAGAATCCTATGGTGAGAATAATAATGGAACTGACACTGTATTTCATGTGGCCATAGGAAGTGGCACAGAAAAGTGTACCTAATTAATAAAGCAGATGATACTTATCATGCAGAGAAATCTGTGGAGCCCTTGGTTAGAAAGGACCCATAAATATCTCTTCGAGGGGATCCCAGTTTCATGAGTATAACTGTACAAGACAGAAGTGGGTGAGTAAGAACTTCATGAGCTGAATCAATGGGTTCACCAGACTGGTCAGGGTTAGATTTAGAGTATGGCAGAAATGGCATTTACATTGGCATTTTAGGAATAACAGGGAAACCTTATATGTAAAATCAGTCAAAATATATGGTTAGAGATCATCAGGACTAGATTTGAAGTACAGGCTCCCCTAGGTCACCTGCTTGCCCCCTGTCACCACCACCTTCATCTCTACCCCCCACTTACAGTATGCAGCTTTAACATTCTTCCCACCGGTAGTAGAGGGGACTGGGCAGGTGGGACAGTCAAACAGCTGTTTAGATCTTCTGTCTGGCCAGTCCCCAGTCTCCGGTGCTGCCTCACTAGACCCAAGCCTTGTTGCCTTTCCACAAATCCAGGCCTTCATATCATTCTTGGTTACATACAAGCCTAATCTGCAGATCTCTTCAGATCTCCATCTGTTGTTGAATTGCAACAGATTATGGGATGTCTTTCTATATTGCTGGGAGCCCCTCTACTCTAACTATGACCCTGAGATTAGTAACTCAGATTAATCTAAGTAACTGCCTGGTAGTATCTAGTGTCAAACCAGGTGGCTCTGCTGAAATGAGATATATGAATCTGCTGTAGGAACATTATGGTTGGTTTTCCTACAGATGGAGAATAGTTGACATCCAAGTGCTACTCTTGGTAAGACCATTAAGTTAGTGAAGGTGTCTTAGGGTGCGTTGGAAACCAGGACTTGAGCCACCATGATGCATAAAGATTAATTGCAGTAAAGGAAGACTGACAACATCAACTCCATGTCTGTACTCACTTGGATAGAGCCAGGCCACGCTTATCTAATTCCTTGTTGAGATCGGTCAGGAGCATGCCACCTTCCACTGTTACCTGCTTCTTTTCCTTATCCACCTGGGGAAACAAAGCAAAGCCTAATAAGAGCCAATTACACTTGTGTTTCATACAATAACACTATGCTCATTACTAATTACCCTAATAGCTTTGAGTTAAGTGGAATCATTTTCAATTAATTATAATAACTAATGAGCATTGCATTAATTCTGCTGGAGCTCGATAATGTGTAAACAGATTTATTATCTCCCCTATTTTGGCTTAATAGGAATCTCATGACATATTCATCTTTGTAGCAAAAACACACTGGGGCTTATTTCCAAACATTGGGCTAATCTGTTCACTGCAGTAACCCATAGCAACCATGAAGATACAGCAAAAGTCTTTGCTACTCATGCACACCCAAGGAGGCATATATGTATGCAGTTGCTATGGGTTACTGCACTGGTGCTGATTAAGGGCGTGATCATGTGTAGCCAAGCCATTTCATTTTCATTGGTGCCCCATTCTACTTGATGGCAGGGACCTTTTACCCAAAAGCCTAGATGATCAACAGGCTAATAATTTTCTAGCCCATGGGGGTGGGCCTTAGTCCCACCTAAACCCTGCTCTTAAGAGCAAATCCCCATTTCCCATGGAAATCTAAAAATCTGCCCCTCGCAAGAACTCCCTGTCCTTATTAACTACATGAATCAGTACAGACTTTGAGAAAACGTGAACGACATGAATGAGTAATTAGTTTATGAGCTACACCTGGCTCCTAATGAGCTGAAAGGAGGAGTTCTCTTAATTCATTGCCATGCAGAAGGACTTTAGCTTGCTGCTGATAAATGAATATTTACTTCACATCAGAACATCCAGAAAGCATCAGGAGGCATCTGGCCAATTACAGCTCCTTAATGTGCCTTTCCTATTGCCGACATGTTCTCCAGCTCCAATAGGCACATTAACTGAATGGCTTATTCATTGCAGGAAAAGTGCTGCACCTGCCCCGGCCCTTCCTTATGGAACAATCACAGCGGAACAGGGAGTCTCAGCACAGCAATGATCCCATTCATATATTCCTATTAAATCAAAGTGCTTCTTAGGACAATGTCATTTTTATAGAATAATAATTGTTTGCTTGGAAAGCATGTGTGGTGAGTGGGTAGAAGAATGGAGAAAGAATGGCTTTGTTTTTTTCAGGCTTCTTGAAAGGTATACCATGGACTATATATATATATATATATAGTATATGCACTATAAGCCATACATTCTGTGGCTAAAAGTATGGGAACCCCACCTGTCCAGCATCTCATTCTCAAACCAGGAGGATTAATATGAATCTGCCCATCCCTTGGCTGCTATAACAGCCCCTACTCTTCCCACATTGTACCTTGAGAATTCTGTTCATCTTATCCATTCGTATCATAAAGTCATCAGTGCAGGCTATGTCCGACGGAGAGTGACCGCCTCCCACCACCTTCACTCTTTTGCTTCGCTGACGAGCCAGATCGAGAATCTGAAATACAGACAGGAACTGGTTATTTGACCTCCCCAGTTTAACCACAGCGGCTGAATATAACATTAATAAACCAATAAACTGCCCTACATAGCGGATACACATGGTACAGGGCTTCCACTTCATACACCCTACTGCAACCCTAGCTGTGCAATGCAGACACAAAATACCACACTAAGGGGCATGATTAGTAATCCTTATGGAATAATAGTATTAATAATAGTAACTATGGATGGATATAGTCCATATAGCTACTTTTTTTTGCTTTGTGTGGGCTGAAGGCCAAACAATATGAGGACCCAAGCAATCAGAAGAGCCTTATCTGATGATGTGTCATGCACCTGCCAACAAGGGATATCCTCAGTCTGCAAGGATCAGTTGGGCATGTCTGGCACACAGTAGGGTGGTAATGCCAAAATCCACCAAATTGCCTCATTAGGTTTAATGATAAGGACAGCCTTCAGTCACAGTTCATAAATATATATTAGCTAAGACTAGGGCCGGACCAACATCTCCAAGGTGGAACCAAATATAAAATAAAAGTTCAACTTTATTAATCCATGCTAAAACGTTGTATACAAGCGGGCAGGGAGAGTGTAGCTTGACGCGTTTCGTGATCAATACGTCACTTAACTAGACTGGGCGGGGCTTCGCTTACACAATGAATACAATATGGCGGAACCCTGCTGAGTTGAAAGAAATCACACTTCTATAAATATGTCTTTCTGGTTAAAATAATGGATTTATACACATACAAGATCAAAATTAATTGCAAGTCAAGTTACATCTATCATCTTTAATATTTTAGCTATATATATATATATATATATATATATATATATATATATATATATATATATATATATATATATATGTGTGTGTGTGTGTAAAAGGCAGTATGGAAGTCACTGAGACACACAGAGGACCCGGTGTAGCAGTTATTCAACTTAATGGGCCAGTTACACTCTGCCGTGCTCACATAATTATATGGGTAATTGATGATGAAGACATTTTTCTCTTATAAAGCCAATATAATTGCAGCAGAAGACTCATTCATTATATGTTGGCTAATAAATAATTTTTACGGGCTATGATAACTGAATATTTTTAAACTTTTTTTCTTCTTTGACTTTAATTGAATATTCTGCAGATATTACATCGTTAGTGGGAGATGAATAGTGTAGATAATATATATCATTTCTATTTACCATCAAGGAAACATAACTGCATTAGTATAGTAAGGTTTGCACTGTATATGGGCCCCCCAATATAGGTCGGATCTTCCAGCATGGGGCCCAACTAGGGATGCGCCGAATGCCGGATTTGAACAAGATTCAGCCTTTTTCAGCAGGATTCAGATTTGTTCGGCCGAACCGAATCCTAATTTGCATATGCAAATTAGGGACGAGGAGGGAAATCACATGACTTTTTTTCACAAAACAAAGAAGTACAAAATGTTTTCCCCTTCCCACACCTAATTTGCATATGCAAATTAGGATTCTGATTCGGTTTGGTACTCGGCCGAATCTTTCAAGAAGGATTTGGGGGTTCGGCCGAATCCAAAATAGTGGATTCAGTGCATCCCTAGGCCCAACATAACCTTTGTTGCAAGGAAGAGGTAGAATAGAAAGGCTAAATGAAGACCAACAGCAATTGTATATCTAATTGGCTGCTATGGGCAACTGGTGCAGCTTAAATAATGCAATTAAACTTGATTGGTTGGTTGCTATAAATTATTGAACTATTTCAGTTAGAGTTAAAGAAGCAAACTCCTGATTGGTTGCTTTAGATTACTGGTCTTGCATATGTGCACTGCTCTCTGAACCAAGGTCCTAAGGGTAGGACTACATGGACTTTTTGGTGCAATCCGACGCACTGCGACAAAAACGCATGCAACAGAAATAAGGTAAGAGATAGAAATGTCGGAGAAAGTCGCAGCGTTGATCCGACATGGCTGTCTGTCGGATACAGACGCTGCACGCTGCGTTTTGATGCATTGCGTTGGATCGAGCGAAAATGTCCATGTAGTCCTACCCTAATAAGATTTGTAATTCTATGGGCCAGGCGGGGGTTATTTATAAGTCAGTTCTGCATGTAAGGATTTATTTAATACATAGTTGGACAATATTACAGCACAGCCAGGAAGTGGCAACAACCCCTAAAGTTGACAGTTGTGGCGTGTGGTTGGAGGGTGTTTCCTTTAGGAGTACCGTAATAAGTGCTTAGTAGTGGGTTGTGAGTTAACTCTAGGAGTGAGAGTTAGAGAAGCTAACTAGCAAAGACAGATTGTTGTCCCTATGAGGAGTGAGTATTGTGGGGTAGAGCTCGGGTGAGTGTGCGCCAGTTAGGGAATTGAGATCATTCAGGTGTAGGTTAGAGGGAAGACTGTAGGTGTAGGTTGTAGTGAGACTGGGAAGAAGCTTGGGCACTGTAAGATGGACATTGCAGAGGAACAGGTCGAAAGGGATAGTTAGGAGAGGAAACCCCCTGAACAACTAACGGCACTCGTTCATTTCCACATAACAGGGGTGCTGGAGGCTTCATGAGAGGAACACTATGTGCAGTGGCTTAACTATATGTTACTGGGCCCCACAGCAAATTCATTCAGGGTCTGCTTCCTTTGTAGTTATGACCCTGGCTGTGTGAGAGAATTATAGGGAACCTTTGGAGAAGTGGTCGTTGTGAAACTATTATCATTGAGTCAGCAACCAGTGCCCTGGTCTGTAGCCAGGCACCATTTTGTAGGTTAGGGTCGGATGGAGGTTAGGGTCGGGTGGAGGTTACGGTCAGGTGCAGGTTAGGGTCGTGTGCAGGTTAGGGTCGTGTGCAGGTTAGGGTCAGGTGCAGGTTAGGGTCAGGTGCAGGTTAGGGTCAGGTGCAGGTTAGGGTTGGTGCAGGTTAGGGTCAGGTGCAGGTTAGGATCAGGTGCAGGTTAGGGTGAGGTTAGGGTGAGGTGTGGTTTGAGTCTTTCCTGACCTTCACATCACTAATTTGAATACCATAAAGTACACTACTTCACTTTCAATGCATTTACACAACTGCGTCTCTTTCTATCAGTAACAACAGTACATTTATTTATACATTGATGCCACTGCAAGAAGTGGATTTCAATAAAAGTCTGCCCTGATCCAACACCTCATTATATACCTTGACTGCTTCTTGCACAAAATGCCACACAAATAAATTATACTGTATTGTCCTCCAGCCACCGGGGCCCCGTTTCATACAGACCCCAGGCAAGATAAACAGACTCAGGACAATAGGAATAGGATTTCAACTTTCAAAAATGGATTTCCATGGCTCGTTTTCCGTGATATAATAAAAGCTTCTTTATTTCATATTATATTATTTGCATGTCAGCCTTGACACAGTGCACATTAACGTTACTACTGACCGGTTTCGTACCTCACGGTACTTCCTCAGAGTATACATTTTTTCACACAATACACAACTTTATAGCTAACCTTGATTACAGACAAATATCACACTCGTTATCTTAAAGGGATATACCCTAGTTCTTATACCAATTTATTACCACAGTCTATTTTAATTTGAATAAAAACATTTAAGAACAGAAAGGATGCTAAAAACATTGTGGATCCATGTATGCAGTTCTGGGTAATATTTTAATTACAGGGATGCTTTACATACATTCTTACATAGTACCTCTCACTATTACAAGTTACAGGTTATCCCATTTAAATTTAAATTTACTTATTTTTCTCTTATTCAATATAAAATTTGATTTCACAATCTTTATTGAGACCCAAAGGCTTTTCCGTTTCTAAAGTAAACATCCACCATGCTTCTCTCTTATTCATTAACTTTTCCAGATCACCTTTCCTCTTATCTAATCGGACATGCTCTATGCCTTGAAAAGATATGCAGCTGTCTTTTCCATTATGTACATTCAGAATATGATCAGCTATAGAGGATGATATATCCTTTCTCCCTACACAGGCCAAATGTTCCAAAATTCTATCTTTCATTTTCCTCATAGTTCTTCCAACATACTGGCATCCACAACTACATGTAGCTAAATATATAACATTTGTAGTTTTACAGTTAATGTATGTTCTACACTCATATTCTTTTCCTGTCACCGTACTACTAAATTTTTTTGAAACATTTATATATCTACATGCTTTACAAACTCTTGCTCCGCATTTGTATGTTCCGACATATTTTAACCAAGTGGATTTTTTCTGTTCACGCTTATCAGGGAGCATACTTGGGGACACATAGCTTGCAATAGATCTAGTTTTCCTATAGGTGAACCAGGGTCTGTCTACTTTTAATGTTGGATCTGAGCTTATTATATGCCAATGTTTCAATAGTATCTTTTTTATATCTATTGCTTCTGTACTGTAGTCTGTCACAAAATAAACTTTATTCTTACTATTATTACTATATGTAACATTTGGTCTTTTTCGTTGTTGTTTATCTTTTACTGCCTCATTGAGCAGAGATTTCCGATCACTAAGTACTGCACGTTCATATGCTTTTCTCAGAGTTTCTATACTGTATCCCCGAATAGCTAACCGATCCCATAAATCCATTGCCGCACTCTGGAAGGCATCCCAAGTGAAGCAAATCCTCCTCAATCTGAGGAATTGTCCAATCGGGATGCCCTCGAGAAGAGGTTCTGGATGACAACTACTTCGTAGTAAAAGGGAATTTCTACTTATCGGCTTCCTATAGACATTTGTCCTAACTTTACCATCCTCTTGTACGAACAAAACATCCAAGAATTCTATACATTTATCATTCACTTTGTATGTGAACTGTATACCACAATCATTATTATTGCAAAATGCTACAAAATCATGTACTTGTTCTATGTCACCTTTCCAGATAACAATCAGATCATCGATAAATCTATAATATTGTACTATATGCCCACTCCAAACAGATCCATCGCCAAAGATGTGGCACTTTTCAATCCATCCCATGAATAAATTTGCATATGAGGGCGCAAACCGCGCCCCCATTGCAGTACCACACCTCTGAAGATAGAACTGCCCATCATACATGAAATAGTTATGACTCAAAAGGTATTGTACTGACTCCATAATGAATTTGTTATGCTCTCTAGAATATAGGTTTGAATATTCCAACCAAAAGTAAAGGGCCCGTAGTCCTAAATGATGCTCAATGGACGAGTACAGAGCCGTAACATCTAAGGTCACCCATATCATGTCATCTTTCCATATCACATCCTGCAATTTGTTAATAACGTCTCCACTATCTTTTATATAAGAGTCCAAATTCACAACTATTGGTTGGAGTAACTTATCCACATACTCCCCTAGTTTCTCATTAAGAGATCCATTACCAGCAATTATAGGTCTACCTTTAGGATTTTCAAGTCCTTTATGCACCTTGGGGAGTGTGTGGAAAAATGAAATCCTAGGATTTCACACCATATATATTCAAATTCTTTTGCAGTCAGAACTCCTAAAGCTTTGCCATATTCGAGAATTTTTCTAAGATTTCAACTCCATAAGAGATTTTAAATTATAATATATCCCATTATAGATTATATTTCTGTTCTCTAATAGCCCACAAATCACAATGAGCATTGTAACAGCATCGATAATGAAAGGACGGGGGTTTAATGTGCTTCCCGCTGGATTATAAAAGCTCCACACTAATCACATGGGCATATTGTTCCTTTCTTGCTTTAATGTTGACTCACTGAGTGTGAAACACAAAATCTACAATAATAAAACATAAGGGGAAGCTGCTTTTCCATTTGATTTGCTGCGCAGATCTCCGTATCCCTTTCATCAGGCGCAGACGCATTGTCCTTATGGAGATAAATGGCAGTAGTGAGACCCACAAACTGAAGGGGAGGAGAGGCTGATAGAGATCCCATAAAGCTCTCAGCCGGGGG
The DNA here is from genome assembly GCA_038501925.1 of Xenopus petersii. Classification (NCBI taxonomy): domain Eukaryota; kingdom Metazoa; phylum Chordata; class Amphibia; order Anura; family Pipidae; genus Xenopus; species Xenopus petersii. The sequence goes on from CM076680.1 coordinate 4,979,956, forward strand.
ATTAATATACCCATGGGGAACATCTCCTAAAGACTCTCTTTATCGCTGTGATTAAAGGAGAATTTTAGACTACACTGATATGAACATCAGACAAAAGACTGAATAGGGAATTATTAAAATTTTCCTTACAGTCAGTCTACTTTTTGGTTGCCGGTGGTCACTGACCCTATCAACCAGACAGTGTCGGACTGGCCTGGCGGGACACCGGGAAAAAACCTGGTGGGCCCCAACCCTTAATGGGCCCCTGCTGGGCCAGTCCCCTCTCCCTATTAATTTTGGGGGGGGGGAAAGGTTTTTTTTTTTTTTTAAGCGCCGCGCAGTGCCATTTCGGCCCTATTGACTTAGCAGGTGCGCCTTCATCTATGCATGCTCGGTGCGTCTTAGTAGGGGGCAGGGGTCGTAGGGGGTCAGAGGGGGCCCTGGACAATAGTCCCGGTGGGCCCTGGGCCCCCCAGTCCGACCCTGCAACCAGATGACATTATAGGGTTTCAGATATAGAAATGCTGAAATAGAAACGCAAATAATTTGGGGTTCAGGATATGTATATAAATATATATATAATATCTATAATACGTTGGAACCAAGGTAGAAAGTTTTCACAAGTACAGGATAGGTGTAACCAGTACGTCAGTGTAAATGAACAATAATATTGATATTTACTCACTTCCTTTATTTCCTCTACACACGTGGGCTGGAAGTAAAGCTCTGGGCTGGAGCCGTACGTCTGGGCCCAGTTCTCGAACTTGTATCCTCCACGACCAAGCACCTGAATGAAATAAAACACAAGTAAATCACAGAGGAATTGAGTGGCAAACGGCTTTATTTAGTTTATTTAGTTATTCCCCAAATGATTGAACTAATGATACAGATATAGCCAGGGATATTCCAAAGGGACTGCTCAGTCTCAGATAATTGTGGCCCCTTGCTAACCCGCACTTCTACAGCAACTTGGGGCCACAAGTCAAAGGTAATTTGCTGTGGGAATAGAGACCTTTCTATTGTAGGTGCCATAACTCCAATGGAGCCAGGGGTTTAGCATCAAGCAAGGGACCAATGATCTATACACTGTAGCCTATCATTCTGCTGCTTTATGTAAGAGCATGTCAATGCCCAAGTAACGGAGGTGACGTCCACAGGCAGCAAATGGTATTCTCTGTGTAGGGAACCCATAGGGTTAATTTGCCCCTATGGCTTTAAATCCCTACACTTCTCCTTATTAGCTGGGCAGATGCCCATGTAACTAGTTGTAATTTACATATCCTAGTTATTGGCCAAGAGGTGTTGTGACCACTTCCTGTCAAACTTTGGTATAGTGAGTGAAAAGGGGCGGGCGTCCTCTTTGGCTTCTGGTGTCTGAGCCAGCTGGATGTTTCCATGGAGCCTCGGTACAACAAGGCCCAGTAAAGCCCAAGAGGAATCTGAATCTCTAGTGTGGAAGTCGGGGAGCAGGGACCCGGTGAATGAGGCCAGTGAGTGGCAGGAATATAATGTTATAGACTCTCTAGGAGAGTAAGACAGTGAGGGAAGAGATGAAGAGCAGCTTTGTGCTCCATCAAGGAGGTGTAGCAGGGAGTAGCTTCCCAGGCTGTAAGATTTGCAGGACACAGTGGATAGGGTGTCAGACTTTAGCTTCTCCTCCCTGACCCCTCTACTGGGTGGGATCCAGACCACGTGTGAGCTATTTCTGCCTGGAGGTGCTGCACTGCCTTGACTACTATTCACCTGCATCTGCCTCTGATATACTGTCTGACATAGGCAGAGGGTGACTTTTGAGTTTGGGAAGGCTAATTAAAGATTGCCTATCACCAAAAAATTGTTTCCCCTAGTGGAGGTGAATGCTAAGAGTGCCTTCAGTACAGATAGGGGAAACAATAGTATTTTTTTAGGAAAAGTCCCCTATAAAGTGCTATAGTAACCTCACTCATTAAACAAATGTGTGTGCTTCAATGCAGCTGTCCACACCAGGGGATCCCTCCTAGTGCACAGGCCACAGTGCTTGATATGGATCTTTTCTGAAAAGAGAACTGAACTGAACCCTAACAGTAAATATGGCTACAAATGCCATCATTTATATGCTGAACCAGCTTAAAGGTTCAGCATAGCTACTGGGGCATCTTTGGATATACAGATCTTTACTGCTAAAGGGCTGTGGTTGCCTTGGGCTGGTACAGAAGCACAAAACATCATGTACAACATTTCTACCTACTTCTTTAGTTAGGCTTTAGTTCTCCTTTAAAACAAATATTATTGTGTGCCCCATCTGGAATGTCTCTCTCAATTTTTAGATTATAGGTATCCATTAAACCAAAGCTATGGTTAATAGTATCCCTTCATGAATTCTCTCTCTCTCTATAAATATATATATTGTTTACCAGCTTTTATATGTAATCCAGTAATAGCAGTGATAAAATAAACTAGTTCCGTGTATAGAGTATAACATTCCTGACAAACACAGACAAATAAATGCAGAGTAAACATCAAGTATAACACAGTATATGTCAGAAATACTTTTTGTGAACCTAGTGGAAACCTTCACCTAAGAAAATATATTTAAAACAGATCCAGACTTAGACTAGTGTCTCTAAATAAAAAAACAAACAGCAGTATTTTCTTGCTTTATTATTTCACCTCACTGTCCTCCTCCCTGTCCTCTAGTTTCATCACCAGGATTCCATTGTAACAAGCACATCTCGGCATTTCAGTCAGGGCAGGAAGGGGTAAAACTGCAGCAAGCTGACTTATACGGAAAGCATTTTAGGACATCTTCAGGAAAACACATGCATGAACTCTCGTAAACAAGAAGTATGCAGACTCGTCTCTTATTCTACTCACTACTCCAAAACTGCAGTCCCTCCGTGCTGCCCACATTTGCTGTTGCAATCTCCCCCCTCGTGGCTCATTCCTCAGCCCTCCCTCCTCAGTCCTCGGCCCTCATTTCAAAAGCCCTCCCTCCTCAGCTATCAGCCCTCTCTTCACAGATCTGAGCCCTCCATCCTCAGCTCTCAGCCCTCTCTCTTCAGCTCTCAGCCCTCCCTCTTCAGCTCTCCCTCTTCAGCTCTCATCCCTCCCTCTTTAGCTCTCAGCCCTCCCTCCTCAGCTCTCAGCCCTCCCTCTTCAGCTCTCATCCCTCCCTCTTTAGCTCTCAGCCCTCCCTCCTCAGCTCTCAGCCCTCCCTCTTCAGCTCTTATCCCTCCCTCCTCAGCTCTCAGCCCTCCCTCTTCATCTCTCAGCCCTCCCTCTTCATCTCTCAGCCCTCCCTCTTCACCCCACCCTCCTCAGCTCTCAGCCCTCCCTCCTCAGCCCTCATTACAAAATCCCTCCATCCTCAGCCTTCCCTCCTCAGCTCATAAGCCAGGCTGATAACTGAGGAGGGAGGGCTGAGGACGGAGGACTTTTGTAATGAGGGCTGAGGAATGAGCCACGAGGGGGGAGATTTCAACAGCAAATGTGGGCAGCACGGAGGAGTGACTGCAGTTTCTTCGTATATGTGAGTAGAATAAGAGACGAGTCTGCATACTTTACGAGAGTGCATGCAGGAGCGTGTGTTCTCCTGAAGATGTCCTAAAATGCTTTCTGTAGACTTAGATGAAATACATTGTAAGCATGAGATAAAAGGAGCTGCAAATACACATTACACACACACAGCAAATCATTGTTCCATCCTCATTGCCTCAGTGTCTGAATGTTTGTGCAATGTTTAAGTGACATCATAATAAATATACGTGAGAAACTGGCAGCCTGGTTAGTTGCATAAATAAATAAGTATAACTACTTTGGATTTCTTTCACTCACTTCAGTCCTGTAGATGCTGCACATGTTGCTACACCTGAGGCTTCTTTATCATGTGGCTCTTCTTCCAGGAAGATCAGCTCTGAGCTCTGCAGGTCCCGCCCCTTCCCCTCCTGTTCCTCAGTCAGCTGATCGCCTGTGTCAGACTACCACACCCCTCCCAACATTTTGGAAATAAAAAGAGGGATAAAAAGTTGCTGCGCTTATTGCAGCGAAATGACCACACCCATTTGTTTGGCCACACCCCCTAATTTCCATGTTCATTTTACAAAATTTGGCAGGTTATGAAAGTTTGAACATATTTCTGTGGTTTTTCAGTTATTGCAGTTTTGCTAATGATGGTGAATTGCCCTTTAAGCTGTGAGTCTAACTTCTCCCAAGAGACCTGTTATCTTATATTGTTACAATTACTTATTTGCTTATCTCAAAATTGTTACAAAAGTATCTTATCAGCACCTGGAGGCTGTTCTGGGCTCTCTGGCAAAGCTAAGTTAAGATAGAAACTTTGTTTTTCTGTCTATTCAGTGCAGAGAAAAACTGGACTTTCCAGTAGAAACGAGGGACTGCGGGTTGAGCTGTCAAAAGAGGGACTGTCCCTCTAAAAATGGGACAGTTGGGAGGTATGGACTACGTGGGAGCTGCAAGTAAAACAAAGTCACTGCTTTCTATTGCACCATATCACTGTTTCAGTCTTTCAAATCGCCCAGTTTTAAGGATATTTACCCTGCAGGTTTGGGGAGGCTTAGCCTTCATTAAAATACGCCCATAGCTGAGTGCCTATATATTCTGCAAATGCCTCTGTACTGATGTTAGTAACCTGTGGATCATTTGTCTCTGAAGTTATTTTGTTCTGCTTGACTGCAAGAACCTCTTGGCGCCCATTTCTTTATTGGTTAAAGTACGGTAGCCTGTGGGAGTTGTAGTTGCACTACACCGCACCTTCTTTTCTTCCATTTTACGGAGGCCCTGCCTTAAGTGATGGAGTTCAGTGTAACCCATACTCTATTATACTAGCTGGTTAACCCCATTGGCCTGGACAATCCAAATTAGTGCTACATTTTGGCGCCCGACATGGCGCTTGATTCTATGAAGGCTGAGCTACTGTGTCCAGGCCCAGGCGGCAAAGTTTTAGGGGCACACACTGGGGACTCTAAGCTCCCCATGCTTCTGTGCCACGGCCGGCACTAGAACCCTGCAGCTGGGGGGGGGTGGAGGTGATCGGAAGTAGCCAGCACCGGGGCGCCACTTTGTCAAATCCGACCCTGACCGTGGCTTTAAATTTTGTGACAGGCTGCCGGAGCGAGTAGGAAAAGGGCAGTCCGGCGCGTTTTTCTCTTTTTGGCACAAAAAAGTAGTTGGAAATGGGATCGGAGTTTTGGAGGTTCTTTCCCGGGTCTTTCCCATTGGCCCTCAATTGGTCACTCAACAACCTGCATAAGAGTTCTTGGCCGCTATATTGGGGCGAGAACTCGGCACGTTTTCTAATAAGGTGGTGCCCGGATCTGATGTGTCTGCGGCCATCTTGGATTACACACTGGTGGAGATGAATGTGAGCGGCTGCTGTTTGTACACTTCTACCCAGTGCCAGAGGCGATTACCACCACCATGTTCCTGCACATTCACCACCTCATCTCACTAGGGCCAGGCTGCTAAACTGACCCCCTGCTGCGGAGGTTAGTTCCTGAACTATTACTGTCCGACCAGTCCAACGCGTCTTTAACCATAAGATGGCCAATTAAAGTTAGGATGGCTGGTCGGATCCGGAGGCAGTGTCGGACTGGGATGCCAGGGGACCACCAGAAAACCTTAGGCTGAGGGCCCACTTTCCAAACTACTATATCTCCTCTCCTCACTCAACCTCTTTATTCTCCTAGTCTCTTTTCTCGACATACTCGATTCTTCCATTATTAAGCCTCTTTTTGTTCTCATAAAGAAATAGGGAATGACCATGAAATAGGCCAAATGGTTTGAAACAAGAGGCCCACTGATTCCTGGGCCCACCGGGACTTTTCCTGGTATCCAGGTTGGCCAGTCCAACACTGTCTGAAAGTCCCGTCTGGGATGACTCCATTCTCAATTCATGATCCACCCTTGACTGACACTGAGGTACATGTGGAGGAGTCTTTGGGGAGAAAGTGGCACTTGCGGCTGTGAGTTGCCAGGAGGGCTGCACCTCCAACGGGGCCGAGTACAGGAGGGAAGTCAGTAGCCAAAAGAATTTTAAGCACAGTTTGCACATCCCGGAGCAGTCATTGGGCGGATTAAAACTAGCAGGGTCACATTTCCAGCAGGTTATCTTCCTGAAAAAAGCCTGCAGGCGGGGAGGTGGGGACTCCAGGCAGCTGCAGACGATCATGTCAGTGAAGTTCAGAAAATTCAGAAGTTGTGAGAAGTGAGCGTCAGGGAGGAACTGCACGGGTGATTTCTGCACGATCCGACGCACTGCGCAAAAACGCAGGCGTCATGTTGAATGTGACATACGCTGCAACACCACCCGACGTTCCTGTTGCCTACCTTATTTCCATCGCATCCGTTGTGACGCCTGAGTTTTTTGCGCATCGCGTCGGATCGCACCAAAATCACCCGTGGAATTTCTCCCCCAGACTGTCAGTGTTACAGCATCACGTGTGTATCTTATGTACTTGTGTATGATAACATTGTATGTGATAAATCTTCAGTCATGTTTCAACGTAATGTTTGGTATGTTTTAGTAAATATATATGTTTGTGTGTCTAGCCTATGGCTAAGTGCCCCTATGGCACGAAATGCGTAAGGCCTCTGTCGTGATGTTTTTGTTCCAATAAAAGACTTTTTTACTATTTTTGGAGTGTGATCCGGTTTGTGCCAGCCCATTCACTACTTATTATGTGTGTGGGTTCCATTGTTCTAGTGATTCAGCCTGGCCCATTTGATTTCTGGCTGTTTATTATATATTATATTATAATAACCTCATGTTCTTAGAAAGGAGCAGATGAACTGCCCTAGGGGAAATGTGGGACATCAGGCGTGTGAGATCCTGTTGTGTTTCTGGGTGCAGCACTTCTTATCTGATTCAGTTATGTGTCTGTGTGTCTGGCAAATAATAACCGTGGATATCAGGCCCGGACTGGCAATGTGTGGATTTTGGCCAATGCAGTTGCATACCTCTCAACATTCTGGAAATAAAAAGAGGGACAAAAAAGTTGCCGCCCATTTTTGTAGCCACACCCCCTAATTACCATGTTCATTTTGGCAGGTTATGAAAGTTTGAACATATTTCTGTGTTTTTTTCAGTTATTACAGTTTTGCTAATGAAGGTGAATTGCCCTTTAAAGGGGAAGTAAAGTGTAAAATAGAATAAGGCCAGAAATGGTGCATTTTGTATACTAAACATAAACATGAACTTACTGCACCACAAGCCTAATCAAACAAATGATTTATGCTTTCAAAATTGGCCACAGGGAGTCACCATCTTGTAACTTTGTTATACATCTTTGCAAGACCAAGACTGTGCACATGCTCAGTGTAGTCTGGGCTGCTTAGGGATCGCCATAAATGATCAAAACAGCACAAGTCAAATCTGCCAGAAGCCGATACAGCAAGACTGATTAATAATCAGAATATACATTCTACATATACATTATATTATACATTATAGTTTTTGTATTGTTTAATACAAACTTTCTCCAACTCTGCAGAACCAGTGGCTGCAGCAAAATAATCCTCCAAATAGAATCCCAGTTTATCTGTTTAAATCTGGCTCCGTGATCTTTGTCCCTGCAGCTGGAGTTAGAAACAGTAAAGGGGATGTAAAGGCAAAAATAAAATCCAATACAAATCTCAACACAGTCGCCGACTGCTCTACAGGGAAACAAACAAAGCTGCTTGAGTTCTGCATGGCTGGGAAGTAAGGCGGGGGCTCCCCCTGCTGTTCATAAGTATGATTGTTTCCCTGCAGAGCAGTTAGGGACCGTCTGACAATTCCTATCCACAGCAGTAAATGAAGGGAGAATTTCACTGCATACAGTCAGGTTTCTTATAAAAAATAGTGCACATTTTTTAATTAAAGTATATTTTCGAGATAGGTTTCTTTTTCATTAAAGAAAGTAAAAATCTGAATTTATTTTTTTGCCTTTACATGCCCTTTAAGCTGTGAGTCTAGCTTTTCCCAAGAGACCTGTTATCTTATATTGTTACAATTACTTATTTGCTTATCTTGAAATTGTTACAAAATTATCTTATCTGCTGCTGTGGCTGTTCTGGGCTCTCTGCCAAAAGCCAATTAAGTTAGAAACTTTGTTTCTTTTTCTGGCTGTTCAGTGCAGAGAAAAAAATGGGACTTTCCAGTACGAACGAGGGACTGTGTGTTGAGCTGTCAAAAGAGGGAAGAAAAATGGACAGTTGGGAGGTATGGGGGGGCTACTGTAAGATGCCATAGACAATCACTATTTATTGTGCCCCTGTGGGGCTGTTTGATCCTCTGTGTATTTGAAATGCCAGGGACTAATTTAATGCCCAGTCCAGAGCTGCTGTATATTTTCCCTGTAAGCCTGCCCTAGTATATGACTGAGTGTGTGTATACAAATTACACTTCATCTCCAGGCTTTCATTACTGTTTAACATACGTTATACGTAGGGGCAGATTTACTATGGGTCGAATATCGAGGGTTAATTAACCCTCGATATTCGACTAGGAATTGAAATCCTTCGACTTCGAATATCGAAATCGAAGGATTTAGCTCAGAAAATTCGATCGAACGATCGAAGGATTATTCATTCGATCGAACGATTAAATCCTTCGAATCGAACGATTCGAAGGATTTTAATCCAACGATCGAATGAATATCCTTCGATCAAAAAAACTTAGGCAAGCCTATGGGGACCTTCCTCATAGGCTAACATTGACTTCGGTAGCTTTTATCTGCCGAACTAGGGGGTCAAAGTTTTTTTTAAAGAGACAGTACTTCGACTATCGAATGGTCGAATAGTCGAACGGTTTTTAGTTCGAATCCTTCGATAGTCGTAGTCGATGGTTGAAGTAGCCCATTCGATGGTCGAAGTAGCCCAAAAAAAACTTCGAAATTCGAAGTTTTTTAACTTCGAATCCTTCACTCGAATTTAGTGAATCGGCCCCGTAGTGTTTGTTCAGTTAATATTATTGTGCTATTTGCACTACATTTATACTGTATTCTGGGACAATATGCATCAAGGAAAAACTGGGTCATTAATAAACAGTGGTTAAATTTGCACTTGGGCAGTAACCCATGACAACCAAGCAAACTTTAGCTTTTATTGTGGAACTTGCATCTGGCTAAAAAATGCTGAGCACAGATTGGTTTCTATGGGTTACTGCTCAGGAGAACATTTGCCACTGTTCATACATGACCCTGTGTTTATTCTTCTCTTTTTGTGAATTCTAGTGCAATTTGACTATGAAACAAGCAGTTTCCATAACCAGGAATTGGTTCGGGAATCGGCCAGGATTCTGCCTTTTTCAGCAGGATTCAGCCACAACCAAATCCGAACCCTTATTTGCATATGTACATTTTTACAGAGTTATAAAAATAAAATTTTAGTCGTACATGGATGGGACCCGTTATCCGGAAACCCGTTATCCAGAAAGCTCCAAATTATGGAAAGGCCCTCTCCCATAGACTCCATTTTGTCCAAGTAATCCACATTTTTAAAAATGATTTCCTTTTTCTGTGTAATAATAAAACAGTCGCTTGTACTTGATCCCAACTAAGATATAATTAATCCTTATTGGAAGCAAAACCAGCCTATTGGGTTTATTTCATGTTTATATGATTTTATTGTAGACTTAAAGGAGAATTCAACCCTTTTGTAAAAAAAACCCAAACCCCGACCTCAGGTAGGCCCCCCACCCAGGAAATTACCCATACTTTATACTTACCCCTCGGCGCAGATTGTAGCATTGGACTTCACCGCAGCCATCTTCCGGCTCTTTGGCAATTTCCGTCATATTCGGCACATGCGCAATTGTCGCAAACCTCCAAACTGCTCCAACTGCGCATGCGCCGACATGCTGGTCTCCCACTCATCTTGCCGAAGACCCCAAAGATGGCTGTGGTGAAGGCCGATGCCACAATCTGCGCCGAGGGGTAAGTATAAAGCAAACACAAAAAATATCCCATAAAAACTCTATAATAAAGTTAAAAAGCTTTTATTTAACATAGAATTAAAAATGACGCATACAGACTAACCAGTATTCTGCCTTACGCGTTTCATACCCTCTGGTACTTATTAATAAGCATTTAAGTACAAGAGGGTATGAAACGGTTAAGGAAGAAAACTAGTTGGTCTGTATGCCTACTTTTTAATTCTATGTTAAATAAAAGCTAACTTTTTAACTTTATTATAGAGTTTTTTATGGGATATTTTTTGTGTTTGATATATGTGCCCTGTGAATATGGCCCTTTAGACAGGCCTCTAGCCTGCAGTAGACCGGTGCTATATATTTTTTGTAAGTATAAAGCAATACTTGTATGCTTGAGTCAGCTGGATTCCTTCATATAAAAGCGATATAAGGTGCAAGTACCATCAGTGGTCCATCCTCCACCATTGATCCAAAGAAGAAGTTTTCGTACAGCACCAATCAATTTAAAATGCCTTTATTGGTCCATTTTATGGCAAACAGCCTGGTCTGCGACGTTTCAGGCCTTCAAGAGCTTGATAAAAGGCCTGAAGGCCTGAAACGTCGCAGACCAGGCTGTTTGCCATAAAATGTACCAATAAAGGCATTTTAAATTGATTGGTGCTGTACGAATACTTCTTCTTTGTAAGTATAAAGCAGGCATGTTTTAAGTCAGGCCCGGGAGCCAATTGCGGCCCGTATTCAACTTTACACCGGCCCGCAGCCTCCGTCATGAAATGAATAATAATGCAGCCCTCCATGCACAGTGTGATGAGGAATCTCGTAGCCGTAATATTTGGGCACATTAGTGAAATGATCAGCCACTAAGTCTATAGTGCAGCCTGTGTGCTGAAGGGGTTCGCAATAGACACATACCGGCATGTAGTGACGCGCAGCTCTAGCATATTTCTTTAGGGCTGAAGATGTCAATAGAAGTACTGACGTGCCAGTACAGTGAACTAAAGAAGAGCCGCGCTACGTGCCAGTACGTTACCTGCATTAAAACTCTCGGAACAACCTTAAAGGAGCAGTAACATCAAAAAAAAAAGTGTTTTAAAGTAATGAAAATATAATTCAGTGTTGCCCTGCACTGGTAAAACTGCTGTGTTTGCTTAAGAAACACTACTATTGTTTATATAAATAAGCTGCTGTGTAGCAATGGGGGCAGCCATTCAAAGGAGAAAAGGCTCAGATTACACAGCAGGTAGCAGATAAGCTCTGTCTGTCTAATGGTGTTATCTGTTATCCATTAGTTAACCTGTGCCATATAGCCGTTTTTCAATTTCCGCCATTGCTAAACAGCAGCTTGTTTATATGAACTATAGTAGTGTTTCTGTAGCAAACAGATCAGTTTTACCAGTGCAGGGCAACACTACATGATATTTTCGATACTTTTAGGCTAGGGCCACACTAGGCGATAGTGCCGCGATTTGACTCGCGGCGACTTTTCGCCGCAACTTTTAATCCGCAATCGCTGGGGAAACTTTTGCGCTGGCGTCTATGGGGAATCGCGGCGTAAAAACACATGCGGCGATCTTTTTTCTATTGTCGCTCGAAATCGCCTCGCTAGGCGATTTCGAGCGACAATAGAAAAAAGATTGCCGCGTGTGTTTTTACGCTGGCGATTTTTCGAGATTCCCCATAGACGCCAGCGCAAAAGTTTCCCCAGCGATTGCGGATTAAAATTCGCGGCGAAAAGTCGCCGCAAGTCAAATCGCGGCGCTATCGCCTAGTGTGGCCCTAGCCTAAAACACTTTTATTTTTTGTTGTTACTGTTCCTTTAAGAAGAGAAATTCCTGCCATGAATACTGCCTATTTCCTATCAAGTGCCATAGGATCCGGCACCAACCTTTGCTCTGGTTATATAAGAATGGAAATTGAATTTCCCAGCCAGATATAGATGATTATACATATCCCTTTCTGAGCATTTAATGCACCGTATATTTACAGAGAGGGATTGGGGGTAGAGATAGCATTCCTAACAGCTTTCTCATTCACGCTTTTATGCCGGAATAGAATAGAATTTCCGTAAACCTCCTTGTTAAAAAGAAAAAGGCAAGTGCTCAGTGACAGAGTATAAACGCTGCCATAAATCAAAGCCGGGTGACAAGTGAGCCCATTGACTATCACGTGGCTCATTCTCAATGTAATGTGAACAAAGCCGGTGTTGACTGGAGAACTTTCAATCATTTAGTGTTGGAAGCAGTTAAGTACCTTATTTCAACCAGGATTTGTACAACATGATAAGCATTGATAGAATGAAAATTGTATTTGAAATGACATGAAATCCAGACTGATCCTCATGCTGCCCCCGAGAGCTGACGGATAGAAAACCCTCCCCATTCCCTACTCTAAAACTGCTTCTTGCAAGTCACTGTATTCCGTCAATTGCAACTCTGCCTTGATAATACACAGGGACATGGATAGGGCCTTGTTTGTTAAGCCATAAGTGGTCAAGTCAGGTGGTTTGTGGTGCCTATTAATTGTGTCCCCAATTTAATACTCTGCAATGATAAGGCAATAATCCCAGACAACAAATCATGTGTTGATTGTAGGCGGCCAGTTCACATGGTGGCACTCTATTTGACTTGAGTTATAGTAACTCTTGGTTGTCGTTGTCTAGGATTATTGGCATTGTATGTAATTTGAGCTTGCATGTAGTGGATCCCAACCATAAATGACTTGTGGCCATCAAATAGTGATCTGCAATGGTCTCATGTCCAAGAGAGGGGAGGGAGAATTAATGGTTGAGTTGGGGTTCTCCTCTTAATTTTTCTCTGGCTTTGGGATATCTCAGCCTACAAAAAAATCAAAAAATCCCACTACAGACAGGCTGATCCCAGCTAAAGGATAGATCCAACTCCAGCAGCAGCTACTCTATGCATTTAGTGGTAGATCCCATCAGGCCCAGACTGGCAATCTGTGGGTTCGGGCAAATGCCAGAGGAGCTGCTATAAGGTCCCATAGAAAGTCAGTATTTAGTGGGGGCTGTTTGGGCCTCTGTGTACCTGAAATGCCAGGGCTTATTTTAATTCTCAGTCCGGACCTAGATCCCATCATGAGCAAGTGGTCAACTCTAGTTTTTTGCCTTTGAAAATAAATTTCTTATACATTAAGTTTGGAATGGAGGGAGAAATGGTGGTTGAAGGTGAATATAACAACAGTTGGGTTTCTCCTCATCATTTGTTTCTGGCTTTGGGATATCTCAGCCTACAAAAACACAAACATCCCACTACAGAGGGTTGAATCACAGTTAAAGAATGGATCCAACTTACTTCAGTAGCTACAATATGAATTTAGTGCTAGATCCCATCATGAGCGATTGGTCGACTCTAGTTTTTTGCCATTGAAAATAAATTTCTTATACATTAGGTATTCCTTTTCATTACCTTTTAGATCTAAACACCCACCCTAGATATTGGCCATCGGATACAGGATCATGGTACAGGTTGGTGGTTTTTAGCTTTTTATTAGAATTTATTAATATTAGTGAATGGGATCAACTGTATTACATAAGTCTCCAGTGCACACACCACATCATTACTCAGAGTGTTATTAGGGTTCAGCCAAGAGAATGCTGTATATTCTGTCACTATTCATCACATTATTGTTGATTCGGTTTCACCTGGGTGCATATAACAAAGCAAATGCCTGGCACCTATGTTGTAATATATTACTTTGCCTCCTTTCTTGGAATGCTGATTGTTGCAGTTATATTCTCCTTCCTGTAAGAGTTTGTTATTAACTGCTGACACTTTCACAAACTGAGAGTTTAATAATATAACTTCCCAATCAATAGCATTTTGCTTGCCAGCTTCTGTAAATTTCAGGAATCACATAAAACTAAACTGGAAAGATTTTTATTGTCCAACTAGAGGGTTGATTCCTAAAAGTTCTATAGTAACGCTCCTACTTTCTCTACGATCTCGGAAGTTGGTCACATTTCGTAGGGCAGGTTTAGCTGATTTTGACCATACTGGCCAACCATCTGGCAATATATGGCAATTCAGTGGGACTTTCAGTCTTGCAAACTTGATGAATCAAGGATTATCAGACCTGATAGAACATTCCCAGTGCTCTGATGGAAGGAAGTGCAGAGAAGCTACAGTTCTTCTTCAGTTTCTGCGGTTCTGGTCATTCGGACAAACGGTCTGAGTACTAAAGAAGTTGGTCTGCGTATGGTGGCATTCAGTCTGGCACAAGTGTATATCACTTATAGGTAGGGCTATGGCATATGGGGGTGGGAAAACAGGCAGGTTGGGCAGAATAAAAGCGGATGGGGCAGGAAATATGAGGTAAATTGAGTGGACTGGGTAGGGAAACTGGCAGACTCGGCGGGCATGTGCTTACAAGGGGAGATCAGCGCTGGAGATAAAGGAAAGGGAGGGATTTTTAGGGCTAATTTACCAGCAAGTACATTGCCAGTCAGTGTATAAAACTTGTGCCGGCTCTAGCTAGTGATTTATTTTCAAATACGGAGCAGGCAGGAACCCTCCTTATAGGGTTCAATGTCATCCCTTTGCCTTAGTGCAGACTGTATATTGCTTGCATTAGAAGAGTTCATATAGAAGGAAGACAGTCAGGCTGGCATCCCCATCCACAGAAGCTACGGAGACTCCATCCATGTGAAGCGATGGGCACCTTTTTCCATGTGAAGTCACTATGTGCACCACCTCCCCTGTGAAGCTATGGGATTTGCCATCCAAGTGGCTCTTCCCTGAACAATATGGGCTTCTCCTTCCATTTAGAGCTATGGCAACACATTTCATGAAGGTTCATGGGTTCAATGTGAATCTATGTGCACCCCTTTACATAAAAATTTATGGACACCCCCTTCCACATGGAGCTATGGAAACCCCATTCCAAACGACATCCCCTTCCGTTTGGAGTCAACCTTTCAAATAAAGGGTAACTGATCCTGCTCTGTATCTTTTGCTACTGCTGCCCTGTTCCTCGGAGTCTACAATCCTGACCATAAAGCAAGTCAGAGCTGTACATTGTTATTCAAATAGAAGTACTGACATGCGAGTAACAGAAAACATACTCCCCCATTGAAGAACAAAGAGTGACAATCAGTTGTTTTCTAAATGGTCTACTTTCTCATGGCCCTAATATATCATTTTTTTTAATGTAAGTAAAAAGAATGCAGAGTTGTTTCCAACTGTAAAACGAACTGAAGTCCGAGAAGATTTAATGGAAGCAAAGCAATTAAGCTGAGATATATGACTGCGAGTATTGCCTACAGAGGCAGACCCCCCGATTTGTCAATATTTACTGCATATCCGGCCGTATGATTTAAGATTATAGACAAGGAAATGAAAGGCACGCATGGCTTCATTTTATTAAGTGATATCACTCAAACGCAAAGAATCCATAACATTCTGCCCAATGCTGCGCCGAGATTAAGTGGCGCGAGATAATGAGTCATATTTTACTGCCGCTTCAATTACCAAATGTTCATTTCGAGTGGGATTCAGCAGAAATGATAAATAACGGGGGGAAGGTGGGGTGGGGTCAGGATCGTTTTCCAGGAAGAGATGATTGGATCTGTTTTACTGGGATTGTTTTGCTTTATGGCTGGAGATAGTGATGGCGAGGCCGGGACCATGGCGGAACATATTGATGTAGTTGGAGCTACAGAGTAAATCACAATTAATTCTATAAATGTGCAACAATTCCACTGAGTGGGGCTCATTCATGCAGGTGGCACAAAAGTTTTACCTTTGGCCTTGGTAAACAGACAATTTAATCTGGGAATATAGACTTCCCTCCTTTTATCAACCTCACATACCTCCCAACATTTTGGAAATAAAAAATAAAAAAACATTTTTTAACCACACCCATTTTTGGCCACACCTCCTAATGTTCATTTTACAAAATTTGTCAGTTTATGAAAGTTTGAACATATTTCTGTGTTTTTTTTCCAGTTATTACAGTTTTGCTAATGAAGGTGAATTGCCCTTTAAGCTTTGAGTCTTAGTTCTCCCAAGGGAACTCCTTATCTAAATTGTTACAATTACTTATTTGCTTATCTCAAAATTGTTACAAAGTATCTAATCTGCACCTGTTCTGGCTGTTATGGGCTCTCTGCCAAAAGCCAATTAAGTTAGAAACATTGTAGCTCTGGCTGTTCAGTGCAGAGAAAGTTGGGACTTTCCAGTACAAACCCGTGACTGCTTTGAGGTTGAGCTGTCAAAAGCGGGACTGTCCCGCTGAAAACGGGACAGTTGGGAGGTAAGAACTCACCATTACTAGAGATATGCAGTAATACAAAATACGAAATGGAATAACTTGGTGCGTCCACAGGAGCATTGGACAAACAAGTTGCCCCATTTATAGGACAAAAACACTCATGATCTGATCACCTGATCAATGTTTTTGCTCAATAAATGGGGCAATTTTTTTGTCCAGTGGTCCTGTGGGCTATGGAATGTGATTGTTCAGGAGAAGCTTAAAAAGTGAGATTGTGGGGAGATTATGGAAAGCCGTGTAGGGTGACCTTAGGTGGTGTACGGCACAGCACTGACCCAATTTTGCAAAGTGAATGAGAGTTGGGAGAAATAATAATGGACAATAAAAAAGTTAATATGTTGTGGGGTGGTAATTTGTTGGGAATCCCTCCATGAGCCAAAATGGTATACTTCTGCCCTGGGCTGGTGTATCTCTTCTATAATAAAGCACTGGCCAGGGGGTAATTGGCTAGGGAGAGCCAGGCTTCTATGTATTTCCCATCTCTTAAAGTGGTTCTTACCCAAGCCTGGTGCAATTTTGTAGAAGCACCAGCCCAGGGCAAAAGGATAAGCCTGCTTGGATGTGGAGTGTGATTGGCACCCGGTGCTTCACCTTTAACTTTTAGTATATTATAGACTGGGCAATTGTAAGCACCTTTTCAATTGGCCATCATTATTTCTTTTTTATAGTTTTTTTTTAATTATTTGCCTTTTCTACTGACTCTTTCCAGCTTTTAAATGGGGTCCCTGGCCTCATCTAAAACAAACAAATACTCTGTAAAGCTACAAATGTATTGTTATTGCTACTTTTTATTACCCATCCTTCTATTCAGGCCTCTCCTATTCATATTCCAGTCTCTTATATACATCAATGCATGGTTGCTAGGATTATTTGGACCCTAGCAACCAGATAGATGCAAACTGGAGAGCTGCTGAATAAAAAGCTAAATAACTCACAAATAATATAAAATGAAACCCCAATTGCATCTGTTTCTACATCACACTAAGGGGCCGATTCACATATGGTCGAATATCGAGGGTTAATTAACCCTCGATATTCGACTAGGAATTGAAATCCTTCGAATTCGAATATCGAATTCGAAGGATTTAGCGCAGGAAATTCGATCGATCGAAGGATTATTCATTCGATCGAACGATTAAATCCTTCGAAACGAACGATTCGAAGGATTTTAATTCAACGATCGAATGAATATCCTTCGATGAAAAAAACTTAGGCAAGCCTATGGGGACCTTCCCCATAGGCTAACATTGAGTTCGGTAGCTTTTAGCTGCCGAACTAGGGGGTTGAATTTTTTTTTAAAGAGACAGTACTTCGACTATTGAATGGTCGAATAGTCAAACGATTTTTAGTTCGAATCGTTCAATAGTCGTAGTCGAAGGTCGAAGTAGCCCATTCGATGGTCGAAGTAGCCCAAAAAACACTTAGAAACTCGAAGTTTTTTAAATTCGAATCCTTCACTCAAATTCACTCGAATTTAGTGAATCGGCCCCTAAAAGTTAACTCAAAGGTGAACAACCCCTTTAAATGTTAACATATTTCCCAAATAAGTATGGTTTTCTGTGCTGCTGTTTTGTTGATGGTATTTAATTGCAATTGCGGATTTCTATAAATGGACGGCACAATCCAAATAAAAAATATTGACAATATTCTTTTTTAATAGCTGGGAACTGCTGCCATTTATTATAATTATCCTTTGTTTATATAGAGCTTCACATAGATTATACACCATCCCCTTCAGTCCCGGCCCAGCAGAGCTTACAATCTAAACCCTTATCACACTCACACACAATTTAAGATCAATATCATTGGCTTTTTATTCTGACCCTCCCCAATCTGGCAGTGAGTCTGCTGAAGGAAACCTGCAGAGAATTGCAGGAAATTATACACAATACAGTAATAATAATGAATATATTGGCAATGATACACAAGTAAATATCAGGGTATTTAGGAAATGCCATAGAACTAGCTAAGCAAATAAACAGATGGTGCCTGTGTGACTGACACGTGAATTCTGGCAGTTCGATTGCCCCTCGCTCACTGCCGTTATAAATGGTGAATGAACCGCTTGGAGGTAAGTCCCCCAGGGAATGTGTCCTTCCCCCTCTCGGGGAGCCTTCTCATTCGGGTATTAAAGCCATAGGGGGGCTGTACTTACCAACAAATAAAGCAGCCCCCCTGTTATTAATTTTTAAGCAATAAGCAGCTGTTTAAACAGAAATCCTGTACACATCCTGCCCCCCCTGACCTGAAGAGCTCACACTCTACTGTATGCTGCCTGGTGCTCTATATTATGACAAAGATCTGGCACAAGTTTCTAACTTCAGGATGTAGAGAACGTTTTTTCCAAACGAAATCCCCCAGAGGGGTGAAACATTGCTGGAACCTGGAATTTCATTGTACTCACCATTGTATCTTCTGCTCCTCGGCCTTGGGCTGTGATACGTCGATGATATTCCCAGAGTCGCTCAGCGGAACAAGAGGCAAAACGGTTTCTCCTTGGATCTTTTAACGGAGATGAGAAAGCTGATGATTAAGTGCTCAGGGAAAGTTAGTTACAGATTCACATTGGACATGGATAATGTGTAACTGATCTACTCATCCAAAGCCCCAGGGATTCCCTAGTATCCAGGTGTTTATGTACATGAAATGGACCCTTTATCAATGGACTGCGATGATCAGAACTGATAAACAGTCACATCCTTTATAGAGTTGTCTATTGCAAATGAAATGAATGGGATGCTCATGTAAAAATGAACATTAAACATCTTGTAGATATATATAATGGGTCATTTGCTCCTCGTATATCCTCTGTGTCAGTTCTCTGAGCCTACTAGAGCCTACATATTGTCTGTATATAGATATTTATACAAATATACAGTATATTCTGTGCATGACATTTGCTTGTAATTCATTCACCTTGACCTCTCTTCCATCCATTACAGAGTGGGCCCTCATGTGTAAAAGAGTTCTATGTAACACGTGATCTACTGGGGATTGTAGCGGAGTTGTAACATGACGACCAAGCCTGAGGGTCCAGATCTGAAGGTAAAAGGGACTGTGGGCACCGTGTCTTCAAAAATGTGTTACACTCATATCCTAGACTTTGGTGCTTTAGGTGTTTTTGCCCCTCAGTTCTATACCTAGGGATGGGCGAATTTGACCCATTTCGTTTCACCAAAAATTCGCAGCCGGCAAAATGTCACAGACGCCCATTAAAGTCTATGGGAGTCAAAAACATTTTGTCATGCGGTGAAATTGTTTTTGACGTGCGTCTGTTTTTTTTTTGACGCACGACACCATACAAGTCTATGGGCGTAATTTTTTTTCCAACGAAACAAGGCGAAAAAATTCGCCCATCCCTACTTATACCCTGGAGACCATTGAGCGGGTCAAAGTATCATCTAAACTACAGCAGAAAACAAAAAGGTCCAAGAAGCTGTGAAGACTAAGGGGCAGATTTATCACGGGTCAAAGTGAATTCGAGGGAATTTTCAAAGTAAAAAAAATCGAAAATCAAAGTAATTTTTTGGATACTTTGACCATCGAATAGAGTACTACGAGTTCGACTTCGATTGGAAGTAAAATCGTTTGAATATTCGACTATTCGATAATCGAAGTACAGTCTCTTTAGAAAAACTGCACCTTCAATACTTCGCCAAATTAAACCTGCCGAAGTGCGATGTTAGCCTATGGGGATCTTCTAGAGCATTTTTCTAAGTTTTTGGAAGTAAAATCGTTCAATCGATCGCTGAAATTACTTTGACAGCAGGACACCCAAATTCGATGAAAAAAACTTCGAAGCATTTCAATTTGATGGTCGAATTTCAAAGTTCGACCATTGATAAATCTACCCTTAGTGAGGACAAAGATCCTAGATTTTGTTGTTTTGGGTGTTTCAGACCCTTTGTTGACCATGAATTCTAATACCATCGGCATCCTTAGGTGGGTTTTATTATCATCTAAACTGAGAAAGCCAAGGACTCATGAGGGTGTTGGTAAAGACCAGTGAGGATGAATATCTTAGATGGGTGATCCGTATGTTCTTAAGGACCCTGTGTATTAAAAAGACGTTCTAGCAGAACTAGCACTGGCAGACTGACCCTATGTTCCTATACTCTCTACAATAATGTTCATGGAGATATAGGCAAATCCTCCATGTCTTCTTTTTGGATGCCAAGTAACAGGACTCCCATTAAACCCTCAGTTTAACCCAGAAAAAAAATCAGGCCCTTTCCAGCAATTGTTTTGATCGACTGCTTTCAACCTATGAATCCAATTCGGGAGGGGAGGGATGTGAATACACAACATTTACATTTAGAGCTGGGTATATTTTCTAGCTGTCATATTCAATAAAACAGCCCTCGATGTTTAATCGCTGTCCTGGAAACGCACATTATTTCCAAATGGCTTACAGCATCTGCCATCCGGAACCAACACTCCATCACCTTTGGGAAAACTTTCCTAGTCAGTTTGTGCGGCGAATCTCCAGGTATAATCTCTGGGTAATAAAGTTCTAATTACAGGGGATCTAACTGTATCGAGTGCAAAGAACCCTGGGTATAAGAGGTTTTATTACAGAATAGGCAACACATTTCCCCCAGTGACCCCTACCCCGGGGCAGTTTTAGGATCCAGAAGTCTTTTGTAATTGAATAGGGATCATGGCTAAGAAGAAGGAAGCCACTTAATCTAATATAGACATATTTATACAATTTAATTGAGTTCAATCACGCTGCATTTTAAGATTATTCAGTAGGAGGAATAACAGAGTTAACACCATTCCTCAAATTGGACAGTCGAACCCTGTTATGATCCACTTGGGTCCAATCCCAAGAGCATCATCAGATCACAGAGAACAAAAGTAAAACAAGAATCTGACTGGCAATTTGCCTGATTCACTATTTGAACAGATTTTACAATGTAAAACAGCACATTTTCTATAGTACAGTAAATCCCGAGCCAAAAATAGATGAGATTTCTTATATTTAACAAAATAATCTGTTGTGTCAACTTGTGTGGACTGATCCCTTTTAAGGAGATTTGAATGAAAAAAGTCATTCTAAAATGGAAAGTCATATTACAATATACATCCTTCCCATTTCACTGTTAGAACCTTGTTTTGCTGGGAAAAAAGTACAAAAAAGTCAACCTTGTCTTCAGTGTGTGGTTCAACACTAAACCTTGTAATTCTGCTTGATTTTGGGGATTTCACTTAGAACCATCTGACCTGCATTCCTGCTGCCTCTTTGTCCTATTACTGGTTCTGACTGATCTTTGTGGTAATAGTCACCCCTGAACTTGGCATGTGTTTGGACTTGTCTTTGCCAACACCTTGTAGTTACAGTTGCTTCTATTGACTCCTATAGCAACAGTGGGACAATAGTCTCTGGGAAGGGAGTGTGACTGTGGGATAGCAGGTATAGTAGGGAGAGATGGTGCCTATAGTAACAGTGGATAATAGTCTCTGGGAAGGGAGTGTGACTGTGGGATAGCAGGTATAGTAGGGAGAGATGGTGTCTATAGTAACAGTGGATAATAGTCTCTGGGAAGGGAGTGTGACTGTGCGATAGCAGGTATAGTAGGGAGAGATGGTGCCTATAGTAACAGTGGATAATAGTCTCTGGGAAGGGAGTGTGACTGTGGGATAGCAGGTATAGTAGGGAGAGATGGTGCCTATAGTAACAGTGGATAATAGTCTCTGGGAAGGGAGTGTGACTGTGGGATAGCAGGTATAGTAGGGAGAGATGGTGCCTATAGTAACAGTGGATAATAGTCTCTGGGAAGGGAGTGTGACTGTGGGATAGCAGGTATAGTAGGGAGAGATGGTGTCTATAGTAACAGTGGATAATAGTCTCTGGGAAGGGAGTGTGACTGTGGGATAGCAGGTATAGTAGGGAGAGATGGTGTCTATAGTAACAGTGGATAATAGTCTCTGGGAAGGGAGTGTGACTGTGGGATAGCAGGTATAGTAGGGAGAGATGGTGTCTATAGTAACAGTGGATAATAGTCTCTGGGAAGGGAGTGTGACTGTGGGATAGCAGGTATAGTAGGGAGAGATGGTGTCTATAGTAACAGTGGATAATAGTCTCTGGGAAGGGAGTGTGACTGTGGGATAGCAGGTATAGTAGGGAGAGATGGTGCCTATAGTAACAGTGGATAATATTCTCTGGGAAGGGAGTGTGACTGGGGGATAGCAGATATAGTAGGGAGAGATGGTGCCTATAGTAACAGTGGATAATAGTCTCTGGGAAGGGAGTGTGACTGAGGGATAGCAGGTATAGTAGGGAGAGATGGTGTCTATAGTAACAGTGGGATAATAGTCTCTGGGAAGGGAGTGTGACTGTGGGATAGCAGGTATAGTAGGGAGAGATGGTGTCTATAGTAACAGTGGATAATAGTCTCTGGGAAGGGAGTGTGACTGTGGGATAGCAGGTATAGTAGGGAGAGATGGTGTCTATAGTAACAGTGGATAATAGTCTCTGGGAAGGGAGTGTGACTGTGGGATAGCAGGTATAGTAGGGAGAGATGGTGCCTATAGTAACAGTGGATAATATTCTCTGGGAAGGGAGTGTGACTGGGGGATAGCAGATATAGTAGGGAGAGATGGTGCCTATAGTAACAGTGGATAATAGTCTCTGGGAAGGGAGTGTGACTGAGGGATAGCAGGTATAGTAGGGAGAGATGGTGTCTATAGTAACAGTGGGATAATAGTCTCTGGGAAGGGAGTGTGACTGTGGGATAGCAGGTATAGTAGGGAGAGATGGTGTCTATAGTAGTAACCATTAGAGGATGTCTAGGGACACAGTCTTTATTGCCCTGAATTAAATATTTATTTAAAAAACAAAAAACGAATTAAACATTACAGTTTTGCAGTAAGATATTCTTAGTTCTGTTACTACTTCATTAAAGTGAATCTGCTTTGTGCTTCTGGCAATGAGGGACCTTTCAGTATCTTGAGTTGTTTTGCTGATTTCAGATGAAAAGAAATGTTGCTCTTTATTTTGGAAACACAGAAGTGAATGGCAGGACTCAGATTGTAAATAGAAAAACGAGCCCATGCGTCACATGGATTGAACCAAAAGGTCTTTTCAATCAGCTTAAACTGCCTGATACTTTTTCAGTTTGACAAGGCAAAAGATTTATTAACATCAGGCCAAATATATATTGCGCTCAATAAATCCAGGTCAGTGTGGACATAAAATGTTGTACAACTTATAGTTCCCTAGGGCACTTCTCTTGGTTTATTTGTTCAGCCTTGGGCTGAAAACGCGTCGACAATACCATTACTGGCTGACGTATAATGAAGTACTAATTCCTTACACAGTCTTCCTGCTGTATAATGAAGTCCTGGAATTTGAGGTGAAAGACTGTTTGTTCTTATAGATAGTTGTGGAAGCCCATCTTGAAGGTAAATTAGAATGAGATTTGGGAGAACACTTATTTGCTGCTCTCATATTCTTGGAAATAAAGCTGAATTATATATATATATAGCAGGGTGACTGTTACCCCAATGTTTCTATATATCTGTAACCTTGTTATGAGCTAAGGGGGCCCAGTCTGAAGGTCAGTTAGGGGGAGATTTGGGGTGAGTGCTTATTTGTACCCTGGGTACCCCTGGAACTATAGCAGGGTGACACCCCAATGTTTCTATATATCTGTAACCTTGTTATGAGCTAAGGGGGTCCAGTCTGAAGGTCAGTTAGGGGGAGATTTGGGGTGAGTGCTTATTTGTACCCTGAGTACCCCTGGAACTATAGCAGGGTGACACCCCAATGTTTCTATATATCTGTAACCTTGTTATGAGCTAAGGGGGCCCAGTCTGAAGGCCAGTTAGGGGGAGATTTGGGGTGAGTGCTTATTTGTACCCTGGGTACCCCTGGAACTATAGCAGGATGACTGTTACCCCAATGTTTCTATATATCTGTAACCTTGTTATGAGCTAAGGGGGTCCAGTCTGAAGGTCAGTTAGGGGGAGATTTGGGGTGAGTGCTTATTTGTGCCCTGGGTACCCCTGGAACTATAGCAGGATGACTGTTACCCCAATGTTTCTATATATCTGTAACCTTGTTATGAGCTAAGGGGGCCCAGTCTGAAGGTCAGTTAGGGGGAGATTTGGGGCGAGTGCTTATTTGTGCCCTGGGTACCCCTGGAACTATAGCAGGATGACTGTTACCCCAATGTTTCTATATATCTGTAACCTTGTTATGAGCTAAGGGGGCCCAGTCTGAAGGTCAGTTAGGGGGAGATTTGGGGTGAGTGCTTATTTGTGCCCTGGGTACCCGTGGAACTATAGCAGGATGACTGTTACCCCAATGTTTCTATATATCTGTAACCTTGTTATGAGCTAAGGGGGCCCAGTCTGAAGGTCAGTTAGGGGGAGATTTGGGGTGAGTGCTTATTTGTGCCCTGGGTACCCCTGGAACTATAGCAGGGTGACACCCCAATGTTTCTATATATCTGTAACCTTGTTATGAGCTAAGGGGGGCCAGTCTGAAGGTCAGTTAGGGGGAGATTTGGGGTGAGTGCTTATTTGTACCCTGGGTACCCCTGGAACTATAGCAGGATGACTGTTACCCCAATGTTTCTATATATCTGTAACCTTGTTATGAGCTAAGGGGCCCAGTCTGAAGGTCAGTTAGGGGGAGATTTGGGGTGAGTGCTTATTTGTGCCCTGGGTACCCCTGGAACTATAGCAGGGTGACACCCCAATGTTTCTATATATCTGTAACCTTGTTATGAGCTAAGGGGGGCCAGTCTGAAGGCCAATTAGGGGGAGATTTAGGGTGAGTGCTTATTTGTGCCCTGGGTACCCCTGGAACTATAGCAGGGTGACACCCCAATGTTTCTATATATCTGTAACCTTGTTATGAGCTAAGGGGGCCCAGTCTGAAGGTCAGTTAGGGGGAGATTTGGGGTGAGTGATTATTTGTACCCTGGGTACCCCTGGAACTATAGCAGGGTGACACCCCAATGTTTCTATATATCTGTAACCTTGTTATGAGCTAAGGGGGCCCAGTCTGAAGGTCAGTTAGGGGGGGATTTCTGTTATCTTAAATTGTGAAGCTCCAACTCCCAGGACATCTATAGTGGTGCAATAGTGGGAAGTAGTAAGTAACTACATTAGTAGTATTAACAGGAACATACTCAGATTTTCTTGCACAATTTGACAGAAACATTAGAGAACCAATAAATGTCCCCCATGAGTTCACAGTACAACTATTTATACTCCTTGTTATTTGACTCAGTACAAAAAGTGTTTTTATGCAGAAAGTAAGTGTTAGAGCCCCAGAGGGCAACGCGGCACATTCACCCAGAAGGGCTGCAAATAAGAGGGTTAATCAAGTGGACACAAAATGCCCATTATTCCTGCATGGACGGAGCTTTACTTTCCATTTCTTGCAGCGACGCCTTTTGGAGCCGGAGCCTGAGAAAGACAAATATAGACAGTGGTAAAGACGGATCTAGAAATAAAATGTATGCGTTGTACTCAGCAGTCATGATCATGAATTGCCAATATAAGCCACATATTCACTGAGTAGAAATAATTGATTACAAATATCCCCCTCTCTCCCGTTTCAGATGAGATTGCTGAAGGCTGCGCTAAACAGACGCACAGATGAATGGCAGATCTGTGTCACACAATCGTAGGACCCCCCGGCCAATCTCCATTTCTTTAAACATAAATGTGCAGATCCAGAAATGTTTCCACTTGTTGGTGAGACTTTTAATACACAGTACAAGGGATACCGTGAGCCTGGACTTCTGTGTGTTTTATACATAAATACAGAAATGGAGACAGACCCATCTCTGCTAAATATATGTTCTTAAATCAGAAGATCCGTACTGACTGAATGGGCCAAATCAGAGCCCCCCGGAATACTGGGAAAAATCACAGCGGCCCCACTTATTGGCTACGGCTGTGTTGGCCCCTGAAGATCACCAGTTGCTTTGCCGGGCCCCGCTGATAATCCAATGAGTGATGGGCCCTGCCAACTGCTGCCCTCCTGCTGGATCCCTCTGACAGTCACCAAACCACAACACTAGGCCCATTTAAAAAATTAAAGGGGAACTATAGTTGCAATAGTTACCCTTTAAACATGGAACTTTCATTTTTTCTGACTTCTTTCAAGGAATTTCAGATAGCAGGAGAAAGAGCAAAGCAGCTCTATAGAAAAAACCTGTTCCTTCTACTTGTGAAAGTGTGGGTGAATTAATGCTTCCAATCTAATGCTCATTTGTTAATGCTTCAGTCCATTTTCAGCAGTGATCTTACTATTTTATACTATGTGTGGGGTAATTGGAATATTCATCCATTTTTGCAGCAATCTTAGTGTCCTGTCTGGGGTTAATATGCTTATTATTCATTTTCTGCAAGCATCTTACTGGTATGTCTAGGGTTAATGTGCTCGTTGTCCATTTTTGCATTGATCAGACTGCCATGTTTGGAGTTAACGGAGTACTTATCCATTTCTGCAGTAATCAAAGGGGCCCATTCACTTAGCTTGAGTGAAGGAATAGAGGAAAAACAACTTCGAATTTCGAATGTTATTTTTGGCTACTTCGACCATCGAATGGGCTACTTCGACCTTCGACCTTTGAATCGAACAATTCGAACTAAAAATCGTTTGACTATTCGACCATTCGACCATTCGATAGTTGAAGTACTGTCTCTTTAAAAAAAACTTCGACCCCTAGTTCGCCACCTCAAACCTACCGAGGCCAATGTTAGCCTATGGGGAAGGTCCCCATAGCCTTTCCAAGGTTTTCCAAGGATAATCCATTAGATCGATGGATTAAAATCCTTCAAATCGTTCGAACGAATTGCGCTAAATCCTTCGACTTCGATATTCAAAGGATTTCAATTCGGCAGTCGAATATCGAGGGTTAATTAACCCTCGATATTCGACCCTAGGTAAATGTGCCCCTTAGTGACCTGTCTGTGGTTAATATGCTTATTATCCATTTTCTGCAACTATCATATTGGTATGCCAAGGGTTAAGATGCTCATTGGCTCATCTTACTGGTATGACTAGGGTTAATGTGCTCATTGGCCATTTAATGCGCTGATCTGACTGGCATGTTTGGGGTTAAGGGAGTACTTATCCATTTCTGCAGCAATATTACTGCCATGTCTGGGGTTAATATACTTTTTCCGCTTTCCATTTTCCGCAATAATCTTTCTGGTATGCCTAGAGTTAATGTGCTCATTGGCCATTTAATGCACTGAGCTGCCTGGAATATTTGGGGTTAATGGAGTACTCATCCATTTCTGCAACATGTCTTATTGGCCTGTCTGGGGTTCATATGTTTAGTATCTATTATTTGCAGCGGCAGGTGCACTTTTGTGTTTGGTCTGCCCCTGGGGGGAGGTCCTTTGTGGGCCCCAGGCCGACACTGCCCAGTTCCATGATACTACAGACCAGTAATAAATCTTGGGGTTATCAAGGTCCTATTTGGTCTGACAAACATCTGGTATATTTAAAGGTGTTCGGACACTGTTGGCTAAATGGGAAGAGCGAGAGACCTGCTCCCAAGAGCTTACTATCTAATCTATCAGTGCACCTCGGGGGGAACGTCTCTATATAATAATTACTATTTAGAAATGAAGATTGAAGCATTTTCCATAGGGCGAGTAAGGGATACAGAATACAAGGTGTTGGGGCTGCTCAGGTCCCTTCCTGGGGCCCATATTCCAGGAATTACAAAACAGCCGTATCCGGTCGCTTATGTTTTTTGGTTGCCGCTCAGATTTGTATCTAAACACTGTGTTCTGAATGGGAAATGTCACCCAATGTGGGTCCTTCAGTTATTAAGATGCTGATAAATGCAGACAAGCCTTAAATGATGCCGTGCCCAGCGCCTGGTTTGCATTTAACTGGAACATCTCAGCGTCGGCTTAACGAGAAGAGACAAGAAAAGTCTCTCTTTGGGGCAGGAACTGTAACATCGCCGGAAACCCTCGCAAGTGCCAGCGAAATGGCTCAAATGGATGGAATTCAGCCTAAAATTGAATTAATTTGTATCCTATATTTGTGTATAGCGGCTGCCAACCTGCTCCAGGCGCCACATTCATTCTGAGGTTGAACAGATAAGAGTTTAATTTGCTATAAATGAGCTCAGTACTGTACAAGCAGATGGGGAGAGGGAGCAGATTTCTGCAGTCCACGTTTCTCTTGGGGGTTTTGGAATATAGCTGTGCTCACATTATGTTTAAACTCTTCCATTATATGCATTAAGTTCTGATATAGTAAAGTCATAGGATTTCAGCAGAGGGTGGTATATACTCACATAGTAAGTTACCTATAAAAGTAGCGAACAGCAGTTGTGCTTCAGAGCCAAGGGGATGAGTTGTATAGTTACTCAAGGGCATGAGTTGTATAGTTACTCAAGGGCATGAGTTGTATAGTTACTCAAGGGCATGAGTTGTATAGTTACTCAAGGGCATGAGTTGTATAGTTACTCAAAGGCATGAGTTGTATAGTTACTCAAGGGCATGAGTTGTATAGTTACTCAAGGGCATGAGTTGTATAGTTACTCAAAGGGCATGAGTTGTATAGTTACTCAAGGGCATGAGTTGTATAGTTACTCAAAGGCATGAGTTGTATAGTTACTCAAGGGCATGAGTTGTATAGTTACTCAAGGGCATGAGTTGTATAGTTACTCAAGGGCATGAGTTGTATAGTTACTCAAGGGCATGAGCTGTATAGTTACTCAAGGGCATGAGTTGTATAGTTACTCAAGGGCATGAGTTGTATAGTTACTCAAGGGCATGAGTTGTATAGTTACTCAAGGGCATGAGTTGTATAGTTACTCAAGGGCATGAGTTGTATAGTTACTCAAGGGCATGAGTTGTATAGTTACACAAGGGCATGAGTTGTATAGTTACTCAAGGGCATGAGTTGTATTGTTACTCAAGGGCATGAGTTGTATAGTTACTCAAGGGCATGAGTTGTATAGTTACTCAAGGGCATCAGCTTTTAGGCGCAGAACAACAGACAAAGCTCAACCCTCAGGCCTTCATGGTTGATCTGCCATGATCTTAAGGTGCAGATTATTTTTACTACACAGATTTCCTGGAGATGATGTTACTAAACCTTCTCTCAAGAAACTCATGGACACAACGCATAGAACAAAGCTGGGCAACTTCACTGCTTCTGAACTTTAATTGTCATTACTCCCCAGATCAGTATGCTGCTCCTCGATGAAGAGTTACTGAACATGCAGAATCAGATGGAGAATTACAAGGGGAACCGGATGGACAGTTAAGGTGGCCACACACTGAGAGATCCGCTCGTTTAGCACCTTCAGGTGGGCGATGTCGGGCTGATCCGATCGTGGACCCTGGGGCCCAACAATTGGATCATAATGAAGGGCAAACGGGCGGTTGGATTGTGGGGCCGCATCAACGAAGAGATACGGCTGCGATCCAATGGGATTTTTAGTCCTGTCCAATTGACATCTGGCCACTTTTGGTCAGATATACTGTAGATCGGGGAAGCCCCATACATTGGCCAATAAGCTGCCTACACCATCTGTCTGCAACTTTTATCGGCCCATGTATGGCCACCTTTACATGGAGAATCAGATGTGTTTCACAAATGTTTTACAAATGTTTCTAGAAACAGATGCAGCGCTATGTACAAAGTGCAGTTATGTCAGGCAGCAGTGCAACATTTATTGCTATGACCTTTTACTTGTGGAGATAAAAGAGCATTTTCCACATCATGTTATTAAATAAGTTAATGATGAGTTGGGGCAGGATTGGAACAATATTTCACGTTTCCACACCATACACTTGCTCTTAATAGGTTCCCTTGATATACTCACTCTCAGACGTGTTTCCATATTTCTGTATGTTTTACACCTTAGTCAAGTTATATACATTCCCCACTCAGAGTCAGATGTCAGCAGTGCAGAGTCCAGGGAGTCACTGAATTAACAGGGACTGGGGGGCAGAGCTGAAGCCGCTGACTATTTGGGATCCAGGAGAAATAATATGCCCATTCCCTGTGTTGTTCTCATTTATTATAGTCTGTTCTGTTTCCTATTCCTGTGTGAGGAGCCATCCATCTCTGTAACGTCTGCAAGAGCGGCACAATGTGGGGCCCCCGGCTGTACGTCTGTCATGGAAATCACGTGGCAGCTAAATTAAAGGGAGATTTATTGGGCAGATATAAATGGCGCTGCTGTATCCTTGTCACATGTCCATGGCTCGGAGGCAGAGAGAATATAATGGAGAACCTTCAATGGTGCTGGTCAGTGAATAAGGGCCAGAGATGTGGCTGCACAGAACTCATTATTGACTAGAAAGTGATTTATTGAATAGAAAGTGATTTATTAAAGCATATAACTCCCAGCGGGGCAATAGCCTACAATCCAGCGTCAAGAGTTTTTATTGCTAATGCTGAGTGCACCTGTCCTGCTGTCCCTTTAAAGGGATACTGTCATGGGAAAACACAGGCCCGGATTTGCGGCAAGGCCGCATAGGCCCGGGCCTAGGGCGGCAGAAAAATAGGGGCGGCATGCCGCCCAGCCGCATTATGGGGACGCGTGCGTCCCCATTCATTTACAGCAGCTGCGCCGGCGTTTTTTCGCCGGCGCGCTGGTAAAGTGAGGTGGGGTGGGCGCTAGGACCGTGCGGCCGCCTGTTCGGACCGCGCGGCCTAGGGGCGCGCCTCTGTCAAATCCGGCGCTGGGAAAACATGTATTAATAGTGCTGCTCCAGCAGAATTCTGCACTGAAATCCATTTCTCAAAACAGATTTTTTGATATTTAATTTTGAAATCTGACATGGGGCTAGACACAGGCGCAAATTCACTAAGCGCCAAAGCGCCGAATGCTAGCGTCAATTCGCTAGCGTTTGGCATTTTCGGTACTTCGCAAATTCACTAACGAACGCTGGCGTAAATTCGCTAGTATTACTTCGCACACTTACACCAGGAGAATTTTCGCTAGCGATGTAACTACGCAAATTCACTAACTTGCGCAGTGTACTGATCGCTACCTTTTACGCTAGACTTCCTTCGCCACCTCAGACCTGGCGAAGCGCAATAGAGCAGATAGGAATTGTTTCCAAAAAAGTCAAATTTTTTTCTAAGTCCCAAAAAACGCTGGCGTATTTTCTACATGATGGGTGATAGGCTGAAAAAGAGCGAAAATATTTTTGGGGCTCCCCTCCTTCCCCCCTACATTTCCTGACTCATGGCAACTTACCTAGACAGTGGGCACATGTGTAGGGCAAAATAACATTTTTATTTGCTGATTTGAAGGTTTTCTAGGCATTTGTAGTGCTGATACGTGTTCCTCTGAATTTGGCGCCTTATGCAAATGAACCATCACTAGCGAAACTTCGCTTCGCTTGGCGAATTAACGCTAGCGCAACTTCGCAAACTTACGCTACCCCTGTGCGCAACTTCGGATTTTAGTGAATTTGCAGAGCGCTGGCGAAAATACGCCTGGCGAAGTGCGGCGAAGTTGCGCCTGGCGCAACTTCGCATCTTAGTGAATTTGCCCCACAGTGTCAGTTTCCCAGCTGCCCCCAGTCATGTGACTGATAAACTTCAATCACTCTTTACTGCTGTACTGCAAGTTGGAGTGATATCACCCCCTCCCTTCCCCCACCAGCAGCCAAACAACAGAACAATGGGAAGGTAACCAGATAGCAGCTCTCTTACACAATATAATAGGTGCCTGGTAGATGTAAGAACAGCACTCAATAGTAAAATCCAGGTCCCACTGAGACACATTCAGTTACATTGAGTAGGAGAAACAACAGCCTGCCAGAAAGCAGTTCCATCCTAAAGTGCTGGCTCTTTCTGAAATCACATGACCAGGCAAAATGACCTGAGATGCACCTACACACCAATATTACAAAATACACTTGAAAACTAAAAAATGCACCCGGCCACTGATCAGGGTACAATGACATGGGGGAAAGTGCTAAGCACCAGTCATGCCCAAAACTGCATGCCATGGAACACTGGGAGTGCAAATACTGGAAAGCTTCAGTTTGGAACTTGCTGATATGAAATTTGGCACCAAGTATATTTTATTGGAGACTGATCATCTGTTCCCTGTGCTAAAATCAGCCCCGTTAACACTTGTGTGTCTTCTCCATTCATGGTGGATGTCATTGCTTCAAGGCTGTGATTTGAGTTTAGTTCTAATATGCAGTTTAGGTGGGTTTGGACCAAGAGTTCCACTTTTGTCCGGCCAAACACCTAATGTATCAATTCCATTTCCAGTTGGCCACTTTTCAGCCAGTACCATGTAGTGGGCTTCCATCCAATCCTGTTTGGGTTACTTGCACACTGACTTTCTGAACTGGAACCCTACACCTCTATTATGTAATAGTACCAACTGTGCCAAGTCCTGGGTTAATTACAACAAGTACATGAACTATTTCATCCTCATTTCTACTCAATTCCCTTGTAACGGATACACATTCCTAGTGCAGCTTTTATATTCCTACAGCTGCCCCACCATGGGGCAATAACAGCTGAAAGCCTTTGTTTTTCTCCAAGAGCCCATTGCTACACTTTCTCCTTTCTAAGTCCTAAAACAATACAGCAAAGGAGAATTGATGGAGCGTTAATGTCTGCTATATTCTTTCACGACTCAGAACCCGCAGTTCAGAAAGAGACAGGCACAGGTTTCAAGAACCACTGCGTTTAATTTAGCATCGCTCAATGAATGTTTATAGGGAACTTGCTGAGATTTCCATTTTCTTTCAGGCAAAAAGGAGAAAATATTTATAGTAAATAACGAGTCTAAATGACCTGGGAATAAATCATATTAACTGAATAGTAAGGAAAGAACACTCTGGATATAAAACTGACTGCCACACATTAGCAGCTTGGATTTTATCTATTATTCCCCTTTCCAACTCTGCTTTCAGAAAACAGCAATGATTGTTTAACCCCTTCAGTTCATGGAAGGAGGGGAAATGAGATCGAGTGTGGGGTCAGGCATAATGGGCACCTAATGCAGAGTTTACAGAATAGGATTGAATGGTTTAATGCAGCTTAGTTCCATCAACGCGGTCTTATTAGTACAGAGAAATAAGAAATGATAAATTGTTTGTCTATAGGGCTCTACAGCAAATGGCATTGCAATATATCGGAGCACAGGTTTATGGATAAAGGGTCCACACGGAGAGCAGAACAGGTTGGAAAGCTGAGCTTATTCAGGATCAGTTAATAGATCACTAATCTGCACTTTGGAATCAGTAGCTCAATGAACCCCCATCACTTTGCTTGGCCTATATATTAAGTATTTAGGAAGCTCAGCAATTTCATATCTAATGAATCCCCAGATGGTCGTGTTTCCTAATTCCTAAATACCCCACGGGGGCCAAAGAGCAAAGTGTCACTCGCACGAATTAGTGTTTTGTTTCCTCAGCAGATTGTACGTCAGGAGACAACGATGCATTTTATCTGTAAATGTATACATTCAATCATGAAAATCATACAATTTCCCAGCAATGAATCACAGCAAAGCTTTATAGTTCTGCAACTACCTTGTAAGTGAATTGTGCTTAGTACAGGGAATACCTATGCTGCCATAGTTTTATGGGATCTCTCTGTACAGACTATGAGCAAACTTAGGGACTGTTCCTGCTGAATTGTGCTTAGTACAGGGAATACCTATGTACCATAGTTTTATGGGATCTCTCTGTACAGACTATGAGCAAACTTAGGGGCTGTTCCTGCTGAATTGTGCTTAGTATAGGGAATACCTATGCTGCCATAGTTTTATGGGATCTCTCTGTACAGACTATGAGCAAACTTAGGGACTGTTCCTGCTGAATTGTGCTTAGTACAGGGAATACCTATGCTGCCATAGTTTTATGGGATCTCTCTGTACAGACTATGAGCAAACTTAGGGGCTGTTCCTGCTGAATTGTGCTTAGTACAGGGAATACCTATGCTGCCATAGTTTTATGGGATCTCTCTGTACAGACTATGAGCAAACTTAGGGGACTGTTCCTGCTGAATTGTGCTTAGTACAGGGAATACCTATGCTGCCATAGTTTTATGGGATCTCTCTTTACAGACTATGAGCAAACTTAGGGGGACTGTTCCTGCTGAATTGTGCTTAGTACAGGGAATACCTATGTGCCATAGTTTTATGGGATCTCTCTGTACAGACTATGAGCAAACTTAGGGACTGTTCCTGCTGAATTGTGCTTAGTAAAGGGAATACCGTATATACCCGAGTATAAGCCGAGTTTTTCAGCATCCAAAATGTGCTGAAAAAGTCTACCTCGGCTTATACTAGGGTCAGCGGTACCCGACCCGAGTAGCTGAGATTGCAGTCACTTTTAATCATTCCTATACCAACAGTACACTTGGGGAGAAACTGCAATATCCCACAATGCCCTATGTTGGTTATATGAAAGAATAGCTCTAGAAACTCTCTGTTTGTTTAGGATAGGAGCTGCAGTATTAACGTGGTGTGACATCACTTCCTGCCTGAGTCTCTCCCTGCTCTGGGCTCAGATTACAGTAGAGAAGGGAGGGGGAGAGGAGCAAACTGAGCATGCACTTGCCCAGGTCAATGAGGTTTAAGCTGAAGGCAGGAAGTCTGATACAGAAGCCCATGAGTACACAATAGAAGAAAAGAAATGCAGTGTTTCTTTTGAAAGGGGACTCAGAGCAGCACTACTTTGTGGGTTTACTGGTATATTTAGATGGACCTTTCTGATAAGGCTTACTTAGTTTTAACCTTTCCTTCTCCTTTAAGTGGGGTCCCTTTGCTTCCAATAATGTTACATTACATAAGGGGACTAGACAGGGCTGCCCCCTCTCGCCCTTACTGTTTATATTAGCAATAGAACCCCTAGCGGCGTTAATACGACATGACTCTAATATTTCGGGAATTTCCATAGGACCTCAGGAGCATAAACAGATGTTGTTCGCAGATGATATGCTGGCGATTGTTACTAAACTGTTGTCTTCCTTGCCCCACCTGTTTAATATACTTGACAAATTTGGTGACCTTTCCGGTTTAAAAGTGAACCCGACAAAAACTGAAGCCCTATCGTTAGGAATCTCCCCACAGCATAAAAAATTAATACAACTTAATTTTGACCTGCAATGGAATGATAAATATCTACATTATTTAGGGTTGAATATAACAACCAAACTAGAAGGGTTATACCGAGTAAACTATCCCCGACTTTGGAAAGAAATTGATTCAACACTTATTAAATGGTCCAAATTGCGATTATCCTGGTTTGGTAGAATAAATGCGGTTAAAATGGATCTTCTCCCCAAAATGTTATATTATTTTCGGGTGTTGCCAGTAGAGATTCCAACGCAACATTTAATAATGGTGCAGAAAAAAATTATGAAATTTATGTGGGGCAATAAGAAGGCTAGGTTGGCCCATAAGACGGTTTCAAATGTGAAAGGGAAAGGAGGCCTTAGTGTTCCTAATATAACATTTTATTATCAAGCAGCCCAGATTATGCCTATAATTCATTTCTACCGCCCCATGCTTCCATTATGGGTACAAATCGAAGCAGACCGTATTAAACCATTGACTCCTGCCGTTTTACCGTGGCTTTCTAAGCAAGAAAGGCCTCTTTCTACTACCCCAATAGTGAAAATGGCATTAGCAGTGTGGGTCCAGGTTCGGAAAAAAATAGCTTTGAGTTCCTCTTGTTTTCCTGCAATGCCCATATGTGCCAACCCTGCTTTCCCCCCGGGCTTACAACGCTTTGACTTTGAATGGTGGCAGGATCATAACTTGAGCTTTATACACCAATTTATAGGACTCCAAGGTATTAGAAAATGGGACTCACTTAAAGAACAGAGTAACATCCCGGCAAATGAATATTTTCGGTATATGCAAATTTATCATTACCTTAAGGATGTGTTTAGAAACTCTACCAATATAGGAACTCTAACCCCTTGGGAACATGTATGTTTGAAGTTTGTATAAGGAGATAGTAAGACTGTCTAACTCTTCCCCTCCTTCTTATACCAAGCAATGGGAAAAAGACTTCAATACCATCATAAACGAGGAAGAATGGCAGCAAATCTGGATAAATACTGCTAAGAGTTCTATTAACATTTTGGCACAAGAAACTTTATATAAAGTAGTAAGTAGATGGTATTTGGTCCCTGCCAAATTGCATACACATTGTCCAAACTGTAACCCTCTCTGTTTCAGAACTTGTGGGAATAGAGGGACAATGTTGCATACCTGGTGGGAATGCAGGGAAGCTGCAAGACTCTGGTCTAGAGTATTTACTTTAATTGACTCAATCACAGGGATTAAACTTCGGAAAGATCCCATCCAGGTACTTCTTAATAAACCACTCCCAGGCGCAAATTCACTAAGCGCCGAACGCTAGCGTCAATTCGCTACCGTTTGGCATTTTCGGTACTTCGCAAATTCACTAACGAACGCTGGCGTAAATTCGCTAGTGTTACTTCGCACACTTACGCCAGGCGAATTTTCGCTAGCGATGTAACTAGGCAAATTCACTAACTTGCGCAGTGTACTGAACGCTACCTTTTACGCTAGACTTCCTTCGCCACCTCAGACCTGGCGAAGCGCAATAGAGTAGATAGGGATTGTTTCCAAAAAAGTCAAATTTTTTTCTAAGTCCCAAAAAACGCTGGCGTGTTTTCTACATGATGGGTGATAGGCTGAAAAAGATCGAAATTTTTTTTGGGGCTCCCCTCCTTCCCCCCTACATTTCCTGACTCATGGCAACTTACCTAGACAGTGGGCACATGTGTAGGGCAAAATAACATTTTTATTTTCTGATTTGAAGGTTTTCTAGGCATTTGTAGTGCAGATACGTGTTCCTCCATTGAAATTTGAATTTCGCGCCGTATGCAAATTAACCATCGCTAGCGAAACTTCGCTTCACTTGGCGAATTAACGCTAGCGCAACTTCGCAAACTAACACTACCCCTGTGCGCAACTTCGGATTTTAGTGAATTTGCGGAGCGCTGGCGAAAATACGCCTGGCAAAGTGCGGCGAAGTTGCGCCTGGCGCAACTTCGCATCTTAGTGAATTTGCCCCCCAGTGTCTGATAAATATCTCCGTAAATTGATTCAATTTATTTTCATTGCAGCAAAGCAAACTATAGCTTCTTCCTGGAAAACACGTTCACTTCCCATATCCATGTTCCGTGCCAAAATGAACTGGATTATGGTTAATGAATATTAAGTATTATTTCAGACAAATACAATATTTATATGAAAATCTGGACCCCTTGGATTAGATATACCAGTCATTGATGGATGTAGCTGTTAATTGCAACAGACGGGAGAGCCCTTAATTATAACAAGGATGGAACCCTGGGACGAAATACTGCATATAAGGAGACACTTATTATTACATGACATCATTTACACGGAGACGAATACAAAGTAATAAATGACACTGCACATTGTTAAGCAAGTTTATTTTTTTATTGATAAGAATATGTCATTATGTTTATTTACATGTCAATGTGGCACTGTAGCTTTCTGTAATATGTTTTCATATAATGTAATAATTCTCCTCTGTGTGTGAGAACATATGCATTTTATAAAGAAAAATTGCAATGGCTTGTCAATATTGATTGATAATAAAAAAAAAAGTTTTGAAAGAAAGAATAACAGTGACTGCAATATCACACAGCGCCCTCTGTTGGTTATATGAAAGAATAACAGTGCGCCCTCTGTTGGTTAT
This sequence comes from Xenopus petersii, assembly GCA_038501925.1. Taxonomy (NCBI): domain Eukaryota; kingdom Metazoa; phylum Chordata; class Amphibia; order Anura; family Pipidae; genus Xenopus; species Xenopus petersii. The sequence goes on from CM076680.1 coordinate 5,017,826, forward strand.
ATGAAAGATTAACAGTGACTGCAATATCACACAGCGCCATCTGTTGGTTATATGGAAGAATAACAGTGACTGCAATATCACACAGCGCCCTCTGTTGGTTATATGAAAGATTTACAGTGATGGCAATATCACACAGCACCCTCTGCACATGGTAGTGGGACGGTGGGACAATGCACACAGTAATCCGTTTGGCAATTCCATGTCACCATCAACTTTACAAAGAAGTCCGGTTGATCGCTGGGGGGGGGTCGCTTTGGCAGAATGTGCGCTGCTGGGAGATAGGGCTGTAGTTGTGTCTAGGCTTATACTAGAGTCAATACGTTTTCCCAGTTTTCGTAGGTAAAATTAGGTACCTCGGCTTATACTCTGGTCGGCTTATGCTGCCATAGTTTTATGGGATCTCTCTGTACAGACTATGAGCAAACTTAGGGACTGTTCCTGCTGAATTGTGCTTAGTACAGGGAATACCTATGCTGCCATAGTTTTATGGGATCTCTCTGTACAGACTATGAACAAACTTAGGGACTGTTCCTGCTGAATTGTGCTTAGTACAGGGGAAATGCCTATGCTGCCATAGTGTTGTATGTAAATTGTACAGGCTATAGACTAGTGCAGGGTATTAACACACTAAAGGACAGCTATAGGAGTGATATTATGGTGTCAGGACAGCCTTATGGAGATGTATACAAGTGTGAAACTGCCTGCAGAACTTCATACAAAAATAGAAATAAAACACTGGGAAATAAATATATTTATAGATTCACTTCCAGCTATTGTCATTCAGTGTATGAAGGGGAAATGGGAAAACGTTTAATGTAACGGAACAGACAATATATTCATAGTTCTATGTAACTCAGTGTATAATAATACAATTACTCGCTCTGCTGTATTGCTGGAATTAATGATCCATGGTGAGCTGTAATGATAGAATCGTTGTTGGCACCATAAAGCAATTGACACGGTTCTCATGGTGTCATAAGATTTTACATTTACTTGGTTCTTATTAAAGGTCACTTCCTTCTAATTAATAGATCATTAGAATTAATTGCTGTGTATTCCGATTTGTCAGCATTCAGGGTTGGACTTCAGTTTGTATTTTTTCCTCCTTCACAACTAGATGTCTGTTTTTAAAATGCCCTGGAAGCACCCAGTGACTGAGAGACAAATAAAATGCAACAGGTCCACGTCCAGCCCTTCAGTTTTCCTGTGTAAGAACTAAAACCATTGTATTCTGTAAGCATGTGCCCTAGTGTGTGGCTGCCCCCATGGCTACACTGCAGCTTCTGTATATAAAGGTAACAGATAGAGGCAATCTAACCCCAATTAAAGCCATTTGCTGGGAACAAGGACCCAGAAAGTCATCACTGTGATGTTGGGTATTTTTGGAATAATAAATACAATGAATTGTCATGAATCAGAATCAGATGAAACATGAGCACATGGGGCTGAGCAGCTGATGATATTAGCCCTTTATTGAATTGATCAATATTATATCTCTGTAAAAGCTTTTCCTTTCCACCCAGCAGCAGCTCTGGTACCATTCATGATATGAAGACCAATAATATTGACCCAACAGAATTCTTGCTCTGATGGTACCCTCTTACCAGCGTTTGTGGCTGTGGTTGCACATAAAGAAATTATGGGTCCCATTTAGTCAGATGGTTCAGAGTCCATGTACAGAGAGTAGGAAAGGCCAAAAGGGATAAATTGTCAGGGGGCCTATCGGCTCCCAGCGGGAGTAGTCTGGACCAAGGAGGAAGCTTAGAGGTTAAAGTATCAATAAGGGATCAGGAGTTATCGTCGTCAATTCCAGGCACAAGATCAGTAGGCAGGCAGAAGAGTAGCAATATCCAAGTTCAGGCAAGGTCAAGAAGTTCAGGAGGAAACACTGAGGAAACACACAGGAAATCCTATTATCGGCCATTGAACCTGTGATGGTGACCTGGCAGGTGATGTCATTGCCACTACCCCTTTGATAGTATCTGAGGTATTTTCCTCTAGACATGGTAGGCAAGTCATGGACAACTGGATCTGCCAAGATTTGTGACTACTGTTTGACCTGAGGTCAGTGTTTACTAAACTGTTGGGCTGGGCCCCTTTGTGGGGGTTGGAGCAGTGGCAGGAGGACTCTGCCTGAAGGCCACTTATGTTGAGAATTGAAGACAATGGTCATCATTTGCTTTCCTAGATACAAAGCTTGAAGATCACTTGAGGTCAACATGCATTTGCTGTCCTACATATTCTTGAAACTATTCTTGATACACCAGTATTTTCTTTTATCTGTACTAACTTCGTTACCAAAGACTGGACCTTCAAATGGGATTTGCCATGAAAACGTTTTACACCCATTGCCTTAAGAAGCTATTGGCCCCACTTAGTTATGTGGTTCTGTACAAAGGTACAAAGACATAAAAAAGATACGGGGCTAGAAACAATATATTTAATCAAATATTCAAGAAGTAATGAGAAGAGTTCAAGGAGGATGCATGGACAAAATGGTTGGAACTGGGGGAAAACCTCATCCTATAGAACAATTATTTGTGATTTAGATAAGGGCCACTGATCATTAATCTGCTAGTTGAGGACCCCATACATGGGGAGATATAAGCTGCCAATAGATTAAGTCAGCAGCTTATTAAGCAGTGTATGGGGGCCTCCATTGGACTTCCCCGATCAATATCTGAGCAAAGATGTTGATTGGGTGAGTTTAAAATTCCCACCAGGTCAAGGACCTCATCGGTTTGTTCATATGATCCTCAATCCTACCGCCCTTATTCTTTTCGTTGTGATCCGATCATTGGGCCCTATCGTGGGCATATTTGGGAGAGATCTGCTTCTCTGGTGACATCGCCAAACGAGCGGATCTCCATATGTATGGCCAGCTTTAGACTCCCATTGCAGGAATTAAACATATTTCCAATGATACAGAAAATTCAGCAATCTATTTTTAAAAAATCATTTAAATGATATGTTTTCAGGTTGAAGGCATCCTATATTTGGCCAAGTGAAGTCATCTATCATAATTGTCACCTAAAATAAAGCCAAATGTGTAGACAGTACGATGATGATGATGTTTTGTTTATACTTTTGGAAGTTGGGGAAATATTGGAGGCCTTTGACTTGTTTAATTTCTCTAATTAGATTCCTACAGTATGTGTGCTAACGAGATTAGATTTCAGGAGCTGTTGTAGGATTTTAATTAGAACCCCAGAGCATCTTTTAAATCCTCTCCTTTGTTTTGTTGACAGAAGCAGATAAAGCCGGGGAGTGCAGCCGAGGAATTCACTTATGCTAATTAGCTTTATATGTAATCACTTAATGTCAACAGCATCTTTCTGTTTGAAATAGAAACTCTCGTCTTCATCCATCGCGGTAAATGAGAGAAATGGATGAATATTTGGTTCTATATTCTGTAACTAGTGATAGCGTTATCATAAGAAGAGCAGTGAAGGAATGTTGCTGCCTCAGTCTCTGTTGCACTGGAATAATTTGTTTGATGGATCCAGAGGTGCTGATTCGGCTGTTAAATGGACCCAGTCATGTGAGGCAGAAGAAAGGTCTTGCTGACATTTTTAGAAACAATACATATGCATGCTTAGGCATCATTTTTCATAGAATGTGGGATTTATCCCAACAAACCTGTAAAGTCAGCAGTACATGTAACGAGCAATCATAAAGAGAAAAGGGATGATCATATTGTTTGTATGTATCTTAAGAGGAAGCACCATGTTAGCCATGTATGACCAAATTCATGCCTGTCTTATTGGATATCCCAAGAGTCATCAGCTGCAACCAGCTTGGAACTAGTTTGCAGTTGAATTGGGAAGAGTATTAATCCACCGAAAAAGTTTTTGTCATTGATACAAAGTGTGCTACAACTGTTTGGGAGAACCAGGATTGACTTTAAGCTGGCCATAGATGTTGAGATTTCTAAAAGGTCCGATCCTCATCGTGAGACCACGATTTTCTCGGAACGATAGTATGAATTGACCATCAACTAAAAACCAATTTGCCAGGAAAACAAAGGGGAGCTGCCTGCTTGGCCCTGCAAACATAGAAAGATTTTTTGACCTGGCCGATCAATTTTCTGACAGCTGTCGCCGAAAAATCGTAAGATGTACAATCGTTCGAATCCCACTAACCGCAAGATAATTTTGAAGGATTGGTCGGACTTCCCTAAAATCGGTCGTTGGGCAAGAAGAATTGTCGCGTCTATGGGGAGCCTTAGACTGAGCTAGGGCTTGATAAATAGAAACAATGTCCAAGGTATGCCCGGACACAATGTTAGAATGGCTGACATGGTCCTTGGTCTTGGCCAGTGTAATGTGGTCTTTCAACACAAAGAGCCAAGACATCAACATTGTCCTATTTGACCCAAAACAATTGTCTCAGAACAAGCCAACAGTTTGGTGGTTCAAATGATGCAGAATAGGATTTGAATTAGTAAAGTCATGCCATGTTCAATGTGCAAAAAAATGATGCAGATCATACTGTGTATAAGAATTGCACTGTAATAAAAGAAAATTTCAAAAATTGACTAATGAATATGCAATTTTGCTCTACTTTGGTATACCATGCAAGTTGCTGCAGGTTTTGGTGTGCCAATGTTCCAGTGCCAAAAAGACACTCAAGTGTGTACAACTGTATATAGACATCACATGCAATGGGACTGTGTCATCCTGGCTTGTGATAATCCAGGGAACCCTTGCTCCTGTGGGCCCTGCATTTATACCTTGTGCTGCATGGATAAAACCAGACTGACCCGCAGATTTAGTCTAGTAGAGTATAGAGTATACACTGGGATGGCAACATTCTGCTACTGAATCATTTTGCATTGTCAAGTCAGCACATTGGGATCTATTATTTAATACACACTTGGAGGTTCTGTACGACAAACTGCCCTTTAATAAACCAACCTCAAAAACTAGACTGGAGTCTCCCGAGAGCTGGTTTCAGAAAGGGCAAAATCAACTTATTTATAACTTTAACAGTCAGAGTTATCAGCTCCATATTTGGTTTTTTACTCTGGAAGCAGAGAAAAAACTGTCAGCATTGGATTGGGCCAGAAGGACACTGGTAAAAAAACAGGTGGGCTCTGCCGGCAAGACTTGCTCCCCGGGCAGTTCCACTACCTCCCCTCCCCCAAATCGCCTTGCATCTTGAAATAAAAAAAGTTATCTTCAGGGTGGGGGGATTGTGGAGGGGGGTTGCTGCTGGTGAGGGGGGCCCCAGAACACTAGTCTGACCCATGTGTTGTGTTACATGTACATGTGAGAATGTGAGGGCATAAACTGGTAATGAAGAAGACTGGCCAATGAGGCCATGCACTGTAGAAGGGTAGGGCAGTCAAACCCTTGGGGCTAAAAATACTTCTAAAAGTGTACAACAGCTAGGCAGGATGGAATCATTTAACACAGGGGTGCCCAGACCTTAGCTATGTGGGTTGTACTTTTAAAAATGAATTTGAAATAAAATTGTAGACTGTCAGGGGGCCTACCGGCTCCCAGCCGGGAGAGGTCAGGACCAAGGAGGAAGCTTTAGGGTAAAGAGTCCAAATTCGCAGTACAGGAGGGTTCAGGTAAAGACGTAATCCAATTTCAGGCAAGAGTTCAAAGGCAGGCAGAAAGAATACAGAATCGAAGTCCAGGCAGGGTTCAAAGTAGAATAATCAATCAAACAGGAATAATAGAGCACCCAGGAACTTTCAGCAAACAAGTCTTATACTTGGGCATTGAACCGGCATCCTTTTATTTGAATTTGGTGCCAGTTTGTGACATCATTGCACTGGTGCCAATCCGTGACGTCATTGCGCCGGACTACCCATGTGGACCTCATGGGCGTCGCCATCTTTGATCCTTCGCCGCCGCCTGGGGAAGACGCATCTCTGTGCGCTCCAGGCAGCGGTACTGACATGGACAACAAAGAACTGAAGATCTGCTGGTTTAGGCACCAAAAGTTGAATTATACGGTGCTCAATCAATATTGCTGTTCCAACACTCATGAGGTCAACTGATTGTATAGGCACAATGAAAAGACACTGCATATGGAACACTTGGGCATCTCTGCAATGTTCTAATAGTACGATGGAATAGCTGGGTTTGTATTGAATCGTGTTACCGTGTAGGTGACTCAACAGTAACCTGAGCTGCACAGAACTACTAGTGACAGCACTCATTATGCATAGCAATATCTGAATAAAGGAACCATCTGCATTTTTTTTTTGTAAAAAAAGCACTTCAAAGATTAGATTACAAATGTGGTCAGAAGGCTTGATGTCCCCTTCAGATGCCACACAAGAACTTCAGTACATCTCTGGTCAACACCAAGTACCAGGAGCATCAGGGAAAAGTCATGTATCTGTCACCGCATAGGATGTGAAATAGGATGTGAACACTGGAGACAAAGTCTAAACATGTCAAGTTTCCTTTTGCAGAGAGAGAAAGAAAGTCATCCATAATTTATCACTGACACGTTCATGTTTTATTGAGTAAGTGATCCAGACCAAAGGCTGAATCAGAAAATGAATGGAAACCCAAAATAGTGGAAAAATACTCGAAGTAGATTTTAGATAGATGTTTGGGACTCAGGTTTCTATTGGCACTGGATATACCTGGAGATGCCTTCAAAAGGGCCACTGGACCCTCACATGAATTCTTCTCTATAACACAAGAAGCAGAGTTTATGCAAGAAACTATTATTAAAGTTATGTCTTTCTCGCATTATTTTACCTAAATGCTGAAAATTTTTTTTGTCTTGGTAACTTTTTGTCCAAAAGTCAATGGGCATTTTTTCTCAACTTTTTTTTCCAGAATCCAGTATTACTACTGTTGGTTTGCCCCATTGCACAGTATCTACACAATTATCAATATGAGTAGATCTCATAGAAGTAGATCTCTCCTAAGTGAGCATATATTAAATAGTAACTTCTTTTGTTGGGACTGGTTGATTCAACCCATGTGGGAGGTAGCCATGCTTTCCCTTTTATATTGCCATCTGCATGCAAGATGCCTCTTTCGCATATAATCCTCAGCAGCCTATCAGAGTAATCATGTTAGGTCATGTAGCTGTAATCATTGTTTGGCTAATTACAATGTAAATAAGTAAAGAAATGCCGACAGATGCCATACCTTGTCTCATCCAGTCATTTCAATAATCCATCTCTCTGCTTTCTGCCTGACCTTTCTTCTGACTCATGTCCACAATGCATAATTACCGACTGCCTCCCGTAATATTATTTTAATGTGTACAACATACTCTAATACTTTCATTTATTCACTAAAATGTAGCATGTTGAGCAATGCACTGCAACCAGTTCTGTGGTCACTTGAGCTAGAGGTATCGAGCTGCCCCCTTAGGGTACTCCAAGGTAGATGATATATGGGGTAAAACTATATTTTCAAGATACCCCTGAGACTAGGATGTTATTGTTGTCATATATTCTAAAAAAAAGATATGCCCCAAAGTCAAAGTATTTACCCAATGGCACATACTACTAAAAAAGTATATTATTATGATAATGGTTCATTTACATGAAGCAGGGTTTTACACATGAGCTGTTTTACTCAGTATCTTTTAATAGAGACCTACATTGTTTGGGGGGTATAGTTTTCCTTTAAAGGGATCGCATTTGAGATTATGTTCTAGTGATCCCCTACCAGTGGCTCGTGAGCAACATGTTGCTCACCAACCCCTTCCATGTTGCCCCCAATGGCTTATTTTTGAATCACCGACTTGGAGGTGAGTTGTGGTTGCTTATAAACCAGCTGTACTGCCAAACAGAGCCTCCTGTAGGCTCCCAGTCCACACAGGGGCTATTAAATGACCAATCACAGCCATTATTTTGCCCCATCCAGGAACATTTGTCATGCTTGTGTTGCTCCACAAACCTTTTTGCATCTGAATGTTGCCTCTGGGTATAAAAAAGGTTGGGAACCCTCATTCTAAAATGTGGCATTATAAGCAGGAATCAGCATGACTTTGTGGGGGGACAGAGCATGTCAGACAAACGAAATAGATTTATACAATGTAGTAAAAGGGAACTTGGACATTGAGGTTGCAGTAGATGTGACATACCGGTTGGTAGTCTATGGTGCATTCTCTGATAGGAGTACAGTCAAGAGAGGAGAGGGTAATGCCTTCACTATGCAAAGTGCTGGTTCGGACCCATCTAGAGTATGGAATGCAGTTTTTATTTTTTTATGAGCATGTGAGGCTGATTGCCTGCCCATGTTGTATCAAGAGCAAGGCTCATGTGCTTGTGCATCGTGGACTCCATACACATAGAATTCCCTACTTGTTGGGATTCACCCACCACCCTGTTGTGCAGAAAAGCAAATATTTACACACACACACAGCCTATAACTAATTAGAGATAGCACTGCCTTTACTATTAATCTCTGCCAGTTGGAATCCCAGAACCAGACCACAAAATCACATGTTTATATTTTCCCGTTTTTTTTTATCTCTCTTCTGCAGCTCCTGGGCCTGATGTGGTGCAAGGACCTCCAACCCTCTACCGCCATTTCATTCCTATCATAGAATTACAGAAAACAGCTCTATCAATAACAGCTTACAAGAAAATGAACTGTATCCCAGATATGGCTTGTGAGTTATAGAAAAAAAATATATATATATATATGTGCTGAAGTGTCCAAAATGCAGGGCCAGATTTGCTGTCGCTGCACATTGTATTCACCCAGTGGAAGATGGAGAATCTTGGGGTTATGTAAGTCAGCGTAATGGCTTGTCCTGTGAATGATTACTTTTATCTCTCAAATTGCTTTGTAAGGACGGAGACCAGCGGAGCATCACCAGAGAAGCATCCGGCAAAGTCCAGGGCCGTGCGGAATGCAGAAGAAGCAAAGTCGGCACAAACAGGAGACACGTTGGAACCTTTCGCCTACATTGAAGCTGAACCGACATCATTAGAAAGGAACGACCTCGCCGGCAACAAATACAAATAATGGATTCGTGTGGGAATGAGTTTCTGCCAAACAAGACACGAGCACTTATACAAATTATATAAACTCATTTTGTTTTAGTATTTTGGTGTTCGAACCTCCATCTGAAGAGCGACATTTAGCTCATAATAATGGAACAGATCTGCAGAGCTGATATAAAAGAGCTTCCAGTTGTCATTAAAGCGGTTATTCACCTTCCAAACACTTTTTTGAGTTTTGAGACTTTTTTCAATGAAGTTCCATTTTTGAATTTTTTTTTTTTTTTACTGTTTTTACTAAATTGAAATTAAAGTGTCATGTTTGTGTCTCTGGTGTGTGAGTTGGGCAGCTCATTGATCTGGGTGCAAATTCTGTTACAATTGACAATTCCATTAGTTGATCCATTTCTCAATAGGATCTATGGGGAATATAAACAATTGTATTAATTCTAACAGCTGCCTTTGAATATTCTAAAAAAAAAAACAAGAATGTGCCAGTGCATTAAACTCTTTTAGATATAGAAGGAATGTGCTTTAAAAAGTTGTGTTTCTGGTTACTTTATTGAAAATTTCTGAAAAAATCCTACAAGTCCCGCCCATCTGTTCCACATCCCGCTGCCTCCTTTCCCACGCTGTGCAGGGGAGCTGACGGCACTCAGCTCACTGCACTGTAGGACAGGAACCAATCAGCAGCTAGTAGGACCTGATAAGGAACTGAAGCCTGTCTTTGCTTGTGTGACTGCAGGGCTGTGATTGGTTGTCCAATCCTACTGTGCTTCTGATAGGGACCATTAGGACACGCCCACCCCTCATTTGAAACATAGACAGGGATCAGAGAGCTCCAATAAAGGGGCCATTTTTAAAGATAATATACATTTTTAGAGCAACGTGAACCCAGCACCATATAGCATACATCATTGCCTACACCTTTATGTGTCTATATGTCTCCTTTAATGAAACTCCATAATTTTGTTCAGCATGGACAAAGATAAGAAATGGATCAACTAAATGTATTAATTGAGAATAGTTCACAGGGTCGGCGACCCCCCCTCCCAGAGCCGCTTCAAAAAGGACATAAGTTTAAACTTAAAAAAAAAAAACAACACAAATAAACGAAAGAAACTAATTGAAAAAAGTATTTATTTCTTATTAATGTCTGAAACCAACTAAACTGGAAAAAAAAGTGTTGGAAGCTGAAAAACCCCTTTAACAGTTAATTTGTCCCTGATTGGCTGGACAAGGCAAGATATTGCATTAACAGTAATGCAGAGGGGGAATTGTTCCTTTAAGAAAACTCGTTTGAAATATCGATTAGGGCAATTCATTTCTGACAAGCTTTGCAGCCTAAAACAAAATATCCGAAGGCCAAAAGTATGAAGGAAATTAATTTATCATTTTCATTATCTGTAACCCCCTCTGGAGGGAGCCGGGTGCTTATTATTCATTTAGTCTATTAATTATCTTCCCATTTTTATTATGAAGCTATAGTGTAAGATAACGCCGGGGAGATGAACTCAAAGCGTGAGCAGAATTCAGATAAAAGCGACAAGTGTTTCCCTGTGGGTCGGGAATGATCCAATGTAACTAACAGACTATTTTACCAAACAACATATCTGTGTCGACTCTTTAATCCTGGCATTTGGCAAATAAAAGCAGAATATTAAGCACAACTGGTACACGTATAGGATCTGTTATCCGGAAAACTGTTAAATAATCTGATTTCCTTTTTCTGTATAATAATAAAACAGTCGCTTGTACTTGATCCCAACTAAGATATAATTAATCCTTATTGGAAGCAAAAACAGTCTATTGGGTTTATTTAACGTTTACATGATTTTCTAAGGTATGAAGATCCAAATTACGGAAAAATCTGTTATCTAGAAAACCCCAGGTCTCGAGCATCCTGGATAACAGGTCCCATACCTGTAGCTTTTCAACTTCTCAAAAGTGTCTTCATAGTATCTTATACTAAGAGTTCTAGTACAGGCATGGGATCTATTATCCGGAAACATTTACAAACTTAACATAACATATGCTGATCCAAATTATGGAAAGACCCCTTATCCGGAAAACCCCAGGTCCTGATCATTCTGGATAACAGGTCCCATACCTGTATATTAAATCCTCAATATAAACCACACAGTGGAGGTTTTCAGACTTAGGCTGGCAAAAGCATTGAGAAGTGCAAATGCCGCAAACCTACTTGTAATTCCACCCACATTCAATGCAACATATACAGTTTCATTAATGTTCAGAATTTCATACAAATATTGGACCCAGAATTTTATGTCTATATGGCCCCAGCAATATGTGAAAGGTTGGCCCCAGCAATACAAGGAAGGTTGACCCCGGCAATATAAGAACGATTGGACCGGCAATATAAGAACAAATGCCCCCAAGAATACATGTCACAGCAGTCTAAGCAATATACAATATGACACAGTGACCCCAGCATTTGATAACACAGTTGTTATATATAGTGAATAAAGTCTTGTAAGATATAAGGATATTATAAGTAGCCAAGGAGTTCCATGACCATATAAAAACACGAGACCGAAGGCCGAGGTCATGGAACGCCGAGGTGACTTCTAATATACTCATATTTTGCAACAGTGGTTATATTATTTAAAGGGATCCTGTCATCGGAAAACATGTTTTTTTTTTCAAAACACATCAATTATTGAGAAGAAAAAAGCCTGCCAGAAAGCATTTCTCTCCTAAAGTGCAGACACAAGTCACATGACTTGGGGCAGCTGGGAAATTGACAATATGTCTAGCCCCATGTCAGATTTCAAAATTGAATATAAAAAAATCTGTTTGCTCTTTTGAGAAATGGATTTCAGTGCAGAATTCTGCTGGAGCAGCACTATTTAGGGGCCGATTCATGAAGCTCGAGTGAAGGATTCGAATTAAAAAAACTTTGAATTTCTAAGTGTTTTTTGGGCTACTTCAACCATCGAATGGGCTACTTCGACCTTCGACTACTACTTCGACTTCGAATCGAACGATTCTAACTAAAAATCGTTCGACTATACGACCATTCGATAGTCGAAGTACTGTCTCTTTAAGAAAAACTTCGACCCCCTACTTCGGCAGCTAAAAGCTACCGAAGTCAATGTTAGCCTATGGGGTAGGTCCCCATAGGCTTGCCTGAGATTTTTTGATCGAAGGATATTCCTTCGATCGTTGGATTAAAATCCTTTGAATCGTTTGATTCGAAGGATTTAATCGTTCGATCGAAGGAATAATCCTTCGATCGTTTGATCGCAGGATTTGCGCTAAATCGTTCGACTTCGATATTCGAAGTCGAACGATTTTAGTTCCCAGTCGAATATCGAGGGTTAATTAACCCTCGATATTCGACCCATAGTGAATCGGCCCCTAACTGATGCGATTTGACAGTATCCCTTTAATATAATACACTTTAGTTTCAGTGTGTCATGTGACAGTAATGACATCACTAAGCTCTGATTATAACCGATTGCATCATTACGCACCGTTTATAAGGATGTAACATAAAGGATATTCATGCCTCTTGTGTATTATATATTTATATACACACACATGGGTGTCCGCAGAAAATGTTCCAGGGTGGGGCAAGGAGGCATCTGTGGGCGGGCCTGTGAGATAGGTGGGTGTGTCACTGCCATCAGGGGGTGGAGCTATGCCACGGCGATCAGCTGATCGCCGGGTCAATCAAGGGAATCCTGCACAGTTTCCCTAATTTGAAAAACCATCCAGGAAGTTTTGACCCGGGCAACCCTTCAAAATACTTGTTGTCTGACAAGTGGCAACCCTAGTTCACACAAAGATGGCAAAGTTCATGTATAAATACCCCCAGAACTCACAAACAGATGGCACGGGGGCAAGTAATTGTATAAATACCCCCAGAACTCACAAGTACAAGGCTGCAGACTGCAATAGATAGGGCTTTCCTTCCTTCGTTTTCTCCCGCGCTGCAATCTGTGCTACTGGCCAATCAGATGCTCCCTGGCTGCTCTCTCGTGACAAGGGAGGGGGGAGCGAGCACCTAGGGAAGGAGCTAAAAGAAAACTCTGCTGCACAGAAGACAAATCTTTGAGGGATTGCGACAGAAACCACAGTAAGCTGGGGCCAATGCACGAACAGGTGGAAACTTAAGTGCACAGTCCCGGGGGGGGGGGGCACTGTCCCCTCTTGCCCCCCTCTGTGGACGCCCATGTAACACACACACAACACAATAGCCCTGATGACATATGCCACAGTGGTCCCAGCACATACCTCCCAACTGTCCCTTTTTCGGAGGGACAGTCCCTCTTTTGACAGCTCAACCCGCAGTCCCTCATTTATACTGGAAAGTCCCTCTTTTCTCTGCACTGAACAGCCAGAAAAAGAAACAAAGTTTCTCACTTAATTAGCAGAGAGCCCAGAACAGCTAACAGGTGCAAATAAGATACTTTGTAACAATTTTGAGACACAAAAACACAGTTTAGATAAGGAGAAATATATTCAAACTTTCATAACCTGCCAAATTTTGTAAAACAAACATGGTAATTAGGGGGTGTGGCCACAGAAAGGGGTGTGGTCAAAACATTGTTGTGCTATGTGTGGAAAAAAAAATTTTGTCCCTCTTTTTACTTCCAAAATGTTGGGAGGTATGCCAGCAATTTATATCATATTGATTCCAATGATATATCATGCAGTGTCCCCAGCAAAGTATGTCAACCAATAATTCCATAAGACAGTGACGTCAGGAATATATGACCCAGGAGTATCCCAATATTTTATGACCGAAGTGACCTTAGCAATATGACACAGTGACACCAGCAATATTTTACAAAGTGACTCCAGTATTTCATTACATATTGACTCCAGTATTTCATTACATAGTGGCTCTAGTATTTTATTACATATTGACTCCAGAATTTCATTACAAAGTGACTCCAGTATTGCATTACATAGTGAATCCAGTATTTCATTACAATGTGACTCCAGTATTTCATTACATAGTGACTCTAGTATTTCATTAAAAAGTGGCTCCAGTATTTCATTACAAAGTGACTCCAGTATTTCATTACATATTGACTCCAGTATTTCATTACATCGCGACTCCAGTATTTCATTACATATTGACTCCAGTATTTCATTACAAAGTGATTCCAGTATTTCATGACATTGTGACTCCAGTATTTCATTAAATAGTGGCTCCAGTATTTCATTACATAGTGACTCCAGTATTTCATTACATAGCAGCTCCAGTATTTCATTACATAGTGACTCCAGTATTTCATTACATAGTGACTCCAGTATTTCATTACAAAGTTACTCCAGTATTTCATTACATAGTGACTTCAGTATTTCATTAAAAAGTGGCTCCAGTATTTCATTACAAAGTGACTCCAGTATTTCATTACATAGTGACTCCGGTATGGGACCCGTTATCCAGAATGCCCAGGACCTGGGGATTTCCGGATAAGGGACTTTTCTGTGATTTGGATCTCCATAACTCAAGTCTAATTTAAACATTAAATCAACCCAATAGGATTATTTTGCTTTCAATAAGGATTAATTATATTTTATGTAACCCTTTCGAAACCCCTCCTGTCGATCTAACACTCCACGTCTGGCGCTTACCTGATGGCACAGGACAAACCTGAGCCCCTCTGCAGTGGTATTGGGAGAGACTGGTACTTACTAGCGCAGTGCCTCCACTTAGTGGGATCCAGGAATGCACCTATGGGTGGCCCCACTAGGAATACAGTAATAATTCCCACACAATATTAGTTAAACTGAATAAATGTTTTGCCCATCGGCAGCTCTCTAGTCTCTCTCTGTGTCCACCATGTGGTTCTCTCTGCCAGGTTTTCCTCTTCTGTCAGTATCTGTGACTTCCTCTTCCTGCCAGCCAGTCACTAGCTGCTGTGTCACTGAGAGCACTGAACAGCTGGTTGCTAGGTAACAGCTTACAGCACACAGACCCAGGCTCTATGCTTGATCTCTTACAGGGATAAGTGCAATGGTTTTGCACTAATTCCCTAAGTTTAGTTAGAATAAACTTCAAGGTACAGGTATGGAACCTGTTATCCAGAATGCTCATCACCTGGGGTTTCCAGGATAATGGATCTCCCCTTCCCTTTGGCGATCTCCCCTGCCCTCCCCTCTGGCGTTTTCCCCTCCCTCTCCCTTCCCCTCTGGTGATCTCCCCTCCCTTCCCCTCCGGCACTCTTCCCTCCGGCTTTATTACTCTCCCTCTCCCCTCCCCTCTGGTGATCCCCCCTGCCCTCCCCTAAAGGTTTTCCCTCTCCCTTCCCCTCCGGCGCTCTCCCCTCTGGCTTTTTCTCCTCCCTCTCCCCTCCCCTCTGGTGATTTCCTCTCCGGTTCTTTCCCCTCCCTCTCCCTTCCCCTCTGGCGATCTCCCCTCCGGCTTTTTCCCCTCCTTCTCCCCTCCCCTCTGGTGATCTCCCCTGCCCTCCCTCTCCCTTCCCCTCTGGCAGTCTCCCCTTCGACTTTTCCCCCCTCCCCTCTGGTTATCTCTCCTACCCACCCCTCCAGATTTTCCCTCTCCCTTCCCCTCCGGCGCTCTCCCCTCCGGCTTTTTCTCCTTCCTCCCTCTCCTCTCCCCTCTGGCGATCTCTCCTGCCCCCCCCCTCCGGGGCTTTCCTGGACAGCACTGATCTACAGAGTGATATTCTGAGACAATTTGCAATTGGTTTTCATGTTTTATTATTTGTGGTTTTTGAGTTTTTTAGCTTTTTATTCAGCAGCTCTCCAGTTTGCAATTTCAGCCACCTGGTTGCTAGGGTCCAAATTCCCCTAGCAACCATGCACTGATTTGAATAAAAGACTGGAATATGAATAGGAGAGGCCTGAATAGAAAGATGAGTAATAAAAAGTAGCAACAACAATACATTTGTAGCCTTACAGAGCATTTGTTTTTTTGATTTTGAAAAGCTGAAAAGAAAAACGATTAAAACAATATAAAAAACATTTAATGAAGACCAATCAAAAAGTTGTTTAGAATTGGCCATAATGTTCTATAACATACTAAAGGTTATAGAACTAGTACTAAAAGGGGGCACATGGGCATGGATTATAGTCAGTGCATCAGGGTTATCTGCAATGGAATAACCAATGTTGGGTTGGAATGCTGTGCCCAATGTCAGATACAAATGGGTCGATGCAGAACCACACTGGGAGCAGAATACGAAATCAAATCCTTGTGTTGCACTCTCTCTACAGAACCCGCATGGAATTTCACTACATTGTGCTTAATTAACCAAGCAAATGATTCATGTTTAATTCTTTTCATATCGCACCCTGTGAATAAGAACAGAATAAATGCGACTTTAATCTTCAGATCAATGACTCAGGCTCCAGTGTAGCTCAGATGTTCAGAAGGACAAACCAGTCTGGGAAGGGACAATTCTTGCCTTAAACCTGCTATTAGGGCTCTATTCATCAGACATAAAAGGGTCCCTGAAACTTAGATTCTCACTCATGACTTCTGATAAACCCAAACAAGTCAAAAAAGACACAGATCAAAGGCAAAGTTCTAATGAGAATGTGTTTCCCTGTGGGCAGCTGAGAGTTAAACCTACAAGTTCCCTTTGGATAAACCGCTGAGAACTTTCAATGTATTGAACTGATTTATGTTGCACAATTATTATATTACTATCCATTTGCCACCTGCTATGCAGGGTCACATTTACTCTATATTAGTTTTAGTCTTTCCAGTAAAGCACAGAATTCTGCTGCAAAATAATATGATATTTCTTTGCACAAGGAACTCAAAGTCCTTGGTATAAAAATGACCTTTCTCCAGTGATAACT
Organism: Xenopus petersii; assembly: GCA_038501925.1. Taxonomy (NCBI): domain Eukaryota; kingdom Metazoa; phylum Chordata; class Amphibia; order Anura; family Pipidae; genus Xenopus; species Xenopus petersii. The sequence goes on from CM076680.1 coordinate 5,034,573, forward strand.
CCCAGTGCCCCTTGGGTTGGTCACACATAGAACGTGTGTTACATGCCGGATACCTTTGGAGTTTGATACTTAACCCAAGTTCTATATATGAGCAACCCAAAGGGCATTGGGAATATTACAGCTGATATATAAAATGGTAGTTGGAAATATAAGAGTGTGTAGCTGCTGCAGAACAGTTGCGAGGCAGAAATAAATATATATATATATTTATTTTTCGTGCATGGGATATTGATGGAGAGCCATTAGATTGAGTCAGCGCCACTTCATTATAAGGGATATTATATTGTAGCTTTTATATGTACAAATGGGCATCTGTCTGAGCAGAAGGGTCCATTGTGCATTGTGCTTGGGAAACTTGCAATTTGAAGGGTTTTTATGTTTTCTTTTGTTATTATTGCGAAGGGCCCTCGGTTTGTGCCGCAAATAACGCACCGAGCGCTGGAGCCGGATCTGAAAAAGCAATTTCTTTCAAGTATCAATCCGAGCGACTTCAATCAGTGCCTTTCCCTCAGGTGATAGAATGTTAAATGAGTATTTATGGGTTTTTTCCAAACAGAAGTTTCCTTTACTAAAAGGCCGTTTGGAAGGTGGAGCGTTGGTGCAGATTTCTTGTGTTTCTCTGCAGAAATGAGAATCCAACGGAGTTTTTAGCTCAACTCGGGCTGATTAGCAACAAAAATGGGGATGGGGAGACTCCCTAGAACTGAATGTCTGTATCAGGAATGTCCCTGCGTTACTTATTTATCACAAATATTTCCTTTTAGTACTTTATGTACCATAGGTGATCTTTTGTTTTTTTATATTTACAATAAAGGGTACATTATCCCTTATAATACATGAGTGATACTCAGAGTTCCCTGTATAACTCAGCCTGCAGCCTTGTGCCTTTATATGGTCACAGAACAACCCCTCAGTGACTTCTAATATCCTTATCATTTACAGTAGGGGGTACATTATCCCTTATAATACATGAGTGATACTCAGAGTTCCCTGTATAACTCAGCCTGCAGCCTTGTGTCTTTATATGGTCACAGAACAACCCCTCAGTGACTTCTAATATCCTTATCATTTACAGTAGGGGGTACATTATCCCTTATAATACATGAGTGATACTCAGAGTTCCCTGTATAACTCACCCTGCAGCCTTGTACCTTTATATGGTCACAGAACAACCCCTCAGTGACTTCTAATATCCTTATCATGTACAGTAGGGTGGTACATATGTCTCTATATTATTTTGTGTAATAGATGTTTTTGGCTTTTGCCCCACTGATGTATGTATAAATATAGTCCATGGATAGAAAACGACCATAGATTACAAAAAAATCTAACAGTTTTATTCTCTGCATTTGCACCTACAAACCTTTTGGATTTTTTCTGTAAGCTATGGCTGTGAGTGTTTTCCTTATAGTTTACAGTAGGGGGTACATCATTCCCTATTAAGTGTGTATAGTTAACCATACAGTGTATAAGAGATCTGCACCTGTATTATATACTCATTGGAAAGGTACACGTGATGCCTGTGGCTGTCTATATTGTCATTGGGGCCCTCTGGTATATATATATATATATATATATATATATATATGTGCACAGTATATAGTATTAGTCCAATATTGTAACTTGGAGGACCCACCAATAGAGTTTTATAGAACTGCATTCGATTCTAATTTCTCTGAAATATAGAAGAGGGCACATACAAAGATGGCAAGTACCCTGGAATAAGTGATACAAGTATGGGACCTGTTATCCAGAATGCTCGGGACCTGAGGTTTTCCAGATAATGGATCTATCCGTAATTTGGATCTTCATACCTTAAGTCTACTAGAAAATCATGAAAACATGAAATAAACCCAATAGGCTGGTTTTGCTCCCAATAAGGATTAATTATATCTTAGTTGGGATCAAGTACAAGCGACTTTATTATTACATTTGGATAATTTGGATAAAATTGAGGAAGACGGCCTTACCATAATTCAGAGCTTTCTGGATAATGGGTTTCCAGATAATGGAAATATGATTTTTATATATATATATATACACAGTATAAAAAATGTATAGGCAGAATGTTTGAAAATACCCAAAAGTTAGAGGAATGTTATCTGGCGATATATTTCAACGTTTCTTTCTTGTGTAACAAAGTTCTGGCTCGGTAACTCTATGGGCGTTATTTATCAAAATCCGAATTGTTCTCATGATTTAAATAAAAAAAAAGTCAGACCAAAGTAGAATCTACGATTTACCCTTATTTATCTTTAAAAAAAAAAATAAAAATCTGATCTGGAAAAACCACAATTTTTTTCAGATTGTCACATGAAAACCACAACTGTTTTTCGCATTGCTGCGAGAACGCCCAAAAACTCCGAATTTTTTGTGAAATCGGCAGAAAAGCCTAAATGTTTGGATAATTGTTTGGACCTCTGCCATTGGGTTCTACAGGACCACTACAGGTTAAAGATGGAGTATTTTTGGATTCTGAATTTTTGCAGCCTCGGGGTATAATAAATCTCAAAAAATTTTAGTTTTTTTCCCAACTAAAAATTCAGATTTTATAGTAAAAAAAAAAAAAACTAGAACTTTTCAAGTTTTAACCATTTGGACTTGAATAAATAACTCCCTATGTTATTATTCTGTATTTCTGTATTCCATGTACAGAGACTATTCACCAATACATAGTGAATGTGCAAGGATTACACTGCTACATGTGAGACACCAGCTATTCTATGTAACAATCACAATCCTCTTTTTATTTCAGCTTCTGATATAAATACACTGAATTAATTTCCCATAAAATATCACCTGCTTTTATAATATTCCAAAGTGTTATGAAGATCCTTCTGATATGAGCCGTCCCCAGGCTGTAGGAGCAACAGATTGAGTTCAGCATGTGATGTTCAGTAGATAAAGTAACTTGAGGGGGAGACACGGGATCCCTGAGTCTTATCTGCCAAACCCTCCTCCTTCTCACTCATTTTGCTAAATCAAATCTTTCAAATGAGATGTGATGTCGATTAAAGTGAGAAACTCTGTGCCCAGTCACAGACAAGTACAATAAATTGTAGAGTAGTGACTCCTTAGCAAAAAACTTACCTTCAGCTTAAATAACCACAAGGAATTCACATTTTATTTTAAAACTTAAAATGTTTTACATTTAAATCTTTCACATACGTTATATGTTAATAGTAAAAAAATGAAGCAGGAAGGGGTGGGACCTTTACTATCAGAGGGGGGTCAGCTGGTTGATGAAAACAAAATAAAAGCGCAGATTCTGAACTCATATTTTTCATCTGTCTCCACAAATGAGGAACCAGTAAGTGAAGGTTTCCTTCTTAACAGTCCCAATTCTAGTAATACAACTAATGATGCATGGTTCACACATGAGGAAATTCAAAAGAGACTAGAACATGTTAAGATTAACAAAGGTCCAGGGCCAGATGGTATTCATCCCAGGGTAATTAGCGAGCTTAGCTCTGTGATTGCCAAACCTCTTTACTTAATTTTTCAGGATTCCATTTTTAATGATTCATAGTGCAGAGGGACTGGCGAATTGCTAATTTGGTGCCTCTATTCAAAAACAGGATCCCGTTCTCAGCCTCAAAACTATAAGCCAGTTAGTCTGACGTCAGTGGTAGGAAAGCTACTGGACTTCATAACAAATCATAATACTATGAGTTTGTGCCAGCATGGTTTTATGCATAATAGATCTTGCCAGACTAACTTAATTTCTTTTTATGAGAAGGTAAGTAGAGACCTCGATTCTGGGATGGCAGTGGATGTGATGTACTTAGATTTTGCTAAAGCATTTGATACAGTGTCACACAGAAGGTTACTGGTTAAATGAAAGAATAATGGCCTGGAACATAGTATTTGTACCTGGATAGAGAACTGGCTAAAAGATAGACTACAAAGAGTGGTGGTAAATGGAACATTTTCTAATTGGACCATTGTTGTTAGTGGAGTACCGCAGGGCTCTGTACTAGGTCCCTTGCTTTTCAACTTGTTTATTAATGACCTGGAGGTGGCCATTGAAAGTACTGTTTCTATTTGTGCAGATGAGACTAAATTGTGCAGAACTATAGGTTCCATGCAGGATGCTGCCACTTTGCACAGTGATTTGTCTAAACTGGAAAACTGGGCAGCAAACTGGAAAATGAGGTTCAATGTTGATAAATGCAGGTTATGCACTTTGGCAAAAATAATATAAATGCAAGTTATACACTAAATGGCAGTGTGTTGGGAGTTTCCTTAAGGGCTAGTCCAAACGGGGAGATAGCCACGCGTTTGCGGTCGCGGCGACAAAGCGTCGCGACAGTCGCCGCGACCGGCGCAGGCGACAGTTTTGTATGGGCGCCTATGTAAAAACGCCTGTGCTAACCACACGAGGCGATTTGCTTTTCAACAGTCGCCTGAAAAAGCCTGGCGAGGCATTTTCAGGCGACTGTTGAAAAGCGCATCGCCTCGTGTGGTTAGCACAGGCGTTTTTACATAGGCGCCCATACAAAACTGTCGCTGCGCCGGTCGCGGCGACTGTCGCAGCGCTTTGTCGCCGCGACCGCAAACGCGCGGCTATCTCCCCGTGTGGAATAGCCCTAAATGAGAAGGATCTTGGGGTGTTTGTAGATAACAAGTTGTCTAATTCTGGGCAGTGTCATTCTGTGGCTACTAAAGCAAATAAAGTTCTTGTATAAAAAAGGGCATTAACTCAAGGGATGAAACATAATTGTGTCTCTTTATAGGTCCCTGGTGAGGCCTCATCTGGAGTATGGGGGCAGTTTTGGACTCCAGTCCTTAAGAGGGATATAAATGAGCTGGAGAGAGTGCAGAGACTAAGTGCAACTAAACTGGTTAGAGGGAGGGAAGAGTTAAATTATGAGGGGAGACTGACAAGGTTGGGGTTGTTTTCTCTGGAAAAAAGGCGCTTGTGAGGGGACATGATTAGACTTTACAAGTACATTAGAGGACATTATAGACAAATAGCAGGGGACCTTTTTACCCATAAAGAGAATCACGTACCAGAGGCCCCTCCCCTTCAGACTAGAGGAAAAGAAGTTTCATTTAAAGGAACAGAGTAGGGGGTTCATCACAGTGAGGACAGTGAGGTTGGGGAATGCACTGCCGGGTGATGATTCAGTTAATGACTATAAGAGGGACTTGGATGATTTCTTGGACAGACATAATACAAAGGCTATTGTGATACTAAACTCTATAGTTAGTATAGATATGGGTATATATCATTTATGTGACAGTAGGGAGGGGTGTGTGTATGGGGCTGGGTTTTCATTTGGAGGGGTTGGACTTGATGGACTTTGTCTTTTTTCAACCTCATTTAACTATGTAACTATGTAACTATATAACATACAAAGCAAAATAGTATGTTAACTTACATTTAATAAAACAGAAATAACTAGGGAGATACCAAATCCATTATTTTAGGATTCTGATGAATCGCGAGTCCTGGCCCTAAATTGTATATGTAAATTAGGGCAAAGTCAGACTGGGAAAAACCCGGTAGGCTCATGGCCCTATTGGGTGCCACCGGCTGTACATCTAAACTTAGGGCAGAGACACACACTGCTATTGTGGGAGATTAGTCGCCAGCGACAAATCACTTCTTCTTCGTGCGACTAATCTCCCCGAACTGCCTTCCCGCCGGCTAGAATGGAAATCGCCAGCAGGATGGTACTCGGACCACTTCAGCTTTCCGAAGTCACCCGAAGTTTCCTCAAGAGGCAACTTTGGACGACCTCGGAAAATGAAGCGATCTGTGTGCACCCTAACTAGCACCCTTACTTAATGGCACCCTTACTAAATAGCACCCTTACTTAATGGAACCCTTACTAAATGGCACCCTTACTAAATGGCCCTCTTATTAAATGGCCCCCTTACTAAATGGCCCCCTTACTAACTGGCACCTTTACTAAATGGCACTCTTACTAAATGGCCCCCTTACTAACTGGCACCCTTACTAAATGGCATCCTTACAACTGGCACCTTTACTAAATGGCACTCTTACTGAATGGCGCCCTTACTAAATGGCACCCTTACAACATGCACCCATACTAAATGGCCCCTTACTAACTGGCACCCTTCCTAAATGGCATCCTTACAACTGGCACCTTTACTAAATGGCACCCTTACTAAATGGCACACTTACTAACTGGCACCCTTACTAAATTTCACCCTTACTAATTGGTACCCTTACTAAATGGCCCCCTTAATAACTGGCACCCTTACAACTGTCACCTTTACTAAATGGCACCCTTATTAAATGGCACCCTTACTAAATGGCATTTTTTGCCCAGCAATTATCTACATAAATAACTTCTGAGAGAGAGAAAAGTTTCCATTTAGAACGAGTGTAGAAGTTGCTCCGGTGCTGTGTCGCTGTCACATTAAATAATGAATAATTATTTTCTCATTGTCTTTGTTCCTAATAATAAAAAGCGTTTCCTTCCCGTCCTGCTCAGGAAGCGAAATTCATATAATACCTGTCACACGGCTGTATCTTGCAGGGGTTCCGCCGCTCTTCTGTGAAACTCTTCCAGACGTTTGTTTGGGGATCAGGTGACTATTTAACATTCTGTATCCTGCTAAATGCACAAATAGCTGCGTGTGATTAATAATATGGCAAAATATGTTATTCTTTGTATAGCGGCATTGCCCTCAGAAGTGCAAGCTCTTATGATCTTCCCCCATATCCACCAATGCAAATGCCAACCTGGAGACTAAGGGGTGTTCACCTTTAAATTAATGTTTAGTATGATGTAGAGAGGGATATTCTGAGACAATATGCAGTTGGTTTTCCTTTTTTCATTGTTTGTGGTTTTTGAGTTATTTAGCTTTTTATTCAGCAGCTCTTCAGTTTGCAGTTTCAGCCATCTGGTTGCTAGGGTCCAAATTCCCCTAGCAACCATGCATTGTTATGAATAAGAGACAGGAATATGAATAGGAGAGGCTTGAATAGAAGGAGTAGTAGCAATAACAATAAATTTGTCACCTTACAGAGCATTTTTTTGTAGATGGGGTCAGTGACCTCTATTTGAAAGCTGGAACAAGCCTAAAGAAAAAGGGAAATAATTTAAAAACTACAAAAAATGAAATGATTGAAATTGAAAAGTTACTTAAAAATTGGTCTTTTTATAACATATTGAATGTTAAGTTTAAGATAAATCACACCTTTAAGGTTTAAACATATTCCGATATTAAAACTTGTCTGTTTGTTGAAAAGTGAATTGAAGACAATTTTTTTATGACATAGAATTATTGTCTGTGAAATGAAAGATACGGCCAAATAACAACCCAAATGCAAATAGAAAGGGGAGATCAAGGACTCATTTCAGAGTTTGGTTTAAAAGTCACATGACTTTACTGGCCAGCTTTATAAAGGTTCGCTTTCCATGAAAATTGTAGTTTTCGAGTTTTTTTTGTTCAAAAATTTTTGGGTGAAAAAAAAACTCAAATTATTTGAGATTTATTATACCCTAACCCTCAAAATAGCTCAAGTCCGAAAATACACCACCTAAAACCTGTCTAGGTAGGAGTCAATGGCAGAGGTCCCTTGAATCATTAGAAGATGTTAATAGTTTTTTTTTTTGGGAGGGTTTTGCCCGAAAACTCAAATGATTCGAGGTTTTTTTGCTGAAAACTTGATTACTTTGAGTTTTCGGGTTACGGGCTTGAACTCACAGGCACAAATTCACTAAGCGCCGAAGCTCCAAACGCTAGCGTTAATTCGCTATCTTGGCATTTTTGCTACTGCGCAAATTCACTAACGAACACTGGCGTAGTTTCGCTAGTGTTACTTCGCACCCTTATGCCAGGCGAATTTTCGCTAGCGACGTAACTACGCAAATTCACTAACTTGCGCAGTGTACTGAACGTTACCTTTTACACTAGACTTCCTTCCTAGGCCACCTCAGACCTGGTGAAGCGCAATAGAGTAGATAGGGATTGTTTCCAAAAAAGTAAAAAATTTTTCTAAGTCCCAAAAAACGCTGGCGTGTTTTCTACATGATGGGTGATAGGCTGAAAAAGATCGAAAATTTTTTTGGGGCTCCCCTCCTTCCCCCCTACATTTCCTGACTCATGGCAACTTACCTAGACAGTGGGCACATGTGTAGGGCAAAATAACATTTTTATTTGCTGATTTGAAGGTTTTCAAGGCATTTGAAGTGGTGATTCGTGTTCCTCCATTGAAATTTGAATTTCGCGCCGTATGTAAATGAACCATCGCTAGCGAAACTTCGCTTCGCTTGGCGAATTAACGCCAGCGCAACTTCGAAAACTTACGCTACCCCTGTGCGCAAGCGTGGTGAAGAGCGGCGAAGTTGCGCCTGGCGCAACTTCGCATCTTAGTGAATTTGTCCCACAGAATCTGGTTTTTGCCAGTTGAGTTTTTTCCTCAATAAGATACCATTCAAGTTCATTTGAGGTAAAAAAACTCAGACACTCGACCTTTAATAAATTACTCCCTATGGGTTCCAACAATCTAAATCCAAGCCCTATGGTTTCAGTTGAACCTGAATCTTGCAAAAAGTGTTGGGATTTGGCCAAATTCCAAATTGAATTCTGGATTCGGTGCATCTCTAGCTAGGGTTGCCACCTGTCTGAAATTTACCAACAGCCGTTTTTTGGAAATCCAGACAGTACATTAAAGTGAATGACATGGTGATCAGCCAATTGATGATCACCGCGTCATCAGTCCCGCCCGTTATGTCACTGGCTCGCCCTCCATCCATCACTGGCCCGCTCCTTACATCACCAGCCCGCCCACTGTCCATTTTCACTTAAAAAAAAGGTGGCAACCCTACCCCTAGCCAACAATAAAAATTTTATTGATGTTTGGGTTGAGGTTTTGTCCTAGAAGAATTACAATAATGTATATCTCCGAATTAAGAGATAATGATACGGGGGGAGGGCAGGAATTCATTCATATCATCATTCTGCTCTCCAGCAACCTACCAAGGACGGACTATCCATAGAAAGTATAAACTACTTCCTACTGGAAGATTGACTTCCTAAACATTGAGCCTTCACAGAATGAAGCAGGTTCCTTCCATCTGTCACTTCCTATCAGACATGAGTGTGAAATGTCCAATCCCAAAGATTAAATATTGATCGTTTTATTGGTTCTGAAACGATAAAAAAAACAAGTTTGTAGAAGTTGGCGCCAATTCATCAACTTGCTATTAAATATAGATGGGGAGAAGTACATCTGAAAACCTGGATGGTTTCAAAGGCTTTTTACTATATGTATAATTAATAACATGAGGCTTGTGTGTGTGTTTAAAGGTATCAAGAGTAACAAGAAGCAGGGAATGATCAGAAATATATATGATTTCTATTTTTATTTACCACCGGTAAAATCTGTGTGTTTCCATACAGACATGACACGAGTTGGAGAAGATAAAATACCGGAAACTCCAAGAAATGAATATTTAGTAACCAAACAGTTGGATTCACCCCATTGCCTGCAGAACATCTCTTATGTTTTTACTGTATATATTTTGTTACTGTTCCTTTTGGACCATTCTTCCTCATGAGTTACTGGATCAGTCTTCTTTGTGAGTTTTTGGGTCATTCTTCAAAAAGGTTCATCGATGGCTGGAGGATATAGATTCTATATTCTAGAACCAATGAGCAAAGATGTTTTTTCCTTCTACTCGAGTTATGTTCCACCAGATAGGTTCAACAACATTGAATAAATATGAATCTGTTTGAATAGATTCTGTATTTTGCCACTAGTTCTAGTATGCAGTATAAGCCACAAACCCCTGCTAAGATCTTTGTATAAAGGCGGTTCTTGAAAGACTCCAAACATCACTGAGATTCACTGCCTCCACATAATCTATCAGAAGTAAATCCAGAGGTAACTACACTTGCTAAGTAATCATTGAAGATTTGAATGATCAGCAAGTCCAGTTGATCTAGATTTACTTCTACCAGATATACCATGACCTGGATGAATGAAAAACCTTCATAGACATTTTCACATTCATATAATTTCTTTTTAGGCTCAAGCCCATCTTTTTTCTGAGTCCCTCTTAGCTTATGACAAGTTTGAAGATATATGAAAATGCTGTCCTAGTCAAGTCCTCCAACCATAGTTCCATGTATATCTAGGGCAGCAATAAGTATTCATCTCAAATTTCAGCATTAATAACCTTAAAACTGGGATTCTAGGAGCATCTAGAAGAGCAAATATGCATTTTTCTCAAATTTCACCCTAGCTGGCCTTTTGCCTGCCCAATTGCTTTACAACAGAGCTTCCATTGACTTATTGAGGTCTGACTATGACCTGAAGGAGTCTATGAATTTTGGAAGAAGGTAAAACAAATGGAACTGATGATGCCGTAGCAGATACTGTACATAGGCTATCTCCTAGACCAGTGATCCCCAACCATTGGCTCAGGAGCAACATGTTGCTCACCAACCTCTTGGATGTTGCTCTCAATTGCCTCAAATCAGGTGCTTATTTTTGAATTCCTGGCTTGAAGGCAAGGTTTGGTTGCATAAAAAACAGATGTACTACCAAACAAAGACTCCTGTAGGCTGCCAGTCCACATAAAGGCTAGCAAATAGCCAATCACAGCACTTCTTTGTCACCCCAGAACTTTGTCCTGCTGGTGTTGCTCCCCAAATCTTTTAACATATGAATGTGTTCATGGGTGAAAAAGTTTGGTGACCCCTGTCCTAGAACTTCCTTTATGGTAATGGCACACAGATGCCTTGGGGATCATTAATTTCACCCTAAACTCTGATTGATATCTGCAAATGTTTGTGCCTGGGGGTATTAGGTAATAGCTGACCAAGAAGGACTTGATGCAATGGTGAGGTTGGACTTCCAAGATGGACATGAAGTGTAAAGGTCCCACATTGTTAAAATACTAATATTATGTTGTAATTCAGAATCTTTCATAACGTCAGTCTTTTTAAAATGGGTCACACAAGATCCCACAGAGTTCTGTAAAAGTGGATCTGTTATGGGGAATATCATAGTTTTTGTGCTTGTGTTTTCTATATGCATTATAATGCCAATGAGCGACTGGAGCTTTAGAGATATTAAAATGTTTTATTATTATTATCATTATATTTATATTGTTTATATTCCTTTATATTCTATTACTGGGCCTTTAAGCACTAGTATTAAACCTTCCCATCAGCCCTGGCACAGAGGAACCCCATGTAATTCTCATAAAAGCATGCATTAAGCCATAAACAACAAAAGGGAAGCATTCCGGGAATTCCTAAATTATTTAGTGCACTTTCAATATCATTATCTCGTGTCTTGTATCGAATGCACCTGTGTGCGATTGTGGTCATGTTTATGGCGAATCATTAGCGCATCGGTACAAGATAATTGGGGATAATTCTATTTGATAGAAATGTGTTTGGAAACGTGTAAATATGTTTACTGAGTGCAATACCCCAGTGAGAGCCCGGATCTGTGAGAGGCAAATACCCAGCAATAACTAGAGTATAACAGGCAGGGCTCTGGCTATTGTGTCTGCCGTGAGTTACCAGTGAGGTTGCCCAACGGATGTGCCCTAGTGAGAATAAACACAACCTTGCACCCAGTCACCCAAAACCCTGCAACCAATGTTATTGCTACTCAATCATTCTTATTTCTATACCATCTATATCTCATTGCTGCTCATCATATCTTTTTCAAAAACTTCCCACAACCCTATTACTTCTGGAAAGTGTCTCTTGGAATCCTATCAGATCCTCCTGAGAACTCATATATTGAGGAAAAGTGGCCAAACACAGAATCGATCATTAGTCCAAAAGCCAAATGATTCCACCTTAGAGTGCCACACAAGTGACCCTTTATTTATAAATAGAAACCATAAAGCAGGACAGGACTGCTGCTTACAATGGGGATCAGATAGGATCTGTGCAGCCACTGGGACAGAATGTTCTGTTATACAGATAGCTAGAATCTCAGCTGCCATAAAGCAGGACAGGACTGCTGCTTACAATGGGGATCAGATAGGATCTGCGCAGCCACTGGGACAGAATGTTCTGTTATACAGATAGCTAGAATCTCAGCTGCCATAAAGCAGGACAGGACTGCTGCTTCCAATGGGGATCAGATAGGATCTGTGCAGCCACTAGGACAGAATGTTCTGTTATACAGATAGCTAGAATCTCAGCTGCCATAAAGCAGGACAGGACTGCTGGTTCCAATGGGGATCAGATAGGATCTGTGCAGCCACTGGGACAGAATGTTCTGTTATACAGATAGCTAGAATCTCAGCTGCCATAAAGCAGGACAGGACTGCTGCTTACAATGGGGATCAGATAGGGTCTGTGCAGCCACTGGGACAGAATGTTCTGTTATACAGATAGCTAGAATCTCAGCTGCCATAAAGCAGGACAGGACTGCTGCTTCCAATGGGGATCAGATAGGATCTGTGCAGCCACTGGGACAGAATGTTCTGTTATACAGATAGCTAGAATCTCAGCTGCCATAAAGCAGGACAGGACTGCTGCTTACAATGGGGATCAGATAGGATCTGTGCAGCCACTGGGACAGAATGTTCTGTTATACAGATAGCTAGAATCTCAGCTGCCATAAAGCAGGACAGGACTGCTGCTTACAATGGGGATCAGATAGGATCTGCGCAGCCACTGGGACAGAATGCTCTGTTATACAGATAGCTAGAATCTCAGCTGCCATAAAGCAGGGCAGGACTGCTGCTTACAATGTGTATTGTATAAATACAAAATCCTAGCAGTAAATTACATTAAATTGTACAAAACCACACAGAAATTACAGGGATGTTTGACAAAGAAAGATCTTGTAAATAGATCTAGTCCTTATAAATGATGAAAAGCTTTTGTGCACAGAAGAGATCTATGTGGGGAAGGTACTTGTGCCAGACTGTAAGTACCACTGGGTTTTTTAGAGATTATTTAGTCTCAGCGCTGAGTTTTCACTGTAAGATTAATGATTCAGAGAGAGAGAGAGATGACTGGGGAAGTCTATTCTATGCTGCTACATTAGACTGCTGGAGATATTACTGCACCTTAGGTTAAATGCTGATAGGCTTTGGTGCTTTATAAAGCCGGCGTATAATATATTTATTCCCATGACGTGTCCCTCTGTCTTTCCTCCGTGGTTTTGGGAGTATAAGTGGCTTTGATGGCGAATTATTATTTCCTCAGTATTTGATTAAAGGAAAGCTCAGCTCAGGCTAATGTCATTCTGGCTTCTAAATCAACAAAATTACCAGTAATGTCATTAAATAATCCCCGACTTTCACAAATAATTAAGGAAGTTTAAACAATGCAGAGTCTTGCGCCTAATGTCATTTGGCATCATTTATTCACTTTCATTACTGAGTATTAGTAGCGACTCGCCAGCGAAGGGCAACTCAAACCAAAGCTGAAAAGTATTTGTGTTTTATAATAATAGTACAGTTACGCGATCCGTTTTCCGGGAAACCCATTATCCAGAAAGCTCTGAATTATGGAAAGGCTGTTTCCCATAGACCATAGAATATTTTTCAATGATTTCCTTTTACTCTGTAATAATAAAACAGTATCTTGTACTTGATCCCAACTAAGATATAATTAATCCTTATTGGAAGCAAAACCAGCTTATTGGGTTGATTTTCTACTAGACCTAAGGTATGAAGATCCAAATTATGATAAGATCCATTATCTGGATAACAGGTTCCATACTTGTACTTTGTGCTCCTGGAGTCGTTTAATTCTAAAGTTCAATTATTTAACAACCAGCGGTTTGAACATTGGGAGGAATGAGCAAAAAGTTCATCATATGAATGGCGGATACAAGAGATAGTTTAAAGAAAGGGTCGGGCACCTTATTGGGTCGGCTGAGAAAGAACAATGTTGCTAATATTAATATATGAAGCCAAAGACTGATCATCCTGAAATTGGGGAGAATTTTTTCCTTCTCTGGTATGTTGGAAATGTCTTTATCTAGAAATTAAACGAGAACTAAACCCTAAAAAGTAATATGGCTAGAAATTCTGTATTTTACATAGTTTACTTACTGTACCCGGCCAGAGGTTCAGCAGCCTTGTAACATTAATGATCCGGGTCTTCAGTTTTGCCTCCAGCAGCTCCTCGACTTGGATCTTATTAGGCCTCTTTTATGTGTCGGTGGCACTGCACATGCTCAGTAGGTTCTGGGCTGCTCTTAATAAACTAAGCTTAGGGGTTGTGGGAAATCATCAAGCTGTAAGTGAGAAGCAGATGATACAGGGCTGGTTATTAAATTCTGATGCAGAGAAGCCTTGTATTATATTTTATATATACTGTATATTGTGAGAGGGTCCCTAAGCTCAGGTAAGTGTCAGCAGCCCAGAGCATGTGCTGGGAATCAGCAGAAAAGAAAATGGGGAGCTACTGGGGGGCATTTCAGGGGTACAGATCTTCCTTGCTAAGGCGGCCTTGGCCTGGTGCAGAAACCCAAAATAAAAGGTATATCATTATTAGCCTCTTACTATTGATTTAGTTCTATAGTGTTAGTTGTCCTTTAAAAATAAGAAACATTTGAGAAATTGTTAAACATTACAGATGTACCATATTTTTTAGCCCAACAAAGTAAATAATCTCTGCTTTAAACTCCCTTGGCAATATTGGTGCCACTTCTACTATAATGAAAGTAATGTGAATAGTGATAATGATTTGGAATTTGTTAGAAAATGACAGAACTGCAGAATCCCCACGGGTGCCATATGCCCATTAATCCAATAGGTGGCGCTCTATAGTGAATATTCCTACAAATACTACATAGAAATGTGCTGCATGAAGATGCAGACCCTGTGGCTGCACAGGGGGCTCCAGGAGGTATAGGGGCCCCTAATTCATATACAATTTCAATAAATATTGATAAAAACAGTTCAACCTCTAGATATTTTGGTGGCCTGAAAAATAATTTGCTGTGGGGCCCAGTAACATCTAGTTACACCACCGTGTAAAATGCTTCCATTCTACCCAAAAGAGGATGAAAATAACTGTACAAGCAATATGTCCGTTCGTTTCTATGGACCTCAGACATTCAGCCTTAGTGGGGGTGATAAGTTAGTGAATTTATTATTCCTGTATTTTATATAGCGGCAATATATTTCACAGCCCCTCGCACAGACTATACAACGTTCCCATCAGTCCCTGTACCTGTCTAGAAAGCACTCAGTCCTAATTTCATGCTCAATGTAAATGTATATGTAAAGTAAACTAAGAATTGACCTTAAATTTAAAATACATTTAATTAGATAAATGTGGAGCCCATTAATAGCAGCACTGGTCCCTGTGACTGACGTGGGTTACCCCCCTAAAGACTTAGAATTAATATGTGCCCTCCTTCTGCCTCTCTTAACTACATATTACTGGTCCCCACAGCAAATTATTTTGCAGGCCCCCAAGATGTCTGTTTCACCAATATTTATTGAAACTGTATTTGGATTAAGGCCTCTGAGGCCCCTATACCTCTTGATCTCAGCCAAAATGCCGAGTGCTTGAGTATCTGTGTTTCTATTAAACATCTGCATGTATCACCTTTATGTCTGCCCAGGGGAGGTTCTATAGTCCAACCCAAGGGAGACAAATCACCTGACCCAAACCTGCACCCAACATGCACCCAACCCAGCAAGTTGACATTCCATAGGATAGTGGCAGACGAGGAGATTAGTCGCCCAGCAACAAATCTCCCTCCCCTACTTCAGGCAACTAATCTCACCAAATGCTGTTCTGCCGGCAAGAATATGAACCGCCAGCGGGATGACATACATTTCCTAAGTTGCCTCACGTGGAAACTTCGGGCGACTTCAGAACTCCAAAGGAATTAGTATCCTATCCCACCAGTTATTTGTATCCTTGCTGGCTGGAAGGCATTTCGTTACCATCTATAGGAAACAATATGGCACCTCCTCCCATATGTATAAATACAAATATACAGAGAAGGAATGTTCTGGGCACACAATAAGCTATACCCTCATACTGTACTGTCTAAGGGAATCAATATGGCACCTCCTCCTCCCATATGTATAAATACAAATATACAGAGAAGGAATGTTCTGGGCACATAATAAGCTATACCCTCATACTGTACTGTCTAAGGGAATCAATATGGCACCTCCTCCTCCCATATGTATAAATACAAATATACAGAGAAGGAATGTTCTGGGCACACAATAAGCTATACCCTCATACTGTACTGTCTAAGGGAATCAATATGGCACCTCCTCCTCCCATATGTATAAATACAAATATACAGAGAAGGAATGTTCTGGGCACACAATAAGCTATACCCTCATACTGTACTGTCTAAGGGAATCAATATGGCACCTCCTACCCATATGTATAAATACAAATATACAGAGAAGGAATGTTCTGGGCACACAATAAGCTATACCCCCATACTGTACTGTCTAAGGGAATCAACATGGCACCTCCTCCCATATGTATAAATACAAATATACAGAGAAGGAATGTTCTGGGCACACAATAAGCTATACCCTCATACTGTACTGTCTAAGGGAATCAATATGGCACCTCCTCCTCCCATATGTATAAATACAAATATACAGAGAAGGAATGCTCTGGGCACACAATAAGCTATACCTTCATACAATCAATATGGCAACTCCAGCCCATATAAATACAAATATATATAGAGAAAGAATGCACTGGGGACATTGTAAGCTACAAGATCCTATTTATTTCTGTAATAGAAAATACATGGATGATTAACCCCTTCTTATAAACATGTACATTCTCCCACTAGCCTCCCTGATTTATGAGGACTGACGCCCTGTGGCTCTGAGTATTTCTATATAATTTACCTTTACCATATTTACATGAAAGGCCTCCCATTTTATAGACTGACAGCCTTATCTGGCCTGGATATGAGCAAATATTCATCCTTTTATAGCCTGGAAATAAATTGCATTCATGAAATTGCCTGCAAATTGTTCATAAATTGACCTTTCCCACGAGGAGCCCATCCAAGGAGAAGAAGTGAAGTGGAGCAGTTTGTTTGTCTGGTTGCCATAAATAAGGAACTGAGGTCACTGGCCAAGGTTAACCCTGTAAATCCTTTTCATGAGAGTTTTTGGGCATGAGGGCTGCAGGCGGCAGATAATTAGGCAATGAAGTCTCACGGGAGGCGCCGGCCTTCATCAATTAGCGGCAGATCTGTTGCATTAGTCACCGAGGGAATCTTCCAAGCTAAACGCTATTGATTGGGTCTGACTAATTAGACTCTAGTGACTTCCCTGCTCTGCTTTATCCCACATTTGTATGATGGCTGCGGGCTGAAACGGCAGAAGGTGTTCTGTTGCGCAGCTATAACACATTATTAGAGGGTTAATAGGCAGTAATGAGCCAAAACAAACATCTACTTGAGATGCCCTCAGCTTCCCATTAATAACACTTCCAAGATCAAGGAATGTGGTGATCAAGGTGATCTGTTATCCTGCAGAGGCTCCCAGCCTCCCAGAACCCTACTGACAAGTCATTCCCATAACAGTGACTATTGAACATTGGAATACAGAGGTAGTCCTGTGGCCATCTCCTCCCCTGCCTTCTCCTTCATACAGTGGGGGATAATCTATTGATAATGGAAGAGCTACAACAGTGAAAGCCAACAGTGACCCCCTATTAGAGCTTATGGGTCCCGTTCCAGCCAGTACTCCATAGTCAATCCCATTGACTTAACTGGGAAATATATTGCTGCTGCCCATATAAAGTCAATGTTTGATTTCAATCAATAGACCTGATTGCAATGCATTTAATTTCATTGTCCCTTGTGCATAAATACCCTAAAATACTCCTAAAGATTATTGCTGCTTAGTATGGAAACAGTATGGGAACCAAGACTCTGCCCAGTTGGAAGTCAAGCATCTTCCTAGTCTGGAAGTCAAGCCTCTACACAGTATGGAAGCCAAGCCTCTACCCAATATGGAAGCCAAGCCTCTTCCTAGTATGAAAGTCAAGCCTTTACCCAATATGGAAGCCATGTCTCCACCCAGTATGGATGCCAAGCATCTTCCCAGTATGGAAGCCATGCCTCTACCCAGTATGGAAGTCAAGCCTCTTTCTACTATGGAAATCAAACCTGTACCAAATATGGAAGCCATGCCTCTACCCAGTATGGATACCATGACTCTACTCAGTGAAAGGCAAGCCTCTTCCCAGTATGGATGCCAAGCCTCTACCCAGTATGGATGCCAATCCTCTACTCAGTATGGAAGCCAAGCATCTACCCAGTATGGATGCCAAGACTCCACCGAGTATGGAAGCCATGCCTCTAACCAATATGGAAGCCATGCCTCTACCCAGTATGGAAGCCAAGCCTCTTTCATGCATGGATGCTAAGCCTCTACCCAATATTGATGCCAAGCCTCTACTCAGTATGGAAGTCAAACCTCTACATAGTATGGAAACAATGCCTCTACCCAGTGTGGAGGTCAAGCCGCTATTCAGTATAGAAGCCATGTCTATACCCAGTATGTATGTCATGCCTCTACTCAGTATGGAAGCAATGCATCTACCCAGTATGGATGACAAGCCTCAACCCAGTATGGATGCCATGCCTCTGCATAGTATGGATGCCAAGTCTCTACACAGTATAGATGCCAAGCCTCTACTCAGTATGGAAGGCAAGCCTCCACCCAGTATGGAAGCCATAACTCTACCCATTATGGATGCCAAGCCTCTACCCAGTATGGAAGCCATGCCCTGTTAATAAGAGTCTACTGTCCTGGCAGAGCTCAAGGAGAGTAAGATAAGAGTTTAGGGAGCCTTGAACAGAACGTAACTGTTTCAGTGGGTGGAAATCAACAAATATGGCAATAATTTTGTATTTTTATTTTTAATAAGTTAGTAATTTTATAGCTTTTCCTCCTCCATCCTTAGGGAGAAACCAATACCCAACCCATCTCTTCAATTGGAATTTGTTGATTAATTCTCGAGACGCTGATGGAAAACGCTGGCAGAGTATAAGGAAAAGGCTTCTATGGCTTTCTGTTTGATTAATAAAGGGGGGAAAATTTGGCCTTCCAATTAGCCAGTGACGGATTCCTTGTATCCAGACAATCAGTACTCTATGTGCATTAGTGGGTCAGCCATCTTTGTGATGTATAGATTATCCCATCTGACTCTTACTAATTGAAAATCCATATGTGACAGGGGAACTTTCAACTGCTCCAGAACACAGAAACCTTAAAGGGACACTGATACTGACCAGTTATGTGTTTAGTAAGCACAGCCAGTGTATTTCCATGGTATCCCACATCTGGGATATGTTATTCATGGGTGGGGAGGAAGGAGATCTCACCATCAGCATAGAAAGGGGTTCTTTACTGTAAGGACAGTCAGGTTATGGGATTCCCTACCAAGAGAGGGGGAATGAGTCATTCATTGTAGGAAAGGGGATATCACCATTAGCATAGGAAAGGGTTCATTACTTTAAGGACAGTCAGGTTATTGGATTCCCGACCAAGAGAGGGGAATGAGTGATTTATTGGTGGGGAGGAAAGGCAATTTCACCATCAGTATAGGAAGGGGTTCTTTAATGTAAGGGCAGTCAGGTTTTTGGATTCCATACCAAAAGGGGAAAAGGAGTGATTAATTGGTGAGGAAGAGAGGAGATTTAATCATCAGTAAAGGAAGAGTTTGTTTACTGTAAGGGCAGCCAGGTTTGGGAAATGGAAATGAGTGCTGGGGTTCATGAATGCATGGCCATGTATAAAGGTAACTAATACCATGTAACTGGCAACAATCTGCTCTATTGGGGTGGGCAATGATCTCCCCCTCTTTCAGGCTGAACTGGCCCCTTACCTGCTGGGATTCAGGTTTGTCTAAATGGACATTAGAAGTGTTCAGAAAGTTGTAAACTTAATGGATTTGGGTCTTTTGGTGCCATTAATTGAGTGGCCGGGGGTAAATGAAAGGGACCCAGCACACATAATAATACAAATCCCTCACTAATGAACATTATTAACTGACAGCGGAACATGAAAACCTTCGGAATAACTGCAATTTAGAGCCTCTTTGATTTTTCTTTGTAGTTGGATCCCTTTGTGCTGGGCCCCTGGGAAGGGCCCGGGATCAATATTCACTGGAGAACGCGGGATAAACTCTTCCCTTTGTGAAATGAAAAACCTTTAGAACAAAATCAGATGCCGCCAGCATATAAATCAGCAGCTCGTTATCTGGGTCAGGCTCAACAAGCTCATTAATTAAGCTTTTAATCTGAGTACAGCAAATACAGGAGAATATGGGGAAGAGCAGAAGTCTGTAGCATATGGGTGACTGGGGCACGTGCTGTACTCTGAGGCCATTCCATAGAGAATAAAGGCACCTATATATTTGCAGGTGTCCGGATAAAAACAGCCAATTGCAGTTGGTTCCTTGGCTACACTGGTCTGTATGGAGCACATTCCAGGCAGGGGATTGGCTCATAGCAATGCGATAACATGGGGCATTTTTGCAATGTATCTCAAAGCGCTGCCCCCCCCCATTGTGCTAAATTGCTGCTAAGTAACAAATATAATGAAATGTACGAATCGCCATCGGAACCCCGACATGAGCAAATTATCCCTGTGTTGCACATGGCATGAGAATATCAGCGACCCCCGTAATGTCACTGACTCTGGTCTCAAATAGTCCCTGTAATGACATCGATACAGCACCATACACTCTATGCGCCCCCATACCCCTAATTGTCTATATTATCATCATTATTATTAGCACCATATACTCTATGCACCCCCATACCCCTAATTGACTGTATTATCATTATTATTAATAGCACCATATTCTTTATGCACCCCCACAACCATAGTTGTCTCTATTATCTTTATTATCATTATCATTATTAATAGCACCATAGCCCTAGGTGGACCCACACCCCTAATTGTCTCTGTTATCATTATTAATAGCACCATATACTCTATGCACCCCCACACCCCTAATTATTATTATCATTAATTAATTAATTAATAGCACCATATACTCTATGCACCCCCTCACTTCCAAACCCCTAATTGTCTCTATTATTATTATTATCATTATTAATAACACCATACAAATATTTAGGCGGAACCTCTTTTCTTCTAATCGGAATGGGTGACCTTGTGTCAGCTGGAAAGACCTACTGGTAAATAAATCATTAGAGAGATTATTATATGATCCCCTTATATATTTATACATAGTTATCATATCACCCCTTAAGCGCCTCTTCTCCAGCGTGAACATCCCCAATTTGGCCAGTCTTTCCTCATAGCTAAGATTTTCCCTTTACCAGCTTAGTTGCCCTTCTCTGTCCCCTCTCTAATACAATAATGTCCTGTTTGAGTGATGGAGACCAAAACTGTACGGCATATTCTAGATGGGGCCTTACCAGTGCTCTATACAGTGGGACCCCCTCCTCCCGTGACTCTCTGCCCCATTTAATACTAGGGATGTAGCGAACGTCGGAAAAAAAGTTCGCGAACATATTCGCGAACTTGCGCAAAAATGCGAGCGGTTCGCGAACGGTTCGCGAACCCCATAGACTTCAATGGGAAGGCGAACTTTAACATCTAAAAAAGACATTTCTGGCCAGAAAAATGATTTTAAAGTTGTTTAAAGGGTGCAACGACCTGGACAGTGGCATGCCAGAGGGGGATCAAGGGCAAAAATGTATCTGAAAAATCTGCCTGTGTGTGCTTGGAAGAGATAGTGTAGGGGGAGAGCTGTTAGTGATTTCAGGGACAGATGATAGTAAGTTTGCTGGCTAGTAATCTGCTTGATACTGCTCTGTATTGGAGGGACAGAAGTCTGCAGGGATTTGAGGGACATTTTAGCTTAGGTAGCTTTGCTGGCTAGTAATCTACTGTTCTCTTTAAACAACTGCCATACGTTGCCCTTGTAGGCATTGTTTGCCCAGTTTTTTTGGACGCAGCCACTGAAGCACAGTTGCCAGAAAAAATATGCCATATAAATGCTGAAAATAGTCATTTTTCGCCATACGTTGACCTTGTAGACATTGTTTGCCCAGTTTTTTTTGGACGCAGCCACTGAAGCACAGTTGCCAGAAAAAATATGCCATATAAATGCTTAAAATAGTAATTTTTCGCCATACGTTGACCTTGTAGACATTGTTTGCCCAGTTTTTTTGGACGCAGCCACTGAAGCACAGTTGCCAGAAAAAATATGCCATATAAATGCTGAAAATAGTCATTTTTTGCCATATACGTTGAGTCAACGTATGGCAAAAAATGACTATTTTCAGCATTTATGTGGCATATTTTTTCTGGCCTCTGTGCTTCAGTGGCTGCGGCCAAAAAAACTGGGCAAACAATGCCTACAAGGTCAACGTCGTTGACCTTGTAGGCATTGTTTGCCCAGTTTTTTTGGCCGCAGCCACTGAAGCACAGAGGCCAGAAAAAATATGCCATATAAATGCTGAAAATAGTCATTTTTTTGGTCGCAGCCACTGAAGCACAGTTGCCAGAAAAATTATGCCATATAAATGCTGAAAATATAAATTTTTTTGGTTGCAGCCACTGAAGCACAGAGGCCAGAAAAATTATGCCATATAAATGCAGAAAATATGCATTTTTTTGGTCGCAGCCACTGAAGCACAGTTGACAGAAAAATTATGCCATATAAATGCTGAAAATATAAATTTTTTTGGTTGCAGCCACTGAAGCACAGAGGCCAGAAAAATTATGCCATATAAATGGAGAAAATATGCATTTTTTTGGTTGCAGCCACTGAAGCACAGAGGCTAGAAAAATTATGCCATATAAATGGAGAAAATATGCATTTTTTTGGTTGCAGCCACTGAAGCACAGAGGCTAGAAAAATTATGCCATATAAATGGACAAAATATGCATTTTTTTGGTTGCAGCCACTGAAGCACAGAGGCCAGAAAAATTATGCCATATAAATGCAGAAAATATGCATTTTTTTGGACGCAGCCACTGAAGCACAGTTGCCAGAAAAAATATGCCATATAAATGCTGAAAATAGTAATTTTTCGCCATACGTTGACCTTGTAGACATTGTTTGCCCCGTTTTTTTGGACGCAGCCACTGAAGCACAGAGGCCAGAAAAAATTAAACCAGTAGGGTTTGCACCCTAGTTTGTAACGGTGGCGGAGGGAGGAGGACGCTAAAGGACAGCTGTGTGTGGAGTCATGAGGCTTGAAGAGAAGGACAGCTGCATAGAAGTCAGAACAAGTCTTCCGGCGTGCAGTAACCCTCCGAGATCCACCCCTCATTCATTTTAATAAAGGTCAGGTAATCGACACTTTTGTGACCTAGGCGAGTTCTCTTCTCAGTTACAATCCCTCCTGCTGCACTGAAGGTCCTTTCTGAGAGCACACTTGAGGCTGGGCAAGACAAGAGGTTCATGGCAAATTGTGACAGCTCTGGCCACAGATCAAGCCTGCGCACCCAGTAGTCCAGGGGTTCATCGCTCCTCAGAGTGTCGATATCTGCAGTTAATGCCAGGTAGTCCGCTACCTGCCGGTCGAGGCGTTCTTTGAGGGTGGATCCAGAAGGGTTGTGGCGCTGCCTTGGACAGAAAAACATTTGCATGTCTGATGTTACAGACCGGCCAAAGGGCTTTGTCCTTGCAGGTGTGCTCGTGGCAGGATTACTGGCACCTCTGCCCCTGGAATGTTGATGAGTTCCTGAAGTGACATCACCCTTAAAAGCATTGTACAACATGTTTTGCAGGCTGGTTTGTAAATGCCGCATCTTTTCGGACTTGTGGTATGTTGGTAACATTTCTGCCACTTTATGCTTGTACCGAGGGTCTAGTAGCGTTGCGACCCAGTACAGGTCCTTCTCCTTAAGCCTCTTGATACGGGGGTCCTTCAACAGGCATGCCAGCATGAAAGACCCCATTCTCACAAGGTTGGATGCAGAGCTATCCATCTCCGCTTCCTCATTATCAAGGACTGCATCATCCACGGTCTCCTCCCCCCAGCCACGTACAAGACCAGGGGTCCCCAAAAGGTCACCACTAGCCCCCTGGGAAGCCTGCTCCTGTTGGTCCTCCTCCTCCTCCTCCACAAAGCCACCTTCCTCCTCTGACTCCACTTCTGGCACCTCTCCCTGCGTTGCAGCAGGTGCCTGGGTTCGTTCTGGTGATTGCGACCATAAATCGTGCGCTTCCAGCTCCTCGTCACGCTGGTCTACAGCCTCATCTGTCACTCGTCGCACGGCACGCTCCAGGAAGAAAGCGAAGGGTATTAGGTCGCTGATGGTGCCTTCGGTGCGACTGACCATATTTGTCACCTCTTCAAAAGGTCGCATGAGCCTGCAGGCATCGCGCATAAGCACCCAGTAACGGGGGAAAAAAATCCCCAGCTCTGCAGATCCAGTCCTACCACCCAGTTCAAAAAGGTACTCGTTGACGGCCCTTTGTTGTTGCAGCAGACGTTCCAACATAAGGAGCGTTGAATTCCAGCGAGTCTGGCTGTCAGAAATCAAACGCCTGACTGGCATGTTGTAGCGCTGCTGAATGTCAGCAAGGCGTGCCATGGCTGTGTAGGAACGTCTGAAATGGGCCGACACCTTTCTGGACTGGGTGAGAACGTCCTGGAATCCTGGGTACTTGGAGACAAAACGTTGGACTATTAAATTTAACACATGTGCCATGCAGGGCACATGTGTTAAATTTCCCAGTCTCAACGCTGCCAACAGATTGCTTCCATTGTCACACACCACTTTTCCGATCTGCAGTTGGTGTGGGGTCAGCCACCGATCGGCCTGTGACTGCAGAGATGACAGGAGTACAGATCCGGTATGGTTTTTGCTTTCCAGGCACGTCATCCCCAAGACAGCGTGACAACGGCGTACCTGGCACGTCGAATAGCCTAGGGGGAGCTGGGGGTGCACAGGTGTGGAGGAGGAGAAGGAGGACCCAGCAGCAGAGTAAGAAGAAGAAGAGGAAGAAGACGAGGTAGAGAGCGATGGAGGAGTAGAGGTGGTGGCAGAACCGCGTGCAATCCGTGGCGGTGACACCAACTCCACTGTTGTTGTTGTTGTTGTTGAGCTACCCATTCCCTGCTTCCCATTCCCAGCCATTACCAAGTTCACCCAGTGGGCAGTGTAGGTGACATACCTGCCCTGACCATGCTTGGAGGACCATGCGTCAGTAGTCATATGGACCTTTGGCCCAACACTAAGTGACAGAGATGCGGTAACTTGGCTCTGCACATGTTGGTACAGGTGTGGTATTCCCTTTTTAGAAAAAAAATTGCGGCTGGGTACCTTCCACTGCGGTGTCCCAATTGCTACAAATTTGCGGAAGGCCTCAGAGTCCACCAGCTGGTATGGTAAAAGCTGGCGGGCTAAGAGTGCAGACAAGCCAGCTGTCAGACGCCGGGCAAGGGGGTGACAGTCAGACATTGGCTTCTTACGCTCAAACATGGCCTTCACAGAAACTTGGCTGGTGGCAGATGACTGGGAATGGGAACAGGTGGTCAAGGTGGAAGGCGGAGTGGAGGGTGGTTCAGATGGGTCAAGGAGAGCAGAGGTAGAGCAGTAAGATGCTGGACCAGAAGGAGTGTGGCTTTTAGTTTGCCTGTTGCCTTTGAGGTGTTGCTCCCAAAGTGCTTTGTGCTTGCCGCTCATGTGCCTTCGCATAGAAGTTGTACCTATGTGGCTGTTGGGCTTACCAAGGCTCAGTTTCTGACTGCACTCATTGCAAATTACAATGCTTTTGTCAGAGGCACACACATTAAAAAAATCCCACACTGCTGACTTTTTGGAAGTGTGCGATCTGGCGGTAACAGTAGAAGTTGGCGGCATTGGCGGCAATGGCGGGTGCGTTGGCCGGCTGAACACAGGTGCCGATACATGTTGTTGCCCTACTGATCCCTGCGGGCTGGCCTCCCTGCTTCTTCTAAGTCTTATTCTCCTACTGCCTCTCTGACTCTCCGTCTCTCCATCTGAACTACCCTCCTCTTGCTCTCTTCTACTAGGCACCCACAAAACATCAATCTCCTCATCATCATTCTCCTCAGATGCATCAATTTCTTCTGACACATCACAGAAGGAAGCAGCAGCGGGGACCTCCTCCTCCTCCTCATCACTCATCATTATGTCCATCTCTGTCGTGTTCTCTGCCAGAATTAAATCTGGTGTAACGTCCTCATCTCCTTCATCTTCTTCTGCCAATAATGGTTGCGCATTACTCAGTTCAAGAAACTCATGGGAAAATAACTCCTCTGACTCCAGTGAAGAAGGGGCACCGGTGGTGGAGGAAGTGTTACGTGGGGTGGCCATAGCAGTGGAGGATGAGGAGGATGTTGTGGTAAAGTTAGAAACGGTAGAGGATGGGGTGTGCTGTGTAAGCCAGTCAACTACCTCTTCAGCATTTTGGGAGTTCAGGGTCATTGGCTTTTTAAAACTGGGCAATTTGCTAGGGCCACAGGATTGCATAGCAGCACGGCCCCTAGCACGGCCTCTGCGTGGCGGCCTGCCTTTGCCTGGCATTATTTTTAAAAAAACAACAACAACAAAAACTCAGTTGGTTTTTCTGGAAACGATAATACACACAGCTAGATGGCAGTTTGAAGAAAACAGTGTGCAAATAATGCCTACAAGATCAACGTATACACTACTACAGCGGTGGATACGGATTACGTAAAATATATGAATGCTGCTTGAAAAAAAGTAACTCAAGTGGTTTTTCTAGAGACGATAATATTATCAATATTTAGACAAAATGTGAACAAGCTCACACAGCTAGATGGCGGTTTGAAGAAAACACTGTGCAAATAATGCCTACAAGGTCAACGTATACACAGCGGTGGATACGGATTACGTAAAATATAAGAATGCTGCTTGAAAAAAAGTCACTCCGGTGTTTTTTCTGGAGACGGTAATATTATGGATATTTAGACAGAATGAGAACACGGTCACACAGCTAGATAGCAGTTGGTTGAATAACACACTGGGCAAAAAATGCCTACAGGGCAAATAATGCCTACAAGGTCAACGTATACACAGCGGTGGATACGGATTACGTAAAATATAAGAATGCTGCTTGAAAAAAAGTCACTCCGGTGTTTTTTCTGGAGACGGTAATATTATGGATATTTAGACAGAATGAGAACACGGTCACACAGCTAGATAGCAGTTGGTTGAATAACACACTGGGCAAAAAATGCCTACAGGGCAAATAATGCCTACAAGGTCAACGTATACACAGCGGTGGATACGGATTACGTAAAATATAAGAATGCTGCTTGAAAAAAAGTCACTCCGGTGTTTTTTCTGGAGACGGTAATATTATGGATATTTAGACAGAATGTGAACACGGTCACACAGCTAGATAGCAGTTGGTTGAATAACACACTGGGCAAAAAATGCCTACAGGGCAAATAATGCCTAAAAGGTCAACTTATACACTACTACAGCGATGGATACGGATTACGTAAAATTTATTATGGCTGCTTGAAAAAAGTCACTCCGGTGTTTTTTCTGGAGACGGTAATATTATGGATATTTAGACAGAATGTGAACACGGTCACACAGCTAGATAGCAGTTGGTTGAATAACACACTGGGCAAAAAATGCCTACAGGGCAAATAATGCCTAAAAGGTCAACTTATACACTACTACAGCGGTAGTAAAATAAAAAAAAGTTAAATAAAAAAAAATTAAAGTTGGTGCTGCTGAACTACTAGGAGCAGCAGATTAGCACACCAGTCCCACTCCCCAACACTGCTAGACTAATAGCACTGGGCTCTTATAGTAGTAGTAGTAGTAGTAGTAGTAGTAAAACAACAAAAAAATAAATAAAAGCAGTCCTTACAAGGACTACTGTTATTGCAGCAGTCAGCAGATGAGATCAGAAGCAGGACAGCTGCCCACTGCAGCTACATACAGAGCACTGCAGTAGAAGGTAGATTACTAGCCAGCAAAGCTACCTAAGCTTAAATGTCCCTCAAACCCCTGCAGACTTCTGTCCCTCCAATAACAGAGCAGTATCAAAACGTTTACTAGCCAGCAAACTTTCAACTGTCCCTGAAATCACTAACAGGCAGCAGCTCTCTCCCTACACTATCTCTTCAGCACACACAGGCAGAGTGAAAAAAAGCTGCAGGGCTTCGGTTTTTATAGGGAAGGGGAGTGGTCCAGGGGAGAGCTTCCTGATTGGCTGCCATGTACCTGCTGGTCTGGGGTGAGAGGGCAAAAAAAAGCGCCAACAATGGCGAACCCAAAATGGCGAACGTCGCGCGACGTTCGCGAACTTCCGGCGAGCGCGAACACCCGATGTTCGCGCGAACAAGTTCGCCGGCGAACAGTTCGCGACATCTCTATTTAATACAACTCAATACTTATTTGCCCTTGATGCTGCTGACTGGCATTGCTTGCTACAGACAAGTTTATTATCTACAAGGACTCCAAGCTCCGTCTCCATTATGGATTTGCCTAGTGCAGTCCCATTAAGGGTATAAGTGGATATTGTTACATCCCAGGTGCAGGACTTTACATTTATCAACATTGAATCTCATTTGCCACTTAGCTGCCCAGATTGCCAGTTAGTCAAGATCCTGTTGCAAGTGTCACATCCTGGATGGAATTAATTGGGCTGATAGTTTTGTGTCATCTGCAAACACTGATACATTACTTACAACACCCTCCCCTAAGTCATTAATGAACAAGTTAAATAAAAGTGGACCCAATACTGAGCCCTGAGGGACCCCACTAAGAACCTTACTCCAAGTAGAGAATGTCCCATTAACAACCACCCTCTGTACCTGATCCTGTAGCCAGTTTCCTATCCATGTGCAAACGACTTCATTAAGCCCAACAGACCTTAGTTTAGAAAGCAGTCGTTGGCAAAACCCAAATAGATCTACTGCCCCCTCCACTGTCCAGCATCTTACTTACTTCATCATAAAAATCATTATTAATTATTACTATCATTACTAATAGCAGAGGGCTTCACACTTATTCAGAGGCTCTGAATCTACAACGTTACAAGATTGGGGGCCAACAGTTTCATTTATTAGGAGATTGGAAATTACTTTCTGTTTCCTTTTAATCTTATGTCCCAGTTACAGACCTCACAGACTGAAGGACAAGTAACACTGAAAAATGAAAGGGATTTCCATGCATTTAGCTGCACTGTACTGTGACCCTGCCCTGGTACAAACTGCACATTTAGAGATTATATAAATAAGCTGCTGTGTAGCCTTGGGGCAGATATTCAGGTGAAACTGGGCCATAGGCTGAAGGTTAAGCTACTTGCTCTTTGGCGCAAATTCACTAAGCGCCGAACGCTAGCATTAATTTTCGTTACTGCGCAAATTCACTAACGAACACTGGCGTAATTTCGCTAGTGTTACTTCGCACCCTTACGCCAGGCGAATTTTCGCCAGCGACGTAACTACGCAAATTCACTAACTTGCGCAGTGTACTGAACGCTACCTTTTACGCTAGACTTCCTTCGCCACCTCAGACCTGGCGAAGCGCAATAGAGTCGATAGGGATTGTTTAAAAAAAAGTCAAAATTTTTTCTAAGTCCCAAAAAACGCTGGCGTGTTTTCTACATGATGGGTGATAGGCTGAAAAAGATCGAAAATATTTTTGGGGCTCCCCTCCTTCCCCCCTACATTTCCTGACTCATGGCAACTTACCTAGACAGTGGGCACATGTGTAGGGCAAAATAAAAATTTTATTTGCTGATTTGAAGGTTTTCTAGGCATTTGTAGTGCTGATACGTGTTCCTCCATTGAAATTTGAATTTGGCGCCGTATGCAAATGAACCATCGCTAGGGAAACTTCGCTTCGCCTGGCGAATTAACGCTATAGCAACTTCGAAAACTTACGCTACCCCTGTGCGCAACTTCGGATTTTAGTGAATTTGCGGAGCGCTGGCGAAAATACGCCTGGCGAAGTGCGGCGAATTTGCGCCTGGCGCAACTACGATTCTTAGTGAATTTGGGTTGGCTCTGTAGCAAACAATGGGTTTCATTCTTACACAGGGAGATAAACAGGGATCAAATGGCTCTACAGGACCATAACATGGAAACCTCTCTTATATAAAATGGGACATTTGTTGCCAATAAATACGTTTACCTGCAGGTGCTGATGGAAGACATACAGACTATCATTTTCTAGTAGTGAATCCTGGCAAAAAATATGGAGATAAAAATATTGCTATTCCCCTTCCTAGGAGAAATGATACGAAGGAAAAAGATTTGCCTAAAATAAATGTAATCCTCAGTCAACAATGAAATAACTAGAAATATTTATTACTGCAGATTTGATATTTATTGTTTCAATGGCATTATTTTATTAGCATAATATTAATTATACTGAGCATACAAAGCTATATGGAGAGAGGTCAGGGGGTCCTGCAGTAACATGAAGGGCAGAAAGTATCACTGGGTAAGGACGGAAATCCTATAATTAGTGTTTGCATTAGACAGATGGGTGAATTATGTACTGTATATACTGCAGAAATGCAACTACATTCAACAGACAAATACTCTCCACAAGTTCATCCAACCCGGTGTATATGTATGTGTACTGTCCCAGTGGCTGCACAGATCCTATCTGATCCCCATTGTAAGCAGCAGTCCTGTCCTGCTTTATGGCAGCTGAGATTCTAGCTATCTGTATAACAGAACATTCTGTCCCAGTGGCTGCACAGATCCTATCTGATCCCCATTGTAAGCAGCAGTCCTGTCCTGCTTTATGGCAGCTGAGATTCTAGCTATCTGTATAACAGAACATTCTGTCCCAGTGGCTGCACAGATCCTATCTGATCCCCATTGTAAGCAGCAGTCCTGTCCTGCTTTATGGCAGCTGAGATTCTAGCTATCTGTATAACAGAACATTCTGTCCCAGTGGCTGCACAGATCCTATCTGATCCCCATTGTAAGCAGCAGTCCTGTCCTGCTTTATGGCAGCTGAGATTCTAGCTATCTGTATAACAGAACATTCTGTCCCAGTGGCTGCACAGATCCTATCTGATCCCCATTGTAAGCAGCAGTCCTGTCCTGCTTTATGGCAGCTGAGATTCTAGCTATCTGTATAACAGAACATTCTGTCCCAGTGGCTGCACAGATCCTATCTGATCCCCATTGTAAGCAGCAGTCCTGTCCTGCTTTATGGCAGCTGAGATTCTAGCTATCTGTATAAC
This sequence comes from Xenopus petersii, assembly GCA_038501925.1. Taxonomy (NCBI): domain Eukaryota; kingdom Metazoa; phylum Chordata; class Amphibia; order Anura; family Pipidae; genus Xenopus; species Xenopus petersii. Next base: position 5,065,713 of record CM076680.1, read on the forward strand.
AGAACATTCTGTCCCAGTGGCTGCACAGATCCTATCTGATCCCCATTGTAAGCAGCAGTCCTGTCCTGCTTTATGGCAGCTGAGATTCTAGCTATCTGTATAACAGAACATTCTGTCCCAGTGGCTGCACAGATCCTATTTGGTCCCCATTGTAAGCAGCAGTCCTGCCCTGCTTTATGGCAGCTGAGATTCTAGCTATCTGTATAACAGAACATTCTGTCCCAGTGGCTGCACAGATCCTATCTGATCCCCACTGTAAGCAGCAGTCCTGTCCTGCTTTATGGCAGCTGAGATTCTAGCTATCTGTATAACAGAACATTCTGTCCCAGTGGCTGCACAGATCCTATCTGATCCCCATTGTAAGCAGCAGTCCTGTCCTGCTTTATGGCAGCTGAGATTCTAGCTATCTGTATAACAGAACATTCTGTCCCAGTGGCTGCACAGATCCTATCTGATCCCCATTGTAAGCAGCAGTCCTGCCCTGCTTTATGGCAGCTGAGATTCTAGCTATCTGTATAACAGAGCATTCTGTCCCAGTGGCTGCACAGATCCTATCTGATCCCCATTTTAAGCAGCAGTCCTGTCCTGCTTTATGGCAGCTGAGATTCTAGCTATCTGTATAACAGAACATTCTGTCCCAGTGGCTGCACAGATCCTATCTGATCCCCATTGTAAGCAGCAGTTCTGTCCTGCTTTATGGCAGCTGAGATTCTAGCTATCTGTATAACAGAACATTCCGTCCCAGTGGCTGCACAGACCCTATCTGATCCCCATTGTAAGCAGCAGTCCTGTCCTGCTTTATGGCAGCTGAGATTCTAGCTATCTGTATAACAGAACATTCTGTCCCAGTGGCTGCACAGATCCTATCTGATCCCCATTGTAAGCAGCAGTCCTGTCCTGCTTTATGGCAGCTGAGATTCTAGCTATCTGTATAACAGAACATTCTGTCCCAGTGGCTGCACAGATCCTATCTGATCCCCATTGTAAGCAGCAGTCCTGTCCTGCTTTATGGCAGCTGAGATTCTAGCTATCTGTATAACAGAACATTCTGTCCCAGTGGCTGCACAGATCCTATCTGATCCCCATTGTAAGCAGCAGTCCTGTCCTGCTTTATGGCAGCTGAGATTCTAGCTATCTGTATAACAGAACATTCTGTCCCAGTGGCTGCACAGATCCTATCTGATCCCCATTGTAAGCAGCAGTCCTGTCCTGCTTTATGGCAGCTGAGATTCTAGCTATCTGTATAACAGAACATTCTGTCCCAGTGGCTGCACAGATCCTATCTGATCCCCATTGTAAGCAGCAGTCCTGCCCTGCTTTATGGCAGCTGAGATTCTAGCTATCTGTATAACAGAGCATTCTGTCCCAGTGGCTGCACAGATCCTATCTGATCCCCATTTTAAGCAGCAGTCCTGTCCTGCTTTATGGCAGCTGAGATTCTAGCTATCTGTATAACAGAACATTCTGTCCCAGTGGCTGCACAGATCCTATCTGATCCCCATTGTAAGCAGCAGTTCTGTCCTGCTTTATGGCAGCTGAGATTCTAGCTATCTGTATAACAGAACATTCCGTCCCAGTGGCTGCACAGACCCTATCTGATCCCCATTGTAAGCAGCAGTCCTGTCCTGCTTTATGGCAGCTGAGATTCTAGCTATCTGTATAACAGAACATTCTGTCCCAGTGGCTGCACAGATCCTATCTGATCCCCATTGTAAGCAGCAGTCCTGTCCTGCTTTATGGCAGCTGAGATTCTAGCTATCTGTATAACAGAACATTCTGTCCCAGTGGCTGCACAGATCCTATCTGATCCCCATTGTAAGCAGCAGTCCTGTCCTGCTTTATGGCAGCTGAGATTCTAGCTATCTGTATAACAGAACATTCTGTCCCAGTGGCTGCACAGATCCTATCTGATCCCCATTGTAAGCAGCAGTCCTGTCCTGCTTTATGGCAGCTGAGATTCTAGCTATCTGTATAACAGAACATTCTGTCCCAGTGGCTGCACAGATCCTATCTGATCCCCATTGTAAGCAGCAGTCCTGTCCTGCTTTATGGCAGCTGAGATTCTAGCTATCTGTATAACAGAACATTCTGTCCCAGTGGCTGCACAGATCCTATCTGATCTCCATTGTAAGCAGCAGTCCTGTCCTGCTTTATGGCAGCTGAGATTCTAGCTATCTGTATAACAGAACATTCTGTCCCAGTGGCTACACTGATCTTTCTATAAAGACAGCAAGTCTCAGTCCAACCGTCTTCAGTCCATTAATGAATGTAATTAATCCAATCATTTTGACTGGAAGTAATTGTGCACCACTTGCCTCCAATTTTTCTGTGCAGCAGAAAGGAATCCGTGACTGAGATTATTAAACACTTTATAAAGAAGAATAACAAGCTGTTTGGTGCCAGATTCTGAGAAAATAAATCTAAATACTTTGCACATTTCAGTCTTTATGTCTATGGAAAACAGGATTTTGTCTCATCTCTGTCCCTCTCTGTTGAGATAAATGGAGGCGGTTTATAATGCTCGGCCCCATCCTCCTTATTCCCCACGCGTTTCACTGGATTTATGGGCACACAAAGTCTAAATTTTAGGCAATAAACAGATCTTATTGATTTAAACTGGTGTGAAGGGAGGGCGCTTCATTTATAAGAAACTGATTTATGTTTATGAAGTGTCAGTAAGTGTTTGGCCCAATGCTGAGCTGAAACAAAGGCTGCAAAATGCGTCTGTATCAGATTCAACTGGAAACCCAAATTGCAGAATGAATTCAGCCTGGAGTTGTTTAATTAGCTGAGAATGATCCAATTGCTTGTTTGGTTAATTAAATATGTCAGATGCTCTTTGGCTACATGATCATGCAAAGAGCCGGCGAGTCCAGGAACATCATGAAATTGTACCAAAAACTGCATTATTTTAGCACAAAGATACAATAACAAGAAAATACACAAGTATAGCATTGACTTCATTTTCTACAGAGTGGGGAAACTTGTATTTAATTGTAATGGTAATTGTACTGGGAGACCCAATTGGACAGGGGAAGGGAGGGACTACTGATATTTATTTTACTAATAATAATGACCAGATCAGTATGTGAAGGCTTCAGAAAGGGAAACAGTTATAAGGAAATCAGTTTTATAAGACAACAGTTTAATGACCAGTTAACATTTTGCCTGCAGCCTTGTTTTTTTTTTTTAGGCCATTAATTCTACTGTCCTGATATACTAAAATGAGTGATATTATCCCATAGTTGTCAGGTATAGTGTGATCAGGTCATAATATAAATGGGTCACCACCGATTCCTAAATAAATGGTACGGTCTATGATTAATGGGTCATACAAAAAGACAAAATAGTTGCTTAATTTAAGAGAAATGTACTCCATACTATAACCTGTGCCAATGTTAGACATCACCTTGAACTAACAGGCCCTATGTAAAATAACGACCTGTGTGACTGTGTATTGTTACAAGGTCATGGGGTTTCTCAGGGACCTCCAATCTATTATATAAAGAGGAATGTGTCCTTCTGTCATTATACATTTAGCATTATGGATTCTGCAACACTTCACTGATTGGCAGAGAATCTGTTCTAAGCTCTGTACTGACAGAAATAATGGCATCTTATATGGAAGGGTGAAATATTCTTCATGGGAGAGGATAGCTGAAAAGATAGAGGACACATACAGTCCCCCAACAGTATATGTTGGTTGTTTCACAGGGACATGAGGAAGGTAAGAAGCAGTGATATTAATATGGGATGCAAGCTCCCAATAAGGATTGGGAGCAAGAAAAAAAGAAGGGCAGATTAATTAATGGGGAGAGGAAGAAGAGAAGATGGAGAGAAAATAACTTAAAAACAACTGGACAAGAAAAATCTACATGGATAGGAACAAGAAGAATAGGTAGAATAAATCCATGGGCAGAGGAGCAGGAGAAAAAGGAGGGCAATTTATTTTCCTCTGGTGAAGAACAGGAGAAGAGGTTGAGGCAGAATAAACCATATGGAGGAAAAACAAAAACTTACTGTACACAATATTTTACATGGATATGAACAAGAAGAATAAATCCATGGGCAGAGGAGCAGGAGAAAAAGGAGGACAATATATATCCCTCAGGGGAGGAATAGGAGAAGATGAAGAGGCAGAATAAGTCCACATGGAGACGAGCATGAAGGAGGAAAGGGCAGAATGCTCTATGGGGTGGGGTACAGGAGACAAAAAAAACTATAGATGGCCAACGGGGGAAGAAAGAGTGGTAGAATAAATCTGTGGGGAGAGAAAAAGGAAAGGACAGATCGATATACAGAGAGAGGAAAAGTAGAAGAAGCAGAGCAGAAAATACCAATGGAGATGAAGAACAGAAGAAGGACATGCAGAATACATCCACATGGGAAGAAGCAGGAGAAGAAGGACAGGAAAATGTATTATGTGGTGAGGAAAAGAGGAAGATATAGGACAACAGGGGACAAAAAAAGAAAAGTAGAATAAATCCATGGGGAGAGGGATGTAGAGAAGATAGAGAAGCAAAAAAAGACTCCTGGGACAGAAGAATAGGCAGAGGGAAGATGGCTCTATGAGGACAGAAGCAGAAAAAGAGAAGCAATAAACGAAGAAGACCGAATATAAGGTGAAAGGATAGTGTGCAGGCTGGTGAAGTAGCAGAGGACACCTGGTAGGATATGATAGTAGGTGTAACTCTGGCTAAAAAAGAGAAGATTAGAAAGCTATCTCTGCTGTGCTGTCATCGGACATTGTCATGAGTCATACGGAAAATTAGCTGCAGAAAGCAGAACATTAAAAAATAAATCCCATAGTAGCATGACTGACAGTTTACAACAGATATAAGCAGCTTTTGGCTTTTTTCTGGCAATTCAGTTGATTTACAGATGTTAGGAGCGGTAGTTCTGGAGCCCTGTAATTTGAGTAATTCTGGGTTTCTGGTATCCTGGTAGTAGTGAGAGTTCAGCAATAGTAGTAGTAATAATGTAGTAGCAGGACAACAACTTCCCTTGCTGAAATGGAACACTGAAGGTTAAAGCAAGGAGGTCGCATCTCATCCTAGTATAACGTTCCAGCTTCTTCTGACATGTCTGGGTGCCTTGTCCTTAATTTCAGTATGGAAACACCACATATCTCAACAGACAACGATGCTGATTGTTTTCAACTGTCATATTCCCCGTCGTGCTTATCTCGTCAGCAGGATCCTATTAGTCAAATCTGTGCCCAATGTATTAGAGAATAAATGTCCCTCTCCAGGCTACAGTTACTGCATGGGCTCTCCATAGACACCAATAACATTGGGGGGGATCTCAGAGGGGCTACATTACTAAGGCCTCAGCAAAGTCATGCTTTCTGCCTCTTCCCTAAGGCTCATTGCTTTCTAACAAGCTCCTTAGCATCCGTCTCTCTAGAATTAAGTATTGATTGTACCTTGTGCTGTTCCATGGGCTCAGGCCAAAGGATTATAACCTTTTCCCCCTGGTTTAGCACATAAATGTCCCTTATTTTCTCTTCTAATTAGGTGTAACTGTTTCTAATTGAGTGACTGACGAAGTGAAATGTTTGCTGGTACTTTAGAATCTCCTTGATACAAGTATGGGATCCATTATCCAGAAAGCTCCCAATTATGGGAAGGTCTTCACCCATAGACTCCATTTTAATCAAATAAATACATTTTTTAAAAATGATTTACTCTTTGTCTGTATAAATAAAACAGTACCCCTGACAGTAGACCTGAAGAGCTGACACCCAACATGCGATGTCTCTCAAAATGTTCTCATCATCCGATCTATGGATGGACCTCATTGGTTGAATACTTAATTAACTGCAATTTATGAAAATTTCCACCTATAAATGTGGGCCCTGATATTGTAAGAACAAAGAGCAAGATCAATATAAAAATACAAATATATGAATAGAAATAATTCAACATTTCATGGTTTATTAAGGCTCACCTACTTTTACCGGTTTCCCTCTCACAATTGGCACATTTTATTCAGCGATAAGACTTTGCCCTACATTAGCCAGTTATAGGAGCCTGGTAACAGAAAGTAGATTAATTACAGCCCGAGGGGTATCAGGTACATATAAATACATGGACATGGACCTTGCTGATGAAAGGCTCTAATATATATAGAGAGGGGGGGAGAGAGTGACAGAGGCATGCATTTTAAGAGAGGTATGTTTTTTAACAAATAAAGGCATAATCAGCAAGACCACGTCTATTGATTTCTATGTACCTGAAGGCTCTTGTGGCTATAAAAACCAGTATAGTAAATCAGATTCATGGCCCTCTTTCACATTCTAACAGCCACGGCAGACCAGAAATCTCTGTATATAGTTAATGACTCTGCTATCAGCCCATTTGCATAGGCCTGGTGACTAGTGGTTAGCTTTGATTCCACCCAACCTTCACTCTTCATATCCAATAAATCATGTCACTTTCACCTATGTAATATTTCTACAATACGGTTGTTCATCACACAAGTTGCCACTAAGAATCTAATTCACTTTCATATCATGTCATGTATTGATTTCTATAACTCTCTGTCGATTGACCTTCCCCTCCACAAGCGTTCAGCTTTCCAGTCCATAAAAAGCACCCGCCAGGCTCCCCAACAATACTTGCTCTGCCTCCCTGCCTGTCCTGGCTTCCACCACCATTTATGATAAGACTTTAACTAATAGTCCTGACCAGTCGACAACTCTTCCCCAACCTACATTTCTGGACTCAACAACAATCAACTTCTCAGTCTAATCTAATGGAGCTGTTCAAGGACAATGCTGGTCTATGCTGCTCACAGCTCAAGTTCTACTAAACCAACTCCTTAGCTCCAGGTGCAGAAAGAACATAGAGCTGTTTTTTTTTTGCCTGTGTTTTTCCAAAGGTCAGGAAACAACATGGTGTAACCCTAACCTTAGATCATGATCTGTTTTGTAGGTGTAGTTGGTGTTTAGTGATGTCCAGTAAGGTATTCACGGCACCACTTAAGACTGTAAGCAGATGAAGAAGTGCAGGTGAGACCATTATACACTACCTTGTGAGTATCCTTGTTTCAAATATCTGGAAGTAAGCCTGAATATAAAACTTAAAGAAGCTGCAGGCGTGAAGCAGTTATATGTCTCACTTGTCTCATGTGTTTTAATGTGAAGGATAGCATGATCACCCACAACAGAAAAATGAGGTCAACCCAAACAGATATTAAAAGATATGCCCTATACTTGTATGCAATAAAATACCATTGTTTCACACTCATGGCTTGTGAATTAGATCTTTGAAGAAGTCCGAGGGTTGTGACATAATTATTAATGGGTGCTGCAAGGAACATTCAGGCACTTTCAGATGCTGGAGATAGAATGAGTAACTGGGGCTGTGAGAAGGTGGAATTTGTCTCAGGGGGAACTAATATGACTATAAATAGGAGCTGTGCAATAGGAATAGAAGCTGAGGAAGTTCAATCGGTCTCCATGGGTAGTGATGAGATTGGAATCTGGGGAAGCGCAAAACATTTCAGTGACATAGTTAGAAATGGTCTCAGAGGGCCATAACAGAAATTAGTAAGAGAAGCTATGAGGACAAATCAATGGCCTCTGAGGGTAGGGATCAGCCCCTGGGGTATGAATAAGGCACCCATGATGATTGGGTAATAAAGCACTTGGAGAAGTTGAAAAAGCTCTCTGAGGGATGTGATCAAATTAGACATAGGATCTGTGAGGGGATAAATATGTTCTTGATGAGCTACAAGGGAGTGTCACGGTCGGCACCCTAAATTCAGAACCAATGCTAAGCACCCTGTTCTCGGCTCTTGCTTCCACCTTTCACCTCGGGAGGAGCCCTCGGCTAATTGGATGCCGGCAGGTCTTATTAAGAGAAGTCCAATTCAGAGTTATGAAAGGAAACCAGCGCTCATCCAGCACGAGGTATAGACAGACAAAGGGGCAAGAAAATGATTCTCATATAGTGCAGTATTTTTACATAAATATAATACACCCCTTTGTGAAATTAGAGTGCTTCTAAAAAGGTGCCTTCTCCAAATTATGCTATTTGCCGTGTTTAAAATTCACACAATGAAGTGAATCTTATGTGAGGGTACTCACGAACGTTTAAACGAAGTTTAGGCGTTTAGAAAGATAATTTAACGGTCATCTCCTCAATTCTCTCCAGACTCTATGGCTTAAAAACAATGCGCTGACATAGTGTAAAATTGTCACTTTTTTAATCCCAAAAATAACATTAAAATCACACTCACAATGTTACTGTTAAAATTTTCGCATTAAAACAAAGTCACCAGTTCCCCATCTGTTGGAGTCACTTAGGCAGCCGATATGAATGTTTTAGCCGGCGTCTCGGCCGCCTCGTGTATCCCAGTGCGCTCGTGGATGACGTCACTGCCCGGCCGACGCACTGGGATACACGAGGCGGCCGAGACGCCGGCTAAAACATTCATATCGGCTGCCTAAGTGACTCCAACAGATGGGGAACTGGTGACTTTGTTTTAATGCGAAAATTTTAACAGTAACATTGTGAGTGTGATTTTAATGTTATTTTTGGGATTAAAAAAGTGACGATTTTACACTATGTCAGCGCATTGTTTTTAAGCCATAGAGTCTGGAGAGAATTGAGGAGATGACCGTTAAATTATCTTTCTAAACGCCTAAACTTCGTTTAAACGTTCGTGAGTACCCTCACATAAGATTCACTTCATTGTGTGAATTTTAAACACGGCAAATAGCATAATTTGGAGAAGGCACCTTTTTAGAAGCACTCTAATTTCACAAAGGGGTGTATTATATTTATGTAAAAATACTGCACTATATGAGAATCATTTTCTTGCCCCTTTGTCTGTCTATACCTCGTGCTGGATGAGCGCTGGTTTCCTTTCAATTGGATTTCTATACAAGTCTGAGGGAGAACAGACCTTTTTGGGAACCGGCAGAGGGAGCGAACCACCAAGACCTTTGATATCCTTTATTGTGTTGCTTATTAAGAGAGGTGTCAAACGAAGGGTTCTGAACGAGCAAAGGGCACAACGGTAAGGCAAAGTCTTTTGGGCAGAAGGTCACAGTACAAGGCGTAGACAGAAAGCGTAGTCAAATCAGGCCAGGTCGGGAAAGGCAGAGTACTAGAGTAGTCTGGCAGGCAAGGGTCAAACCAGGAGATCAATCAGAAGGGATACGGATACAGCAGAGTCGGTTACCAGGCAGGGGTCAGGATACAGAAGTCAGAATCGTCAAAAAACAGGCAAGGGTTACAACAGGTAATCAGAAGTCAGGGAACAGAAGCACTAGGAACTCACTAGGAGAAAACCTATAACAGGCAGTGAAAAAATACAAAATGTGGCTTTAAATACATTTGAATTTCGCGCCATTGATGTGTTGGCGTGTTGACACCAGCGCGCATGCGCCTATAAATACAGCAGAAGTCTGCAGCGCGTGCCCTAGATGCCAGCACACATAGAGGAGCGGCGTGGCGGGCATCCCCGCTGCACCACTAGACCACCAGGGTGAGTGGTTACAGGAAGCCAATGCAAGCCAGTTCTTGATGGTTAACAGCCATGAAGAAGTGCAATGATTTTCAGAAGGTCTGGACATGACACATATGGGAGCCATGAGGAAATGCAACTGGGTCTCAGTGGGTAGTGATAAAGACAGAAATTGGGGCTGAGGGAATGCATGGGGCAGTTCACAGAAGTGAAGGAATTATAAACAGAAACCAGTTCCCACTGGTGACCAAATCATTCCAAAGACTGTATTCGCTATATTTTTATTGAATGCTAACGAGCATAAATCACTTATAGACATATGCTTATGAGATGAGCAGGCACAATTTCATGGTAAGATACAACTGCTACAAATATGGGCCAGTAGAACACAGAACAAACCCAGAACTTCTTCCGGATCCTGACAGGGGGAGAGGAACCAGAAGAAACAAGGATTCATCTCACAGTTTGGATGTTACGGGCAAGTTAAGAACCTCCCCCAGCCATTTGATAAGGATTTCATTTACAGCTGCCGGTCTATAAAAAATGGAATGAAAAAAAAATAAATTAAAAAGCTTATTTTAATATAAATATAAGGAACATAAGGTCATTTTTGTAAAACAAATGGATTCCTAAAATAATGGAAACTTTATGATGCTGGGCACACACCAATATAAACAGTAGGACTATCTCTACCCACCATCTATAGTTGAATACATTTTCTAATATAATCTCATCCCTCCTCTGTACAATATAATCTCAACCCTCCTTCATTTGGGGAGTTATTTATCAAAGGTCGAATGTTAGAGTTTTTTTATACCACGAATGAACTCGAATGATTTCTTATTTAAGAAGAAACTTGAATGGAAAAACTTGATTCTGCGGGTTTGAGTTCCAAAGCCCGAAATTAATTGAGTTTTCCGCGGGAAAGAACTCGAATTTGTCCAGTTTTTGGGCAAAACCCTTGGGCAAAAAACTCGAACATCATGCAGGCTATGAACATCTTCAATGTATATGCATAGGCAAATGAGGGGCGAGGAGGGAAATTGTGTGACTTTTTGTCACAAAACAAGGAAGTAAAAAATTTTTCCCCTTCGCACCCCTAAGTTATTTACTCAAGGCCTCGTAGCCTCAAGACTGAAGGCAATGCATATGATTCACTGCAGTCTCATTACAGTCAGTCTGCTGTGAGTGGAGGCACCAATCTGTGGGCGTGGGGGGCCAGTTACACATAATAGAAAGCAGTTTTCAATCTGTGCCCCCAGTTATTAGTGACACCAAGTCATTGACCTTTCTTTATTTATGATTTATTTCGGGGGTCAGGCACCTCTGTCACCCATATCTACAGGGATCATATATGTAATAACACCAGGATCTTGTTTAAATCAAGGAGAGGTGAACGGTCAGCTAAGGAAGCTACGTCTCAATGGCAGGACTGACAGTCAGGCAATATCATTTGTATTCTAGCAAAGGGAACTGCATGGTTTGTCACCTTGGCAACAGGCAATGTAAATACAGAATTAATACATTGGCCCCTCAATATGTTTGTACTATGAGCAGAGCACATAAGGCATAAGGGCAGTGTGTGTCTTATTTCTTATTCAAAGCTGAAGTCCCTTGAATATTCCCTGGGCTCAGTGGATAATGGTGGAACAAACAGGGATCATGCAATGAAACTGTCAGTTAAACAGCTGGACAGTTGCTACTGCAGGTCCAAGGAATGCTTATTTATGGTCATCAACATTGGGTATATATCTATATCATTTGTTTTTTTAATCTTTTACTGAATGATCTCCAGAACATCTCTGTTTATCTCCCTACTGTCAGGGAGCCGGGAGCTCCCTCCAGGGAGGTTGTCAGGATCAAGGAGGAAGCCCTCTTGAGGGTACAAGGTCGCGGTGTCCAAAGGGTTAAACGAAGAATAGTCAGGATCAGGCAAGAGTTCACAGGCAGGCAGAATACACACAAAGTCCAAAGTCCAGGCAAAGGGTCAGGATACAAGGCAGGAACAAGATTAGGCAATAAGACACACAGGGAACCCAGGATATGCTTCAGGAAAGTAATCCTATTCTTGGGCGCCATTCTGGTGTCTAGTTGGAGTTTTTATATTCAATTTTGGCGCCATTCTGACGTCATCGACGCTCCTGCGCCGAAGTCGGCGCGCTGACGTCATCGCCCGGCGCCGCTACCCACGTGGCGGCCATGGGCGCCGCCATTTTGGGAGTGACGCCGGCAAGGATGGACGCGCCGCCCGGAGCTCCTGGGCCTGCTCCGGGCGGCGATCGTTACAGTACCCCCCCCATCACGGGGGGCATCCGGACCACCAGGACTTGGCTTCTGGGGAAACTTGGAATGGAACTCCCTCACCAGACGAGGAGCGTGAACATCACGGTGTCCTTCCCAGGAGCATTCTTCAAGGCCAAAGCCCTTCCACTGAATGAGGTACTGAAGGGACCCTCTGGAGACTCTGGAGTCTAGGATTTTCTCCACCTCGTACTCGAGTTGACCCTCCACAGAGATGGCAGGAGGAGGAGACTGACCGCCAGAGAACCGGTTGGTGATGGCGGGTTTCACCAGAGACACGTGGAACACGTTGGGGATTCTCATCTCTGGTGGAAGCTGGAGTCTGACAGCCACAGGGTTGATTATCTCCAAGATGGGAAATGGTCCCACGAATTTTGGACCCAACTTGGGAGATGGGATCTTCAACCGGATATTCCTGGAAGAGAGCCAGACATTATCACCCACCTTGTAGAGAGGAGAGGATCTTCGACGACGATCCGCGAAAGTCTTATGAACAAGAGCGCTCTTCTCTAGGTTCAACTTGGTAGCAGCCCAAATAGCAGACATATGGGCTGCGGAATCGTCAGCAGCCGGGACGTCAGATAGCACAAAGTCTTGGGGAAAAGCTTGAGGATGCTGACCATATACCGACATGAACGGAGACCTTCCTGTAGAGGAATGACAAGCATTATTATGAGCGAATTCCGCCCATGGGAGGAGATCAGACCAGTCATCCTGGCAGAGGGATACGTGGTTCCTCAGGAACTGTTCCAGGGCTTGGTTGACACGTTCAGCTGCCCCATTCGTCTGCGGGTGGTATGCAGATGAAAACTGAAGAACAATTCCCAGGTCTTTGCATAAGGAACGCCAGAACTTGGCAGTAAACTGGGTGCCTCTATCGGAGACGATCTCCACCGGGAAACCATGCAGGCGGAAGATGTACTGGATAAATAGCTGGGACAACTCCACCGCAGAGGGCAACTTCTTCAGAGGGATGAAATGGGCCATTTTGGAGAAGCGATCAATGACAACCCAGATCACAGTGTTCCCACAGGAGGGAGGAAGTTCGACAATGAAATCCATGGACAGGTGGGTCCAAGGACGGGAAGGAACCGGCAAAGGCTGTAGTAACCCACTGGGGCGGGAGTGACTTGACTTGGATGTGGCACAAACATTACAAGCAGCAACAAAGTCCTTCACATCCTTGCGGATATCAGGCCACCAGACCAGGCGTCGTAAGAGTTCAAGAGTCTTAGCTGGGCCAGGGTGTCCGGCCTGCCTGGAGCAATGGGTCTGTTGCAGGATAGGCAGACGCAGCTCAGGAGGAACAAATGCCATCCCAATGGGAGTATCTGAAGGGGCAGAAGACTGACCAGCCAGGATTTGGTCGGCAAACTGTGGATACAGGGAGGCAATAATCTTGACTGGAGGGATGATTGGCTCTTGTCTTTCAGGAGAGCGGTCCACCGGAGTGAAGCTACGAGACAAGGCATCGGCCTTCCGATTCTTGGAGCCTGGGCGATAAGTCAAGATAAAATTAAATCGAGAGAAGAAGAGAGCCCACCTTGCCTGTCTGGGGTTTAGCCTCTTGAGGGACTGGATGAACTCGAGATTCTTATGGTCGGTGTAAATCTGAACAGGAATCAGAGAACCCTCCAAGAGGTGACGCCACTCTTCAAGGGCAAGTTTAACAGCCAAGAGTTCTCGGTTCCCGACATCGTAGTTCTGTTCTGCGGACGAGAACTTCTTGGAGAAATAAGCACAGGGGTGCAACTTCCCATCAGCGGGATGTCTCTGAGACAAGATGGCTCCGGCTCCGACTTCAGAAGCATCAACTTCGATGCAGAAGGGTAGTTCAGGATTGGGGTGTCGGAGGACAGAAGCGGATGTGAAGGCCTCTTTCAAGGACTGAAAAGCTTCAATGGCAGATGGGGGCCACAAGCTGGGTTTACCCCCTTTCCGGATGAGGGCCAGGATCGGTGCAATGCGGGAAGAGAACCCCCGGATAAACTGTCGATAATAATTAGCAAATCCGATGAATCTCTGGATTGCCTTGGTACTCAGTGGGAGAGGCCACTCCTGGATGGCCGACACTTTCACGGGGTCCATCTCAAATCCCTCTGGAGAGATAATGTACCCTAGGAAGGGGATCTTGGATACCTCGAAGACACACTTCTCCAACTTGGCGAAGAGAGAGTTCTTCCTCAGACGAGAGAGTACCTCCTTCACCTGGGAGCGATGACTTTCAAGGTCCTTGGAGAAGATCAGGATGTCGTCCAAATATACGACTACGAACCTTCCTAGGAGATCTCGGAACACATCATTAACAAACTCCTGGAAGACGGCAGGAGCATTGCATAGGCCGAAGGGCATAACGAGATATTCATAGTGCCCGTCACGAGTGTTGAAAGCCGTCTTCCATTCGTCACCCTCACGGATGCGAATGAGATTGTACGCCCCCCGGAGATCCAACTTAGAGAATATCTTCGCCCCCTTCAGCTGGTCGAAGAGCTCTGCAATCAAGGGCAATGGGTACCTGTTTTTTACAGTGATTTTATTCAGGCCCCGGTAGTCTATACATGGCCGAAGGCCTCCGTCCTTCTTCTCCACGAAGAAGAACCCAGCCCCTGCAGGAGAGGTAGAAGGGCGGATAAACCCCCGCTGGAGATTTTCTTGGATGTATTCCTTCATTGCGGTAGTTTCTGCAGGAGAGAGAGGGTAAGTGCGACCTCTAGGGGGCATGGCTCCTGGCAGGAGTTCGACAGGACAGTCGTAGGAGCGATGTGGAGGAAGGAATTCCGCAGACTTTTTACAGAACACATCAGAGAATTCCTTATAACAGGAGGGAAGAGATTTTAACTCGGTTGAGGAGATAGTTACCTTCTTGAGGGGTTTTGCAGGAAGGCAATGCTGTTGGCAGAATGGGCTCCAACGAGAAACCTGCCCTGTGGACCAGTCTATGGTGGGATTGTGCAGGCGCAGCCAGGGGAGACCCAAAACAACTGGAACAGCGGGACAAGAGATAATAAGAAACGAAAGTCTCTCTCTATGCAGGGTCCCAACCTGCACGGGTAGTTCGCCAGTGGTCATCGTGAGTACAGACTCCAGGGGTTTATCATCTATGGCGACGATCCACATGGGAGAAGGCAAAGGAAATAAGGGAATTCCCATGTGCTTAGCAAAGAGAGCGTCTATGAAGTTACCCCCGGCACCGGAATCAATGAAAGCATTCCCGAAGATGGTCTTATCAGTCAGACGAATCTGGAAGGGAAGGAGAAACCTGTGTGAGTTTTCTAGGGTCTTCTCCTGAGACTTATCACGAGACTTTTGAGTAGTGCCCCCTACATGAGTTACCATAGACATACCTCGGGGTACAAAACTCTTAGCCTTTGCAGGACAGGCATTGGCGAAGTGGGAATGTCCGCCACAATACAGACACAGGCCTGACATCCGTCTACGGAGTCTCTCTTGTTCAGTGAGGCGAGTTCTTCCCACTTGCATGGGTTCCTCCTGGAGAGAAATGGATGCTCGGTCAGGCGGGGTGACGGGAGCCTGCAGGAGAGGCCTCTGGAAGTGGGGTGCCAATATGGGTTGAAACCTCCTGACACGATCTCTCAGACTTTGATGCTCTCTCAGAAGAGTGTCCACCTTGACTGCTAAAGCGATGAGGTCCTCAAGTTGCGTGGGTAATTCACGGGAGACCAGGTCATCTTTGATGCGGAGGGAGAGACCATTATAAAATGCAGTATGGTATGCGTCGTTGTTCCAACGAGTCTCAGCAGCAAGTGTACGAAATTCGATAGCATACTCTGCTACACTGCGACTCCCTTGGCGGATTTGGAACAGACGGGAAGCAGCGGATGTCACCCGACCGGGAGCATCGAAGACGATCCGGAATTCTTTGAGAAATGCTTCTGCGTCATCCATCAGTGGGGACTGCTTCTCCCAGTGTGGAGATGCCCACTCGAGAGCTTTCCCTGCCAGACGAGTAATCACGAACCCCACCTTGGCACGTTCAGAGTCAAATTCAGTGGGGTGCAGGGCAAAGCGAATCTGGCACTGATTCACGAATCCTCGACAGGCTTGAGGATCGCCATCGTAGAGAGGCGGAGCAGGAATATGTGGACCAGAAGTGGAGGGCTGGGTAGCCATGGCAGCAGCCGCTTGCGGAGAAGGTGCCGGCAGGAGGGGCGCTGGTGTCAACAAGGAGAGCTTTTCCAGGATCGCCTCCAGCGTGTGTCCCACGTAATTCTGCCGGGCTTCATATGCCTCCATGCGGGAATGCAGGCCCCGAAAGGCCCTGCCGAAATCTGGCTGAGCTTCCTCAGTGGGATCCATGGCCCAAGAATAATGTCAGGGAGCCGGGAGCTCCCTCCAGGGAGGTTGTCAGGATCAAGGAGGAAGCCCTCTTGAGGGTACAAGGTCGCGGTGTCCAAAGGGTTAAACGAAGAATAGTCAGGATCAGGCAAGAGTTCACAGGCAGGCAGAATACACACAAAGTCCAAAGTCCAGGCAAAGGGTCAGGATACAAGGCAGGAACAAGATTAGGCAATAAGACACACAGGGAACCCAGGATATGCTTCAGGAAAGTAATCCTATTCTTGGGCGCCATTCTGGTGTCTAGTTGGAGTTTTTATATTCAATTCTGGCGCCATTCTGACGTCATCGACGCTCCTGCGCCGACGTCGGCGCGCTGACGTCATCGCCCGGCGCCGCTACCCACGTGGCGGCCATGGGCGCCGCCATTTTGGGAGCGACGCCGGCAAGGATGGACGCGCCGCCCGGAGCTCCTGGGCCTGCTCCGGGCGGCGATCGTTACACCTACTTAGTGTTTTCTTATGTTCTCTTTAAGCTTTGCTCCCAAAATCTTTATGTTCTATCAACATCCCTATGCCAACCAGGGCCAGAACTAGGGGCAGGCAGAAAAGGAACGTGCCTTGGGCACAAATGTGAAGGGGTGCCAAGCATGTACCTCATGTCCCTGGCTACCCGTAGTTCCTATCTCCTGAAGAGGACATATTTTGCATGTGGGGGGCAGCTTGGTGATGTGTGCCAGTAACTTGGACTGTCCCTGAAGCCAACACGTTTCCCTCCTGAACTTGTTAATTTCCTGCTCATATTGAAGTGTTTCTACCAAATCCCCTTCTTCTTTCAGTCTTTTAGGCAGTCCAATGTCTGGTCAAGCCCTCCTTAAAGTGGACCTGTCACCCAGACACAATAATCTGTATAACAAAAGTCCTTTTCAAATTAAACATGAAATCTAAATTCTATTTTTTATTAAAGCGTTCATAACTGCTGTAAGCTCATTTAAAAATCTCAGCTGTCAATCAAATATCTATGCCTTAGGCAGAGGCGGGACAGACAATTACTTTCACTTTCCATTCAGCACTTCCTAGATGTCACTTCTCTCCATATATTCCCCCGTTCTCTTTACCATTTAATTGTGTAGCCAGTGCATGGGGATGGATATCGGGTCCCCCATTCTGGTGCACAAACAAGATTCTGAGATGATACAAGACTTGTCTTAATAACAGTGTCCACAAAATGGCTCCTGCCTGCTTGTTATAATTATTAATTCCCAGACTAAAGGAAACAAGATTTAAATCATTTATACAGTGTAATTAAAGTTAATTTCGCTTGACTAATGTGATAAAATAGGATTTTGAATATTTATTTTGGGTGACGTGTCCCCTTTAAATTATACCAAGCCTGTAGATCCTTGAAAATTTGGTCATGGTCTCAACAATGGAAAAAAAAAACAAACAGCACCTGCCAACTACCACCGTAAATGGCCTTCAAACTGGGCCACCCATCCACTGCTCTGGGCACCCCCATAGTTGTATATATGCATCCTAGACACTGCAACTGTTATGCAATACAGCCCGTAGCACACTGCAACTGTCATGCAATATAGTCAATAACACACTGCAACTGTCATGCAATACAGTCAATAACACACTGCAACTGTCATGCAATACAGTCAATAACACACTGCAACTGTCATGCAACACTGTGAGCAACTCAATGGAATCTGCCCACCTAACAGTCACTCACTGATGTCACTCAATCAATTACACTGAATATAATTATACAATGTGCTCATGGTCCACATTAGCGTGTTGCAGCAGTTCTCTTCTTCTAGATCTTCAGTCCAATTGCACACGCACACAATAGCGCTAAGGGCAGGACTACACGGCCGATTTCGCAGCGATCCGACGCGCTGTGGAAAATCGCAGGAAACAAGGTAAGTAATGGCAGTGTCGGATCGTGTCGTATTATTGCAACAAGATGCGACAATTGAATTACTTACCTTATTTCCTTCGCATCTGACATGCTGCCTGCGATTTTGCGCTTTGAATCTCTGCGAAATTGGCTGTGTAGTCCGGCCCTTACTAATAAATACTATTTTTCTCATTAAATTGTTGATTTGCAGCTTTATTCCCCAAAGTAATGAGCAGTTTCTCTTTGGCTCACATATATAATAACGGTTCAGTTGTTTACTGACTGGCTGCCGGCTTCTAAGAAATGAGAGTCGTTTTATTGCAAGCAGTAAACAGGATGAGCATTTCACTGAAATTAAAACTCGAGTCATAAACAAAATTATATAGATATATTTTGTAAAGACACCTCCAAGAAAATAGTCCCATCATCGGTCACCAATGCACCCTAAATCTGATCGGCATCATTATGTCTTCACCAGGAGCCAATCGGCAAGGCCCCTTCCCCACCCAAGCTCATTTGCAAGACTAATTGTATAATCTATTTAAGACCTGTTTTCTAAATTATATGTATTTATTTGTTGGTTGTGCAACATGAATCTGAAATGCTTTCCCATCAGCCATGCAGCCCCTGTTTTATGTCTGCCCAGAATAAGGCTGATGTATATTTGGCTGAATATATGTGTCTTTCAGTAGAAAAACACTGTAAAGAAACTTCAACACCAAGAATAAATATTTTTGTAGCAGCAGCAGTGATGGGGCACTTGAGTGGCATAATAGAGAGCAAGTGACTAATGAAAAGGAATGGAATCATCTACATCTGAACACAGTTCACCAAATGGTGCCAACATTCCCGAGGAATAATGAAAAGTTCTTATCAGCCCCCAGACTTGTCAAGCTACTGACTCCTTTTTGCAGAAAAGTAAGACAAGTCAGAAGTCATTACTGAGGAACAGGCCTTGAAGTCGTCTCCTCCACAGGCAGATGTGGGACAAGAGTCTTTTTAATGACACTGACACTGGGTACTGCACATTATTAGACATTACATATTTCCTTTATATTTCTTTTATTACATCTAATAACCTGCAGATTGAAAATTTTGCTACAATAAGATGGAAGAATTCCTCCTGGCGCACAGTTCTGGCGGGATAGAGTAATTAGAGTGTGCTGCCCGCCTACAGCGCAGGATCCTCACCTACATAACGTGCCAAGCCATCCTTATTCACAGCGGTTTTATTCATTATTCCTGAAACCTTTTTCTTTGCGACTCCATCTGTCACCAGGTTCCATTCCTGTCACATTACAGCTACAGGTATATACAGTATGAATCTAAAGCACTGTGTATATTATTACACAAAAGAAAGGGCACGGAAATGGGCACCTGTCCTTGTATGGAGACTTGTAGCACAAATTACTACTTTTATAGAATGCTTTTCATTGAATTTTAACAGTTAGAAAAGGAGGGAAGGGGTAGGGTAGAGGGAAGGAAGAAGGTGGTCGGCTGGGTTTATTGTCCATTAGTTGATGGCGGTAGCTGGAAACTCAAGCCATGGAGTCCATATACTCTCAAATTTGCTTGGGCATCCTCTGGCTGGGTAGGTGAGCTTACACAGTTCCAGTTGTGAGTTGACAAGCTTAATCCATTGGTTGAGGGTTGGTGGTGATGGGCCCATCCAGTGCAGGGCGATCGTCTTTGCAGAAGCAGCCTCATTAGATATCTGGTTAGTGTTCTGGGCACCAGAGAGTCAAGTAGGCCTAACAGGCAGGTAGTTGGGTTGAGCTCATGGGGTGGTGCTAGTCCGTGTAAGGGAAGTCAGCCGGTGCTCCGGTCCGCTCTGGCAACATGGGCAAGATGACGGAGCCCAGGATACCCATGTGGAGCTTTCTGAGACAATGCATCAAAACCTGTGCAGCAGCACGACGCTGGCGCGTCAAACCACGCAACATCAGCGTGTGACGCATGACATAATCACGATCATTTTGGCGTGAAAATCTGCCTATAAAAGATGCCAGAACCATGCCCAATTATAGATTCAACTTATAGGGGGGAATTCACAACAGTGCCGGGAACGAAAAAATTTACAGAGCATTTCTCCGGCAATTTTCCGACATGTACAACACTTTTGAATTAGTGTCGTTAAAAGTGGGCGTGGTTTTTTTCCCCGACATTTTTATGAATTACTCGTAAACTCATTTTTTTTTACCGACAATTTTTCAGACACTTTCGGCTCTCCAAAATGAAAATGTCGGTCAAATTGTCTTTTGAAAAGTCTTGGTAAATGTCGTTTGTACGATGAAAAGATATACGACATTTTAGAAAATTGTCGGACTTACGAGATATTCAGAGATGGTAACATCTGCCTTTGTGAATTTGCCGTTCATACGACATTTTACAAATTTGTCGACCGCCACTTCTGGGTTACTTATTATACCGACACTTTTGTGAATTCCCCCCATTGTGTTCCTGGGTGTGACATACTTCTTCTGACCTTGATTGCTGTTATTGACTTCGGCATTTCATATTAACTAAGAACCTTGCTGCCTGAACTGACCTTTGCCTGGATATGACTATTCTTCTTCTTTAACCATTTGTATACCAAGAACTGTGTTGGAACCTGTTGCTTCTTCCTTGGTCCGTGAATCATAGCGGAGCCTTCGGGCCCTGAGAGTTTGTTAGCCATAAAAGTCTCAAATTTCCCCCAAAGTTTGTATACGGCAGGGAAATCCCGCATTAAATGCAGGAAACCAGCACTTGGGGCAGTACATCTTGGACAACAAATTACTCTTTTAATATATATATATATATATATATATATATATATATATATATATATATATATATATATATATATATATATATATATATATAAATATATATATATACACAAGCTGTTGATATATGGTTACATATCTACATATATCAACAGCTAGTACATATATCTATATATTAAAAGAGTAATTTGCGCTACAAGTTGTTGCAAACAATGAGTTTAGTAAAGATTCCAGGAACAACAAGGCAAATGTTGTTTTCCAAGTAAAGCAGTTAACTTTTACTACCCTATTTACAAAAGAATTAGGAGAAAACATGATTTTTGTGATTAAAGGAATACTATCAGAGTAATACTAAAATTTAGTCATGTTTACAGCAGTCTCACTTGTAAAAGAGTCCAAAGAAGGGCCAGACTGGGATTAAAAAGCAGCCAGGGTTCCCCCATAAAAGTAAAAAACAATGGTGGCCAGCCCCCCCCCCCATAAAAGTAAAAAAGAACATCAGTGGCCAATGATTAAATAAACCCATTAGTGTTCAGTGGAAACTTACCTTTAAAAATTGGCAGACGGTCTTCTTCCTCCTTGGCTTCTTCGTTCTCCTATGTGTTCCCACTTCGGCTCTTTCCAGCAGCTTTAGCTCCCATTTTGCGGCTTCGCTTTGGCCCCCATTTGGCCAAACCATGTAGCCACATAGCAAAATGAAAGCGGCATAATACGCATTTGCCTGACTGCACAGATTTGCTAGTCCAGGCCTGGTCCAAAGGGATCAACTATTTGAGTGTTGGGTTAAGTGCAAAAAATGGGCACAACCCCCCATGTTTTTGCATTCTGTGCCTTGCCATGCAGCTTGAACATTTCTGCAGGTTTCTGTGTCCCCTCTATGAATAAAGCACTTCCTGCAGTCGTCACTGCTCTATTTTGGGTTGGCACCCAGACCTTCTACTTGTTTATAATTTAGAGACACAAATAATAGAGCACCCATGGGTGCAATCAGCAATCCATATCTGGCATTGGGTCAACACCTTTTTCTCCCAAACACACCTGTTAGCATCGAGGGAAGGTGGAGAGGACATAACAGGGGTGGGAAATGGGGCATTTTGGGGGTGGGGAATGGGCATGTTGGGGGGCAGGAGCATTGCACATCAGGTCCATGGGGAGATCCTGGAGAGTGGGTTGGAGCGATAAGAATAAGTGACGTGGGGGAAAATTTGAGAAACATTGGCAGAGTAATTAACCATCTATTACATTGTTTGTACATTTGTAATATCAGCCCCTGCCTCAGCAGTGGGAACTCTAATGTGACAAGACCCAGTTAGATTCCGGGCGCAAGTACTTTTAATATGCATTTGCACCCCTTAGTGTCTTTGCACTTGCGTCCAGAATCTCTGTAAATAAATGACCCTTTTAGAGTCTAAGCTTGGCATCGCTATTTCTGGCTCCAGTCATTGGTCACATTCCTTGCAGGCATCTCAGGTGGTTGGCAGTTTGGGTAGGGTAATTAATAAGGCTAAGGAAATCCTGTCTAAGTAATACAACGGCTTGACATCACTATCTGAGCCTTTTTTCCTTGGTCTCATTCCTCTGAAGTATCATGGCATGTGCAGCTGAAGGCAAAGACCTAACACAAACACAAGTAATCTGACAGTGAGCCCCCAGGTTCCCAAAACAGTGGTACCCCAGACTGACAGCCAACATTCTTGCAATATTATGGAATCAGTAAAAACATGAAGTGCTTTTATATAAAGTGTATAAGAAATGATTGAGGCAAAAATAAAACATGGTGTGTTGCTTTTATGCTTGAGTATCTATAGTATGGGGTCATAAATGATAAATAGCATCCCTTAGCTATGCCGCCTCACAGTATTCCATTTCATTAAAGAAAGAATGCATCTGCTGATCCAGTTCTATATCGTTATATTCAAATATCCTTCCTGGAAAAGCCATACTCTGCATAAACACTAGGAGACAGATGTTAATATAAAATAACATCCAATACCCAGTATGAGAAATCAACTTTCCTATATACCTTAGATTGGGGGTACAGGGGAATAATATTACCTTTCCATTTGTGTCCAGTGGCTGCATTCTTCAATATGACCTCGGCTCAAATTAGGAATCTGATTCATAAGACAAAAAAACATGAGCTATACCTTTAAAATATTTATTAAATCTTTGTCTGAAACGAATACAAAATGAATGTATTCCCTAACGAGTGTCAGTCAGGTGAAAATCACACAAAAGTGTATAATGAATGGCTGGCCAATCAGGCTTCCACTCTAGATGATTTATTAGTCTGTAAATTAAAGGGGACGTAAACCTTACAATTAAAATTGTGCCTAATGAAAGAAACGGTGACTCGGAGCCATTTCCCAATATCCGTTCATTGAAAATGTCATTGGTTTTATATTTGTAAATGTAATTGCAGCTGGGAGCAGCGTTTGTTAATCCCTTTCTGTTCAATGGTTCCCATTCTTGGACCCACGGAGCAGAAATCGGTCCACCAATCAGGGAGACGAAACAGGGACAATGCTGATTTCAACGGCAACCACATTTGCATTTAAATGTAAAAAACACTAAAATGTTTAATCAATGAATATTGGAAGGTTGATTAGAATTCAATTTTGTTTCATTCTGCGGAATTCTTCTTTTTATTACAGTTTTCATCCTGATATTCCCTTAATAGCTGTCGGTTTGTCATTTTTAATTTTTGTGAGCTTTACTGGTTTCTGCTATATAAATAATAGTGTGATATTTAGTAGAAAAGGGTCATTTAGAGGGGTGGTTTTAACTTTAACTTTTACTATATACAAAATGTCCAATTCTAAGCAACTTTCAATTGGTCTTCATTACTTATTTTTTATATTTTTTTTAATTATTTGCCTTTTTCTTCTTCTGACTCTTCCCAGCTTTCAAACAGGGGTCACTGACCCCATCTTAAAAACCACAAATAACAAAAAATTAAAACCAATTGCAAATTGGCTCAGAATATTCCTCTCTACATCATACTACCAGTTAACTCAAAGGTGAACAGCCCCTTAAAGCCGCAGTGTTACTGTTCACATGCTAAATCTCTATAGCCAGGTTACTTTTTGTAAGGTGCTCATTGGAGTCGATGGCTTCAAACGACCTTAAATATATATGGACAAACAATCCCTGTGTTGTTTAAAGGGTAAGGCATTTTTCAGTAGCAGTAGCACAAAATGTCTCTGTCTTAAATATATTGATAATGGGTTGAGTGCAGAGGACTCTTGTATTTGACTATATGTATTTTGTGGTCACAGCCTCATTGCCCCCCCCCGCCTAATGGTTTTAAAAAATAGTGGTGAGCACAAGTTTCCCTTGTTTGTTATAGTTATACAGGAGCAGTGACCAGCTCCATGTTGTAGCTCCCACCCTTCCCAGCTATAGTCAGGTGATCCCACTGGTGTCTAATAAAAGGGCAGCCAAGTATGGAGGTTTACTTTGAAAGCAGGCCAGGATTTGCGGCAAGGCCGCATAGGCCCGGGCCTAGGGCGGCAAAAAATTAGGGGCGGCATGCCGCCCAGCCGCAATATGGGGACGTTCGCGTCCTCGTTCAACTACACCAGCTGCGCCAGCGTTTTTTCGCGGGCGCGCTGGGAAGGCGGGTGCTAGGACCGCGCGGCCGCCTGGTCGGACCGCGCGGCCTAGGGGCGCCCAGAAATGAAATCAGGCGCTGTTTGAAAGCAGCAAGTAAGTTGCAGGTAAAACTTAGTCCCTGTGTAAAATGTATAATGAAGCAATAGAATTCTTAATGAATCAGATAAAATTGAGTGTAGGACTGGCCAGATATGGGATGACTTTGACGTAGTTGTTCAGCTTAAATATATTGCAATATATGGACAAACAATCCCTGTTTTGTTTAAAGGGTAAGGCATTTTTCAGTAGCAGTAGCACAAAATGTCTCTGTCTTAAATATATTGATAATGGGTTGTGTGCAGAGGACTCTTGTATTTGACTGATAACCAATCATTTACAGCCAGTTAGAACCTACGAAGATCTACAAGTGATATATGTTCCCTTATAATTAGGGATGCACCGAATCCACTATTTGGGATTCAGCCGAATGATAGATCCGGCCGAATACCGAACCCGAATCCTAATTTGCCTATGCAAATTAAGGATGTGAACAGACAAAAATGCAAACCCATTTTTTACTTTATGTGATTTCCCTTCCTGCCCCAAATTTGCATATGCAAATTAGGATTCTGATTTGGTTCGGCACAAGGATTCGGCCGAATCCTGCTGAAAAAGGCCAAATCCCAAACTGAATCCTGGATTCAGTGCATCCCTACTTATAATGCTATACCTCTATTTATTCCCACTAGGGTTCGGTCATAAGTATTCACAGCTCTTCGGCATAAGTTCCAACTTACCAAGTTTTCCATACCCTTGGTCATTATTGGGAGTAAAACAAAATCCTTTCCAGCGGTCACCATCAACGCCGGCACCAGAATCTAAAGAAAATTTAAAAAATGACACTGTCATGCAAGAAGCACTTAAGATGTTATATAGGAGCAACCAATGCGCTTCATTCAGTAATGAATACCAACCAATCAGCAGGTAGACCAATGAATGCAAACATCTGATTGGTTGTTATTGGTTACTGACCTAGTACATTTAAATGAATGATAAACATATGATTGTTTGCTATAGTTGACCGTTTATCTGCACATGTACATAAAGGGATTTATGCACAGTCTGGAGAGCACAGGCAGCAGAGAAGGTTTATTATTTTAGTATCTACCTTCCAGCCATGCGCTGAGATGCTCCACTCTGAATTCCTCTGCATATTCCGGTACCAGTTTAATGGGCCCCTGTAAGAGCAGCAGACAATCAAACATCAAACACTAGAGCCCAGAGACAGAGCGAGCGATGGAAGAACAGGGTGCTGATCCAACTCCAATCCCAATTAAATCCAAACTTTTAGGGGCCGATTCACTATGGGTCGAATATCGAGGGTTAATTAACCCTCGATATTCGACTAGGAACTAAAATCGTTCGACTTCGAATATCGAAGTCGAACGATTTAGCCCAAATCCTGCGATCGATCGATCGAAGGATTTTTCATTCGATCGAACGATTAAATCCTTCGAATCGAACGATTCGAAGGATTTTAATCCAACGATCGAAGGAAAATCCTTCGATCAAAAAATCCCAGGCAAGCCTATGGGGACCTTCCCCATAGGCTAACATTGACTTCGGTAGCTTTTAGCTGCCGAAGTAGGGGGTCGAAGTTTTTCTTAAAGAGACAGTACTTCGACTATCGAATGGTCAAATAGTCGAACGATTTTTAGTTCGATTTTCGTAGTCGAAGGTCGAAGTAGCCCATTCGATGGTCGACGTAGCCCAAAAAAACTTCGAAATTCAAAGTTTTTTTAATTCGAACCCTTCACTCGAATTTAGTGAATCGGCCCCCTAATTATTAAACAATCAGTTTGAAAGTCAGTGATATCAGGTACCAGTGTGGTGTGTTTTTTCAAAACCCATAAGTATCAGTTATTGTAGCGGAGCATACCCAGTTGGTAAAGCAAATGGAATTGGACAAGAGGCAAACTGGAGGTAGAGGTGTAGCCAATGGGGAGGGGGATTGGACTCTTGCTGCTTGCGTGCCCTATAATACAGGCACACAATATACTTACCCTTTATATCAACTGTAAGGGTATAAAAGGACGCAGCTCAACCTCTTTAAAGGAGAACTAAAGCTTAACAAATGAAGTAGCTAGAAATGATGTACATGATGTGTTGTGCTTCTGTACCAGCCCAAGTCAACCACAGCCCTTTAGTAGTAAAGATCTTTGTCTCCAAAAATGCCCTAGTAGCTCCCCATCTTCTTTTCTGCTGATTCACTGCACATGCTCTGTGCTGCTGTCACTTACTGAGCTTAGGGAGCCACTCACAATATACAGTACACATAGAATAGAAATGTCACAATATAAGGCTGATTAGTAATTAATACACATAATTACTACATGGCAGCACAGAAACCAGTGCAATTAGCAACAGAATTGAATAATCAGCAAACCTGTAGCATCAGCTTATATTACAGCCAGGAAGCTCATTTTCTGCTGGATAATTAGTGACGAGCCCTAAGCTTAGCTTCTCAACAGCCAATCAGAGCCCACTGAGCATGTGAGTGTCACAGACACTTTCCAAGATGGTGACCCCCTGTGACAAGTTTGAAGTCCTGGATCATTGCTGCTATTGACAAGCTCAAACTTTAGCCTCGTGCAATAAGTTCACTATATAAAATATGGCATTTTTTACCATATTTATTTTTAGGGTTCAGTTCACCTTTAAAACCAGAGGCATATGCATTTTAGCTAATGAGAAAGAAGCATATTTCCAATGCTGAGTGCCAAGTGCTAATCCTAGGGTAACACATTACTCTGATTACAATATAAGCAATCCATTTTAGGGTTCAATTCTGCTTTCAGGACAGGGGAAACATTAAACTTGTCCAGTAATTGCAAGCCGAGCCTGGGCTTCAATTCGCTCATGAATCTATCAATGAAGATGTCAAATGAAGCAGATATTTCTGTAATGCGGAAAACCAAAATGAAATATGTCATTGGATGGAAATTATGCAAATGAAGTTTCCACGTCAGTGGAAGTCCTTGCGAACGGGAGGAAATTACAGCTCAGTCATTGATTGGCTCGTGTTTAAACGGCAGAAGAAAAAAAAAAAGCAACGTTTAGGCAACGTCTGTGCATATTACTCCATTCACCGAATGATACGTTACCCTATAAAAGTAATGGTTTCAACTCTCTTTTATAAAGCAAATTCACACTTCAGTTCAACAATGTACCTGAATCCTGATTTCTTAAACTGTGCCACATAGTAGTGCAGATCTGCTTCGTTTATGATGCTGCTCAATGGCGGGTCTTCATCTGTGCCGACTAATATTCCGCCTGCGCAGAAGAGGAGCTATTAATGGCGTAACTGTGCTTGGGTGCAGACTTATACTGGCATGTTTGTTGTAGCTTATATTAGCACATGTAGTGGTTAATACCAACATATTCCAGATGGAACCATAACTCAAGGAAGAGTTCCTTGTTGGACATATACTTTCCCCATAGAGCATGCATATCCAGCAGGCATGCAATTACCCTACCTTATATTGCTTCAAATATATCCCCTGCCTCTTCCAGATCTAAGGAATATAAGAGATACATACACTATGCAGCATATACAGATCAGTGCCCTGCAAGAGAGAGGCCTAAGGGAACTCAAGTACTGATAATAAGTTTTTATATGACCACATTTATATGAGAACAGCCTATTCCAATGACGGACGAATGGTTATGTGTAAGAATAATAAAGTCTAATACCAAATGCCCCTATCATTCTGACGCTGCAATATCAACTGCCCAAAGCAGGGTGGGTGCAGGGAGGAGTAATGTTCCCCAGTTAATTATTTCGCTTGTAAATGGCACCCCTGTGACAAGAGTCCACATTGTAAGCTACTGACAGAATTCAGAGTGTCAGCAGATGTTATATGGGGCCAGGTCCAGACTGAGAATTAGAATAGGCCCTGGCATTTCAGGTACACAGAGGCCCAATCAGCCCACACAGAGGCCCAAACAGCCTCCACCAGCCCACTAAATACTGACTTTCTATGGCACCTTATAGCAGCCCCTCTGGCATTTGCCGGAACCCACAGATTGCCAGTCCGGGCCTGGATGGGGCCCCTGTACAGAAGTCTTTTCTTCATTGCTGAGTTCATCCCTGTGTCTGCTTTTAACAGATAAAGAACTACAAGGCTGAGGGACAGTTGTAAGCGGGAAACTATTTTCAGTTGCAATATCTGTAGTTAAGAACATTCAGTCCTCTTCCAACATTTTGGGTTCCAGTTATATGTTCGTTTACACCCATTTGAATCTATAAAAGTTTGTGACAAGGGGAGTGTCTTTGGCAAAGCCCTCGTGTTACACTTCGATGTCACATTGACTGCGTTCCCAAAGCAAAACCAGTCTATGTTCTGTTGTTAAACTCAATAAACATCATTCTATTTAAAATAGCCTTATCTTTGAGTTTTGCTTTATATATAACGAGGTCCTAGCAATAAAATTAGCAAAAGTACCAACACAAAGATCCTCTATATAATGTCTGTTCCTGAAACTAAGACTAGACCGTTCATTTAGCAATGTGACAGGCAGAAGTGCTGGAGCCTTTTGGCCATTAAAAGTTGCACTTGGATATACCTTGCGCTAGAGTAGTGATGGGTTGAAAAATTTACGAAAGTCAATGGGCGTCAAAATTATTTTGATAATTTCGGTGCCGAGACAATTTTTATACTACGCGCGACTATTTTGTCCAAATGCATTAAAGTCAATGGGCGTCAGAATAATTTGGAAAAATTCGGGCAAAAAGTCTGAAAAAAATTGTACGATTCTGGTGTTCGCACATTGTTATCATGTTTTTTCCTGATCCGATTAATTTGAGTTATTTTATTAATAAATAATGCAAAATCGGGGGTGGGAGTTTGGTCGAGCTTTTTTTATTTAAAAATATGAGATAAAATCAGATTTTAGTAAATAACCTCCTTAGAGCTGAATCGTCAGATATACAGGTAGAAACAATAGAATTCTACAGTAAACACTGGCCGATATCCGGGCACCTTCAAAGGCCCCCCGATCAAAATTTTCCAGCCTGGCGACGAGCTGACTGATATGCAAATCTTTTGCTGATATCGGTCGGCTCTTCTTCCGCCATATCCACACCAAATATCCTACAAAAATGTACTTTGTACTTTAATATCTGTACGTCTATGGCCATCTTTAGATGAGGTTCAACTCATGATCCTAGTATAGTGCTTGTTTAGTGGCAGAGCTGAAGTGCTTTGCAAGCCCATAAATTGCAAATGAGGCCAGGCTGCATTACCCAACCCCAAGGCATTTCTGTACCTGCACTAAAATACAGCACACAAATGGAAGAAATATAATAGTGCCCTAATACACCCATGCTATGCTCCTACTAATGCAAATAACATTTGTGTGCAGTTTACATAGGAGCACAACATTTGCACCCATGCTGTATTACTTGAGCTGAGCAAAAAACACTGTAGGGCAGGGGTCCCCAACCTTTTCCATCCGTGAGCAACATTCAGATGTAAAAAGAGTTGGGAAGCAACACAAGCATGAAACAAGTTCCTGGGGGTGCCAAATAAGGGCTGTGATTGACTATTGATGGCCCCTTTGTGGACTGGCAGCCTACAGGAGGTTTGGTTTGGCAGTACATCTGGTTTTTATGCAACCAAAACTTGCCACCAAGCCAGGAATTTAAAAATAAGCCCCTGATTTGAGGCCACTGAGAGCAACATCCAAGGGGTTGGGGAGCAACATGTTGCTCACGAGCTACTGGTTGGGGATCACTGCTGTAGGGGATGCATCAGCTGAGGCCCTGGGGTAATGTATATTGATATGGGTCATAATAATCAAGGATGCACTGAATCCATCTTTTAGTGATTCGGCCGAAGGATCAGGTGAATCCCGAATCAAATTCGAAACCCTTTAAAGGGAAGGTCAACCCAAATATATAATTTTTTGCCTAATAAAAGAAAACATAATTCTTTATCAACATTGTGATATACATTCATTACAACTTTTTCTATGTTATTTGTATATGTATTTTATTACAAATAACTTTAAAAGCACTGAACATTTTTAACAAATGCATATTGGAAAGTTGCTTAGAAGTATGTTTTCTATTTATTAGGCAATTTTTTATTTTGGGGTTGACTTGCCCTACAGTCACATGACTTGAAGCGTACACACAAGACCCCACGTGTGTAAACTGATATGTATGTGTAGCACATGTAGTTTTTGGCTTTTACTCCTGTGCACAGTTCAGAGTAATGTTAGCAGTAATTTCTAAGTATTACTTTATCAAGGACAGCAATAATAAACACACACACTATGGGCTGCACCTCTGACTTCCAAATAGTGTAAAGCTTACCTCGTTCTCGCACATTCATTGTTGTTAGGGTGGTAGGGAGTCGATCCTGAAATTAAAAAAAAAAACGTTTAATGGGTTTATTAAGGTTTAGTAACCTATAGCAACCAAAAAAATATATCTTGTAAATGTTATTTTGG
This sequence comes from Xenopus petersii, assembly GCA_038501925.1. Lineage (NCBI taxonomy): Eukaryota > Metazoa > Chordata > Amphibia > Anura > Pipidae > Xenopus > Xenopus petersii. The sequence continues at coordinate 5,096,570 of CM076680.1, forward strand.
GCAATGACAATAGGTGTCACAGGTTGAATAATATGTAGGTGTCCATTGAAGTACTGACACTTACCGACAAGTTCAGTTTCCCTCTTCATTTTGTTTGAAACCTTTCCTGAAATTTTAGATCTACTAAATCTTTCATCCAGGCAAAAGAATCAATGTACTTCTGATTGCTCCAACCCAAATATCTAATTCCTCTAATTACTTTGTGGCACGTCAGTGTTACCAACACCTTGAACTTCAGAACCTAGCACCATTTTGCTGAGCAGGTCGAGGTGAGCAAGAGGTGATGTGTAAGTGTAGTAAGTAACTCATCTCCTGTTCTACTCTAATCCATTACACTCCCCGTCCATCAGAACAAAACTCCAATTTGAAGTCAGACGGAAAGGTTTCGCCATCATCTTTAAATCATAGGAAACTAAATGGGATAGCGAAAGGCCAATCTTCGGGACAAGACGAGTCTAATTTCATATAGGTGTAAACAATTTATGAGCATGGCCTCTTGTGTTTCAGCTATATTCCTTGGTGCAGTAGGTCACACACTGGTGAAAAATTTAATTGAAGATCTTTAGGCCTTTGGGGTATATCATTTTCATTTATATATTTAATGCTGTTAAGTTTGGCCTCTCAGTGTCCAGCATCTTGGAAGCTGCAGGCAATGGAATGGTATATATTCCATAATATTACTTTCAGCTCATTTTTTAAGACCCAAACCTGGGATTGTGGAATATCTTCTTCCAAAACTCTTATTTAACAGAAACTAGATATAAAGCTCCAAGAAAAATAACTGAGCTAGTATTGTGTAGGAATGGTCTCAGTTATGAAGACCAAGCTGTGATTGACATTGTAATAGAAAAGATTGTACAAATTATTTATAAATGGGAACTGTCTCTTGCCTTCCCAACTTTAGCTACCTCTTCCTGTATTTCCCTATAACCCCACTGATGTTTTTGCTGCCCCTTCTCTCACCCTTTTGCCCTTTCCCTATGATGTATTCCTTTGCCAAGCCTACAGGCCTGGACTGGCAATCTGTGGGTTCTGGCAAATGCCAGAGTGGTTGCTATAAGGTGCCATAGAAAGTCAATATTCAGTGGGCCGGTGGGGGCTGTTTGGGTCTCTGTGTACCTGAAATGCCAGGGCCTACTTTAATTCTCAGTCCAGACCTGCAAGCCTACATATATTATTTTTAGATGGCACACCTGTATTTTCTCCCCAATACCCTTGAGCTTTATTCTTCAGTTTCTACTTTCCATGTATTTGTTCCCCAATACCTTATGCTCTATTCTTTATTTCCCACTTCCCATGTATTTTCCCCAATACCCTTATGCTTTATTCTTAACTTTACACTTCCATTTAGCTCTTTAGACTGTAAGTCTTCTCCCCAGGGAGACAATTTTTCACTGAGCAGGGACCCCAAAGCTCACACAAAATGACCCGGGGTAATATAAACCCAAAACATTAACCTATATTACTTTTCTGTATTGCCTTGCAGGCACACATACATGTACGCAACTGAGCTGTTGAGCTGAAAGTCCGGTATTAAATATCTAATATATCTCAGAAACAGCTAAAAAATAGAAATTTATATATATTAGACATTAGACAATCACTTACTGAGTCAGTTTACAGCAATTCATATTTTATGGCTTTTTGGGCACCAAATAGGTATTCTTTCCATATCTAAAGTTGGCCATAGATGTAAAGATTTTTAAAAGATCAGATCGTCATCGTGAGACCACGATTATCTCGAAACGATCATATGAATTCTCCATTAACTAAAAAGACCAATTTGCCAGGAAAACAAAGGGGAGCTGCCTGCTTGTCCCTGCAAACATAGATACATTGCACTGGGACCGATAAAGATTTTTCAACCTGGCCGATCAATTTCCTGACACATGTCGGCCTAAAAATCGTAAGACGTATGATCGTTCAAATCCCACTAACCGCACAATAATTTAGGATTGGTCGGACTTCGCTAAAATCGGTCGTTCGGCAAGAAAAATCTTTGCGTCTATGGGGACCTTAATCCTAACTGTTTTTTTCATGGGCCCCCCATTGAATTATCTAAGAGGGGTAGTCCCACAGTTTTTGAACCATTGTTTTGATAAAAGATTACAATAGGAGGTCTTGAAAAAGCTAATATAAACAGATGCCCAGTTAAGAAAACATAGTTCAGACAATGGCCTAGAATTCCCATTTACCTTTTCACTCGCGCCTCGGAAAAATACTTTGAATGTCCTTTCCAAATTTTTCTCCAGTTCTGCCTCAGCGACACCCTGGGGAGGGAAAATAAAGTTATATTTTACCACTGATCCATTTGTTCAGCCTTTTTTAGGAGCAGATTTATCAAAGGTTGAGTTGTATTTTCTCGAAATAATTTACAGTATGTTTTTCAAGGGTAAAGACAGGTTTAAAAAAAACTTGAATTTTTCGAGATTTATCATGCCCCAAAGCTGGTAATAGCTCAAATCCGAAAATACTCCAGCTAAAACCTGTCGAGGTCATGTTGAAGTCAATGGCAGAGGTCCCTTGAATCATTTGAAGATGATTGAGCCATCATGATGTTCGGAGTTTTTTCAGTGGTTTTCACTTGGAAAATAGAATGATTTGAGTTTTTGAGTTCCCCCCCCCCCAATTTCACTGAATTAGAAAACATTTGAGTTGTAAGTTTATTCTAGGTAGAAAAAACGCACAAACTCAACCTTTGATAAATAACCCCCTTAATGTTTGCAAAGTGAATAAAAGCAAAGCCTGTTGGAATATGGAAGCTGGATTCATTTCAGCATTTTCCACTAATTATAGGCGCAAAAGTGCCAGTTGTCTGAATTCTTTGCATTTCATTCAAAAACGATTGAAATGATAGTATATATATGTATCATAGGATGAAAGAGCTTAATGACCAGTTAACATGACTGGTTTAGTGTGAATTCAATGGTCACAATGGACTCCTTGCTGGGATATTTGGGTAAATTAATTGGGAGAGATCTTACTTTTTGTTTCTTGGCACTATTCCCATAGCTGCTGCTCCTAGAGAGCACACAAGATCGCATAAGACATAACACAATCGCTAAACCAAGAAAGGTTTATGTGAGTGGCATTCCATGCAGTGACCTATTTATTGCAAGGAAACAATGATAAAGTAGAATCTAGTTTAACCTGTAGCTTTTAGAACCTGCATATTGCCCCCTGATCTAATACTCAAATATAGGGTTCCCAAAAATAATTGCCCAAATAAAAGGCAGCCTTATGATACGTTGCCTTGGAATGAGATTTGTTAATATCTATAATACAAGTGCAACTGCTCTCCCAACTATCAGAGGTTTATGGGGTGAATGGGTCCACTTTATACAGAACAGCTACAAAAATAGTCTGGAGCCGCAAGCCACAGTTTATAAACCTTTAAAAGTTTTAAACTTATTTTAATTTTAACTGTTACAACAACAGAATACAAAAACAGAAGTGCAGTGTGTATGTGCAGACCTACTTTGAAATAAATAGCCCTATTAAATGCTAGTGTTCTCATCTGTTTAATGTGACTTCTGTTTCTGAAGCTCCATGCTGATCTTCCTTCTCTTGTCTTGAGTGTGTGACCGCGGTAAGGACCATGAGGAATCATCTTGCTGCGGCTCGGTTTTGCCTGTCACTCTTGGGACGTCTATACAGCCCTCGCACCTGCTGGCGGCTACTTGAGTGTGCGACCGCGGTAAGCTAACCGTTAGTTTACCGCGGTCGCACACTCAAGAAGCCACCAGCAGGGTCGAGGGTTGTATAGACGACCTGAAAGGCAAAGCCGCAAGACCGAGCCGCAGCAAGCAGGATGAAGAGCCGCATGATGCTCCGGAGCTGCGGGTTGCCTAACCCTGAGTTAATATATTCCAAAGCATTACTTGGATGCTGGCATTTCATTTACTATTTTAAATATAGAGGAAACACACACAAACACACACACAGTGCCTTAATTTATTAACTGCACCAGCACAGTTACATATAGCAGCCAATTAGAACCTTGCTAAGTAAATCTAAGTAAATGAGCCCCAGTTTCATTGTGTCATACTTACAGGCTCCTGGAAGTACAGCTGATAGTCAAAGATTGGGTTGGCTTTTATTCTTTCCAAAGCGTTCACTCCTGGCTCAGATGTAAAGAAAGGGGTATTCAGGGATGCCACTGCCCTATATAAGTAAAATAAGGGTCACTTTTCATATGCTGTTCGCTAAGAGATATTGAAACCATGAGACTCCACAGCCAGTATTCTGAATTAAGGTGTCTGTCTATCTGCATTGGATCTATCGTGAGAGTGACCTATTCATGAATCGAACAGCTGAGAGAAGGCTGAAAAAGACAGGGACATCTCAGCTTTTCAAGGCATTTTTGAAGTACAAATTGAATATAACATGTAAAACCAAGATCTTTTTTTAAAGGTTTTAATTTAACATTCTCAATTAAACATTACATGGAAAACAAAATAATAGTGAAAGAGAAAGGAAGAATAACAAAGAGAGGGAAAGAGACCAGTTTGTTTTAGGAAGCCCCGTCTCTAGAGGTCTAGCTAGGTGTGGGTATTCGTTCAGGCCCTGGCGTGTTTAGTTCCAGCCAGAGACCCCAGATCCCTTAAAATTTTCCAGGGCACCCATGTGCCTTGTATACCAGTTTTTGTTTGATCAAGGAATCGTTCAATCGTTTCTTCCAAAAACCTAGAGTGGGGGCCCACCCTTGATCTTGAAAGTGAAAATGTTGGCAGGCTTAATGTCAAATATATATGGACATTAAAATAAATGCTTAATTAGACAAGCAGGTATAGATGCCGCCATCATGGTTCTTGACCTAGAGATTATTGTATTGGACTTTTGAACTAATAAAAGGACTGCCCTACTTTTTCCATTTTTCAATTGCTCCAGATAATCAATATGGTTGTCTAATTAGGTACATTGTTCCAAAGATTCTCAAGTCTATAACTGGGCCACCTCGAAGGCTGCTTATTTTGGCTCAGGGGTTCCTTATTTTTTATCTCTAGGTTGATTGGATTTTTAATTGGAGCCTGTTGGGCACATATTCTCTTTGAGATTTTGCGGGAGAGATGCTTTTTGCCTGTGGATTCTATATTGGTGTTTTTTGAGTTATTACACTATGATACCCCATAAGGAGGGTATACTAGCATTTTATGCTGCTCTGCTCACCCACTGCTGTGGGTAAAAATTGTGATGGAACTCTTAACACTTGTGCTTCCAACAATCAACTTCTTTAGATCTGAAATCACATTCAAGCTGCAGTTACTGGCTAGTGCAATGGGCTCCAACATGGCCCCTACCTGGGAATGCTTATATTTCTCCTCAATAATATATAGTACTGTGCAATATATTTTGTTCTATGTAACCAAAATTTTGTTCCATAAATATGGATCAGATACACTGTGTCTTTTTTATTCATGGGAGAGAACTTTACTCACCCACAAACTGGGGGAAGAACTACAGTTAAAGGAGAATTTAACCCCCCTACCCTATGTAGACCCCCCTCCATCCTCCCCCTCAGCCTAGCTGCCCCCTGGGGAAATGCCCCTAACTTATTACGCCGCCGGTCTCATTCTCAGATTACCGTAGACCCGGAACATGGCTGCCGTGAACTGCAATCGCTGAATCTGCACCAAGGGGTAAGTAAAAAGTTAGGGGCATTTCCCCAGGGGGGGGAAGCTAGGCTGGGGGGAGGAGGGAGCTACATAGGGTAATGTTTTTTTTTTTCTAGTTAACGGTTGAATTCTCCTTTAAACAATGACTGTCCAGTATATGAGACTATGTCATTTACTTTTTGGGCAGCTCATTTGGCTTACACCATGTGGGGAAAACCACAATTTCATCCCATCCTATTTATAATATAGACGGATATATGTTCTACTGATTCCAACAGCAATCAAGTCTTCACTCTGTTTTCAATATGCTCATCTAAAAAGTTTTAAAGGTATAAGCCAATAGTAAAATAAGTGGCACCATTGCTCTAACTATGAGCTTCACTCCAATAATGTGCTCTGGATGAGACCTTACTTCCCAGGGGTTGAACCCTCTCGACAGTGTAGAGGCAGGGTGTTGCACAGCTGTATATGACTGTAGTGCACAATAAAGCGATTTATTAGAACATATCCACATGGGAGAATGGAGCAACGATACAGAAGGCAACCATGGTGTAACAGTCAATACATACCCACAATAATGACCAATTGTAGAGTATTCCCTCTAATAGTGCTTGAGAGGGGGAGTATCGGTCTACCCAGAGTTTCTCCTGTTTTCTTTGTGGACACTTCTTATGGGAAACCCAAGGGGAATCTATCTAAGTCCCTATTGCCTGTCTCTGGTTCCCTGACTAGGCAACAATGCCCTTGGGATCTAATCCCTTCCAACACTCCTCGGTGGAGCCAAAGATGCTCAATATAGGTAGACTTAATCTGCCTGGCTCTCCTAGAGAAATTATTAAAGTATCTAGCTACCCCTTACTAATGATGACTCCACATGAGGCTCCAATACACTTAGGCGAGGTTCAGGCAAAAGCCTCTGGCAGAATCCTCTGTCCAAATCCCTTCTGAGCCCACATGGCTCAGGCATTTATATGCCAAACACAGCCAAACCTGGGATAGCTAGGCGTCATGATGTGAGCCAGGAAATTGAGAATTACTCCTTCCCGTAGACCAAGTGTCCCCTTTGTGTCCAATCCTTAGGGAGAGGCAGTAAGTAAATGGGGATAAATTTATCAATCCCCTAGAAAAGCAAAAATAAAAACTTAAAAAAAAGCAAGAAAGAGAGAGAAACACATGGCCCAACAAATAGCTCCTGCTTCTAATTCTCTAAGGTGTAGTCCTTCACAACTCATCTAAACTCTTTCTACCATATGTAATAAAAGGCACAAAGTCTGCCCAGGAGCAGTAACCCATAACAACCAATAAGATGTTTGCTTTGAAACAGATGACCAGTAAATTCTACCTGCTATGGCTTACTGCTCCTGGGCACACTTTTTGGCTTTTATTACATAACCCTATTAATGTTGAGCTTGTGTTTATGACATTATAAGGTTATTAACAAGCATGCATTAAAATGGATTCAGCTTTAGCCCAATCGCAAGGAATCACAATGCTCACATTATCCAAGCCGAAAATATTAATACAGACAAGGCTGCACAGAGATCTATCGAGCTTTCGGGGTAGAGGGAGGCGACCACAAACTGGTTACCTATAGTACATGTTTTATGACGGCATCCATGTCTTACCACACTCTTTCTGGGTAGAAAAGAGCCATGTTCCATACAACAGCACCACCCCAGTCATGGCCAATAAATGATGCCTGGGATATGCCCTGTAATGATTAAAAAAAAAAGGAATTAATTGGAAAGTAAATCCTGAAAAGCAAGCCTAATCCCCACATTTGGACAAACACCAGGATACATTGCTTGTACAGAGTAGTTTTATAGAAGGATTATTTGGATATTGCATCATTGCTGAATATATGGGAGCCCAAAATGTTTCATAATGCAATAATGTTAAGGCTAAGCTCTATACATGATGTGAGTAGGTATGTTTGTGCAAGGACTGACATTAGGGGGTTATTTATCAAAATCTGAATGTTTCTGATTTTTTAAACTAAAAAAGTTCAACCAAACTAGAACCCCAATTTAACCTTATTTATTATTAATATATTGCAATACTTTTTTTTCGGGCTTTTTCCTGAAAAGTCTGAATTTTTCTAATTTTTGCCTGAAAAGCCCAAAATATTCGAATTTTCGGGCTAATTCCAGTACAGACCACAGAAACTTCCAAATAGGATAAGGACCTCTCCCATTGACTTATTTACAACCTCAGCAGGTCTGAGATGGCTGATTTTCAGATTCAGACTTTTTGTTTCCTGGGGTATAATAAATCTCGAAACATTTGAGTATTTTTCCACTAAAAATTTGGATTTTATAGTAAAAAAGAACTTTTTGGCATTCTGATTTTAATAAATAACAGAAGCATTTTATCTACAAGAAAAGGCTCACAACCTTTATTTACATTCCCAACTATCTGCCTTGTCCGATTGTGAAGCCCACTCAGGTTTACTAAACAGTGACAGTATTTCAGAGCGAAGATATATGTACTGTACAAACGATGTTTTTCCCATAATCCCAGGGTAGTTGTGGCTGCTCTCTGAGTTGCATCCATCGCAATTGTGTCCAGTCTTTTCAGAGTGTGGCTTAGGGCACTTTTGGAGTGCATTTATTTTGGCACACAATACAGGGAGTGATCAGGAGTTAACCTGCCTGTATATATTTGGGGTGTGGGAGAAAACCGGGGTACCTACTAACATGGGCAAAATATACAAACACCTTGCAGATAGTGTCCTGGCTGGAATCCAATTTCTGAATCTCTGAGTTTCAAGGCAGCAGTGCTACTCAGGGCACCGACATGCAGCAAATAAAAATTAAATTCAATATGAGACAATCAGAGACAATAAGAGAATGATTAATTCAAACAATATTTGTTCATTTGGATCCCATATTGAAGTTAGAAAACAAACATCCAATCTGATACTATGGTTGAATTGCACTTCCTATTCCAGTTAGGAAAATGTAGGGCTTGTTCCTTAAAGGGGAAGGATAAGCAGCATGGCAGCAGCAGAGGAATAGGCTGTCCTGTTGGTACATTTGCAGTAAGCGCAACAGTGGGACGCTGATTAAATATGGATTGGAGAAAGCATGTGCCGCTCTAAAGCCTGGAGGAAAAATTCATAATTTATACAGAATTCCACACAGTTAAGGATTCCCGGCAACAAATTGAATTATTACAAATGTTAAGTGATTTTATCTGCAGCTACTTTAACTGTGTGAAGTTCAGTCTTTATGTGACCGTCATTGAATAATCAAAGCGTATTTAAAGCATAGAGATTTAACAGCACTACAAATTCTGGCCCAAATTCTAATATTAACAAAGATAAGATCTGTGCAGTCACAGATAGCTAGAATCTCAGCCATAAAGCAGGACAGGACTGCTGCTTACAATGGGGATCAGATAGGATCTGTGCAGCCACTGGGACAGAATGTTCTGTTATACAGATAGCTAGAATCTCAGCTGCCATAAAGCAGGACAGGACTGCTGCTTCCAATGGGGATCAGACAGGATCTGTGCAGCCACTGGGAAAGAATGTTCTGTTATACAGATAGCTAGAATCTCAGCTGCCATAAAGCAGGACAGGACTGCTGCTTACAATGGGGATCAGATAGGATCTGTGCAGCCACTGGGACAGAATGCTCTGTTATACAGATAGCTAGAATCTCAGCTGCCGTAAAGCGGGACAGGACTGCTGCTTACAATGGGGATCAGATAGGATCTGTGCAGCCACTGGGACAGAATGCTCTGTTATACAGATAGCTAGAATCTCAGCTGCCATAAAGCAGGACAGGACTGCTGCTTACAATGGGGATCAGATAGGATCTGTGCAGCCACTGGGACAGAATGTTCTGTTATACAGATAGCTAGAATCTCAGCTGCCATAAAGCAGGACAGGACTGCTGCTTCCAATGGGGATCAGACAGGATCTGTGCAGCCACTGGGAAAGAATGTTCTGTTATACAGATAGCTAGAATCTCAGCTGCCATAAAGCAGGACAGGACTGCTGCTTACAATGGGGATCAGATAGGATCTGTGCAGCCACTGGGACAGAATGCTCTGTTATACAGATAGCTAGAATCTCAGCTGCCGTAAAGCGGGACAGGACTGCTGCTTACAATGGGGATCAGATAGGATCTGTGCAGCCACTGGGACAGAATGCTCTGTTATACAGATAGCTAGAATCTCAGCTGCCATAAAGCAGGACAGGACTGCTGCTTACAATGGGGATCAGATAGGATCTGTGCAGCCACTGGGACAGAATGTTCTGTTATACAGATAGCTAGAATCTCAGCTGCCATAAAGCAGGACAGGACTGCTGCTTACAATGGAGATCAGATAGGATCTGTGCAGCCACTGGGACAGAATGTTCTGTTATACAGATAGCTAGAATCTCAGCTGCCATAAAGCAGGACAGGACTGCTGCTTACAATGGGGATCAGATAGGATCTGTGCAGCCACTGGGACAGAATGCTCTGTTATACAGATAGCTAGAATCTCAGCTGCCGTAAAGCAGGACAGGACTGCTGCTTACAATGGGGATCAGATAGGATCTGTGCAGCCACTGGGACAGAATGTTCTGTTATACAGATAGCTAGAATCTCAGCTGCCATAAAGCAGGACAGGACTGCTGCTTACAATGGGGATCAGATAGGATCTGTGCAGCCACTGGGACAGAATGTTCTGTTATACAGATAGCTAGAATCTCAGCTGCCATAAAGCAGGACAGGACTGCTGCTTACAATGGGGATCAGACAGGATCTGTGGCCACTGTGATATTTTGTAGACTGTTCATCTATATATTTTTCAAAATGTTAGTGAATTGTTTGTCTTGCAAAACTACTAATGTTTAATAAACATTAAAAACAACATTGAGCACAAGTACAGATCTTACCAGCGCATCAAGAAATGACACCAAGTCCTATAAAAAAAATAAAAAAAAAGGTGGTAAATTATTTATATAACTGATAGTTCCCATAAAATAACATGGTGGTTGCTACACCTCCCAGCAAACCCAGATATAAATAATACATGATCTATTTATACCTTGCAGATTTGCTCTTGGGAATATTCCTCAATTTCTAAAAAACAGAAGAGATATGTGTTAATTTACTGCTTTAATTATCCAGCGACTGGGATCAGTTTTAGAAGAAGTGCTTAATATTCATTGTTATTTTAACAAGAGGAGGTAAATAAGGGGAGTGTTGGGCACACACAGTCACACCTTTTCTCCTAGAAATGAATGGTGGTGCACTGTGCAACCCCGGATGCATTCACGCATCAATTTGCTCTCACCATGCGGCGCAGAGGAGTCACCGTATCCTTTCATATCAAAGGCAATCACTCGGAAACCTGCATCCGCCAGGGCTGGAATCTACAAAGGAAGGGAAAAGAAAATGTGTTAAAGAAGTGCTTCACCTTTAAATTTCCTTTTAGTATGACATAGAGAGTGATATTCTGAGACAATTTGTAATTGGTTGTTGCTATCTGGTTGCTAGGGGCCAAATAACCCTAGCAACCATGCATTGATTTGAATAAGAGACTGGAATATAAATAGGAGAGGCCAGAACAGAAAGATGAGTAATAAAAAGTAGCAATAGAAATACATTTGTAGCCTTACAGAGCATTCGTTTTTTAGATGGGGGTCAGTGACCCCCATTTGAAAGCTGGAACGTGTCAGAAGAAGAAGGCAAATTATTCAAAACTAATAAAAAATAAATAATGAAGACCAATTGAAAAGTTGCTTAGAATTGGCCATTCTATACCATACTAAATGTTAACTTGAAGGTGAACCGTCCCTTTAAAATGCATCATTCACCAAGGTTACCTGGTTTCTTAAATCAAGGTGCCTTGGGCACAAAGCTCTAAAATAGAAAGAATTGGAGCCATTCACAGTGGCAATTAATACTGTTGCGCCAAATACAGCTTTGTCCTAGCACCAAATAATGAATTCAGGAGCACTGTGCGACTCTATAGGCACGTGGGAAATAATAGTAATTAGTAAATAATGGGAAAGGTGGGAATGTAAGAGAATGCCCACGTCACTACCAGGGTAAACTTGTGCTGGCACGGATCAATTTCGCTCAAGAATAACAATTTTTGCAGCACTATTGATGCATAACACTGATGTATATCAGTACATATATTTTATACTGTATAGAAATGCTGCATTGTGGGAAAATCCACATAACAAATATTATAAATGATTAATAAATTAGGTAAACTCTACATTAATAATATTAGATCCTAAGATCCTTACCTGAAATCTCCAGGAATACCAGCTCTCTGGGAAGCCATGGCACAGGCAGATAACAGGCCCGTTGCCCATCTCTACATAATGGAGCTTCACCCCAGGCTGAAATAAAGAAAAGAGGAGCATCATTATTATAAGAGATAATGTACCCCCTACTGTAAATGATAAGGATATTAGAAGTCACTGAGGGGTTGTTCTGTGACTATATAAAGACACAAGGCTGCAGGCTGAGTTATACAGGGAACTCTGAGTATCACTCATGTATTATAAGGGATAATGTACCCCCTACTGTAAATGATAAGGATATTAGAAGTCACTGAGGGGTTGTTCTGTGACCATATAAAGGCACAAGGCTGCAGGCTGAGTTATACAGGGAACTCTGAGTATCACTCATGTATTATAAGGGATAATGTACCCCCTACTGTAAATGATAAGGATATTAGAAGTCACTGAGGGGTTGTTCTGTGACCATATAAAGACACAAGGCTGCAGGCTGAGTTTTACAGGGAACTCTGAGTATCACTCATGTATTATAAGGGATAATGTACCCCCTACTGTAAATGATAAGGATATTAGAAGTCACTGAGGGGTTGTTCTGTGACCATATAAAGACACAAGGCTGCAGGCTGAGTTATACAGGGAACTTTGAGTATCACTCATATATTATAAGGGAAAACATACCCATTACTGTAAATTATAGGGGTATTTTATTTTCTGATGATGTGACCCATGTAAGGCTAAACATTGCTTCTTTGCCATAACTTACAATTGTCCCACAGAAACAAATATGAATGCAATGAATATGTTGTTTGTGCAGACTCACTATGTTCTAAATAAAAGGAGATGTGTGACAGTGTATGAATACACAGTTTAGGAGAAACATTGAGATTCTTAGTGACCTCTCTGTAACTTTTCAGCAATAGCCACAATGACTACTCCCTGGGAATCTTTTTTGTGAGTTGATGACCCTCAGGCAGCAGAAGGTTAAAGGAATCCATATTGTGCTTGACGTCACATCTAATACAACGGCAGCCTTCCGTTGGCTTCTGGAAAGTAAGATGAATGGGAGCTCTAGGGCACGAGGTGATTTTATTACCCTATTCTTGTAACATTCATCAGTTTTTATTATACCTTTGACCTCACACTAAAGTATGACCCAGAGCTCTGAAAGTATTGAGATTTCTGATGAATTTGTGATCAATGCTCTGGCCGTTCAGTGGAACTAACGATCCCTGGATTTCTGGGCTTTTTCCTTTTTTTTCTTAATAAGTTGCTAAGCAGAGACTGTCTGAGAATCAGTCCGTTCAACAGGGTATTAATAATATAACGTAACCTAACCTCATACTGGGTATTAATAATATAACGTAACCTCATACAGGGTATTAGGAATATAGTGTAACCTCATACAGGGTATTAAGAATATAGTGTAACCTCATACTGGGTATTAATAATATAACGTAACCTCATACAGGGTATTAGGAATATAGTGTAACCTCATACAGGGTATTAAGAATATAGTGTAACCTCATACAGGGTATTAAGAATATAGTGTAACCTCATACAGGGTATTAGGAATATAGTGTAACCTGATACAGGGTATTAGGAATATAGTGTAACCTCATACAGGGTATTTAGAATATAGTGTAACCTCATACAGGGTATTAGGAATATAGTGTAACCTCATACAGGGTATTAGGAATATAGCGTAACCTCATACAGGGTATTAGGAATATAGTGTAACCTCATACAGGGTATTAGGAATATAGTGTAACCTCATACAGGGTATTAAGAATATAGTGTAACCTCATACAGGGTATTAAGAATATAGTGTAACCTCATACAGGGTATTAAGAATATAGTGTAACCTCATACAGGGTATTAGGAATATAGTGTAACCTGATACAGGGTATTAGGAATATAGTGTAACCTCATACAGGGTATTTAGAATATAGTGTAACCTCATACAGGGTATTAGGAATATAGCGTAACCACATACTGGGTATTAGAAATATAGTGTAACCTCATACAGGGTATTTAGAATATAGTGTAACCTCATACAGGGTATTAGGAATATAGTGTAACCTCATACAGGGTATTAGGAATATAGCGTAACCACATACTGGGTATTAGAAATATAGTGTAACCTCATACAGGGTATTTAGAATATAGTGTAACCTCATACAGGGTATTAGGAATATAGTGTAACCTGATACAGGGTATTAGGAATATAGTGTAACCTCATACAGGGTATTTAGAATATAGTGTAACCTCATACAGGGTATTAGGAATATAGCGTAACCTCATACAGGGTATTAGGAATATAGCGTAACCACATACTGGGTATTAGAAATATAGTGTAACCTCATACAGGGTATTTAGAATATAGTGTAACCTCATACAGGGTATTAGGAATATAGCGTAACCTCATACAGGGTATTAGGAATATAGTGTAACCTCATACAGGGTATTAGGAATATAGTGTAACCTCATACAGGGTATTAGGAATATAGTGTAACCTCATACAGGGTATTAGGAATATAGTGTAACCTCATACAGGGTATTAGGAATATAGCGTAACCTCATACAGGGTATTAGGAATATAGCGTAACCACATACTGGGTATTAGAAATATAGTGTAACCTCATACAGGGTATTTAGAATATAGTGTAACCTCATACAGGGTATTAGGAATATAGTGTAACCTCATACAGGGTATTAGGAATATAGTGTAACCTCATACAGGGTATTTAGAATATAGTGTAACCTCATACAGGGTATTAGGAATATAGCGTAACCACATACTGGGTATTAGAAATATAGTGTAACCTCATACAGGGTATTTAGAATATAGTGTAACCTCATACAGGGTATTAGGAATATAGTGTAACCTCATACAGGGTATTAGGAATATAGCGTAACCACATACTGGGTATTAGAAATATAGTGTAACCTCATACAGGGTATTTAGAATATAGTGTAACCTCATACAGGGTATTAGGAATATAGTGTAACCTGATACAGGGTATTAGGAATATAGTGTAACCTCATACAGGGTATTTAGAATATAGTGTAACCTCATACAGGGTATTAGGAATATAGCGTAACCTCATACAGGGTATTAGGAATATAGCGTAATCACATACTGGGTATTAGAAATATAGTGTAACCTCATACAGGGTATTTAGAATATAGTGTAACCTCATACAGGGTATTAGGAATATAGCGTAACCTCATACAGGGTATTAGGAATATAGTGTAACCTCATACAGGGTATTAGGAATATAGTGTAACCTCATACAGGGTATTAGGAATATAGTGTAACCTCATACAGGGTATTAGGAATATAGTGTAACCTCATACAGGGTATTAGGAATATAGCGTAACCTCATACAGGGTATTAGGAATATAGCGTAACCACATACTGGGTATTAGAAATATAGTGTAACCTCATACAGGGTATTTAGAATATAGTGTAACCTCATACAGGGTATTAGGAATATAGTGTAACCTCATACAGGGTATTAGGAATATAGTGTAACCTCATACAGGGTATTTAGAATATAGTGTAACCTCATACAGGGTATTAGGAATATAGCGTAACCTCATACAGGGTATTAGGAATATAGTGTAACCTCATACAGGGTATTAGGAATATAGTGTAACCTCATACAGGGTATTAGGAATATAGCGTAACCTCATACAGGGTATTAGGAATATAGTGTAACCTCATACAGGGTATTAGCAATATAGCGTAACCACATACTGGGTATTAGAAATATAGTGTAACCTCATACAGGGTATTTAGAATATAGTGTAACCTCATACAGGGTATTAGGAATATAGGGTAACCTCATACAGGGTATTAGGAATATAGCGTAACCTCATACAGGGTATTAGGAATATAGTGTAACCTCATACAGGGTATTAGGAATATAGTGTAACCTCATACAGGGTATTAGGAATATAGCGTAACCTCATACAGGGTATTAGGAATATAGTGTAACCTCATACAGGGTATTAGCAATATAGCGTAACCACATACTGGGTATTAGAAATATAGTGTAACCTCATACAGGGTATTTAGAATATAGTGTAACCTCATACAGGGTATTAGGAATATAGTGTAACCTCATACAGGGTATTTAGAATATAGTGTAACCTGATACAGGGTATTAGGAATATAGTGTAACCTCATACAGGGTATTTAGAATATAGTGTAACCTCATACAGGGTATTAGGAATATAGCGTAACCTCATACAGGGTATTAGGAATATAGTGTAACCTCATACAGGGTATTTAGAATATAGGGTAACCTCATACAGGGTATTTAGAATATAGTGTAACCTCATACAGGGTATTAGGAATATAGTGTAACCTCATCAAGGTCATTCTACTGAAAAAAAAAGCCAGGTTCTTACAAGGGTGGGATTCACATTTCAGCCTGGCTCTAAGGGCCTTATTTATAAAGTATCTGCACATTTTTCAGAAGCACTCAGTGGGGAATGGGAGCGCCATGGGCAATGTCTACCTTGAGCAGGACTTATGTAAAGAGCCTCATCTGCCCCTTGCCTGGAAGGACAATGAATTCTAGGGGTCACTAAGGTTCTTATGATCTTTTTTGCTTCTTTCCCCCAAAGTCTAGGTTTTATAATTATAACTTTGTTTGAAAAACATTAAACATTTTGGTATTTGCAATACATTCAACCAGGGTCAGACTGGAGTGTGCAAGGCCCACCAGGGCTGCTAACCCAGGGGCCCCCATACCACACTAGGGCCCCAGCCAGCTCATCCACGGCCAGGCCCTCCCCCGTGCTTGTGCCACCATCCTTATGACTTTTGACAAGATTGAGAGGGTGGGCAGCAGGGGTGGCCACAATTGAGTCTGGATCGAGGGACGGCAGCGGGGAGGCCATATTTGGTTTGCAGGGCCCACCGGGTTTTTTCCCTGGTCTCCCACTGTCCCAGTCCGACTTCAGCATGCATAAAACACTAAGGGGAAAGTTCGATCCTTTTATACTACAAAATTCAACCTTGATCGAACTGATCCAACTGACTGATCACATCAACTGGATAAGTCAAACAATAAATATAAATAAATATCAATCAAAATCAATCGTTATCACTGGATGAGCAGGATTTGTTATCTCAGACCAGCCAAAAATGTACTGTTCTGGGGTGTGGAATCTCACAGAAAACTTGATTTGATTTGATCAATCTCAACAGTCTATTATTATTAATTAGTCCACATCCTCTGTTACATGGCAGTACATAATATCATACCTTAACTGTTACAAATCCATGAGTAACTTTGTCAGGATTGGCAGGGATTGGTGCAACTTCTTCATTTTCAATCAACTAAAACAAGAAACATAAAACTGTAATGAGCATTGGATATTTACAGCCCATAAATTGGTGGGAGAATGCATCAAGCTTGACATGCTAGCTAGCCAGTGAATAGGTCCCTTGTGATTGTGTATATGAGAAATGGTATCAAACCTACAACAGAATTAACTGCCAACGCCTACCGTATATACTCGAGTATAAGCCGTCCCGAGTATAAGCCGAGGTACCTAATTTTACCTCCAAAAACTGGGAAAGCTTATTGACTCGAGTATAAGCCGAGGGTGAGAAATGCAGCAGCTTCTGGTAAGTTTCAATCTCATTTTTGGATGACTATTCTTAGGTGCCGGCTACTATTCTAAGGCGCCGGCGAATATTCTTAGGTGCCGGCTACTATTCTAAGGCGCCGGCGACCGTTTTTGCACTTGACCCGAGTATAAGCCGAGGTAGAGTTTTTCAGCATATTTTGGGGGCTGAAAAACTCGGCTTATACTCGAGTATATACGGTATTTAGTGGACATAGCATTTCATTTAAGAGTTATTTGTTAGGTGGTGCCTCTCCAAGCTGCCACTGTTCTTGTTAAATGTCCTACATATTGGCAAAACACTGGGTAAAACAGCTGCTTGGGCAGGGTTAACGCCAATGACATGGCCCTCACTATAGATAATAGAACAGCATATAAGGGGATATTTGCCTGATTTAGACACCCAAGTTGATCAAATTGGACTGATCCAATCTTTTGGGTCCGGGACAACAATCAGATCACAAAATGGAATTGTTGCAAGAAAAAAACACATACCCAGGTCAAAGAGGTTCTCATCTGATGGGTTTCTACAAGCTTTGCAAATGACATCTTACAAGCCTTGTCCATATATTACTCAGGGTAATGCTGTGTGTTTAGCCCTACAATATGCTGTTGACCTGCGTATAGCTGATTTCATTATTTAAGACTGCATTCTTTCATTATATACCTCAAGCGGTTGAAAGATGTTGATGCAGTTGCTGCTTTTCTGCAATATCAGGATCTTTCCTAGTTGCCCCTTTCAGAGGCTATTATGGACTGACAGAAATAAAGTCTGAACAACTTGTTAGATAGAATTTATAGCGCTGATATAGTCAGGGACTTTAAACTGCTGCAAAGTGTTTGTTTTATTTAACAAAACTATAAATAATAATACACTGTCTTGGTAACTCAATGATTCAGTTACAGTGTCTGAATAATAAATCATTATTTTGTTTTTATTGGGTTAAATATAATGGACCTATGCTGCAGTAACAAGACAAATAATATATAAAACAGACTAAGAAGAAAATAAGTGGCATTTATTGTGATTTATAAGTAGGGATGTAGCGAACGTCGGAAAAAAAGTTCGCGAACATATTCGCGAACTTGCGCAAAAATGCGAGCGGTTCGCGAACGGTTTGCGAACCCCATAGACTTCAATGGGAAGGCGAACTTTAACATCTAAAAAAGACATTTCTGGCCAGAAAAATGATTTTAAAGTTGTTTAAAGGGTGCAACGACCTGGACAGTGGCATGCCAGAGGGGGATCAAGGGCAAAAATGTATCTGAAAAATCTGCCTGTGTGTGCTTGGAAGAGATAGTGTAGGGGGAGAGCTGTTAGTGATTTCAGGGACAGATGATAGTAAGTTTGCTGGCTAGTAATCTGCTTGATACTGCTCTGTATTGGAACAAAAAAATAAATAAAAGCAGTCCTTACAAGGACTACTGTTATTGCAGCAGTCAGCAGATGAGATCAGAAGCAGGACAGCTGCCCACTGCAGCTACATACAGAGCACTGCAGTAGAAGGTAGATTACTAGCCAGCAAAGCTACCTAAGCTTAAATGTCCCTCAAACCCCTGCAGACTTCTGTCCCTCCAATAACAGAGCAGTATCAACACGATTACTAGCCAGCAAACTTTCAACTGTCCCTGAAATCACTAACAGGCAGCAGCTCTCTCCCTACACTATCTCTTCAGCACACACAGGCAGAGTGAAAAAACGCTGCAGGGCTTCGGTTTTTATAGGGAAGGGGAGTGGTCCAGGGGAGAGCTTCCTGATTAGCTGCCATGTACCTGCTGGTCTGGGGTGAGAGGGCAAAAAAAAGCGCCAACAATGGCGAACCCAAAATGGCGAACGTCACGCGACGTTCGCGAACTTCCGGCGAGCGCGAACACCCGATGTTCGCGCGAACAAGTTCGCCGGCGAACAGTTCGCGCCATCCCTATTTATAAGCAAGATAATGTAGAACAAAGGCAGCAAATGCAGAGGAATTATGGAATAATAGCAGACTGAAAGCTTGGTAAGAGCACTCAATGCCAGATAGCTGCTGTAAAGGCTACCATAATGTTAACATGCAGGAAAAGATATTTATTGAAAGGAAACCTGGCTTGAGCACAACTTGAGTATGAGGTAACATTTGGGAATAAAATAAGATACATAAAGGCACTGGAAGAGTTGTATAGAAGGCCTGTCAGATAGATAATGAAATCAGTGTTTTAGCCAACAAGCAAAGGCTTGATCACAGGTTTGTTTCTTCTGTTGAAACAGGTGACTTATTGGGAATTTGATCAGCATGTACAAATACTGTATATGCACTGTCAATTTATACTGTATATTTGCCTAATTCATTGGGACAGTAATGGTGACATGAGGACATCCTCTGACACAACAGGAGAAAAAGATTTTGCTCTCGAATTATGGATTCTCCATTCTATAGAAATGATGATGAAAAATGGTCAGTGAATGATCAAAGGACATATTCAGCTGCTGATTTTGGAGAGATATTGGGGTATATTTATCAAAGTGGAGTGGAGTCTGAGTTCACTGCAGTCCGCTAGAGTGAAATTCCACCTCCACTTCTACCCATTCATTTCTGTGGCATTTTTAAAGGTGGATTTATCAAAGGGTGAACTTTTACTTTCACCCACTAATTTATACTCATTTAAAAATCCCATAAAAATTAATAGAGTGGTGGAATTTCACTCTAGTGGACTTTGGCGATCTCAGACTTCACTCTTTG
Source organism: Xenopus petersii (assembly GCA_038501925.1). Classification (NCBI taxonomy): domain Eukaryota; kingdom Metazoa; phylum Chordata; class Amphibia; order Anura; family Pipidae; genus Xenopus; species Xenopus petersii. The sequence goes on from CM076680.1 coordinate 5,116,801, forward strand.
ATAAATATATCCCCAATGTGTCTTTTGAACTTTACTCACTTGGTTACTTTGCAATTGTGCTTGGGTTGCATTTCAAAAGTCAAATTTTAGGGGTGTAGTTGAAACCATTGTTTTTGGGCTACAACTTCAGCCCAGTCAGATCCATTCCCTATTTTGAGAATATATATTTTTTCCACCAAAGTGAAAATGGGCATAGATGTAACAACTCGATCATTGGTCACAGGAAAGAACATAAGTTTTCAATACAGAAGTGTTACAGCTGCATCGTCATACAAGTAGAAACAATAGAACTCTACCTGTATCTGACGATTTAGCACTAATAATGGCTGATGTTCGGGTGCCTTCAAAGGTGTCGAGCAAAATTTTCCGGACAACCTGATCAACGAGCCGACCAATATTGGATATCGTTAGTCCTGGACCAAGTGGTCTTAGGTGTTTTACATGGGAATGTGTCATTAATCACTTTAAAAATACCCATCCTTCTCTATTCTTCTTTCCTTCACCTAACCTGGTTTTGTTGTAACTGTTAACGCATTAAATAAAACCTTTTAAAAAAAAATCCACCCTTTATAACACAATGTAAAAATGAGCCACCACCATCACAAACTGGCATTTAAAACAATGAGTGCATATAAAGCAGCTTGATTACCGGAACATTGGAGAGAGCTTGGAGCTCTTTCAGTGCTGTTTCTGTGTCCTTGACAAGTACCGTGGCTATTCCCATCTCGCGGGCAGGCTTCAGATTAGCACCAATGTCATCAAGGAAAATGGTCTGTAATTTACAGTGTTACCATATGTCAAGAATCATTATAGGGTACATCATTACAACGTAGGGATTTTAATGGAATGTAAGCACAATACAAAGCCAAAATGGTAATTAATCATCTGGTAATGCCCTACTTTCTGGCTATAAATAACATGAGATGAAGCTGGTATGCAGAATGGCATTTGCAGCTGAGGTCAGGTCTCTGTGAAATCAGAAAAAGCAAGTTGGGAGTCAGAGTGAATAGGGAATAAGAAACAATGGGAACATCAGTGGATCACTATAGACCTGGGAGGGATATGACAAAACAGCTAGGCCTTTTGTTCTGTTCTGCTAAACTATAGGCTGGTGTAGAATTGTCAATGTACTCTATAGGTTGAGCACATTAGGTTCTAATTCTCTAAAGGGCTAACGGTTGGTTTTAACAGGTTGTAATGTTCCATTAGCTATAGGTTTGCCCTAACAGTGTGAGAATTCGAATGCTTTCAGTGGCCACAGGTTGGTCTAATAACTCTTTGGACACTGAAAGGCTGTTATTGGCTATAGGTTGCTCTAACCCTGTGGGCTTTCTAAGGCTTTAATTGCCCATAGGTACCTGTTTGGTTGTATGGCACTGGCTGGTGTGAGGTAGGTTAGTTTTGTTTTGTGGTTACAGACACACAGAACAAACATATACCGGTAAATGATAATGGGGTTCAGACTAGAATGAGGTGGACATCATCTTATTTCTACCATATGTCTAATTTTGTTTAGGGTGTAATTTGCAAACTGTAAATGAAAGCCATGATCAAGGCTGATTGGAAGAACAATAGGATATTTAAACATTATATTTATTCATTATGGGCGTGGTACATTGATAACATTACTGACTTCAATGCTTAACCAATTTCTTTATGATTCTTTTGAAGAGTCAATGTACTGTTGTTCTGTTGTTACTAATCAATTTGACACAGTAAACAAAGGAAACCACAAACATAAACTGATGCAGTAAGAGATTTAGGGCACTAGACAGTGGTTATGGGATATGCGTGCTAAATAAACCACTGCTTTGTAGTTTAATGGGTGCCCGCTGGTTGGTAAGTGCTTGAGTATTTTTCGATGGATCGGGTAAAAACACATGTTGGCTTAATTTTGTAGAAGCACCAGAGGAAGCAAAGCATGACTGGTACCTATATCACATTACCTCTGCACCTGACGCCAGACAGGCAACCAATGAATATCTAAAACAAGCTAAAACATAAAGTGAAAATAATGTGACAACAAACCTCTTTTGGTTTTGCATGTAGCAATTTTAGAGCATACTCGTATATTTGGGTTTCTGGTTTCCTCATTCCAATACGACACGACTCTACAACCAGGTCAAAATGGCGACTTAGTGAAGAGAGGACTTCAGCTGAAAGACTCCTTTGAGGGCTGTCATCTATCCAATTGTTTGTCAATACACAGGTCTTAAACCCTAGAGATGCAAATATACAAGGAGAAAATATATCACAATAATTTGGTATAGTGATCCATTTTGTGTGGACTATTAGTTTGGGTCCTTAGTAGTCCTTTCAGTAGTCCTTTCAGAAGATCAATCTCTGTTGAAATCAGACTAGTGTTGATTGTCTAAAGGTGGCCATACACTGGCAGATAATGCTGCCAATATTGGTCGTTTAGACCAATTTGACAGCTAATCTGCCCGTGTATGGAGGCTTCCGACGGGTCTTTCCGATCGATATCTGGACATGATATTGATCGGGAAGGTTTGATTTTTCTCCCGACAGACCCGTCGGACCCCATTGCGCTCGTCATAATCCGATTCAGGTTACCCCGATATAGCCCTGCCGTTAGTGGCATTTCAGGGAAAAGATCCACTCGTTTGGCAATGTCGCCAAACGAGCGGATCTTATAAACCGAAAGTTCTCTTTGCAGGTAATTTCCATCTGCACATGAATGGCTCAACATCTAACAGCAACAGTATGGAATTACAGTTATGTATAGTCATTTGACTGACTGCCCAAGGATCAATGTAATGTATGACCAAATCTAACAATATCTGGTAGATTAACACAAAGACATATTAAGGGGATATATAAGTAAGTCAGTCTGGCCCACCAAGATAACCTTCTTCTTTAATTGTCTCTCTATTCTACCCAGTTAGTTGACCTTAAAGGGGACACGTCGCCCAAAAAAATTATTCAAAATCCTATTTTATCGCATTAGTCAAGCAAAATGAACTTTAATTACACTATATAAATTATTTGAATCTTGTTTTCTTCAGTTTGGGAATTCAGAATTATAACAAGCAGGCAGGAGCCATTTTGTGGACACTGTTATTAAGACAAGCCTTGTATCATCTCAGAATCTTGTTTGTGCACCAGAATGGGGGACCTGATGTCCATCCCCATGTCCTGGCTACACAATTAAATGGTGAAGAGAACGGGGGAATGTGGGGAGAGCAGTGACATGTAGGAAGTGCTGAATGGAAAGTGAAAGTAATTGCCTAAGGGCATAGAGGAGGGGCAGACAATATTTGATTGACAGCTGAGATTTTTAAATGAGCTTACAACAGCTATGAATGCTTTAATAAAAAATAGAAATTGGATTTCAAGTTTAATTTGAAAAGAACTTTTATTATATAGATTTTTGTGTCTGGGTGACAGGTCCACTTTAAAGGAACAGTAACGTCAAAAAACAAAAGTGTTTTAAAGTAATGAAAATATAATGCAGTGTTGCCCTGCACTGGTAAAACTGCTGTGTTTGCTGAAGAAACACTACTATTGTTTATATAAATAAGCTGCTGTGTAGCCATGGGGGCAGCCATTCAAAGGAGAAAAAGCTCAAGTTACACAGCAGATAGCAGATAAGCTCTGTCTGTCTAATGGTGTTATCTGTTATCCATTAGTTATCCTGTGCCATTTTTCAATTTCTGCCATTGCTCCACAGCAGCTTGTTTATATGAACTATAGTAGTGTTTCTGGAGCAAACAGATCAGTTTTACCAATGCAGGGCAACACTACATGATATTTTCATTACTTTAAAACACTTACATTTTTTGGTGTTACTGTTCCTTTAGTTCCCTGCGAACACCACAGCTTTCCTGCCGTATCATTCTACTGCCCCTGCCATAGCAACACTATGAACACTAAATATTTAGTATTAACACTAAATAGGTCAGTACAAATACAACATAAGGGCCAACTGCATCTTAAGCCAACAATAATATCTACATTGTTTTTTTTTAGATTGCAGAAATGAAAAATCTATTTGAATATGAATGAATTACTATTTAATGCTTTTAATTCCCTAATGGATTTGCTCCTCATGGACTAATACAGGTGGGAAGGTAAGAAGCAAAGGGAGAAAGGGAAGATAGAAGGAAAGAAAGTAATAACAAACAGTTGAGGGGAATGAGCAAAGGTGTAAAGGGATTGAAAAAGCATAAAGAGGTTGATAAATACTCTGAGAAAAGAGGATACAGTTAAAAGAAACTCAGAATGAGAGACATGAAATAAAGACAAGGCTACTGTTAAAGGGGCCTGTCTGTAGAGTTTTCTGGTGGGCCCCACACTCTCTATCTAACAGTGGCCTCTGCTTGACCATTGAAATTGCATTATGAATTAAGACTACAGTATACCTTAGCTTTAGAAAAATAAAGCAATCGTTTTAGTGTTTGAAAGAGGAATGAGCAAATGGCAGAACTCAGTAATGTATTTAGAGTGGAAAGACATACGTTAGACTGTCAGAAACACTTTTCTGGATCCAGAATGAAACTGGCATTCTGCTTTTAGTAATGTGCCTTGTGGCCAAACACTTACTTTATCCAGAGATAAGGAGGCCGGTGTCAGCTCTAGTCTTCAGCTTTATGACTAGACTTAACAGGCTGCATGTAGGTATATATTAGTTTATTTATGTAGTGCCCGAGGGAAAGGAGCAATTTGCAGAGCTTATGAGAACACAGAGTAAGGCATATGTAATGGCAATACATGAAGAATAAAGTCAGGAAAACAGTAATGAGGAAGGATGGGAGATCTTTGCCATGTCAAGACGGGGGGTACAGGACACAGCTGTATATCTGCCACAAGCTTTAAGTCTTGCAGGTATCTGGGAACAAACAATAGTGATGCCTGGGCTGGGGTTTTTAAGTTATATAATGTTTATAATGCATAATGCACCTATTTGTACATATGATAAGTACATGTTTCTTACCATGATGTCTAAGTTTGACAGCAGCTTTTAGCATCGGCTTATTGATCCCACCGTTTTCAAACATGCCATGAAATGCTTGTTCCAGGGAGAAGGATTCAGGAAGAGAAACGCCAGATTCTTCAGCAAAGGCCCTGCATTCCTTATTCATTTCTGCAACAAACTGAACATTTCCACGGGAAAATCTATGAACAACTGACTGCACGTGGCCAAGTTTTATTTCGAAGTCATTACACTGACACTTTCTATATTCACTCGCCTGCAGAGAGCAATTTATTCCTCAGGAAGGTAACAAATAAAAATAACTTCGCTCATGGGAATGGAAAACCCAGGAAACAGGTTATATTCAAGGAATGCTAATCTTATAGCATACCAGCTGCAGCTGCTTGGACAGTAGGGTAAATGGTTTATCTGCCTTGACCTATTTTAAGTGTTTTTGGTGGGGGGGGGGAACATTTGTCTGAAAACACCTGTGGGTCAGAGCTATAATTAACCCACCAATTCACCAGTGCAGTTACCCTAGGTCGGCTAATTGGATAGCAACTGGATCCCAACACCAGAGTATTTATAAGTATATATATGACTATAGAATATGAGTATGACTATAGAAATAACCTACATGTATTAGATACAGTCAGGGGAAGTGCTCTCCCAATGCCCTAGGAGTATTTCATGACATGACATCTGGCAAAAATGAAAAAAAAAAAAGCCCTAAAAGGGTACGGCCTGATCTTGAGAAAATGAGATGGGTAGGTGAGTGGGTCAACTGTCAAAAGGTCTATACATTCTATCAAGCAATTTAATTACATGCCAGTATAAATGAAAACAATGGATCAATTGTCTCAAAAGAAAGAAAAGCCATTAAGTAGGCACTCCCATACCCACCTATCAGCTTCTAATTATACAATAAAATGTTAAGAAATAAACTTTAATCAAATTTATTATGATTAAAAACAAAATAATCATATTTTGAAAACATCTACTCTTGTCTTTCGCAAATACATAATTAGGGGTGCATGGTTTTATAAGCTCAATGAAGGGCAAGATAGGTTTCTTTTTCAGTTGTCCTAACAGCCCCCCAATAGCCACTAATCAGCACCTCCTGAAGACAATAGCCAAGTTCAGGAGGTTCTTGAGCTCACTTCCGTACATGCTATTAAGATATGCTCATCATTTAGCACGTAATTTGTGATCTTGACCAAACATTTAGCAAAATGAGCATTGACCTGACTTCGAGTATGGGGTGGGGTGGTGGCAGTTCACAATTAATTTAGCTAAATGATGAGCAGATCCTAATAGTGTATATGGCAGTGAGTGTAAGAACCTCCTGAACTTGTCTATTGTCCCCAGGGCGGGTAAAATCTATAATCTGTTTGTGATTGTATTGCTTAAATAACTGTTGAACTCCCATTCTCAGCCTCAAAACTATAGGCCTGTTAGTCTGACGTCAGTGGTAGGAAAGCTTTTTAAAGGGATATTCGATTAGAAAACTGGGCAGTAAACTGTAAAATGAGGTTCAATGTTAATAAATATCTAGTATAGGTACATCTAAAAACAACTGGACTTGCTGAGTAATCAATGATTAGGTAATTCACTGATAGAGGTGACATCTGAAGAAATTCACAAGAGTTGCATGACACATTGGATAATCCTATCATAGTAACTACTCAGAATCTACACCTCTGTGAATTTCTTCAGATGTCACCTCTTTGAAGAGTTACAATGTGCCATTGTGATTGGATTAGTGGAAGAGTTTATATGCCGAGAACTTCCCACACCAGTCGTCTTCATTGATTACTCAGCAAGTCCAGTTGTTTTTAGAGTGACCTATACTAGATATACCATGACCTGGATGAATGAAAATCTTCATAGTTAATGTTGATAAATGAAAGGTTATGCACTAGAAATAATATAAATGCAACGTATGAACTAAATGGAGTTTGTTGGGGGTTTTCCTTAATTGAGGCAGTGTCATTATGTGGCCACTAAAACAAATAAAGTAGTCTCGCATAAAAAATAGTATTAATTCAAGGGATGAAAACATAATATTGCCACTTTATAGGTCCCTGAAGTATGCAGTACAGTTTTGGCCTTTGGTCCTGAGAAATGATATAAATGAGCTGGAGAGAGTGCAGAGAAGTACACCTAAACTGGTTAAGGGGATGGAAGATTTAAGGTTGGGGTTGTTTTCTCTGGAGAAAAGATGCTTACGAGGGGAAATGATTTCTAATTAATAATTAAGTACATTAGAGGGCAATATAGACCACTAGCGGGAGATCTATTTTTCCATAAAATGGATCATTGGACCAAAGGCCATCGCTTTAGACTAGAGAAAAAGAACTCTCATTTGAGTAGGTGGTTCTTCACAGTGAGGACAGTGAGGTTGGGGAATGTACTGCGGGGTGATGTTGTGCAGAATATCCAAGGCGATACTAAAATCTACAATTACTATAGATATTGGTATATATAGTTTAAGTGGGTGTGTGTAAATATGTGTGCGGGTTCCATTTGGAGGTGTTGACCTTGATTGACTTTTTTTTAAACCAACTTAACTATGTATATAACTAATTTTGCGTGAATGGAAATCATCCTGCCCTACAATGAGTTTATGAACATGGATCCCTACTTTTTTGTGAAATATAAGTTTTAATAAGACCTGTAAATGTTTTTAACTTACAATTTTTAATATCTGTATTGGCGTTAAGCATTTTTGAGGAATAAATTCAATAGCTGTTATTTCTGCTTTTTGGCCTACAATACTTCCCCTTACAGATTATCTTGTGGCAGTCAAATTTATATGAATGCCGTGAGAAAATGATCTTTCTACTTTCACTTCATCAAATTACTGGACTTGTTTAGTTGGAAGACTTGTGGAAGAACAAAATGGAAATGATTCATGTGATTTGACATTCATATCCATAATCTACACATAAAAATGTTCCATATACACTATGTAAACATTTTTCTGGTAAGCAGAATTTCTTTTCTTTATTGTAATGTCTTTGCTACAAGCTCTGGCTTCAGTTCAGTTTAGTAGTAGGGATGGGCGAATTTGACCCATTTCGGTTCGCCAAAAATTTGCCGCCGGCGAAATGCCAGAGAAGCCCATTAAAGTCTATGGGCGTCAAAATTTTTTTGTTGCGCGTCTTTTTTTTTTTGACGCACGCCGCCATACAAGTCTATGGGCATAATTTTTTTGGCGAAACGGGGGGAAAAAATTCGCCCATCCCTATTTAGTAGTTATCGTTTAAATATAGAAAATATTTATTTGATTTGTCATACCAGTAAATTCTATCCTGTAACAAAACATTCATCGTTAAAATGTTTTCTTATAAGCTGAACTACTGGTTTTCATTGTAGTATCTTTTCTATAAGTTAAATAAACATGTTTTCTTTAAAGCATAATTTCTCTTTTATTGTAGTAATTGTGCTATGAGCTGTGGTGTCAGAAGACATCTTTATAATATGGTTTTATACAAGTTATTTCATTCCCATACTTGTAAGAAACGGAATACAATGAGTTTTTTTTTAAGGCAGAATTTAATTTTTTGTTGTAGTGTTTTTGCTATAAGCGTTGGTGATATCTTTACAAATATAATTTTTTAAAAAACAACTTTTTATAAAACCCTCAAACTATAAAATAGTCTAAATGTTGATATACACCTCCCATTGAGGTGCTGATTTTTTTTAAATTATAATATTTGAGATTTTAAAAAAAAAATAAACTGATAATGAAAAAATTGGGTTCTAATGAAAATATTCAAATTTGCAATTTTTTTTGCAGGTTTCAAGAGCCACAGTAAAAACTCAAGTTTGAAATGTAAATTGCCTCTTGCAGTGAGATAAACATTGCAATAATTAAAAATCAATGTTGCATCAAATTCTACTTATATGTTTTGCACCACAAAATATAGGCAGTGAGAAATCCTATGAGATTCAGTGCACAGTTGGAATGTAGTCCCTGCCGTTTAGAATTTACAATACCACTAATAAGGGTGAATTGAAAGTCACAAGTACTTTTGGATGCTGAATCCTTAATGTTTAGCTGATCCAAATCAAAACTCAAATCATGTGACAAGGGACAAATGAAGACATGATTGTATGATTCCAATTATGGATTTTGTGCATCCCTAGGTGTAGACAATGATCACATAGTTGGCAAAGTTGGATTATGTTTATTCCAAATAAAAGAACCGGGATGTGAAATCTTCAGATACATTTAATAAAATCAATCCAAATGCAGCAATGTAGTTATAGTATCTTAAACAATAATAGATTAAATGATTTTCAAATAAAATAAGGCTGCAACTGCAATAACAACCCTTTGTTCATAAATTGGGTGACAACTAGACTTTATGATGATCTATTCAGAGAAAATAACATATCAAATATGACACATTGTTTTTACCTTGGAGAAAGGTATTTGCCCCCTCTCAGCCATAGCAAATGGACCTTCTGAGCCACTCCTAGTGAAGACATTCTGCAGAAATCCACTGTAAAAAGAACAAAGGGAGATTGCTGGTATGCGGCTTTATTATCATAACTATTCAGTTGCAATGAATCATATGATAAAGAGAAACATGATATAAACCATACTGGGCACATATATAGGTACAAAGATGGCACACAAAATTAACTCCATCCAACTATCGAATAAATAATCTTCCAGTCATACAAAGTGAGTACAAAGATGGATCTATTTGGTGTAGAACGGGGGTTATATTCTGGTATCAACTGCAATTGTATTGCTGTGTAACCTTTGACAAGCAATTGGATCCTTGTATTGTGCTAAACAATATCTAAATCTTCAAACCAGGCTTTTGGTATTTTTCAGTTCAAGGCTCTTTCTCCGACCAAACATTTGGTTAGGGATGCCTTAGCTCATAGCAAAGTTACAGGTATTTAAACAGTTTGCTGTCAGTTATTCAATCCAAGTTTGAAGATATTCAAGACATCACATGTTGACTCCAAATAAAAAACATTCAAGGTGTACAAGGACCATCTAGAGGTCCAAACTGGCGTTGTTTCTAACCCTAACTGGCCTACAGATCGGGCTCAGACACCAACGTCTCTGGGACCACTACTTCCACAACACTGTTAGTTAACTTTCAGATTGGTGAGGTTACAATATGGATGCTGGCTACAATAGTCGTGTGAGGCCTTACTAGAAAAAGAGTTGTGGACTATTACTGTACACTGGTGAGACCAACGTACGTGGCAAGGACAGTTATAACAGCCATTTTCATGTTGAAATGTATGCCAATAAAGAAAAGCATGAGCACTATTTGGGTGAGATGTGAAACAAATTACACAAATGGAAGTTCTTAGGGAACAAGGAATATGGAAAACATGCTCAGCAATTAATGAAGGAAAATTCTTATTTGCAGAGGTGGGTAATGTGAAAAAAAAGTCAAGACGACATATTAAAAAAAATTTTATGAGCGAAAAGGGACCAAGGGTTGAACTATATCATCACAAGGGAGAATCTAAATGGAACCCACATGTATAAAACGCATATGAAGAGAGTGGGAAAGGAAGTATTATAAACATTACCAGCAGATTTTCCCCCCAATAAACATGACATTTTTCCATCTCCCCCATGCCTTTACTCTTGAGGGTGTCTGAGTTATTCAGTCTACTGGCTGTGTTACATGATCTCCCCTTCTCTTAAATGAAATCCACATGAATACAAAGCTATATCTGCACACCAATGTTTCTGACATACATTTACACAAATCTCAATGCCTCTCCGTGCTGCATGCGGTTATTCCTGGGCCTTGTGAGTCAAGCAGTAGAATTACGATCTGTCACACTGGAACGGGCTATTGATGACATTTACAGTGGCAGCCTGCCAAATAGTGAGCTGGAGATGTGACTGATTAAGGATGTGTGCCCCTTTGTATGGAACAGATAACAAACACCGAGCTTTCTGTTAAACTGAATAACTTCAAGGAGTCTATTTATCAATGTGGATTACATAATATTAGTGATTTCATTTTAATACTTCTCAGGTAATTCATTTGTGCAGACTTTAGAGAATTATATGGAGAATAAGCCCTACAATGAAATACAAGATATCTGCTATTAAAGTTCAGCCCAGGCTGTAAAATGATAACAGAACGATGTGCAATCACATTCCATGCTATAGCCATTAGCAGGTCAGTCACCCTCATCCCACGGGCAACCTTTCGTCTGATTATTTTTTGCCCTTTACACCTACTCTACAACTGTCAATGCCATTTCACTCATTGCTCTTGACAGTTGCTTAATTTTCCCCTTCTTACTAAAAACTGGGGTCTGCCTGGGTGCCCCTGAGGTTTCCCATTTCAATCTCTAAACAATGATCTTTTATATGTACTTACTGTATATATGTACTTATTACCACTGAGATTTATTCTTACAATGTCAAAAAGAGAATACTACTACATAGCTACATCAAATGTATATAAGAGAATGTGTGCCAAATTTAACACATCGGGGCCCATTTACTTAGTTCAAGTGAAGGAATAGAGGAAAAATTGTTCGAATTTTGAATGGTTTTTTTGGCTACTTCGACCATCGAATGGGCTACTTCGACCTTCAACTTCGAATCCAAAGATTCAACCATTTGATAGTCGAAGTACTGTCTCTTTAAAAAATACTTCGACCCCCCTAGTTCACCACCTAAAACCTACCAAGGCCAATGTAAGCCTATTGGGAAGGTCCCCATAGGCTTCCTAACAATTTTATGATCAAAGGATAATTAAAATCCTTAGAATCGTTCGATTCGATTATTCCTTCGATTGTTCGATAGAACAAATTGCGCTTAATCCTTCGACTTCGATATTTGAAGTCGAAGGATTTCTATTCGGCAGTCAAATATCTAGGGTTAATAAACCCTCGATATTCGACCCTAGGTAAATTTGCCCCATCATGTTTTGCATGAATGATAATAACATAAAGCACATTTGCAGCTTTGGTAAATTATATATTTAATGAAAATAAAAATGATTATACAGTGAAACTACACGCCTCAATGCTAAGTTTATCCACATTTTACATCATTTTTGGTGGTTCCACGTATCTATTATGCATACTAAATTTCCCTGATTTTACACCATTTTTTTCTCTGAAATATGTAAAAAGGGGGTTTTACTGGACTTTAAGGGAGTTATTTACTAAACTCAAATTTATTTGGTCAGGCTTTTTGGGGCAAAACTCAAATTTTTGTGGAAAAAAATACCTCAAATTATTCGAGATTTATTATACCCCGATGCTGCAAAAAGCCTGAATCCTAAAAATCTGCCATATCAGACCTGTCAGGGTCATGTATAAATCAATGGGAGATGTCCTATCCAATTTGAGGATATCATGGTTTGATCTGGGTTTAGCCTGATAATCCAATAGATTCGGGGTTTTTCAGGCAAAAAACAGAAAGGGAAAAAAATCAAGGGAAACAAGTGTACTATTCTGGTTTTCACTCAATTTTATTTTGTATTTCCTAATTAAATTTATTCTAGTTATTTTTGTAATAAATAAGGCAAAATCGGGCATGGGAGTTTGGTGAAGCTTTTTTAATTAATAATGAGATATATTTGGATTTAGTAAATAACCCCCTAAAAGTTGAAAGCATTCCAATTTATCAATGACTATCTCCATGGAATAATTTAGCCTTACATCATGTGCTTATCCAAAACAGAAATAAAGGAAGTGAATGTATATGTACTATAGGTCTTAAATATGTTTCTGCCAGTCTGGAGGAAGAGAAACTCTATGACAAAAATGGACTCAGACCCATATGACAGAGTTTGGTTACATCAAACGTCTATTAATGCTGAACATGTCATAATGTAATAATCTGGCATGATAAACTAGATGCATTCATATGTAACAGAGATGTTACAATCAGTTACAATAATTTGTATTTTATATCACTACAAGAATGATCGCATTTAATTAGAAACGTTTAATTAGTTCCTAGATACCACCCAACATGATTTAGGGCCAAGCACACAAGCATTTTACACAGTCAGCTTCTAAAAGTGGAACAAACACTTGTAGAAACTGACTGGGTGAAACGTTGCTAACTAAATACTAAATAATGCAGTTGCCATATCTTAACAGTAGATAACATGTATACACTAATGTCAGGTTAAGTTTACATTACTCTATAACATGTTCCCCCCTCTGTAAGCAATATGTATTGCCTATGTAGGCAAAAAATCAACAAAAAAACCCCCACCACATTTAGGGGATTATTTACTAAAACTTGACTTTTTATCAATCTAATAAAAAGAAAATTTGACCAAACTCCCAAATACAAATCCCTTTCATTTACCAACAATTGTGAGCGGAAAAACGTGGCAACAAAAACATTCGTCAATTCGACTGCAAGAACTCAAATTTATCGGATTATCGAACGAAAACCAGCACGAATCACGATGTCAAGAAACATTTTCAGGGACATCTGTCATTGACTTCTACATGACCTTGACAGGTTTTAACTGGAGTATTTTCAGATTTTTAGCAGCTTTCAGGCTCTAAAAATTCTAATTCCCCCCTCCCTTAAAGATTAACTCGACCAGAAAATATTGAGGTTTAATAAATAGCTATTTTGGTTTACACTCTTACTGGTTTAATTATAGGTATTTAACCAACCTATAAGTAAGTAATGTTTTATATATATAGATATATATATATATATATATATATATATATACATATACACAGTTATACAATTAGAATCATGTATGGATATGTGCAAAAAAGTTTCATTGTATTCACATTCACATGATCCCACATTTCAATTTGATTCGGTTTCTTTTTGACAGTTTTCCATGATGTTTCAAGGAACAGAACTGAAACTTGATGATGTGTGGGGCCATTTGAATACAATAAAACATTGAATTCAAATGAGCTGGTTGAATTGTTGGGGAAGCAGCTGGGAGTTGATTGGAGAGAGGCTGGAGATTGGAGAGAGGCTGTGCCTGTTTTTGTTGCTACTACTGATCATCTTTCTATAGCTCTTTCTCTCTATCTATCTATCTATCTGTCTATCTATCTATCATCTATCTATTACAAAGTGGGTAGAAGTTTAAACAAAGCAATTTATTGTAAATTAAAGGGCAATGTCTGAACAAGGTCTCACATATATTTACACCTCGGTGGATATGTCTATATTTATGACTTTAGGGTATGTAAACCTTTACAGCCGAAAAGGCTTAAGCTGATTTACCTGAGATGTAGAAGGAAACCAAAAATCTATTAGTTATTATAAAGTAGACACAAATTAAAATAAATCTAGGTTTTTTTAAAAGCATACAATTCCCAGGCCAGGAAAAAAATTAAATAAAGCTGTGTTCTTGTGTCCCTCACCCTGTTTTGTCACATCACTGTCGCTTTCTTCAAGACGTCGATTATTAAGGATCCCTGTAGGCTGATTATCTACGCATTTCACACATACGCACTTGTTCAAGAAACATATTTTAACCCATTGAAAGCAATTCAATAATTTTTCCTATAAGCAACTTGATTGAAAAATATTTCAACAGGTAATGGGGATAAAAATACAATGTAAATTAAGTATGGCCCATTTTGACTGACCGAGCCCTAGCCAAGCCTCTGTTAGGCCATGTCTGTGTTGGCTACAACATTACAATATGGCAAAGGGAATGATTACAAAAATCACGGTATTATAAGCCTGTAAAATTCATTAAGTACATTAAAAAAAAACAACGAAGCTGGAGAATTTGGGTTTGCCAAGAACATTATGTAATCATGCGAATAATCCACTTTTGTTTTCTTTATAATTCTTTATTGTGCTATCTAAATCCATTCTGTTAAATAATTACTTACAGGTTACCAGATTGTACTCGTTTCTCACTGTCTTGCTTCAGTTCAATAGCATTTCATTACAATAGAAATTGTTCTCTATCCTTGAGAAATGTCATTTTCTGCACTCTTGTTAGTCCTTCAGTGAGTACTGTGGACAAAGCCCACTTGTATGTACAGTTTATATTATGCTTTACACTGCAGAAATCCACTATGAAATGATAAAGGGCAGGAGGAATAAAGACAATAGCCTGAATGCAGCTAGTTAACAAACTGGCATAACAAGTATTTCATATAATCTGAGAACTCAAACAAATAGTGTGAGTTCATGACAACATTTTATCTGCAAACATTACAAAACACTGCTTTAGAGAGGAGTCTATAATTCAGATACAGGGTGTTTTAAAATGAAAAGATTAAGCTGGAAATTAAAGGCTTACAAAGTACTTTGTGGTAGAATAAACATGATGGAGGACAAATAAAGGCACTGCAAATGACTAATATTCTACAGCAATATTGATTATAAAACTTCGCTGGTAATTCCAAGGCATTACACTTCCTTCGCAGCATGACAATTCCTTATATAGGTATTGAATCTGTTATCGCAATACGGGAAGGCCATATCCCATACAGTCTGCTTTAATTATATAGTGTAAATTTCTCTGTAATAATAAAACAGTTGCTTGTACTTGATCCCACCTAAGATATAAATTATTCTTATTGGAAAAAAATCAGCCTCTTTGGTGTATTTAATGGTTACATGATTTTTATGAAGATCCTAATTAAGGAAAGATACCTTATCTAGAAAACCCCAGGCATTCTGGATAACAGGTCCCATACCAGTTCTCCTGACAGGAGGTACCATTTTTCAAATGAACCATTTTCTCACGTTTTACAATTCAAAAAGTAATTTTATAATGAAAAAGGTGATACTGCCCCTATAACTCCCTTAGGGTACTAGAGGAGTCATTAAACCCTCAGGTGCCTTATTTGGAATTTTAAATATTTATTACTTTATAGGCAGCCATATCTCTGAGCTGTAAATGAGGTCACAATAAATTGCAGCACCCCCTTAAAAATATGCATCCAATTTTGTTAGTATGTTTATTTTTGTTTCAAGTTTTAGAGCTGTGTGGGGTGCCTTAAATTGCTTGTTACTGTACTGTAGCAATAACACAAATGACCTACAGCCCAGTGTAGTGAAGGGCTTCAGAAAATGTCAAAGAAACAAAACTGATATGGATCAATCTTGATTAGGTCACGTTGAAGAGAATTTGCGCCCATGCTGGAGAAAAAGAAATTCCCTGAGACTCCTCATAAGATTGTCCTAACACTGCTAATTAATCCCAGAATGTGAGGAATATTTTGCTGTTATTTATGGCTAAATGAACTGGACTGAGTTCAAGAGAAATATTGATGACAAGAAGTGTCAAGGAAAAGTCTGTGGCAGTAATGAAAGAACAAACAACTCGCCTGTGTTTTATCAGCTGCTCAAGTGGGGAGCACTGAGTCAAAAGTGCTAAAATAATAAAGGACAAATTACAATAAAAAAAATGAAATGACCAAATAGAACATGAAGGAGAAATGCAAACTGAAATATAAATTCAGAAATGCCAATGTTCCCGATACCTGGGCCTACCAGTGTCTACAGGAATGACTTGGTGAAAGCACAGAATGAAGGGTTATAATGAAGGGAAAGGGGCAAAGAATGGAAAGGAAGAACAGAGCATATGGGTATGTATGAAGAAAATGGAGTGAGGAATATGAGGTTGGGGAATTGGAGATCCTAAAGGTGGCCAAAGACTTGACAATTACGATCTTCCATGGAAAAGATGTTTACAGGAAAGATCGTTCGTTTCAATACACACGTGTAGAGCTGAATTGTCAGATATACATATAGAAACAATAGAATTCTACCATTATCTGATGATTCAATACTGATGTTCACAATTTTCCACCCGGGCCGATCGATGAGCCGACTGATATCTAAGTCTTCCGACTGATATCGGCTTGTCTCCCACCACATACGGACCGGAGATGATATTTTTGGTGTGTCTATGGCCAACTTAAATTTTCAATAAAATAAAATATTTTCAATAAAATAACCAGAAACACAACTTTGTAAAGCACATTCCTTCTATATCTAAAAGTGTTTAAGAATATATATATATATATATATATATATATATATATATATATATAGAATAAAGCAAATTACATAGTATATTTTCACTAGTCTTTATGCATTGATTCTGTTTTAGTAAAACAGATTTTGCTAATTCTACTACTGCACCACCCCATTTCCCCAAAATGGTCGCACCCTAGTTAAGGGTCTCACATTCAGGGCCACTGGCAATATAGGTTTGCTGGGGGGGGGGTAAATCACTGGGATGTGCAACTTGCAAAAACTGCAGGAACTGTCTCACAACATGTTATGTTAATTTATTTGGAATGGGGATCAATACTGGAGTTGATTATTTTGTGTATAAACGTTTTACATGCAGAGAATGAGCTCCCTCACAGACGATTCAAATGCGTACTGACGCTAAGTAGCTCGCGGCGCGTCCCCCGTGACGTCATTGATCCGAAGGTTGATAAGAGGCGGGCAGTGGCGGGAAAAGCAGTAGTTGCTCGGTAACTTACCTGGGGAGGTGTAGGCTAGTTTCTAGCCGTTGAAAGGCCGATTGCGGCCCAGGGGTGAGCAGGACCCCTCCTAGGTCAAACAATACGAAGCGCTTCCCAGCCATGGGCACAGTGTGTGTGTGGGAGATTTTCTCTCTCAGCGCCTTATACAGCCTGAGCCACTCCTTTAGTCTGAGCCGCTGGGAGGGGAGGCGCGGGCACCGCACTGGGTTAAAGGGGAAGTGCTGGGACTTGGGAGGCGTTCTGTGTGGAGCAACGGGCAATATGAGCTGATAACTGGGCACACGGACTGGAGAACTGGGAATGGGCTGGGGGAGGGGTGGATTTGTTTAAAAAAGAAATTATTGACACTCTGCCATGGGGGGAATGGGAAGTAAAGGAGAACCCCCTGAGCTGATGGCGAGACTACAGGAGGAGATGTCACACTGTCAGGGGAAATGTTTGTTGGGGGGAATGTGGTTGGGACCTGCCAGAGTGGGGGCTGTCTGGCCTGTTCCAAGGGGTCTGTGGGAATGGGGGGGACACACGCTTCTACTGGAAATATCAAATGAGGTGTGTGCATGTGTTCTAGAAGGGGAACTATAGAGAATTCTAAAGGGAGATGTACAATGTAGAGATATGGGCAGCAGTGAGTATGTGCGGTATTAGTGGGAGCAGTGGGGAAGCTATAGGGCGAGTGAGGGGGGGGGTGTGCAGGTCCTGCTGGAAAGGAGAATCACAGTAAGTGTAAAGGGAAGATCTGGGGAGACTGAGCATGTTCTGCTCAAATAGAAATTGGGGACAATGGAATGGGGTGGAAGGGCAGTGTAAAGATAAAATGTGGGTGCAGTTGTGGGAAAATAAACTTGTCGCTTGCATAAAGGGGATGAGGGGGCATAAGAAACGTAATGGTTAAATACTGGAGGAGAAAACGATGGAGTCTGCTCTTGGTTGAAGGAGGGGGAAGAAAATTAGGCATGTGGTGCAAAATGCTTACATATGAGACTAGGAAAAACTTCTAGAGTCCATGTACCATCTTAATTGATACAAATACTGTCAATACTGTATATACTCGAGTATAAGCCGAGGTACCTAATTTTACCAACAAAAACTGGGAAAGCTTATTGACTCGAGTATAAGCCGAGGGTGAGAAATGCAGCAGCTTCTGGTAAGTTTCAATCTTGTTTTTGGATGACTATTTTAAGGCGCCGGCTACTATTCTAAGGCACCGGCTACTATTCTAAGGCGCCGGCTACTATTTTAAGGCGCCGGCTACTATTTTAAGGCGCCGGCTACTATTTTAAGGCGCCGGCTACTATTTTAAGGCGCCGGCTACTATTCTAAGGCGCCGGCTACTATTCTTAGGCCATTTTTGCGCTTGACCCGAGTATAAGCCGAGGTAGAGTTTTTCAGCATATTTTGGGGGCTGAAAAACTCGGTTTATACTCGAGTATATACGGTAACTTGTTTATTTGAGGCACTGGTAGTGCTAATAGGAACAGTTGTCTTCTCACTGAGTGTCCCCAGCAGTGTTTGTGACTACTTCTATTGATACTGCTCTTGTAGGCCATAAACCTCCCCCAAAGTGAAAGCAACCCGTAATGAGGGGGGGAATGAAAGCAACCCGTAATGGGGGGGGGGGGGGAAATGAAAGCAACCCGTAATGGGGGGGGGGGAATGAAAGCAATCTGTAATGAAAGCAACCCGTAATGGGGGGGGAGGAATGAAAGCAACCCGTAATGGGGGGGAGGAATGAAAGCAACCTGTAATGGGTGGGGGGAATGAAAGCAACCCGTAATGGGTGGGGGGAATGAAAGCAACCCGTAATGGGTGGGGGGAATGAAAGCAACCCGTAATGGGTGGGGGGAATGAAAGCAACCCGTAATGGGGGGGGAGAATGAAAGCAACCCGTAATGGGGGGGGAGAATGAAAGCAACCCGTAATGGGGGGGGGGAGAATGAAAGCAACCCGTAATGGGGGGGGGGAGAATGAAAGCAACCCGTAATGGGGGGGGGGAGAATGAAAGCAACCCGTAATGGGGGGGGGGGAGAATGAAAGCAACCCGTAATGGGGGGAATGAAATCAACCTGTAATGGGAAAATCTGTGACGTGTGGACATGTAGACCGCACTGAGATGGAATGTATTGGAGGAAACTTGTACTGCCAGGGGTACAATGACAAAATATAAATGGGAGATTAGGATGTATGGTTCTGCAAGAAACAAGGGAATCTTATAGAACGAGTGTTGCTAGAGTGCGGAATAAGGGCAGAACTGCAAATAGAACAACACAGTCTCAGCCTCGTAATGTAAAATATGATCAAATGCATTTATTTCATTCTAATGATCTATATTGGAAATTGTGTCACCCCCTGCTGGTTATAGATTAATAACCTGTCTATAACTTTAGAGATACAGAGAAATAATCACAGTGAGGGGTAGTATGGCTTAAAGGAGCCAAAGAGCCCTCCACCATATAGGACATGCCATGAAAGCCTTTTTAAATCAGACATTCACATACCTTATGCTTAAAGGAGAACTAAACCCTAAAAATGAATATGGTTAAAAATGCCATATTTTATATGCTGAACTTATTGTACCAGACTAAAGTTTCAGCTTGTCAATATCAGCAGTGATGGGCGAATTTGACCCGTTTTGTTTCGACAAAAATTCGCCGTCTGCGAAATGTCGCTGATGGCCATTAAAGTCTATGGGCGTTATAAAAAAATTGGTCGCGCGGCGAAATTATTTTGTCGCGCGTCTTTTTTTTTTTTTTTGACGCACGTCTCCATACAAGTCTATGGGCGTCATTTTCTCGGCAAAACGAGGCGAAAAAATTCGCCCATCCCTAAATATCAGCAATGATCCAGGACTTCAAACTTGTCACAGGGGGTCACCATCTTGGAAAGTGTCTGTGACACTCACATGCTCAGTGGACTCTGAGCAGCTGTTGAGAAGCTAAGCTTAGGGCTCGTCACTAATTATCCAGCAGAAAATGAGGTACCTGTTAGGGGCAAGGGTCTCCAGGTTGTTCTCCACAAAGCTACAGAGAATCTTTTTTGTAATTGGGGGGCCCCCAACCAAAAGGCCTGTAGGGATGAAGATCTTCAGAACCTCCAATCACTGCTTAGGGTGGGGTTTATTTATCCCTAATCCTCCAGCCATAAAGCCTATTAGGGTAAAGGTAGTATTTGCACCCATTCACTCCGAGTGGGTTAAATAGCGAAGATGATGCAGCTAAAATCTAGAAAAAATCCAAAGATCCTTTGTGACTTACACTATTCTCTCCGAGAAGAGGCACCCAATTTGGGATGTACATTTCTTTTGGAGATGCTCTAATTGATTGATAAATAAAAAAGCAATTTTAATTTAATATGGTTCACATTTGTAAGCTTTTCTTCTGAGCATTGTTTGAGATACAAGATTTAACATACTGATTGTACATTAAATTCCAATTCACTCTGAATTTGGAATGTTTGCTGCACATTCCGCAATCATTAACCCTGGCTATTAGTTCTAATGCCAATTAACATCTGACCTATTTCTCCCTCAGTGATTGCCTGGTTAATAAACAGCTCTTGAGCTCAGATCTTGTCTGGCGAAGTTACAAAATAGGAGGAGTATGGACACAGCAGTTAAAGAAAATATTAACACATCAGATAAGGGTTATGATAGTTGTTTCATAATCATGATCTTTGCTCAAATGTTGTTGGGCTTCTCTGTCCAGTTATGACTTTCTGCTCTGTACCGAAGACTTAAATTCAACATTGCTATTTATATGTACAATCCAAATAATTATATACCTAATATAGCATTTTTCAGCTAAATGCTGTCATTTTATGGAAAATGTAAATATGCGTAACAAATATAAAATATGCCTTAACAGTATAGGTTGCAAAGTGAAGGCTTTTTTTATGTTATTTCATACTTTGAGACAACCACCGATAAAGCTGATATATAGAAACATTGGGTAACAGTCACCCTGCTATAGTTCCAGGGGTACCCAGGGTACAAATAAACACTCACCCCAAATCTCCCCCTAACTGACCTTCAGACTGGGCCCCCTTAGCTCATAACAAGGTTACAGATATATAGAAACATTGGGGTGTCACCCTGCTATAGTTCCAGGGGTACCCAGGGTACAAATAAGCACTCACCCCAAATCTCCCCCTGACCTTCAGACTGGGCCCCCTTAGCTCATAACAAGGTTACAGATATATAGAAACATTGGGGTAACAGTCACCCTGCTATAGTTCCAGGGGTACCCAAGGTAGCAAATGACAACTTGTACTATTGGACTGCCTCTTCTAATAAGATATAAAGAATAGTGTATATTTGGTTAAATGTATGCAAGGCTTGTGCTGCATGCCACAAGCACATTTTTACTCCAAGCTTTTATTGCCAAGTATTATTGGGGCACTGCTATTAGATAGAACAATCGGGGACCCATTTACTTACTTCGAGTGAAGGATTAGAAGAAAAAATACTGCAAATTTCGAATGGTCAAATATGGCTACTTCGACCATCAAATAGGCTACTTCGACTACGACGATTCGAAGTAAAAATCGTTCGACTATTCAATAGTCAAAGTACTGTCTCTTTAAAAAATACTTCAACCCCCTAGTTCGCCACCTAAAACCTACCGAGGCCAATGTTAGCCTATGGGGAAGGTCCCCATAGGCTTCCTAACAATTTTCTGATCGAAGGAAAATCCTTCGATCAATGGAATAAAATCCTTCGAAAGGTTCAATTCGAAGGATTTAATCGTTCGATCAAACGTTTATTCCTTCAATCGTAGGAATAGCGCTAAATCCTTCAACTTCATTATTTGAAGTCGAAGGATTTCAATTCAGCAGTCGAATATTCGACCCTCAGTAAATCTGCCCCTCAGTTTTGTAACTCACATATTGTACATGTTCTTATGCAGAGGTGTTATTTTGGAGCAGATTACAATTCTGATACTCAACAGAACTGGTAGTTTGATTTCACTTACTAGCTGATTCAATAAAGTAGGTTTACATAATTTTGCTTTCTACTAACTTGGCCAGACAACTTTCTGATCTGGAACAAGTTTTATAATAGAAAACCTATACTTTTTTTTTTTTTTAACTTGGACAAGGTTTAACCTCACAAAACTACACCATAACTCCTATCACAGGGAAAGAAGAATCTGCTGATCATAAACCCCCTTTCCAAACATGACAACTTGTTCATTAAGTGTTAGCAAGTTGAGCATTTTGTTTCATCTTTTGTGTGTTCAAGATCATACCTGTGATTTATACATTGACTTAGTTCTTTTTTTTTTTATATATATTTCCAGACATCTTACACTCTGATCTGCCTTCACTGTCTCTGGTTAGCCATGTGTTTGCCCAATAAATACATGATGTCTGATGATTCCAGAAGATAATAACTCGTAAGCTATTTATTTCTGTGTTTCTGTGGACACATTTTTTGAAATCTGTATTTGGCTTTGAGAAAGAACTTACCAGCCCTTGTGTCTCTGATTAGGACCATACTGGATGGAAAAAGTTAGTTTTTTCTCTCTTGGACAAGTGTCGTCCCTGTCTGGACATTTTAGGCCTATTGTACATTTTCAGACAGGGGTTCTTTTGCCAAGGTAAATCTATTGCATACTAGGACACAGCAAGAAACGTCTGAAGAGCATATTTAACTGACTGATGAAATTGCTTTGTTCAATCTCTCAGAACAATGCAGAATGCAATGTAATGACTAACAATAAAAGCAATTTCATTTGTGAAAATGCTAGGTGCAAGTTTATATGCAATAATATATGAGCACAAAAACGAAATCTACTAAAAATGCAATAAAATTGATAAATATACAATAAAATGGCTGCATAAAAGCAACCCTATACAGAAAGTTATGACCACCCCCGAAAGAAGCAATGGCCACTGGATGATTACTTCAGCTTGACTAGATTCTGGGCATAAGCATCCATGTACCAACCCTAAACTGAATGTAGTAATTCTATGAACCATATTTGACATTTGCTAGGTGTGATAGTGAATCCAGCTTCCCTGATTATGTGGTCTTCAAATGTGGTTTGTAATAGCACCCCATACTCACCCGTTTAAACTAATGGAAGTCCTGTGCTTTTAGAAATGGGAGTTGGTTTGGGCAATCTCTCCATCTTAAAAGTCGTATACTGGTGGGGGAGGAGCTAGCCCTTAGACTGAAACCAAGGCTCAACGAAACACTGATTACAAGTAATGCTACTATGCAGAGAAGTAAAAGACTTTTTATACTATGACCTGGAGGTAAACAAGTTAGGGACCAACGTGTTGGGTTTACCTTGATGTGGTATGGTGACTTATCAACTTTATGATCATAACTTTGTAACTAAAGACTCCTGTTTTGTAAACACATGCACTTGCATTTATACTGAATTGCCTATGAGACGGGACCAGGGAATGTGCATTTAAAAGTAGCACTTCCATTATACTTAAATATACTTAAACTTAGCCTTTTGAGTGCTCCCACAACCCCCCCCCCTTTTATATATTCTCTGATTATATCCTGCACTCCAGCTAGGTGTCAGGTGTTTCCATCCAGGTCTGACTAAATGCTACTGTTGTCCAGTTAGACCCTAAAGCTTTTGGCTGATCCTCTGACTTCTTCCGCCTGTAGCTCAGAAGGTAGCCTACACAATGTCGCTTGTGTGTCTCCTCTTGGGTGAAAAGCCTACATCCTAGCATGCTTACAGGACTGTTAAGTTAGGTGTGGAACTCCCTATAACAGGGCAGAGACTGTTCTTTCAGTTGGTGGCTCATCTTGGCTCTGCCTTCCTTTTTTGTAGGAACCCAGAAAATTGCATTATTAAGAAAGCTGGTAACTGCTTATTGCTGCTGCACCTTTGCGTTTGTACTAGTGATGAGCGATTAAGTCCATAGACTGTAATGATTGAAAAAAATTGTTGCACAATTTGTTGTGCGTCAAAAACTATTGCCGCCCATAGACCATTACATTTTTTGGTGAATTTCTGCTGTTTCGTGAATCGTGGGCCAAGCGAAATTGGTCAGATTTGACCTTCACTAGTTAGTGCAAATGCAATGAAGGAATAAACAGTGAGCACTCTTGTACCAGCCGATGGAGATAAAACTTGACTTTATTCTATGTTATTATTCTTGTTTTGTACACACGCCTTCTCGTTGCCAAACTTTTTTGTGCTCTTTAATGTTAACTTGACTTGCATGGACGCGGGTGCATTATGAATCTCGTCAAAAAATGCTTGCCTGTAACCCGCTAAACCCTTTCTAAAGCTCTGCCATTTAGTGCTCAATCGCAGCTGCTACATATTGAAATGTATGTTGAGACCGCATTCCTCCTGTGTCTTACAGCTAGAATACATATATAATTTGTTGTAAAAATGTTTGTGGTGTTCAACAAACAACCAAACTTTTGTCACAAATACTTATTGTCTCTCCGTTCCAAGGGGGACAAGATAATTCAGTTTAGTGTGCCATAAGACCTTTGCTCATGTAGAGGTTGCAGAGTCAAACAAACAAAATGTTAATATGTTAGTGGAAGTTAGAGTCAGTGGAAGCTCTCATGGTGTGGCTAAACAATCAGTCAGTGTCCATGTCTGTAGCCTCTGTGGGTGAGCACTAACATTACAGAGTAGCGTATGATGTGTGTGTTAGAGAACCATAACCCAGTAGGAGGCTTTGTGAGCGCGGCATTAGAGCCCTCAGCACTTGCAGTAGTATTCTGTTGAAGGTGGGCTGGCTCATTCCAATGAGGTGTGAAGATGCTTGCTGGAAACTGTATATAGCAAGGTTAAGGTGCGCTTCTAAGATTTCATGTGTTCCTGAGAAAAATGGAGGGTGTCAATAGTGTTATCCCTTAAATACACTAGATTAGCTGCGATTTTAATCAAACCTACTCACATTTGGTTAAGACAGTAAACAGCGTGTATAAGCAGTGCCTTCTTGGAGGGTTCCTTTCCCCGGTTCGATCTCCTCCTCGTGGACCACAAACACTTGGTATATGCGGTCTTTGTGTTGTTTCTCTTTGTGTCCTCAAAACTCCGCAAAACTTATTTACTTTCGTTTCTTGCAAACGGTTATAGATTCACACGGATCATGTACAAAGTGGACTTCTTCAATCAATGGATATTAAAATATAAATTAATTTTCAATGTTTAATCCATTTCTGGTAATAACCAGTGCCCAGGAAATGCAAAACTACAAGCAGCTTGCACATCCCAGGCAGTGCCATCACAGGTCGGGCCATCACAGGTTCAATGTTCTTGCTGATGAGGCCGTAAACCTGGAGAATGGCGGCACATCTTCACAATCTCAACATCAGGCAGCTGGTCAAGAGAAAGGACTTGCCTCCTGAAGTGATGAGGCTGCCTGGTTGTAGCAGGAATCAAAGGAACATTCTGGTCCTGGTGCTGCTGCTGCTCATGTACCTGTTGCAGCCTTTCTTGGCCACCAACAATACCTAGTGCAAACAATGCTGGCAGGTCCATAATAAAATGCCTAACACACTCTTTCAAACTAAAGTGTTTCCCAGCATTCAATGCAGCCTTTAACCATTTAATGAACCATAAGGATAGATAGGCTAAATCAAATATTAAAATTTTATGGTACTGGGCAGGTCAAAACAGGTGAAAAATTGGTTTGTCGAAAAAATTAGAGTGAAAAACTCGATCGAATACCACAACTCGCACTGTTGAATTCAAAATAGTAAAATTTCTAAAATTCTATTAGAAATTTGAATTTAAACAAAAATATTCGCTCAACCCTTGATAGATCTGCCCTATAGTATATGCAATTACCAATAGGAATACAGGGGGAAAAAACTATATAAGGAATCAAATTTTGTGCAAATCACAAATATACCTGTGGAAATATTGCACTATTTATATAAAATATGGGGTGTACATTTCGCTAGAAATAAAGTCAGAGAACCAGCATTAAGTACCATACAAAATGCAAAAACAAACAAGAACCAGCATTAAAGGGATACTGTCATGGGAAAAACATTTTTTTTTTCAAAATGAATCAGTTAATAGTGCTGCTCCAGCAGAATTCTGCACTGAAATCCATTTCTCAAAAGAGCAAACAGATTTTTTGATATTCAATTTTGAAATCTGACATGGGGCTAGACATATTGTCAATTTCCCAGCTGCCCCAAGTCATGTGACTTGTGCTCTGATAACCTTCAATCACTCTTTACTGCTGTACTGTAAGTTGGAGTGATATCACCCCCTCCCTTTTCCCCCCCAGCAGCCAAACAAAAGAACAATGGGAAGGTAACCAGATAGCAGCTCCCCAACACCATAACAGCTGCCTGGTAGATCTAAGAACAACACTCAATAGTAAAAACCCATGTCTCACTGAGACACATTCAGTTAAATTGAGAAGGAAAAACAGCAGCCTGCCAGAAAGCATTTCTCTCCTAAAGTGCAGGCACAAGTCACATGACCAGGGGTAGCTGGGAAATTGACAAAATGTCTAGCCCCATGTCAGATTTCAAAGTTGAATATAAAAACATCTGTTTGCTCTTTTGAGAAATGGATTTCAGTGCAGAATTCTGCTGGAGTAGCACTATTAACTGGTGCGTTTTGAAAAAAACAAATGTTCCAATGACAGGATCCCTTTAAGTACCATGTAAATCCATTAAAGCCATCAATAGAAAAGTTCATGCTTTTCGGAATCCTGGTATCTAAACAAATAAATAAAATCCACCTTTTTTCTATCAACTTTCTCTTGGTCCTAGAGTTACTCTCTCTATACCTGTGGCTGCTAAAATGTGGGGTCTCTATTAGTAATATTAAGAAAATGACTAGTAACATTAGTTTCTTTCTAAGTGGTTACTGTATATCTAAGATGCGTTCCCTAATACTTTAGGTGCTCTACAAAGATGACATATTGGCAGCTGAATTTTTTTGCAAGTGAATATACAACATATTTATCTACAGTTGATATATTCTCTTATATAGTTTTTACAGATGTAGTGGAATTAAGAGTTGTAACACTGTACATGGGAGCATACAATGCATCTCCTTGCTTCACATTTAAATATTCCTTTTTTAGATTGGGATCTGATCCCCCCCCCTCATTTTACGACAAACTGGGAGATTATATGCTGCCCAAAGGCCTAGATTTTCATGCTACAAATCTATACCCACTTGTGAGGATGTGGTGCAGATAGGGGGACCCATGAGACTGTTAAGCTGGCCATAGACGCAAAGTTCGGACCTTGTGTGGAGAGTCCCAACATTTTTCGTCCGGCGGAGATTGGTCGATCGGACAGGTTAAAAGATTTCTGTCAGCTGCAGGTAATATCTCTGCATGTATCGCTGATCATACGATTTTCAGAGGGGCCATCTTAAGTATCTTTTTTTTTTTTTTTTTACCGGAGTCAGTAAGATATTTAGTATTCTGTGTTTTTAAAATGTATGACAAGGTATATTGTCACATATTTTACTTGTAAAGAATTTCTTTAAGTGAATCGAGAGCAGCCTCTTGAGATTAACTTGTTTTACTATAAAGTGACAAATTAATCAAAGCTATATGTGTCTTAGACATAAAAATTGACCAAATGGTATATTGAGTACTGGGGTGTTTTCTGAACAGATTTTTAGTGAAGCAGTATTCAGTTGTGTGAAATTAAATAAAATGAAAAACCGACTAAAAATTTGGTTACCCTTGTAATTTTGCTAATTTGAATGCATGTAATTGGTTGCATCCAGCATCTTGCGGCAGATGGTATATTTGTACATCGTTCTACAACTCAGCACAATTTGCACAAAGAACATGTGTATGGCAGGGGGATGAGAAAGAAGCCCTTTCTGTACTCACACAAACACAAACAGAGTCGCTTGTTGTATGCAAAAGCTCATTTAGACAAGTCACAGTCATTTTGGAACAAAGTGCTTTGGACTGACGAGATAAAAATTGAGTGTTTTGATCATAACAAAAAGCGCCTTGCATAGCGGAAGAAGAACTCCGCATTCCAAGAAAAACACCTGCTACCTACTGTCACATTTGCTGGAGGTTCCATCATGCTGTGGGGCTGTGTGGCTAGTTCAGAGACTAGGGCCCTTGTTAAAGTCCAGGGTCAGATGAATTCAACCCAATATCAACAAATTCTTCAGGATAATGTTCAAGCATCAGTCACAAAGTTGAAGTTACGCTGCAGGGGTTGAATATTCCAACAAGACAATGACCCTAAACACACTTGGAAATCTACAAAGGCATTTATGCAGAGGGACAAGTACAATATTCTGGAATAGCCGTCACATTCCCCCGACTTGAATACCATCAAACATCTATGGGATGATATGAAGCAGGCTGTCCATGCTCGGCAGCCATCAAATTGAACTAAATTGGAAAGATTTTGTATGGAGGAATGGTCAAAAATGCCACCAGACAGAATCCAGACAATCATCAAAGGCTACAGGAGGTGTCTAGAGGCTTACATTTTACAAAGTTTGGGAACCCCTCTTGGGCTGAGCTTTCAAAGTAGCAACTTACTTTTAAAAATATATAACATGCCTTATGGAAACCGTAGTATTTCAGCAGTGACAACGTTTATTGGATTAACATTAAATATGCAATATGCATCATAACAAAATTAGACAAGTGCATAAATTTGGGCATCCCAACAGAGATAATACATCAATACTTAGCTGTCTTTTTGCTTCTGAAATATACATAGATCTGCCCTCTCACCCCATCAGCTGATTTGATCACAATGAAGGTATCCGTTTTGAAATGATCAAGTATTTTGTTCTTTTACAGTTAGATTCTTTTATCTTTTTAGGTTTTAAATAAGTCCTACCAGTTCTTTCTCAAGATGGGCCTGGATTATATTAATACTGTTGTCCCTCAAATGCACTGGATAAAAGGTGGATTTCTTACACTATTTGCTCTGTGTCTGGGATTCCTCACTCTCCAAAGCCTTCTGAGCTATTCATATATGATTCATTGAGCGTTTGTTTTTCACATATATCCAAAAAGCTAATTACATTAGTGTATATCCTTGTAGGAGGATTCTTGTAGGCTATCAAAGTATTTTCAGTTAAGCAAAATGATGACATGATAGAAGTAGAAGTTCTCACAAATCTATTGATCTCTACAACAGTGCCAAATAATGTCAGTTTGAAGAGGGACTGAAAGACAGTCCTTTTACTCAAAAGTGTTTTTGTGTATTTATATTGATGATAAATTCAGTACCGTTGCCATCCCTTCCCTTTTTTGTATGATCTCCTGGGAGCCATTGTTGGGATTGTCTTCCTCCTCTACTTTTTGCCTGAGTGTGATGACTCCAGCGTGTTTTTTGTAGTGGACTCTTGTTTTTTGACGAAGTTGAACAGTTACTGCTTATATTTTCTGAGAAACTTTTAATGTCCTTATTCTCTTCTTTGTCTGTGAAGAAAGAGGACGCCAAGGAGCCAGCCACTCTAAAATTCCCTGTCACTGTTGGATTCAGAATTGTCATTAGAGTAGCTAATCTGTTTTTTTTTTCAGAACAGAACTCCTGGGGTTGCTAGTACTTCTGCCAGAGACCCTGTGTGAATATCTTGAAGTATCTTGAACTTGGTTTAATTCAAATGCTGCATTATCTCAATTTCCAGTTTCTCTAGTTTAATGGATAAACAGTTTCAAAAGATACATTATCAGATTGTCCTTCAAACTTATTGAGCTCTCTCCTAAGTTTCTCGATATCTACTTGAAAATTCACATAAAGAGTACTTTGTTTTGTAACCAACAACTCCATAAGTTTCAATAAACAA
The DNA here is from genome assembly GCA_038501925.1 of Xenopus petersii. Taxonomy (NCBI): domain Eukaryota; kingdom Metazoa; phylum Chordata; class Amphibia; order Anura; family Pipidae; genus Xenopus; species Xenopus petersii. Next base: position 5,146,954 of record CM076680.1, read on the forward strand.
TCTGAAAGAACACAATTCTTACTTGTCATGAAATCCGTATCTTCACTTAACAAAGTAGGGGTTTTCTTTATACCGACAAATAACTGGCTCAGTCACTCCTTGAGACTTTGATGACAAGGCAGTTGGAAATGGAAAACGAGCTTTGTGGATTTGATTTATTATTTGACTGTACTATAGTAATCTTGCTTGGCCTGGGAGAGTGCAGAGTTGAGGCATGACATGAGAAATTATAGTGAAGAAAGTCAGCTTTTGTATGGTATTTCCCCCCAAATGAGCTGCATTGATCGTGAGCATGAGTGCAGGAATCATGTCTGAGAGTTTAGCTGCACGTACAGAGAGGGTGAAACAGCTGAACTGCATGCAACTCAACAGAAGGAAGGTGGTAGAGTTTAGTTTTAAGTGCCAGTGAGGGGAGGTCAGAATGCCTACTCCCCCACAACCAGTAGAGCGGAAAGCATTAGGGAAGGATAGACTGCCCTAGCAATCTGGTATATGGAGCAATTAATGGCACAAGAGAGGATCTGGAAAAATTTGAAATTACTGTGCTTTTGTTAACTGGAGGCACTCAATTTTTTAAAAAATTTCACAGGTGCATGAGTGTGTGGAATGGAACAGGGAGTAAGATATGATAGAATGGGGATAGTCCGCCAGAGAGCTAAAGGAAGAAGCTACTTGTGGAAGCACAAAGCAGAAAGACCATTAACAGGAGAAATAAGTATTAATGCCAGTAAATCTTGAAAATTCGATCTATGTTCACGTAAACATGCATGCAGGCTGTCTGTAACTCTACTGTGGCTCCCTTGTTGCTCCTCTTGTTGAAATCTTTTTCAGATCATTTGGAATGATTCACACTTGCACTGTTACCCTTGCATTACTTTCCCAAATGATGTTTTAGGAGACTTAAGCTTAGCCACTCCTGGATTCCCATCTTGAGAATTAGTGGGTTGGATTGGTAAATCATTCATTTATGTCAAAGGATGAGAGAAATGCAAGGATGAGGATAGTCCTAAATATATACTCAAATCAAATTAACTTTATTGGCAGGACCAAACACATTTAGCATTGCCAAATCAGGTAGAGCTTTGTATGGCAAACAGTAGGGGAAATGTGCCCAGCTCGGGCCCGACATGCAGAGTTTGAGGTGCTCCGGTGGACCTGGAGAAGGTGCTCACAGAATTCCAGGTGGAATATTTCTGTTGTTCTACAATCCCATTTGGGTTGGTCTGGGTAAGTGACAGGACCCCACAGTTTGCGTGATGACACTGTCGAAGATTCTAAGCCAGACTTTCACCGGTTTAAGGTTGTACAGGTGTCCTGATGGCATAGAAGGTCCTGCAGGCCTTGTCTTTTAGGACAGTTGGTTGATTTCTAGGCCAAGGTAGGTATAGCTGCCATTGCCACTCAGTGCACAGTTGTTTAGTATGAAAGAGAGACTTTTGCTTTGTTTGCTCTTCTTCTGGAACACCATGACCTTTGTTTGGGTTAATGGGCAGTGCCCATGTTGTACTGTACTGCAGGTGACTCTCTGTTGGTGACAGGAGAAGGAGGTCATCATCATACAGCAGGAACTTAACCTCAGTATCATAATTTCAGTCCTGGTGTTGAGAAGGAATCTAAGGCTGCTGCCAGTTCATTAGTGTATATTTGTATATTAAAACATAATTATGCCTCTTTATAGGTCCCTGGTGAGGCCTCATCTGGAGTATGCAGTGCAGTTTTGGACTCCAGTCTTAAAGAGGGATATAAATGAGCTGGAGAGAGTGCAGAGACATGCAACTAAACTGGTTAGAGGTGTGGAAGACTTAAATTATGAGGGTAGACTGTCCAGGTTGGGGTGGTTTTCTCTGGAAAAAAGGCGCTTGCGAGGGTACATGGTTACACTTTACAAGTACATTAGAGGACAGTATAGACAAATAGCAGGGGACCTTTTTACCCATAAAGAGGATCACCGTACCAGAGGCCCCTCTTCAGACTAGAATAAAATAACTTTCATTTGAAGCAACGTAGGGGGTTCATCACGGCGAGGACAGTGAGGTTGTGGAATGCACTGCCAGGTGATGTTGTAATGGCTGATTCAGTTAATGCCTTTAAGAATGGCTTGGATGATTTTTTGGACAGATAGAATATCAAAGGCTATTGTAATACTAAACTATAGTTAGTATAGGTATGGGTATATGTCATTTGTGTGAAAGTAGGGAGGGGCGTGTGTATGGATGCTGGGTTTTCATTTGATGGGGTTGGAATTGATGGACTTTGTCTTTTTTCAACTCGATTTAACTATGTAAATATGATAAATATAGTTGGACTCAGGCTACTGCCCAGTCTGGCTCCACGGTCCTGCCGGAACCACTCACTTCGCTTCCCGTTAACCTTCATGCTGCATTGGTTCTCAGTATATGAGCTCTTTATGACATCATATGTCTTCCCTTCTATCCCACTCTCCCAAGTCTCAGGAATATACCTGGGTTCCACAAAAGCCTTTTTAAAATCTACAAAACAGGAGATTTTTTTTTCTCCATGTTTTGTATTATGGACATGGTCCCTAATGAGGCTGTGCAGGGAGTAGATGTGATTGGTGGTGCGATGGTTTGGCATGAACCCTGCTTGGCTCTGGCTGAGGACATGCTGTTGGGATAGGAATGTGAGGATTTACCGATACTGTTTGCCCATTGTGCTGCCCACAGAGATTATTCTGTAATTGGCTGGGTCATGCTGGTCCCCACTTTTATAGATAGTTATGAGGCCTTGTGTAACGAAAACTAATCCTGGTGGTCCAGTGGTTCGGCGGGGACGCCCGCCACGCCAGTCTCTCTGCCGCGATGTTGGTTCCTTAGGGCGCGCCTGCCTGCGTGCCTGCCTGCGTATCGTACTTATTGACGCGGATGCGCAAGCCTCTGACGCAGACGCACAATGGCGCGAAACTACCACTATAAAAAGCCCAGTTGGGCTGCTAGAACTTGCCTGTGATAGGATTTAATTCCTGGCGGTTTCCTGAGCCTTTTGCTAGTTCCTGTTTGCTTGTAATCTGTTCTGATTTCCTGTGTTTGACCCGGCCTGGCTTTTGACTTCTCTGACCTCTGAAAACCTGACCCTTGCCTGAAACCGACTTTGTTTCCGCTTGTCCCTCCTGATTGACTTCCTGGTTTGATTCCTGCCTGTGGTTTGATTCTGATTCTGCCTCATCCCATCTGATTGTTTACCCGGTTTTGACCCTTGCCTGCCTGACGATCCTTGCTATCTACCTGCCTCGATCCCGCCGGTCTGTATGAACACGAATTTGCCTATTCCTGCCTGTACCGTGACCTTTGGCCTTAAAGACACTATCTACAGTCGTGCCCCTCTGCCTATCCAGAACCCTCATCTTGCACCTCTCGTTTAAGTCCAGGGGGCATCCAAGTAAGCCGAGGGCTCCTCCCAAGGCCCAAAGGCGGTCACACTACTGGTGAAGCACGAGCCAAGGCCAGGCAGGGTGCTTGGTGTTTGTTCTGGTGTTGGGTGCTGACCGTGACACCTTGGTTACATATCCGAGGAAGTACAGTAGCAAACACTAAGGACCTGCGACTTTTTTGCATTGTAGGTCTTTTATTTTCTGTGCTAATTCTTGGGGTGTTATTGGTAGGTCTAGAGGGGTTTTAAAATCCTTTATTTTTGCTTCCAGCGCATGAAGCTTTGACTGTATCTGCCTTTGTTCCTGGGTTTGCTCAACTGAGGGATTTCTTTATGCAGATCTTTGAAATAGCCAGATGTTGCCATTTTGTATATGGAGGGAATTTTTCTTGGGTCGGGTTACCATGTGTTTCCATATCTCCCAGAATGAGTTTTCTTGCATGGCATCCTCCTATTGTCGGAGTTTGCTTGAGATGATACAAAAAGCAAAACAAGGGAAAGTATAAGGTGAGATAAACATAAAACATTTCTACACAATTCAGTTTATACACTTTCCATTTTTTCACAGCAGGTTAATTTCTTAGTATTTAACTGAGTAAATTAACATGTTCCATATAATTCAGTCTAGTAACAACAGTAATATGGCCTGAAAAACTTTCATAAATTACAGAAATACTTAAGTACCTGTAGATACCTAACTTACAAAAAAATAAAGGAACTGGGCTCTACGTTATTTTTGAAAATGAAATCAAGGGATTCCAGATTTTCCAGTAGTTAACACTTGTATTATAAATCAATACAAGTGTAATTTCTTCCATTTTCCTTATTTACGCTACCAGACTTCTCCATTCGGTATGTGCTGGAGATGTAGTCTTCTTCCAATATCTCGGTATAAAAGATTTGCCACATTTAGTAGATGTAAGGTAAATGGATCTGATATTAAACTATTCTTTTCTGTTATAATGCCTTATAAAATTAGGGTCAAATCCAAATCTGTATATTTTATGGTAATTGCTGTTACCTTTACTATATCCTTTATAGCAGGCATGTCTAAAGTCAGGCCCGGTGGCCAAATTTGGTCCGTTTTCAAATTTACACTGGCCCTCAGCCTCCATCATGAAATTAATAATAAGGTGGCCCGCCAGCACAGTGCAATCTGGAATCGCCTTGCCGTAGCAGTTATATTTGGGCACATTAGTGAAATGATCCGCAACTTGGTCTATACTGTTGTCTGAGTGCTGAAGGTGTTAGTAATAGACCGATGCTGACACATAGGGAAGCGACACTTCACATACTTCTTTAGGGCTGAAGGTGCAATAGACGTATTGACGTGCCAGTTCAATAAACTAAACACGTATGCGAGATCGGTGCGTCACTGTGCCAGTACGTTTCTATTGCTAACACCTTCAGCACACAGGCAGCAGTATAGACCAAGTGGCAGATCATTTCACTAATGTGCCCAAATATTACTGTTATGGCTATGCGATTCCTTGTTTAAATGATGTTAATGGTTAAAAGAATGTCAGGCTGAATGGTCAGTACCCACACATTTTCACCTCACCAAATCTGGCCCTTGTTGCAAAAAGTTTGGACACCCCTGCTTTATAGTTTCCCTCCAAAAATCACTCAATTTCAAGCACATATACAATATATGTACATGCATTCCCTTATCTTGATGAAATCTAAGGATCCTTTTGTATTGGCTCTGTATGTCTTTACTCTGTATGTATGTATTGGCTCTGTATGCCTTCAGCTCTGGGTTATCTGGCTTTCTATGTTTTTGGTAGACGCTTTCCTTAGGCGATGCCTTACACTCACCGTCAAACCATTTGTTGGAGTTTTTACTGGCTTGTTTCTTGCAGTCTGTCATTTTCAGAAGAGAGTTCTGTCATGAAGTGTAGTATTTTATTGAGGTTTTTTGCTACTTGGTTCACCCCTTGTAGGGGTCTCTCGTATGGGTTGTTTTGGAAGCTTTCAAGCAGTTTGACATCGGATCTGTTGGTGACCTTCCTGTACTTCATGGCAGAGTGCTGGGCCCATTTAAAGGAAGGGGGAAGGTTGTAGAGGCCTTACTGGTGGTTGGGTTTCTGGTATCACAGTGAAGACACTGTTTGGAGGGTCCATATCTGTAATAACATAGTCCACCACACTGCTACCTACATGGGAGTTTAGTGTGTGTCATCCTCCTAGTGAGTCTCCTTTGATGTGGCCATTAAGAATAGAAAGACCAAGGCTTCTGCACAGGTTTAAAAGTTTGTTCTCCCCATTGTTTACTGTGCTGTCATAAACATTTCTTTGGGTCGGTTCTGATTCCTGGCAGCAATGTGCAGAATTGTATGTTTTCCTCAGAGGTCAGGTAGTTCTCTCTTGTGGCATCTTACTAGGCCCAGGGACTGGAAGTGTGCAACCTCCCTTTCTAGGAGCTCATAACTATCTGGGCTAAAATACGGGGGCTCCGGTGGGGGATGTATGCCGCACATAGGTATATGTCCGTAAGGTTAGTAATGTGCTGCTTATTTCTATCCCGATATGGCTGTGTCCTCTCTTTATTGCTCTAATATGTTCTTGCAGCTCCTCCTTGTACCAGACTAATACCTGTCCTGAACAGCAGCCCTTTTTGGTGGTTTTATTCTTCTGGGTAGAGACCAAAATCTCCCCGTAGCCAGTGGGTACCAAGGATTCATCCTCTGCCCGGGCCCATGTTTCAAGGAGGATCTGTATGTCAATGTGATAGTCTCTTGTTTAAAGTCTGGATCATTTTACTTTTGATCCAAAGGCTGAAGCATTCAGACCCTGGATGTTTCAGCTACTTATTATGAGTGAATTCATTTTGTATCTATATATACCTTGTAATGAGCTCAATTCCATGGTTCAAACTGGATTATCTAACTGGTTATTGCTGTAGGTGTGTTCTTTTAAACTTTAATTACATGAGTTTGTTGCATAATGTTCTGTGGAGGCGCCTTATCTTCTCCATGTTGCTGGCATGAGGGGTCTATTTCTGTTTTGGGTTGTCATTGATAAAGTTTTGAGGTCTTCTTGGTGTAGTTGGGGTTGCCTTTGAGGTCTGTTCAGTACAATATCTTTCAGTTCTTTTGCTATAAAGCTGGGCATAGAAGCAAAGATCCGATCGTACGAATCAACGTACGATTGGACTTTCCCATCTCCCGATCTGCCACTAACCATTCAGATCAAAGTCTTACCATTCCGATCATATAAAGTAGTAAAAGAATAGATCAGCCGATGTTCTGCCCCTGACGGCAATCGTACGATAGTTATGTCTGACAAAGCTAGTGACAGTCTCCCTGTCTGTACGATTGTCCATACACGCAGAGATATTATCGGCAGGCGACAGAAATTTTCGAACCTGTCCGATCGACCAAATGACCGATCTCCGCCGGATGAAAAATGACGGGACTCTCCACACACTGTCCAAAAATCGTACGAATCGACGATTCGTACGATCGGATCGTTGCGTCTATGGCCATCTTAAGGCTCAGTTCAGGTGTATCTCCTCATACAGGTGATAGATGGGGATTTATGGGGGGATGTTATGCCAGCGTTGTGTTTGGTATGGAGCTGATTTTGGCTGCCAGTTCTGCATTTATACCCTGTGTAATGAGATGTGGTATATCCCTCATTGGGATGGGAGTAGGGAGTAGTGATTGGCGAATTTGGAGCGTTTAGCTTCGCTGAAAAATTTGCGAATTTCCCGCACCCTACAGTCCTCCCCACTAGAAGGGAGGACTGTATTATCATGGAGCAGGGGAATTGTTTCTGTGCAGTCATTGTGAGTTGGAATAGTTTGTCTACAATTGTGAATTTATTCACCAGGCGCGAATTCCCGCGTTTTGCCGCCAGCTAATAAATTAGCAAAACTAAAAAAAACTGACGCTAGCGTCCAAAACGAGATTGCGGTGTTTCGCAATTTTTTTTTCTGCGAAACGGGACAAATTCGCCCATCACTACCTACAATGTCTTTTTCTTGATTGTTAATATTTTTGTGCCTGTGTGTAGGACAATGTGTGTGGCAGGGGCGGATTTTCAATAAGGCTTGGGGAGGCTAAGCCTCACCAAACCTGCTTGGCAGTTAAGAAAAATTGAGAAAAAAAGACGGCTCCCTTACTAACTATGCTGGTCTGTATCCATCTGGGGCAGAGAATCTTACTAGTAGCCAACTGTACACATATTAATGGAAGGACAATTACTGTTTGCTTCTTTAAGCTTTCTTCTTTAAGCTTTCACGAAGCACTATCTGCCCGTCTGCTTCAGCTTCCTGTGCCAATAAAGTTTAAGTCCCGCCCACTACAGCTGCGGGGAACCAGGTTGGCTGAAGTCTTAAGTCTGACATTCTCAACAGCCAATCCAATTTCCCCTCCCCTGAGAGTTGAACTAGGTGGACAAAATCAGTAGCATTGAAGCTGTTGCAGACGAAAAAGAAGAAAATTGGCCTGTGCTCATGGATATTTAAAGTAAAAGGCACATAGTAACAGTCTAACCAGACATATCTCTTAGACTAATAACTACAGCAACCAAATGACTCATATTAGATTTTTTTTTACCCCTAACAGAATTTGCACTAACAGGTCAGTAAAGGAGCAGTCAGTGTCAAAATAGAACATAATGGTGGAGAAGAGACAGTGGGTACCAGGTAGGGTAGAGTAAAATATTAAAAAGAGCAGAAATAATATAAAACAAGGAAGAAAATGGGTCACAGAATGTTATGAAGACTAGGAAGAAGTAATTAAAATACACATGAAAGGACACGTAAATGTACAGAGAACCTGCGAGAGTAGATTTGGGAAAAATGGCTGATAAACTTTCAGATGTGAGAGTAGTATGAGAAAAAAAATCAAGAACGAAGGGCGGTTTTTGTGATGTGAAATATAAAAAAAAGAACAAAAATTAACCAAAAAAATCCTGGAATAACAAATAGAAAATGAAGAAAAACAGGAGAGAATATGAAAATAGGGGGCAGGTATATTTTTTGTACATCCATACATGCATATGGTTGTGGGCCTATAATTCATGTTGCTTCATGCCTAGCGTTGGCTATGTTGGTGGTACAACAGTGGCAAAGTGTTTAAACTGTATCTAATAACCTAAGAGAATTGTGCTGGGGTGCTTTAGGTATCAGTGCCTGCTGCCATGTATCGGATGCTTGTACTGTATAATATACTTGGGGTGCCAGTACCCACTAACTTTTATTATATTTAGGACTGTACCCACTGACTTGCCATATAAAACCTGTGATGCCTATCCAGAAAGTTTTTCCAGAAAGCTCCAAATTCTGGGAAAGTCATTACCTCTAAACTCTATTTTAATAAAATATTTTTTCCTTTTTCTCTGTAATAATAAAATAATTCCTTCTACTAGATGCTATGCTAAGGTATACCAATTATTACGTTTAATTAATATTTAAATGTTTTTTAGTAGACTTTAGGTATGGAGATCTAATTATAGAAAGATCTGTTATCTGGAAAACCCCAGGTCATGAGCAGTCTGGTTAACAGGTCCCATATAGTACTGCCCACTGCTTCTCAACATATCAAATACTTAGTTTTCCAGCAATACACTAGCTGCCTGTCAGTGCTTTTTGCATGCCCTATAAATGTGCACATCAGACACCAATGAAAATTATTTTCACCCCTTTAAGGAAAAGACAGAAAACTCTAACCCTCACTAGTTCAAAAACCAAGTAAATAAAACTCATTTAGACTAATTTATCTCAGACTTGATCCTTCCTTAGTTAATACTTATCAGCATTCAGGATTTAAAATTCACTTTTAGGGCAGAGACACACACTGCTATTTCGGGAGATTAGTCGCCCAGCACCAAATAGCTTCTTCTTCGGGCAACTAATCTCCCCGAACTGCTTTCCCGAAGGCTAGAATATAAATCGCTGGTGGGATGGCACTCGGATCATCCTCCGCCTATGGTGTGTGGCCTCAGGAAAAATATGGGTTTTGATTGATTGCTGATGCTTGCTCAATGGTTTCACATCGGATTTCAGTGACCTGTTTTCCTGAGCTGCAAATTTTGTTCAGAGGAGTTTACGAGGGGTGCCCTAAAATCAACAAATTGTTGGAACACAGGGAAGAAACATACAGCAGCTAATCCCTTCTCATGTGCTATTGATGTATATAAGAATTCTATGTCACAAGTCATTAACAGAATTATGGTCAATGGGGAGAGCATCAATCATTTAATAAGATATAAAAAAAGTTCCACTACCATATCCTGAATCTCATCAACAATTTTAAAGATTTCTTGCTTAAAATGTTATTTCCTGAAACAATGCATCTGCCCAGTGATTGTGTTTTGGGTAATGCATAGATGGTGGGAACTCTTGAGTATTCAACCATTAAATATTCATGTTCCCTCTTACTAATTATATTGTCTAGTGAAGCTGAATCAGAGTTTTTGATACCTTTCCATACATTTAACGTCTGCTATTGTTCTCAGAGGTATAATGTTACTGGAAAATCACTTCCTTTCCCCTTTTATCAGCTGGTTTAACATCTTTCAACAATTCTATTTTCCTTTAATGCTTCCAATTCCACATTACTGATTGAAGAGTGGGTTACCTTTAAGTTAACCTTTTGTTACTGATTAAAGGGATGGTTCACCATTAAGTTAGCTTTTAGTACGTTCTAGAATGACCAGTTCCAATCAACTTTTGAATTGGTCTTCAATTTTTTATAGTTTTTTTTATTTGCCTACTTTTACTTATTTGTCAATGACCCCATCTAAAAAACAAATGCTATGTAAGGCTACAAAATGTATTGTTGTTGCTACTTTTATTACTCGACTTTTTATTTAGGCCCTCTTTTATTCAAATCAGTGCATGGTTGCTAGGTTAATTTGGACAGCTGCTGAATAAAAAGCTAAATTACTCAAAAACTAAAAATAAAAAATTAAAACCAATTGAAAATCAAAGATCTTGGGGCACTTTTCTGTTTTCTGACCTTTGAAGCATGATAACATTTTTGTTGGGGGCTTTAAAAAAAAGTTAATATGAATATTTTAAAGACCTTTCTAAAATTCAAACCTTATCTAAATTTTGGTTAAGAGCACCCACCCAACCTCTCAAGCACCTGTTCAGCCAAACCTCCACACAACCATAGACTAGGTAGATTGATTTGTAGTTAAACTTTTTTGAAAAGAAGGTTCGCCACCAAATTTTTGCCAGAATTCAGAAGCCCTGCAAACGTAATCTAAAATTGTAGTGCACGTGACTCGCTTTTTGTCTGCTAATAAGGGCTCTAGGAAAGGCATAAATTAGAATCTGTCTCCCTTAGAGCCATTTAGAAGTGTGCATTTGTCTGTTGATTCAAGCAAATGAATCAGAGCATACATGCAATCTTGTGAGAACATACTTTGGCACACTACGTCATTATCCAGCAACATAGACACTTGTTCACTGAACGGAAAAGGACATACCATAGACACTTGTCTACTGAACGGAAAAGGACATTGTAAGTATGCAGATCGCATAACGTTATGGCATGGGATTAAGATATTGGTAACATTTTGAAAAATAATAAGTAAATGAGTTAAATCAAATACAACTATGAAGGGTAATACTTTATGAAGGGTAATAATTTCTCTGTGATTGCCAAACCTCTTTATTTAATTTTTCAGGATTCATTGAGATCTGGCATAATGCCGAGAGACTGGCGAATTGCTAATGTGGTGCCTCTATTCAAAAAAGGATCCCGTTCTCAGCCTCAAAACTATAGGCCAGTTAGTCTGACGTCAGTGGTAGGAAAGCTTTTCGAAGGGTTAATAAAGCATAAGATACTGGACTTCATAGCAAATAATAATACTATGAGTTTGTGCCAGCATGGTTTTATGCATAATAGATCTTGCCAGACTAACTTAATTTCTTTTTATGAGAAGGTAAGTAGAGACCTCGATTCTGGGATGGCAGTGGATGTGATTTACTTAGACTTTGCTAAAGCATTTGATATAGTGCCACACAAAAGGTTACTGTTTAAATTAAGGAATGTTGGCCTGGAACATAGTATTTGTACCTGGACAGAGAACTGGCTAAAAGATAGACTACAAAGAGTGGTGGAAAATGGAACATTGTCTAATTGGACCAGTGTTGTTGGAGTACCGCAGGGCTCTGTACTAGGTCCCTTGCTTTTCAAGGGCTTTTGTTTATTAATGACCTGGAGGTGGCCATTGAAAGTACTGTTTCTATTTTTGCAGATGATACTAAATTGTGCAGAACTATAGGTTCCATGCAGGATGCTGCCACTTTGCACAGTGATTTGTCTAAACTGGAAAACTGGGCAGCAAACTGGAAAATGAGGTTCAATGTTGATAAATGCAGGTTATGCACTTTGACTAAAATAATATAAATGGAAGTTATACACTAAATGGCAGTGTGTTGGGAGTTTCCTTAAATGAGAAGGATCTAGGGGTTTTTGTAGATAACAAGTTGTCTAATTCTGGGCAGTGACATTCTGTGGCTACTAAAGCAAATAAAGTTTGGTCTTGCATAAAAAAAGGGCTTTAACTCAAGGGATGAAAACATAATTATGCCTCTTTATAGGTCCCTGGTAAGGCCTCACCTGGAGTATGGGGGCAGTTTTGGACTCCAGTCCTTAAGAGGGATATAAATGAGCTGGAGAGAGTGCAGAGACATGCAACTAAATTGGTTAGAGGTGTGAAAGCGTTAGGGTAGACTGTTAATGTTGGGGTTGTTTTCTCTGGACATGATTACACTTTACAAGTACATTAGAGGACATTATAGACAAATAGCAGGGGACCTTTTTACCCATAAAGTGGATCACCATACCAGAGGCCACCCCTTTAGACTAGAAGAAAATAACTTTCATTTGAAGCAATGTAGGGGGTTCTTCACAGTCAGGACAGTGAGGTTGTGGAATGCACTGCCGGTTGTTGTTGTGATGGCTGATTCAGTTAATGCCTTTAAGAATGGCTTGGATGATTTTTTGCACAGACATAATATCAAAGGCTATTGTGATACTAAGCTCTATAGTTATAGGTATGGTTATATAGAATTTAATTAACAGTAGAGAGGGGTGTGTGTATGGATGCTGGGTTTTCATTTGGAGGGGGTTGAACTTGATGGACTTTGTCTTTTTTCAACCCAATTTAACTATGTAACCAAGTGATATTCAAGAAACCAATGTGATCTGGGCTGGTGGCATGAGTAAAACAGATATTAAGAATTTTGTCTCCACCCTTCCAGAAAAACTACAGGTCATCAATGTATCTAATTCAGAATAAAATGTGGCTGGGGTATTCTACCATGGTTTCAAAACCCAATTGGCTTCCCACCATCCCAAAAACAAATTAGAGTATGTAGGTGCAAAACAAAGGCAACCCCCATTGCAACACCTCATAGTAAGTAAAAACACAAGACACGTAATGGAGCTCTTCAGTGGTTCATTGTTTACCTCCATTTTTCTTGGTGATGCTGTTTCTTTTATAAAGCAATTCAGATTTAAATTACAAAAAAAATAAAATTAGTCCGTACATTACACTTCCATTATATGTAGGCACAAAATGTAAAGCCTTGTGTACTACTGACAACTGATTATTTGTTAAAATCATTTTTTGATACATACCCCATGTCCATTTGTTGGTGCCTGCTTTGGATCTCTGACCTGATTCTGGTTGATTTTCCATTTCCTTTAAGCAGGTAATGTTAAGGGTACTTGGTTGAACAGATAGTCCAATATTTCACTCCTAAATGTCCTTATTTTTTCCATTAAAACTGTGAGGTTAATGGAAAAGTGGTGCGTGTGTGGCGCCATATTGCTCTGCCTCTGCCATGTCCTCCGTCCAGCCAGAAATGGTCTTGGAGACTGTTGTGATGTCAGCACCCCTGCGGGGTAGGCAGGTGGCTCTTATTGGATGGCCTGACGATACGGAGGGGGGTGCAAGTACCTCCGGGCTTGCGCTGGTGCAGCTAAGCAAATGATGTGTAAGAAAGAGAGGCTTTCGATGTAAAAGGGATCACCAATATGCTTGTGGAACCACCTGACATCCTCACTGAGAAGATTGCTGCCTGAGCTTGCAGAGGGAGCGGAACTGGTGGAAGCTTCAGAACCAGCTTGGCAGGAGGACACAAGTGGTACAGTACCATCCCCGTGGAAGGAGGGGGAGGCCACCCCAGGTGGGCAAGAGATAGCAACAGGAGCCTTACACAATGCTCACTACCACTGTCTAGGCTTATCTTCCAGATGGACCAGAGCCCTGGTCCTGTGGCACCTCACTGGGAGGCACTGTCCCAGGTGTAGACCAAGAGCACATGTGTGCTTTAACTATTTGTAATTTTAACCACTGCCATCTAGTGGCCACTTAACTCTTAAGGACCCAGGATAGGGACATGACTGCCCAGGGAAACGTCCAGGACCACTTTATGTAGTCAAATCCTAAGGGAAGACTGCCTGAGTAAATATACCTGACCCTCAGGGTCCCTACACCAGCACAACATTCATAAGTATTGATTACTTCCTTTTGTCATTCATACGTGATTAAAAGTACAATGATCTGAGCTGTGCTTTTGAACATCTTGTCATGGTCCTTCATAGCCACGCTGCTTATGGCAATTCATTGTTTGATTTCTTGTTTCACTGATTACTGTTCCTAGAAGGTTGTCTATTTCTTATCCATCAAAAATGAATTGTACTGGTTCTCAATGTTTTTTTATCACTTAAAGGCACAGGCCCATTTTATTGCCCAGGAAGCCCCGCAGTAAAAATACCGTATATACTCGAGTATAAGCCGACCCGAGTATAAGCCGAGGTACCTAATTTTACCTGCAAAAACTGGGAAAGCTTATTGACTCGAGTATAAGCCGAGGGTGAGAAATGCACTGCTGCTGGGGTGGGGTGCGTGGAAGTAGTAGTTCAGCTACAGCTGGAGGGCTGCAAACTGTTACACAACATAACATATTTCTTTATGCAAGTTCCTGGAGTCAGAACATTCCTTTTCATTGAAGGGAAAGGGAATGAGACAGCAGGCAAGGTCGTGGCAGACTTGCAGGTTTGCTAGGAACTTCCAGCAGTCTGATCAGAGGCTTAAACTCAGGTTTCACTGGCAAATGAATGAGAGCCTCCCACATCCCGAGCGCTGCACTGATGTCAAATTCCCTCCTCCCTCAGTAACACACAAACGTGCAGCCGCTCGCCCGCACTGGCTGCACTTTTCTTGCTAATTCTGCCTGCTTGGACTCTTGTGAAGACTGAAATGAGTCCTAGTTTACTCCCGAGTATCAGAGCCCCCCCCCCGTGTCTACTCCTGGCTGGTCTCTTCTAACACAACTTTATCTGCTCACGTCCCCCGCCTACCCCCATCAGGCTACACAGGACATCGGCGCTACCTGATGACGCAATGAAGCGGACTTCCACCAGGATATGGGTGAGAGAGCAGGAGCCTTTCGGTTTCGCAGCATTTCGTGTATTGACTCGAGTATTAGCCGAGGTAGAGTTTTTCAGCACATTTTGGGTGCTGAAAAACTCGGCTTATACTCGCGTATATACGGTAAGATTTAAGACTATTCTCTATTAGCATTACTTACTGAAGTATCGGTTTCTCCAGTAAAGTCACCACCCCTATATTACTAATTTGCATACTTTCAAGGGTAACTACTGCTTATTTTTAAGCTTGGCAATAGTCCGACTTCCATTCACAATAAAGCCATTAATATTGCGAGTCAGCTTTGGGTGTAACTTGGAATTCACGGTAACTTGGAAATGGGTTCTCTGCTAACCATCTATTACTCTTATACAATGTATAAACATAACTGCCAAGTATACAGGCAGAAGTAAAAGAAAATATCAACCAATATAGCAATTTCATCACCCCATTTATTCACCCATCCATGTCAGTAATGTCAATGCAAAAAGGGTTTCACACTACTACTTTTTTTTTACCTGCACATAATTCTGAGATACTCTTCACCCTCTGGTGACTGGTAAATATTTGTGAGACTTTTACACTACCAGTTTCAAGGGCCTAACCCCTTAGGTTGCTTTATTCCTTAAACTATCACCCTCACTAGCAGTGTGTCTATGGGGTATTAGAGCCCCCTTCACTCTTTGTTGGGGCACAGAAGTGTCCATGTTAATTATTCTGTGTCTATCCCTTACTTGTACCAAACTTCCACTGACTGATCCTGACATGACCTTGCTGGTCTTCAGAGTCCTGGGTTAAAAGTAGACCAAGTCCATCAAGATCAACCCCTCCACACACACCTCAGTGCACATATATGCATATACTTTATACAGACTTTTCTATACACCCACATACTGTATATAAACTATACGAATACTTACACTAACTGTAGATTTAAGTATCACAAGCGCCTTGAATATTCTGCTTGTTCAAGAAATGTATCCAATCCACTTTTATAGGCATTAATAATAGATTCTGCCACCAAAACATCACCCGGTAAGGCATTTCACAACCTCACTGTCCTCACTGCTTCAAAAGAGAGTTTTGTTAAGCTAATCTAAAGGGTTAGTCTCAGGTGCTTTGTTTTTATGAAAAAAACTGCATTTATATTTTTAGCATAAACTTTTAGGGCAATCCTTTTCTTTCAAATCCCCTCTTGGGTATAGGAACAAACTTAATATAATGGTGCTTCGGTTCTCTTTTGCTTACTCAAAAGTCTCTCGTTTAGTCTGCAGGTTACACTTGGTATAGACATCTGAGGCTCAGTCTGTGCTTCTTCAGCTGCCAAGCATAAATATGAGTCTTCTAATTGTTGGCTAAGTTCTCTGTGGGTTCCATGTGGGTTGGACTTCTCTCCAAAAGTGTCCTACTGCTTCCAAGTCTTTGTGGGGGCTGACTCCTCAGGAGTATCTTTTCCACCAGCTGTTTTATCTAAAAGGGAGGTATGAAACATGGTTTTGCACAATGGGTGATTCTGGTTCTCACAAAAGCAATGGCATAGCTCCTGATACAGCCACCTCATACAGGCACAGTTTTCCTGACATGCTGAGCACTGACTTAAGGTCACAAACAGAAATTTGATTAGGTTAACTAAACCTTCAGTCTTTCTCCTGCTGTTCCCAATATAGTCTCTCCACTTATCAAAATGAAATGGCCAGGTTCCAATCTTAAAGTTATTTACCCACGTATATGCCGAAATGGATGCGGCCGCCACCATTTCTGTACAGCCTGTTCCCTCACCAATATGCCTCAGGCATCCAGACAAACAGGAGATTAATAACTGACCTGGGTTTCTTGGAAGGACCCTCCCCTAATAGTAGCATGGGGCTTAAGATCAGAGACTGATGCCTCAAGGCCGAGGGTTGGTGCTCCTTAGATACCCAGCCAGCAGATGGAAAAAAATAGGTGTAAGAAAAGCTGCTCAATGGAGCAAAAGTCTGTTAAATCTCTGCTTGGGAGCTTAATGACCAAGCAATTACCAGGAGCAGCCTTAAATTGGCCCTTAATTGAAGGATGAATAGCACATGAAATTAATGAGGTGGGTAGAGCAAAGGGAGCAAAATCAAAGTAACAAAATTCATGTTAGGGAACCAACAAGGAACAGCACCGAAAGCCTCTCGTTGTTCAGTAGGAAGTTATAGTATGGAAAATACTAAAACGTAGTTTGAAGCCGGTATACAAATATACCTATTAATAAGAAATATCTATATACAGATATGTATGTATGTATATATATATATGTGTGTATAGTCTTCTGTTTATATACCTGTTATACAGTACTGCGTGCATATAGTACTGCTCAACGGGTCTTGAAAAACCACCCTATTCATTAGTGCATTTAAATGTCCAATGTTTTGATCACACCATAGTCATGTTTGATGGAGACTGATTCCCTGTAAAGTTCTGGTGATATGTATAAAAATTGTGCCATGGTAACTAATATTGTACACATGTATTGTTCTTGTTTAATAGCAGCCTGATAGAAGAGTACGGTTGTACTGCAAAAACATGTGCAGGTACTAGTTCAATAATACCTGTCCATATAGATTTATAACTGGGTCACAACAGCAATTAAAAGAATAATACAGGAAAAATAAAATGTGAAGCTCAATAGTAATAGACTACCGGTCTGCATACCTATGAATAGGAATGGTCGAATTCGTTTAGCCAAAAATTAGTCTCTGGCGAATGGGCGTCAATAAAATGTTGTCACATTAAGACACATGATTAATATGTATACAAGGGAAACCTTTAAAATTGCATGTAAGCAATAAATCTATAATGTGTCCCACATTGTATTGGGCAAATTAATTAGATCTCCCCAAAGAAAATGTTTTATTTAAGTAATTTTGGAGCAACCGCATGTCTCGGATAAATATTCAACAGATATACTCCATTTTCTTTATGGGGCATGTAAACATTAGGGTTCCAGTGTAGCTCCGTCTTTGTTACCTCCATTTCATTCATATATTGAATATAATTACTTCAGTGGACCCAAGAACCCTTCATTGTTTAACTGTAAACCTTCACATGTTGCAAATCATCCATTAATGAATTTGTAAGATCTTGAGGTAATTTGAAGTCTAGCGGTTGGATGGTTATTGAGCTTTATCTGTCAGCATCCTCATCTTCATTTTAAAAACAGACATACTTTCTTTGCCTTAAACCAATGATGTAGGTCAGAAATGCAATGTCAGAACAGAAAAATTAATACGAATTTCAGGAACCAGGGGACACAGACTTATTTTGGCAATGCTTTTGATTGTTCTTTAACTGCTGGAATCAACATCTACAGCAGAGGGAGAAGATGACGCACGCCGGCCTTCCTCCACTGCGCTGCATGCGCTGGTACTTTATCTCCCTCCGCCATCTTGATCAGGCCGTCAAGGTTTTCGGGCTCCGGTGTTGCTCCACCACTCCTGGAGTCCAGTAAGATATGTGAAATTAAAGTTTTAGCCTCCGGATTTGTCGGTCAGATAATGCTAAGTCCATACAAATTTACTTGTCCCCTCTACGGCATAAGCCATTAGCTCGTGGAAAGTCAATTTAATCATGTTCAAATTATCAATATATTGTATGAAGCTCATACACAGTAGGACGTTGGTTATACTTTCATATTCTAGGGCAGCAAAATACAAATTCTCAAAAATGCAAAATATTATAGACTGCATGCTACACTCCACTGATCATACACACTTAAATGTACTGGGATTTGATTCACTTTTGAGCCTTCCTGTCTTCACCTCTTTGGGAATTAAACATTATGTCAAGAACCAGCCATTTCAATTCATCCTCCTGGTGTTTAAAAATGGCATGGAGTGTGTGACGCTGTATTCTTGTTTCTGATATAATTTCTATTCTCCTAAATCCTTGGCAGAATGTTTGGCACATGGGCATTTGAATATATAAATACTGCAAACTCAGTATTATAAGATGCATAGCTTGGTAACTGAATGTTCATGCCCACTGCAGGGTGCTGTATTTTTTCCCTTTTTAAAATAGAATAACAACATACACCGCTCAAACAGGGCAAGGTCCCTCTTGTTTGTATATGTGTGCGCTCACACCTGTATCCACAACCTTTGTTTCTTGAAACAACATTTGAAACAGGATACTAAATTACTGTTATAATCTATACAGCTGTCCTTGATAAATATTTAAGCTTTGTGTAGAAGCCTCAAGCATTATGTGCATTCATGCAGACATAAATTAATATCATACACTGAATGCATGGGGCTCCATATATAATCCTACTCTACCCCACCTGGATCAGTTCTGTCCATAATTGAACAAACATTCTCATTTGTTGACATTTCATCAGTGTGGATTATTTTACATGTTTTTTTTTCTTCCCATGCCCTCTTGGCTTCTCTCTTCACACAACAATATAATAATTTACATATAAACTGAACAAGAACAAAGCCATGCCCTTTGACAGAATGTACAGTGGATATTTATGCGGGCATATTCTCGCTGTGGAAAGGAGATGGCTTAAAAAAATGGAAGTGACAAGATTAGACCTCTGGTATTTCCCTCTCTGAGTTGGAGGAACTGATGTCTACTGTTATTCAAGATCTGAGATGGGTTTTTTTTCCCCTTGTTATCACCCACCAAAAATGTGCAGATTCCTCCACATGTTGGGATGGGATGAGGATATTGTCTTAAGTTTGTGAACACTTGTATCCCTTGGAGTCTTCGGTCCTCAGTTACTGGTACCTATATCTTTGTGCAACCCCTTGGCGCCATGGCTGGGCCAAAATGTTAAAGCACTAGTAAAGTGTTGGTGGAGGATTTTGAAACGGAGGAATTTTCTGTATTCACTCCAATTGGGAATGTATAGCTGTGTGCATTTTTGCCAGAATATGGATGCGGGTGCATGATGCGATTTTCATGAAACACAATAAAAATGTATTTTGTTTATCATAAAATTGGGCAAAGCATTACATAAATTGGGTTAAACATAACATCCTATTCACCGCTTGGAAATCGATGCAGTAACCAGTGAAGTTTGGAGGCACTTCAGTGACTTGGGAATCATTAAAGAGCTTATCAAAACTTCACACCTATTAATGTCTTTCCCTTTAGCTAGATCCAAGTCTCAGAATCTCTGGGAATCAGCAGATTAAACATTGGTGCAGGTAGAGTAGCAACTGTACACATTTTATTGTTGTTCGTCCCATTTCTTTTTCAACTCTTCCTGGGCACAAGCGTATCCTAGTATGCAACAGAATACTTTCCCTAAATCAGTTCCTTGTTAAATTGATCAGATCTGGGATTGTAGAATAAACTCTGTTCCACTCTGATGAGTTTATGGGCTGTTACCCACTGTGTTATCAGCATCACTTTTGGCTCAGTACAACCTGCAGAGGCATCTGTGTACATCTCCTCCCATGAAGCCTTGATTATATTTACTTTTTGCAGAATGTTTTTGATAATTTGGACCTCAGAGACTGAAGTCTTGTGTGCACTGCTCTTCTCACTTTGCAGGCACCTGCCTCTGAAGTTGTACCTCTTATTTAAAGCCCACAATGCTTTGTGGATCTCTGCTGATTAATAATTTATATTATCTCCTGGAGCTTTTGTCTTTATTGATGCTTCCTTGGTTTCCAGCCTACCAACTGTGGTTGACCAATCCTTGCTGTGTTAATTGTAATTTGTGGAGCTACATGTTCTTGTTGGTTTTAACTGAATTACATCTGCTTTTTTGTTATCTCTTCATGTTATTCCAAATTTATAATCATTTCATATATTAATTCAGTGCCAGTGTTCCCCATCATTGATTTTGTCTACTTATATTTCATGTATATTGAAAGAGAAGGAATACCGGAAGATATTTTGTTTCTGCCCATTATTAGGAAGCAAGATCATTTCATATCCAAAACTGTCATGTACATTTTTAAATGCCAGATCATGTACTGTTATGTAAGAACTACATAAACCAGGTTATTAGTCCCAGCATACAGACCTTTCATTACTTATAAATCTGCACAACCTGTGATTGGAGCATTATTATAAATTATTCATACACTTGGATGTATGGCTTTTATTTACAGTTCTATGGACAACCCGGGTATAAATTATGTATAGCAAATTAAAACAATACAATGGACCTCACATATGAGATAAATCCCTGCATAATGTTCACATCATGTTTGTTTATTGATTTTTTTTATTTTAACAATCAAACAAGTAAGGAGCTTCTTTCATACATATTTTAACACACAGAGGCCCGGTATTGTGTAACTAGATGGCTGAAGATTATACAAAATATATTAATTAAAATGCAGGTTTTCTTAATGTTTTTCAGTGTCCTTGGGTTTTTTGCCAAATCAATGTTAAGCCGGGCAGATATTTCATTCAGCTCTGGTTCATTATTCAAATCATCAACATAATGAGACCTAACAGTCATCTGTCAACCTTATTGTTTTATTGCCGTGATGGACAAATCTATTTTCCTAAAAGAAAGTCTTTGAGAATGAAAACGGTAATTTGACACTTGATTTATAAAATGTATGAATTAGAGGGGGGGGGCTGATGTGCCGAATTTTGTGATGTATGTATTCATGCATTCCACCCAAGCTTGTGTTATGTTGTGTAGCTCTTTATAGTGAGGATAAGAGAACATGGCCTGGTTGGCAGCTGTAGCCAATAGGGTTGGTTGACAAGACAAAAAAAGATATGGAGTAATGGGAAGAATGATAAAAGAATGTCAACTGAATATTCTGTACAGTAATACATTCTAAGTTCAGGAAGCAGATAAACAGACCAAAGCAACACCAGTTAAACATATGCTAATACAGAATGATCTGAGACCTCAGAGAAAATGTACAGTTCAGCAAA
The DNA here is from genome assembly GCA_038501925.1 of Xenopus petersii. Taxonomy (NCBI): domain Eukaryota; kingdom Metazoa; phylum Chordata; class Amphibia; order Anura; family Pipidae; genus Xenopus; species Xenopus petersii. The sequence goes on from CM076680.1 coordinate 5,168,620, forward strand.
TTGGATAGAGATGGAGCCAAATGGATGGTGGATGGACTTGAGTACTGAATTATATGTGTGCATTTGAAATGTGTATGGGTGACTGTGGCTGTAGGTACATGAGCTTGTGCCTAAATGAGTGGTCATTGACCAGGCAGAAGAGCCTTGACTTTGTAATTTTATAAATATTTTGGATTCTGCGAATCCTTCATGAAAGATTGGCTGAATACCGATCTGAATCCAAACTTTCAAATACAAATCAGAGCTGAGATGGGGAAAAAGAAACCTGCACGCACGATACGGCTAAAAAATTGTTACGTGTTTTGTGACTTTAAAAAGGATTCGGCTAAATTCTATATCCTGAAAAAAGCTGAATCCTGGATTTGGTGCATTCCTAATATTTTATATATTTTTTTTTTATAAAAGAAAGGTAGAAAAAAAGCAAACTAGGTAAATATGCCAATAAATGTTCCTTAAATAAATGAAACTATTATACAAGTATATATACTTTTAAAATTGCCCCAAGCGCAGCTGCATAAACATGAGCACCGGAAAAATATACAAGTAGTGAACAAAGTACATTTCGTCTTCCCGGAGATTGAATAGACCTGTGACTAAACTGTGGGTTCTTTAACTCTTTTCTCTGGGTCACCAGAGTCTTGGACATAAGAATGTACTTAAAATGAATGATGTACTCATCTTAGAATTTAAATATTTTATAGTGGGAAGTCATTGTTCTCTATTAAAAGGCAACATGGACACTCATTTTTGTCTCAGGACCAAATATTAAGAATCACTCCTCTAAACAACAGCAAAAAAACACCCTTGTTCAACTACTTAATGTGTTAGATCTCCATAAAATAAAAAATCAAAGTATGAGCCAGAAAAGAAAATTTAAGAATGGTTTGAAGTGAGTGGTAATGAGATTCTGGTAAAGCACCCAGTCATATGTTACAGAAGTCCATCCTGGAGAAGATATGCACGAATGTATTGGCAGCAAGGGGCACAGGAAGGAATGTATTTTACAATATTCTTGTGAAACATGTTCTGGTCGGGGGTCCGTTGTAGGCTAAGAAGAGGGACGGCCAAAGTGACACCTAAACACCTGCCTTGGCAAGCTTGATGTAGGGTGATGTTGACTGTATTGTCCAATGGAGGTAGTTGGATTTAGGCAGGATCAAGGACAGTTTGGTCTTTAGGATGAATGGTATTGTTGCAATCAAGGCAGGGATGCAGCATTTGTTGCTTAGTCTTCTGACTTTACAAAATTTTAGTGGTAATATGTGTAGCCCTATTCTGTTTATGCATGTAATCTAGCATTGATTTTCTTGCGTGTGGTGCTACAGGAGTCCTGTGTCTCTGCTATATGGGAGAGTAGGTAACTGATTTGGCTTGCCTTCACCCAGGACAGACTGGGCTGTGATACCCTTCCCTGGGAACTTACCTGATCCGAAATCACACACAGAGGTTGAGGGACTTATTTGCAGGACCCTGTACCTGCAAATTGTGATCTCTGAGCTACTGAGGGGAATCCCCACTTATGTGGCAGTTTCTAAATCCTGATGACTGCCTTTGGCTTTCCATACCCTAAAAAGAGCACACTTTGGTCTTCAGAGCCCTGATGAGGATCCCCTTTCCTAACGCACCCTAAATAGAGCGCACTTTTATGCCACTGGGGTTCCCTACTGACTTTTTACACACAGTGATATTTGGGACCTTGCAGCTCCTTACTTTCACTCTGCTGCATCTCTCTCCCAGCACTTCTTTCCTGTCAGCTTTTCTCGTAGCACTTCCTTCCTGTCAGCTTTTCTCGTAGCACTTCCTTCCTGTCATCTGATGGGTGAAGGCTGCTCCCCCTTCTTGCACAGAACACGTAGAGCAGAGACAAGTGTAAACAGCTCCCCTACATATGTAAATACCAATTTCCCTTTTTGGGCCTAAACATGTGTAAAAGCCTACTTTTGCAGTATCAATTTCATACCATTTCATACCACACCCGCATACCATCCCAACTGTTATATAGACCCAATACTTTCCAGAGGACTAAAGTAATTTAGGGGGAAAAGGCTGACAAACATTTACCCTCCTAGAATTGGTTGGACAGACAACAAGGGGGCAATTTTCCTAATAAGAATGTTTCCTTTACCAGAATAAGTCAAATATAAAATCCATATTATATTAGTTTATACACATCTGACACAGATACATATTGTTGAGGGCAGCTAACATCTGATAAGATTTGACCACCCAATGCAGTTGGGAATGATTGCTAGTCTTCAGCAACGGCACATTTGGCATTCGCAGAGTTTAAATGAGCCGTTCTATCCTATTACACAACCTTCCATTAATAGTTCTAGTTCCTAAACTGCAGCTCTTAGAATAATCCCAAATTGATTGTTGAGGGATCAATAGAAAGGTCATCAAAGGTGATCAATATGCTGGAGAGAAAAAAATGGTGGTTGTTTAAAGGCAGATCTACTGTAATAGGGAGGTGCAGTGATAGAAAATATCCGTAACGTACTGAGTCTTTCATTGTGGATATTAACTATGGATTTTCATTTTTACTAGTCTTTATTGTGTCTTATGATATTGTCTTAATGATATATTTTTGTAGCATTGCAGCCATTAAGAACTGTTGCAATTTTTATTTAATCTTAAAGGCATCTGTGTAGAAGATATAAAGGTTTTGAATATACCTGTCAGTTGCATGTTACAAAAATTGCCTCTGTTACCAGCCTATGGACATGATATCATGACGTTATATAGACTGGAATTCTAATGGTAGCTCCATCTGCAAGTGTTGCATTGGCCATATTTTATACATATTATAGAGTCCAAATCATGAAGCATGCAGAGAGTTGCAAAACATTGAAAGATTTGGAGAGCTGCTCTCCTTTGCATATAATGAATGCCTTAATTTCAATGGTATTTGTATGCCATAAATAGATATCTTCCCTGTGCTTCAATTGGTTTGCTCTGGGTTTTCTCCAACACTCCAAAAATATACTGGCAAGTTAATTGGCTCCTTATAAAATTGACCCGTGTGCGTGAATGTGATAGGAGCTAAGACGGTAAGCTCCACTATGGCTGGGATTGATCTATAGCAATCAAGCTGTACCTTTCTGTTTGAACTCCCGGAACATTTCCCTCTTTCTTTAAACCTATGATATGATTTCTTCCCTCTCCGTTTTAATTTCATACCTGGAACTACTCGGATAGTTCGGAACTAGTCGGATATTGACTAAGAGGTGTATCCCTTATGATCCTTTGTGGATGTTGATTTTTAGAATGTAGAAAGCTATTTGTATCCATTTTCTTCCTGTACCATGTTAGAATATTGTTTTCTTCTTCAGTTTTTTGTATTTTGGAAATTGCCATTCATTCTATTGATTTCAACTGTAATCTAAACTTGTTCCTGATCAGGTTGATTGTTTTGTCAATATAACAGACATAACAGACACACGGTGGAAATGACTGCTTATTGCAGTTCAGCAATGAATACAGTTTTTTCCCAACCTAAGTAGATGTTCGCATAGGTGAAAGCACGTACTTCCCATAATGGTGCCCTGCAGCTGAGCGTTATATTTCCCATTAAATGTTAAATAGTTGTCAGTGCAAACTCTATTACTTCTATTGTGTAATACTGTAGGCCTGTATTCCACATCCAAAGGCACAAATAATAGATAATCCTCAAATGTTATTCCCTCTTAGCGTCTAGCGAGTCTGTATATCTGATGTGAGTTTGTGGCAATTGGATTTAATATATCGAAGAAAATGCTACACCATTCTGTCAGATTTCCTATTCTGGAAGCTACGGACGCAACTCATAACATTGTGTTCTTCAGATTCAAAAACCCCAAAGTCATCCGTGATTCATTCTGGATTTTTTTCAACAGCATTATCTATGCCTTGATAGTCTCATGAACTCTCAACATAATCAGTTGTATGTAACATTACATTACAATTTTACGTTAATATATAAAGATGGGCGCTAGTGGTTCTTGAATTTAATCAGCAACAAGTTTTACCTAAGTTTATAGGAGTCTTCAATAGTAGTGTAGGAGAACAAGATACATGTGGTTGGGCATGCAGGGTAGATCAATGAGGAATGAATTGGCTCACTCGAAAGTGTCACCCACAGCTTTCAATATTCTCTGTAAGCGGAACCTAGCCAAACCCCTTTCCCTAGATCTGCACAGTTGTTTCCTACTCTAGTAGGATTCTAATCAGTTTAACGCTGCTTTGTGGAGCTTTAGACTGCTTGGCTAGCTAGCCCTACTCCTCTCTGTCTATGACAGAATATATCCTTACTTACTAGGTTTGACTTTGCTTAGCTTCCACTATGGTCCTACCTGCCTGTTCAGGTAAGGACGAGAAAACTTCAAAAGATGCCGGCACAAGCCTGGACCCACGAAGTAGTAAAGCCGGAGTCAGGTTGTAAAAGGGTTAAAAAAGCTTACATTTTATTTTCGATAATTAAGAACCAGGCCTGACGCGTTTCGTGTCTACCAGGGACACTCATAGGCTGAACACTGAACAATACATACACAGTATTTAAAGGGGACATATACCATCATTTTCAACTTAGGCTTAACCCTTTTGTAATAGAATTGAATAAAACGTTGTGTTTAAGATACCTTTTGGTTCGAGTTTCTGTGTTATCTGTGATTTTCTTATCTGGCTCCTCCCTTTCTCTTCATTTCCTGTGCTGGTATCAGTACAGTCTGGCCGGGCGGCCGTCGGCCGTCTTTCTTTCACTGGCTTTTTCTCTGCAAGCAGCAGCCACTGAGAGGGGACTGGGTGTGTATAGGGGGAGGGGCTGTTTATCGAGCTAATCTCGGCGCCACGTCAATCACACTGGGGTCCTTCTCAGAGCAGCTTGTGCTCGTTCCTGTGCTGCTTCTCCTGCGCACGAGCAGACAGCAACAGGAGCAAGCGAGCGAGGACGTCTGCTGTGCACATACTGAATACTATCCAGCATAATTTAACCCTGCCTGCAAGTGTGAATGAAGGGTGAGTTGCAGGGTGACTGGGGAAGTGCTGGGGCAGGACATTCCCATAGAGCGGGGGGCATAACTTTTTATATACATAGATCATATACTGTATACCCCCGCATATGTCTTCTCCTTGTCACCGGGGTCGCAGGCTAGAGACCCATTTGCGGATCTGTTTCAATGTTCCCTGCCGTGCCACTGCGCTGCTAAACTGCCTGCAAGTGAAGGGCGAGTTGCAGGGAGACTTGGGCAAGTGCTGGGGCAGGACATTCCCATTCTGCGCTGCTACCCTGCCTGCAAGTGTGAATGCTGTCACTGTGGTCACGGGCTAAAGATCCAATGGTGGTTCCAAGTTCCCTGCCGTGCTGCTGCGCACACATACAGCGCTGCTCCCGTTTGCACTGCTCCTCCATCTCCCTGGTTCGCGGGACAAACAACTTGTACTTATAACGGATGTTAAAGACAAAGGTGCGGAGAAAGAGCTTTGTGGCAGCGCTGACCCTGCAACCGCTGCAATTATGTCAATGACAGGAGTTTCCTTATACAGTGTTTCCGGATACATACACAGTGTTTGTTGAAGGTGTATCCCCTGGATAATATACTGGTTACTGCACCTGGGCAGCCCTTGTGCATCGTATTGTGTGTGTGTGTATGTGTGCAAGTGTGTGAGTTTGTATGTGCAAAGTGTGTGTGAATATGTGAGTGTGTATGCATCATAACAATCAAACAACCGGTTATTCAGTCATCAGGTGATGACTGGTGCTTTGGAGTAAAAAGACATGCACACCCAATTTAGATTCATGGCAATGTGTACTTTCCGAAAATATATGGTTTTCTGGGGTGAACTTACTTTTTTCTACCTTTGCCCCCCCCCCAAAAACGATGTAAATGTGTTGATTTTGCAGTATCTGAAATGACAGACCATATGGGGGTCTTCCTTTTGGGGCCCCTAGGCCATATGCTTGGGTACACCTATACATATTGGGCATTAAACTGATCAGTGATTTTTGGAAATGTCACCAAATTTAGGAATGATTTGCGGCTTGGTACTTTGTAGTACAAAGACATGCATACCCAATTTAGATTTGTGGCAATGTATACTTTCCGAAAATATCTGGTTTTCTATATTTAGATCTAAAGGTAGTCGTCATGCTTTGTCATACACACAGATTGAATTAATGTAGAGACATTTTACTCTGTCCTTCTTGGGATTTCATATGGAAAAGATTTATTTGACAAAATGAAATCTGTTATGGATGATAAGGTTAATATGGCTAAGAATTAGGGTTGCCACCTTTTTAAAAATGTTTTACCGGCTGCTGGGGGGACACAAAGGGGCGGACCGTGATGTAAAAAGGGGCGGACCGTGATGTAAAAAGGGGCGGACCATGATGTCATAAGGGGCGGGTCATGATGTCAAAAGGGGCGGGGCCACACCAGGGAAGCCAGAAGAAGTAAAAGAAAAAGTAAGTTCCAGGGGATTGGGGGCAGGCCAAGGGCTCCTTTTAATCGTATTACAAATTTACCGGCAGCTACATTGCCGGTAAATTTGTAATACCGGCCCCGGCCTTGGCAGGTATTTTACCGGGGTGGCAACCCTACTGAGAATATATAAAACAGATAGTATATCTTTGTAAGTGAGCCAGAATCCACAAATCCAAATAGAAAAATCAGGCAGCAGCATAGGACAGCTATCTGCAGACTAGAAACAGGCAGGGAGATGGGAGGGGTTTTCCAAGCTGCAGCAGAGTTCAGCCTGTCAGTCAGTGTTGTTACCATTTCCTGTGAGAGAATGAACAGACACGCCCATCTCTCATTTCAGCCTAGTTTCTGACCTGAGAGGTTCTCAATGCAGCTCTGATGTAATGACACTTTTAGCAGTTAAAATGCATTCAAAACTTTTTTTTTCTGCATCATTACAATGTTTGAGGAAAGATTAATCATTTATGTGAATATGAAGGTTATGCAAAATGTCCCCTTTAAAAGTGAAATGGCCAATGGGAAATGAGTAGGCGGTGCTACCCTATGTGTCACTCAAAGAAAACATATTTTATAATAAATATTATAATTAATACTCTGTATTCTGTAATTAAGATAACCCATGTAGTGTTCTGGCCTGGGAGGTGTGTCCATTCCATTGGATCCTAGGATTTGTATGTTTTCTTGTCTTTTCTTACCATAGACATTAAGGGGCAGATTTATCAAGGGTCGAAGTGAATTCGAGGGAATTTTCGAAGTAAAAAAAAAGAAGTCATTTTTTGGATACTTCGACCATCAAATAGGATACTAGGACTTCGAATTCGATTTGAAGTAAAATAGTTCAAATATTCGACCATTCGATAATCCAAGTACTGTCTCTTTAAAAAAAGTTTGATCTCAATACTTCACCAAATTAAACCTGCGAAGTGCTATGTTAGCTCATGGGGACCTTCTAGAGCATTTTTGAAGTCGAAGAAAATTCATTTGATCGATGGATGAAATCCTTCGAATCGTTGGATCCAAAGGATTTCATTGTTCGCTCGAACAATTTTAATTCTACCGCAAATGGCCAAATTCGATCTATAAAAACCTTGACTTCGATATTCAAAGTCGTCGTATTCCAATTCGATGGTCAAATTTCTAAGCTTTTTCTATTTCGAAATTCGACCCTTTAAAAATCTGTCCCTAAATATTAACTTTAAACATGGGTGATTTACAACAACCATGAATAAGAAAATAACACAAGCTTGCTGGAGAAGGGCTGCAGCTGTTATTACTATTTAATAACTATAATACAAACAATTTATAACAATTACCATTAACTGTTTACAATATAAACACTATCCAGCCCTGTATAAATCTGCTCAGCGGGCTGCATTAAAGAATGAATTCCCTTCCTGATCTGATAGCTAAGGGCAAACCTCTAATATAAACAAATTACAGCAGCGACAATTTTTTATTTTTCTTTAATTTAAAATAAACTGGTGGAATTGGTGAGTGAAATCGCCATCAAGTTCTACACTCATCAGCTATCCAGCTAAAGTGATCTCTGGCTCCGTCAGAACCTACTTATATAGGCCAAATTCTCATGCCTTTCATTTATTAAACTGACGAATCAAAAGCGAATTCGATTCAAAAGTGTTTGATTGATTTTTCAAAGTCCACCAATTGACTCCAAATAGGTTCCAGGAGGTCCCCCATAGGCTAAAACAGCAATTCAGCAGGATTTATATGGTGAATGGTTGGTTGAATTTTTAAAGAGACCACACATGACAAATTTTGATATTCTAATTTTTTAAGTCAAATCGAATTTGGACTATTCCCTAGTCAAAGTAGACAAAAAATATTGCGAAATTCGAATTTTTTCATTCGAAAATTCACCTTGACCTTTGATAAATCAGCCCTTTAGTGTTGAGACCCAAATGACAGTGAGGGCCATCAGGAACTGTCTGTTTAACTTTGAGCAATCAACATGTTCTGAATCCAATGGTTTTACTCTCTCTCCAACTTGTCATGAACTAACTTGATCCTTAAAGATAACAATTATCAAAGACCCCCTTGATCATGTGGTAAACCTCATAAATATAAATGGATTTGCAAATGACGGACTTCTTTTAGATTTCGATCATATACCAGTACAGGTATGGGACCTGTTATCCAGAATGCTTGGGAACCGGGGTTTTTCCGGATAGCAGATTTCGGTAATTTTACTCTTTATACATAAGTCTACAGAAACTCAATAATTGCTTCCAATAAGGATTAATTATATCATAGTTGGGATCAAGTACAAGCTACTGTTTTATTAGTACAGAGAAGAAGGAAATCCTTTTATGGGAGACAGCCTTTCTTTAATTCTGAGCTTTCTGGATAACTGATCCCATCCCCACACACTGTAGCAGGAAGGTGCATTCAATTAATAATGCAATAAGAATGCACAGTATGTAGAATGAGCTAAACAATTATGACGTAGCCAGGGCATCCACTACAAACTGACAAGGCTACAGAATGGGGTGTGATGCTGTACAGACAGTAGCCACATCTGTATAAACATGTTTAGTATCCGGTGGAGTACATTTGTGTACCAGGGGATAGTGAATGTGATCACTGTGTAAAGAGCTACTGAAAAAAATGTATCCTATTACCAAAATAAAAGGAGGTTCTGCCAGAGATTTATGTAATTTTGGCACATTGTAAATAAAAGAAATCTGCTGTATAGTGCTGCTTGCATAAGTCGCGCTTTAAAAATTAAAAAATATACTTACATACACATTTTGGAATATTCCGTTATATGAAAACCTCTTCTCTTGGCATCAATCCAACCATAGTTAAATCCAGTATCTATCAGGAAATCCAACTTTTTATTCTAGGCATTGGTTGGGATTAATGATGACAGTTTAATAATTGACAGTGCACACCTTAATACACTAAGGGAACCCATTTATTAAACCTCAATTTTTTTATGGTCAAGGTTGTGATAAAACAAACTTTTAATCTGGAGGGAAAAATGTAAAATATTATGTTATTGCTTAGTTGCTCCTAACAGCCTTTACAAATGGTTTGTGTATGATAACCTTTGCTCCTTTCCCTATGTGGTTTTTGATGTTGGATAGCCAGACCTGCATTCCTTGGTAAGTGACCCCTACCGCGAGGGCAAACAAACCAGAGCCCTGGGCATGCTCCCCAAATGGCACCCATTGGCCAAACAGTATTAGCTGTGATTGGCACCATTATAATTCATGGCCAGATTGGTCCCTACAATGGCCCTCCTGGCCTATCATGTGATTGGCCCTTGTGGAAGCTGTCTTTGTGGTTGCCAGACGGAATCAAACCCTGTTCTGCATTTACAACAGGGGCTGTTCCCTTTCTGGCCTACAAAGTTGGTTAGTCTTTTTACATACATGGAGGAAAACAGAGACTGCCCAGCTGTAAACCATCACAGCTGTACCTACATGCTCCAAACCAACATCCTCAAGCAGAACCACTGAAATCTGGATGGCTACCATCTAAACCTGTGATATTGACATTGCCATGCTATAATTCCCTAAAAGAGTTGTGTTGTGTGAGTCCTGCCCTATGTCCACGTCTTCTCCCGGCAAGGTGTCATGAAAAATGTTTTTAGGAGGAAAACTCAAATTTTTCTAAATTTATTATACCCCAAGGCTGTTAAAAATCGAATCTGTACTTAATAATCCGATAAAGTCTGGGTTTTCATACCAGTTTTCACAGTGAAAATAAAAACCAGTTTTTGGAGTTGTACAATGTAAATTGACTAATTTTTGTTACAACATTTTGTTGCTCAGATTTTATTTAGAGAAAAAAAGGGAGTTTGGTCGACTTAAATTTATTTGAGTTTTAGTAAATCAGCCCCTTGGACAACAATGGTGCCCTCTGCAGGGGTCACCTGGAAGATCACAATACATAAAGAAGAACAGGGCACTCAAAATATAAGCGAAAGTAAAAAATATTTATTTACATAATACCCATTGCAGTTTGTAGTTTTGACTCCCCAAAATAGTTAGGATTTTCATCTCGGGTACAGAAAAATGCAGGCAATCATAATAATAATAATAATAATAATAAACAGAGCACAATAAATGCCTTATACATGGTACAATTACAGTTCTGAGTTGTGCTCTGCCACAAGTAGTTGGCCAGCTTAAATATATTGCAATAAATGGACAAACAATCCCTGTTTTGTTTAAAGGGGAAGGCATTTTTCAGTAGCAGTAGCACAAACTGTCTCTGTCTTAAATATATTGATAATGGGTTGAGTGCAGAGGACTCTTGTATTTGTCTGTATGTATTTTGTGGTCACAGCCTCATTGCACCCCCGCCTAATGGTCTTAAAAATTAGTGGTGAGCACAACTTTCCCTTGTTTGTTATAGCTGCCACGAGTAGGGGCAGCAGTGATGTGACCAGATGTTTCTCACAGAGCTACATTGTGACATCATACATAATGCAAAGTACAAAACTGTTCCCTGATTCTTAATTAATGTGAAAATTACTTACCGTATATACTCGAGTATAAGACGATTTTTTCAGCCCCCAAAATATGCTGAAAAACTCTACCTCGGCTTATACTCGGGTCAAGTGCAAAAACGGTCGCTGGCGCCTTAGAATAGTAGCCGGCGCCTAAGAATATTCGCCGGCGCCTTAGAATATTCAATGAAAAGGAATGTTCTTACTCCAGGAACTTGCATAAAGAAATATGTTATGTTGTGTAACAGTTTGCAGCCCTCCAGCTGTAGCTGAACTACTACTTCCACACACCCCACCCCAGCTTATACTCGAGTCAATAAGCTTTCCCAGTTTTTGCAGGTAAAATTAGGTACCTCGGCTTATACTCGAGTATATACGGTATTAGAGTCATATTTGAACAAATATGTTTGACAAAAACGTGTGTTGCTATGGAAACTCGTCAAAAAGAACGCGAATCTGACAACTTTTCCTAAAAATATTTTTGAGGCGACTGCAAATTTTTATCCCTCTGTAGGAATTTTTCAGAGCATAAGTCCACGTGTATTTTATTTTCAAAACCTGGTCGAAAAATGTTGTTCATCTCTACTTGGGATCTTCATCATTTCCTACTGGTTTCTTTTGGCAGTCTGTATTTTATATATTTTATTTATTTATTTTTTGGACCGACTGTTAATAAGTTGCTCTACTTTAAATGTCACTCAACGTACAACCAATTCATCATTGCATGGAAAAGCCATAAACTATTTATAGAGATATTTGACTACTGGGTATTCCTCTTTATTCCTTCGTCCTTTGATCTCATACAAGCCGGCAATTATCTGTCTTCCTAAAAATCATACCTTTCAGCACTATCCATTGATGAGTGAAAAAGCATGACTGTGACTGAGGTTGTGTTCATCTAAATAGCTTCTTTTGAATCTTAACTTGTCTATGGAATTTAACAACACTGCTTCTGAAAATATTCTATCTCTTCAACTTTTAGCGGTTTTATAGAACTATAGTGGAATATAACATTTACCAGCTGACTCCGCTAAAGTGTAAGAACCCGTTTAAAAGTTGCAAGCCTATTTGACTTTCATATCAGCCCCGATTAACTGTTTTGTAACTGAAACAAAGAATGAATAACAAATGTAATTAAAAACATAACACTGTATAATTGCAAACTGAAGAGCTGCTGAATAAAAAGCTAAATAACGCAAAAACCTTCAATAATAAAAAATTAAAACAAATGACAGATTGTCTCAGAATATCACTCTACATAATACTACGGGGCAGATGTATCAAGGGTTGAATTTCGAGGGGTTAAATCCCTCGAAATTCGACTGGGGAATAGAATCGAATAGGCAATTCGGGTGTATTTACGGGCCGGCGAATAGTTGCACGATTGAATATTCAATCAAAGGATTTTTATTAGATCTAATGATCGATCTAATGCCTTTATATTCAATCAAAAACTTAGAAGACAAGCCTATGGGATTTTCCCATAGGCTTTTAAAGCAACTCGGTAGGTTTTAGGTGGCGAAGTAGGCAGTCGAAGTATTTTTAAAAGTGACAGTACTTCGACAATCAAATGGGCGAATAGTTGCAGCGTTTTTGCGCTCAATCTATTCGAATCATTCTACTCGGGCAAATTTATGCCAATTCGATAGTCGAGGAGTACAAAAATCGACCGAAATTCGAGCTTTTTTCCTTCTATTCCTTCACTCAAACTTAGTGAATGGGCCCCTAACAGTTATCTCAAAGGTGAATAACCCCCTTTAACTATTTTTACCTCCTATCAAGATATTTGTAAAAACCACAAATTTGGTAGAAAAAAAAGGACTGAATGCTGTATAAACACTTGGCTTGAGGAAATCTTATTAAACTCCATTATGGAATTGTAATTGGATTGTTACTACAGGTATGTGATCTGTTATTTGAAAACACGTTATCTAGAAAGATCCAAATTCTATTTTAATCAAACAATTAAAACATTTTTAAATGACTTCCTTTTTCTCTGTAATAATAAAACATTATTTCGAACTTGATCCCAACTAAGATATTGGGTTTAATGTTTAAATATTTTTTAAGTAGCTTTAAGGTATGGAGATCCAAATTATGAAAAGACCCTTTTTTCGGTAAATCCCAGGTCCACAAGCATTCTGGATAACCGGTCCCATACCTGTACTGCCCTCAAATGTTAACATCTGAAAACACGTGGGATGCAGTTTAGGATTCATCTAAGATTCTGCCTTTTTTAGCAGGATTGAATCCAAATTTTTAAAAAAATCACATTACTTTTCATTAGACAAATAAGGAAGTCAAAAATTTTAATTTTTCCCCTTCAGTTCCCTAATTTACATATGCAAATTAGGCTTCTGTTTCTATGTGGCCAATTCTTTCACAGGATTTAGCCCAATCCTAAAATAGTGGATTCGGTGCATCCAGATAAAAAAACACAGATGATGACACAAACTCCCTGTATAACTCCCTAGCAAGTATCCGTGGGCATGTGGTTACTATGAAAAAAAGCCGTTTTTAAAGGATTGGTTTACTTTAAGTTAACTTTTAGTATGTTATAAAATGGTCAAGCTAAAACTTTTCACTTGGTCTTCATTATTTTTGTATAGTTTTTGAATTATTTGCCTTCTTCTGACTTTCAAATGGGGGTCACTGACCCCATCTAAAAAACAAATGCTGTCTAAGGCTACAAATGTATTGTTATTGCTTTTTATTACTCCTCTTTCTATTGAGGCCTCTCCTATTCATATTCCAGTGTCTTATTCAAATCAGTGTCTTGGTTGCTAGGGGAATTTGGCAAACTGGAGAACTGCTAAAAACACAAATACAAAATGAAAACCAATTGCAAATTGTCTCAGAATATCCCTCTCTACATCATACTAAAGGTGGCTATAGACTAAGAGATCCACTCGTTTGGCGATGTCGCCAAATGGCCAGATCGCTCCTCGATATGCCCACATTGAGGTGGGCGATAATGGACTGATCCGATCGGAGGCCCTAGGGTCCAACGTCAACGATAGGATCATAATGCATCCAATATGGGCGGTCGGATAAACGCACAGATTTTTAATCCTGCCCAAACGACATCTGGCCAAACTTCGGACCGATATCGATCGGGGAAGCCTGTTGGATGGCCCCAAACACATACGGGCCAATAATCTGCTGATTTGGTCTGTCGGGAGCTTTTATCGGCCCGTGTGTGTGGGCCTTTACAGTTGACTCAAAGGTGAATGTCACAAAAAAACGACACTCTCAGCCACACGTGACTCTTGGGTTTGGCTACAAGGGGTTTCACTCAGTCACCTTACACACAGGTTAGACTAACATCAGACACCCTAAAACATACCAACACCCATAAAATTCTCTCTCTGCCTCCATCTATCATTAACAGGTGATAGAAACCTCATGGATTAAGTAATCAAAGTCTTCCCCAGTATGACGTAGTTGGCCAGCTTAAATATATTGCAATATATCCCTGTTTTGTTTAAAGGGTAAGGCATTTTTAGTAGCTTAAGGCACACAATGTTTCAATGTCTTTAATATATTGTTAATGGGTGAATGCAGAGGATCTTTTTTATTTGTATGTGATCAAAAGAACAGACTGGCCCAGCAAGTGAATGTGTTAGGCAACACTGCAGCATCGCCATAGAAATATGTTGGAGCAAATGCACTTTTTGATGTTTGTAAGTGCTGTTCCAGATGTTATTGGAAAGAGCGCCAATGGATGTTAGATATGCACACCTTGGTGCTGATAACACCATACATATATACATATGTTACAGCAAATGCACTTAGATGTTTTGAAGTGCTTTTCCAGATGTTCTTGGAAAGGGTGCCAATAGATCTTAAAATGGCACCCCTCAGTGATGAGAATGGAGCACCGTGTAAACAATGGCATGTGTTGTTTGGGAGTCAGTCATATTGTGGGTAACGGACAAAGTGATACCTGAAGTGTCAATAGGGCAAAGTTTGTTACCAGGAGAAAATAGGCAAAGAGGCCAGTGTCATTTGGAAAATGACACAAACTGGAGCTAGGGATGTTTGTCCCCTCGGACAGGACCGTGTCCCCTTCCATGCCCCCTTTCCCTCTGATGTTGAGGAGTTTCAGGGGTTTAGGGGGAGCAGCAGGTGGACCAGGGACTTCACCCTCAACAGAGCCCCCTGGTCAGTGAGGCTGGGCTGACATGGCTGCCACCAGGTCTTGGAATCCGGGTCTCCCGAATGTCAGCGTGAATTTGGGCCATCCACTGCCTCATCCAGAGTTCCTGGTGGCGCTGCTGATGCAGCATAGGCTGCATGGCAGCCACCATTGTGTCTACGAGTCCCGGTTGTGCCGCACGTTGATCACCCAGTCCTCGTCCTTCCTCCTGTGGTGGTCCCCCAATTGCTGCTGCAGCAGCACGACCTACAAGACAAATCAGATATAAATATATATATTGGACATGTGCATAACCCACAACAAACAAAAGGTTAGAAAAGGTTCCAAGTTAGATTGGGGGTGGTGTTTTCGTTTGGGGGGGGGGTTGTTTTAACCCTTTCCCTGCCGGCCGTTTTGTCCTAGATGTGAACATCTACTGCCAAGCAGTTGTTAGACATTTTGTACTCTTTCACTTTAAGGGCCTTTCCTGGGGCGGTCATTTAGTTTACCCAGGAAAACAATATATTGCTTTTTTCAGGACAACCTGAACTTTCAAAATATGCAAGAATTTTGGTGTAATTCTACGTCAGTAAAAAAATAAGTGTCTAATAAAATGAAAAAAATCATGTTTCAAAGAAATATATCAAAAACATAATTTATTTTATGTACAAGAACACGGCCGATTTGGAAAGGTCTATGCCTCCTGAAAGCAGCAATACCAAATATATATAGTTTTATGGAGGTTTCTCATTTGTATAGATCAAAATTTACAAGCAGTACATTACAAAATTTCCAAAGCACCACTCCCCAAACAGCATACTTCTGATTTCAAGGCCAAACATTCCACTAACAGTAGGTTTACCCTAGAAAACTACCCATTATTAGAAATAACAGATTCTGGTAAAACAAAAATGGGTAAATAAATCTATGTACTCAAAATTTACCAAGTTATAATGTTTTATAGAAATTGGTGAATTCTTTAAAAATTTTCACAAAACTTCCACTCTACAGCATCATATCTCCCACACATCATTAGGTATCAATGTAAAACACACCAAATATGAAAGCCTGGGGTCTACTGAACAGTTTGATGGCCAATATGTATAGGTGTACCCAAGCATGTGGTATATAGGGGCACTAAAATGTAGACACCCCATTTGAGCTATCAGTTCTGTAATGCCAGATACTGCAAAATCAACACATTTACATAGTTTGGGGGCGGGGCAAAGTTAGAAAAAAGTACGTTCACCCCAGAAAACCATATATTTTCAGAAAGTACACATTCCCCCGAATCTAAATTGGGTATGCATGTCTTTCTACTCCAAAGCACCAAGCCGCAAACCTTTCCTAAATTTGGCATTTTTGGTGCCATTTTCTAAAATCACCTGAAAACTTCCAACTTGCAGCATTGTTTTTCCAACAAACTATTATGTATCAATATAAATCACTCCAAATATAAAAGCCTGGGGTCCCCTGAACAGTTTGATGCCCATTATGTATAGGTTTACCTAAGCACGTGGCATATAGGGGCCCAAAAATAAAGACCTCCATATGGTCTTTCATTTCAGGTAATGCAAAATCAACACATTTAGATTGTTTGGGGGGGGGGGGGCAAAGGTAGAAAAAGTATGTTTACCCCAGAAAACCATATATATATTCGGAAAGTACACATTCCCCTGAATTCAAATTGGGTATGCATGTCTTTCTACTCCAAAGCACCAAGCCGCAAACATTTCCTAAATTTGGCAATTTTGGTGACATTTCCAAAAATCACCTCAAAACTTCTACTCTGCAGCATCATATGTCCCACATACTATTATGTATCAAGATAAATCACCCCAAATATGAAAGCATAGGGTCCTCTGAACAGTTTAATGCCCAATATGTATAAGTGTACCCAAGCACGTGGCATATAGGGGCCCCAAAATGAAGACCCCATATGGTCTTTCATTTCAGGTACTGCAAAATCAACACATTTACTTAGTTTTGGGGGGCGGCAAAGGTAGAAAAAAGTACGTTCACCCCAGAAAACCATATATTTTAGGAAAGTGCACTTTCCCCTGAATTCAAATTGGGTATGCATGTTTTTCTACTCCAAAGCACCAAGCCGCAAACCTTTCCTAAATTTGGCAATTTTGGTGACATTTCCAAAAATCACCTCAAAACTTCCACCCTGCTGCATCATATGTCCCACATACTATTGATTATCAAGATAAATCACCCAAATATGAAAACCTGGGTTCCTCTGAACAGTTTGATGCCCAATGTGTATAGGTGTACCCAAGCATATGGCATATAGGGGCCCCAAAAGGAAGACCCTGCATATGGTCTGTCATTTCAGGTGCTGCAAAATCAACACATTTATATCGATTTTGCGGACGGCAAAGGTAGAAAAAAGTACGTTCACCCCAGAAAACCATATATTTTGGAAAGTACACATTCCTCCGAATCCAAATGCATCTCTTTCTACTCCAAAGCACCAAGCTGCAAAACAAATTAGTAAAATGAAAAAGTAAAAAAATAAAAAAACTTCTTTGTGAGTTTTTTTTTGTGTATACACTTCTAAAAGTGGTATGACAGTGTGTAAGTGTGTATATAAGTGTGAAATGATCCTGCAATTGTGAATAAAGAAAGCAAAAAGGTATTAAAAGACAAAATCATATGGAATTACAAGTGTACTTGGGTAGTAGAGACCTCCCACATGTTACAAATCTATTTTATTTCTCATTCCAAATACTAACGCCAATGGAATGGTACAGCAAGCGAGATGGAATGGTTAAACTTGAATCTACAATGGCACAGCAAGCGAGATGGAATGGTTAAAACTTAAATACATTTGCAATGGTGCAAGCAGGAGAGAATGTAATATATGACAATATTTTTTGAGTTATTAAGCTTTTTATTCTACAGATCTACACTTTGCAATATCAGCAATCTGGTTGCTAGGGTCCAAATTACCATAGCAACCATGCATTCATCTGAATAAGAGACTGGAATATAATTAGGGGATGGTCTGATTAGTAATATGAGTAATAAAAACTCACAATAACATCACATGTATAGTCTTGCACATTTTAAAGCTGGAAAGAGTCATTTCATTTTAAAAATATACTAAATAAATAATGAAGGACAACTGAAAAGTTGCTTAGACTAGGCCATTCTATAACATAATTAAAAGTTAACTTAAAGGAGAAGGAAAGGCTAAAATTAAGTAAGCTTTATAAGAAAAGTTTATATAAATACACAAGTAAACCCTCAAAGTAATGCTGCTCTGAGTCCTCTATCAAAAGAAACACCACATTTCTTTCCTTCTATTGTGTACTCATGGGCTTCTGTACCAGACTTCCTGTTTTCAGCTTAAACCTCCAGGGCTAGGGCTTGAGCATGCTCAGTTTGTTCCTCTCTCCCTCCCTGCTGTAATCTGAGCCCAGAGCTATGAGCAGAGAGAGAGAGACTCAGGCAGGAAGTGATGTCACTCCAAGCCAATATGGCAGCTGCTATCCTAAACAAACAGAGAACATTCAAGTGTTGCTTACTCAAGTATGGTAAAGCATTCTGCAGAATAAATATAGTGTTATAGCTTGCACTATTGTGGCTAATCTATTGGCAATAAAATTCTTAATTAGCTTTCCTTCTCCTTTAAAGGTGAACCACCCCTTTAATGCAGTTTCTAAACATTTGTGGTATAGTGGGGAAATGGTTAATAAAGAAATGGCTGCCATTTTGTCAATGTTACAGTTGCACTTAATAACTAGTAATACACAAACAGCAAAGCTGTAAAGAAAAGCAGAAGAAACTCCTCTAATGCAAAACAGGAGCAATATTTTACCAAAGAAGTGAAATGCTAAAGGGGAAATTACACATTTATCTCAATGATGGGAATATAGAAAAAAAGGAGTCAAATATTTCTTTCTATAAAAGTCCACTTACTTCTCCAGTCTATGTCTAGTCCTTCACAGCCCTCTTTGCCCATAATGTCCAGAAGCCGGCGGGGTTACAGTCTGAGTGGAGGGATACGCCCTCCGTCGTTCTTCTGGGCTTTAGCTCTCCTGGTAACCAGCCTTGCCCTTAGCCAACGCTTCAGGTCACTGATGCGCTTGTACACAGTGGGGCGATCCCTGTGTAAAGCACCCACAGTGTTCACTTTGTCTGTTACCTGCTGCCAGAGTTGTTGGCGTCTGACAGCACTGAGGGACCCCCTTGCCCTACTCTCACCCCCACTACGGGACCCCCCACCTGACCTACTCTCACCCCCACTACGGGACCCCCCACCTGACCTACTCTCACCCCCACTACGGGACCCCCCACCTGACCTACTCTCACCCCCACTACGGGACCCCCCACCTGACCTACTCTCACCCCCACTACGGGACCCCCCACCTGACCTACTCTCACCCCCACTACGGGACCCCCCACCTGACCTACTCTCACCCCCACTACGGGACCCCCCACCTGACCTACTCTCACCCCCACTACGGGACCCCCCACCTGACCTACTCTCACCCCCACTACGGGACCCCCCACCTGACCTACTCACCCCCACTACGGGACCCCCCACCTGACCTACTCTCACCCCCACTACGGGACCCCCCACCTGACCTACTCTCACCCCCACTACGGGACCCCCCACCTGACCTACTCTCACCCCCACTACGGGACCCCCCACCTGACCTACTCTCACCCCACTACGGGACCCCCCCACCTGACCTACTCTCTTCCCCTACGGGACCCCACACTCTCTTCCTCCCCCCAGGAACCCCTCCCAGTGACTCCCCAGCCCGTGCCCTCCTTTGCAACGACTAAGATCCCACATAGTGTGGGATCCAGTCGCCGTTGGCACCTCCCCAGGGCTGGAGAGACGTCCCCCCTCCTCCTCCTTCCAGACATTTTTGGGGAAAAAAAATTAAGCTTGCCTGAGACACCTCCTCCACCTGTGCAGTCTAAATAGCAAGTGCGCAATCATGCCGAAAATGCACCTAAAATGGCCACTAGAGGGCTTCCTGTGTGAAAAAAATGGCAGAAAGGAAGTGGGGCATAAAAGTTCAAATCGATTTGAATACAAGTGAGGCAAGGTTCACTTCGATCTTCTTCGACTATACGCTACGACCAAAACCTTCAAATCAAAGGCACTATTCCTTAGATCAAAGGATTAAATAGTTTGATTGTACGATTTTACTTCGATCGGAAACGGCAGTTTTCGTTGGAAAAAATACTTCGACTATCGAAGTACTCAAATTCGATGGTCGAATTCAAAGTTTTTTTTACTTCGAAATTCGATCCTTGATAAATCTGCCCCTTAATGAATTTATTATGTTTTAAAGTGCAGTGTAGTGGATTAAAATCAATTAATTAAATCTACTTCCACAATCTTGAAATCATTAGATACCAATTATTCCATTTTTAACAGATCCGTAACATTACCATATTGGGGTGGTTAATTTTTTGCCTGCTGCTCGGCTCATATCTCTTCTCTTGGTCCTTTCTGCCTTAATCTCAGGAGGCCGAGGATTTGTGTTTTATAGGGTTATAATAGCTTTCCTCATTTTAGGACTGAGTTTAATAATTGAGATCACAGTCCCGGTTACTCTGCCTTCTCCATCTTTGTACTGTTCCAGGGATAGAAAATAATAGGTAGTAGATATTGGGACAACTCCACCTTCTATTATTTCATGAATTTGAGAAGTTTGATTTTAGATTCAGTAGATTTTATCCAATGAATTAATGGTCACTCTAAATGAATTATACCTATAATCAACTTGATACGATAATTGATTACTATTTATTGGCACTGCAATTTGAATCACTTAAAGTTTCATGAGTTAATCACTTCATTTTAATAACTGTTTAAAGTCCTCTGTGTTTTGATTTTTATTAACTGATGGGAGAAACATTGCTGCACATTAACTTAATGAGGATAAAACCATAGTCGGGGACCTTTTTAATTATTGTTAATAATTGTGGGATTGGCTTCTATTAATTTTTCAATTGATTTAGTGGGATTCATTGATTTTAATCCACTGCACTTTATAACATAATAAATTCATTAAGTGATTGTTCTAACTAGATTGACAACCACTGGTGGTTTCTATTGGGTTAATTATTACTTATAGATATTTACTAAAATCTGAACCTAGTTGGGTGTTAAATAAGGTATTAGAATAGACCAATTTAGTGACTAAGTTAAGCGGGGTACTTTTTCTCTTTGGACTTTATTAATTGTACTGTACTAACCACTGTCAGACCTTTGTTTTAATCTTGAGGATAAAACTATTAACAATTATCAAGGATATCTTTAGTGCGTTTTTTAAATATACATATTTGAATATGAAAAAGGAGATGTGGATCCTTTCCTATAATGTCTATATTTTCTAATAACTTCCCCCCCTGCCAATTTAGGCTACCGGCTACTTTCTTTTGATCAACTGATTGGCCTAGCTTCCTTGCCCAAATGGTATGGCTCTGAATTGTCTCAGAAGGTACAGATGGATAACACCTTTGCATAGCCCCCCTGTGGAAATATCTAAGGATCTCTTTGTGGACCCAAAATCAAATGTGTTCAGTGTTAACCCTTTACAATGCCAACGCAATACTGCTCTGGCATGACGATGAACGACCCATTTAACCAGCACCACACTGATTCATCTCAAGGATACCACTTTATTCCAGTACCAACCTTTGTTGGAGCAAAGTGATTGTATATTGAATATATAGTTACACTCTCCAGGAACAGTTGTGACACCGCTTATCCATAACACATCATTTTAGGATTGGAATTAAATTATGCTGATGAGTTTTACGGTATCTGAATGTAGTTACTAAAAGTTCAACATCTGCTGCCAATAAAGTTAAGAGAAAAAGTAGGCTAAGTGAATTGTGCACTTATTTAATGCACTTTATGGACTGGCTTGTCTGAAATATGACTCATATTGTTATAAATCATCTGGTGGGTTTGTTTCCAAGTGGCTGAGAGATTATTATGTTTGATGTATTTAGCAAATGACAGAGGAAGGCATATTTATTTCAGAACTGTCTGATCAGACAATGGCTGTTATTACATAAACAGACCCGTTCAAAACATCTGTTATTAAAGTATTTCAATGGGAAAAAAGATGAGTTAACCTGAATAAAATTGACATTTGTATTTTCCAGCTCATGACTTTTCTTATAACAGTGATTTCATTGCAAGGGAACGGTGAAGCCTACTTGCTATTTTGGTTTTCTCATTCTAACACAGAGCAAATTGTGCCCACCACTTCCCTGAAATTAAAGGGAAACTATCACAAAAATGAAAAGTGAATATAACCTTCACCATACTGAATTAAGACATTTTCTAAATATAATTGATTAAAAATTCGGAACTGTTTCTGGAGTTCCACCATTCTCAAGATCTGCCTCATTTCATGGAGGAATTGGGCGTCTGATGTTGTAAGACAGTTAGATCTAATATACCCTCTAGGTGGCTCCTTTTGCATAGAAGATGTGTTTGAGCTCTCTCTATTAAAATCACTAATCCAGTTTCTCTATATGAAGGATTTGTGCCAAAAGTCAGTTATTTTGTTATATTTTTTTGTATAGGTATGGGATCCGTTATTCTGAGACCTGTTGCGCAATTACCTTGTTTGACCCCCCCCCACCCCTCAATATTATGAAATAAGTGGCTATAAACTAGGGGTGCAGCGATGGTTTGGTATTCAGCCAGGATGCTGCCTTTTTCAGCAAGATTCGGCCAAATCCTCATGACAGGACGAACCAAACCCAAAATCTTGACTTCTGGGCATTCTGATGGATCTATTAATTTATTGATCCACGTTCCTTGGGTTGTAGCCATTGTTAATGAAGTCTGCTTTAAGTGTGTAGTTGTGGTGATTCCTTTGGTGGTGTAAGAACATATACCGTTTTGTCATAAAGCCTGGCTGTAGATGATGGAGTGTTTAGTGTGGTCAGGGTGAAAGCTGTCATACATTAGATATGATGGGTTGTCTTTCAGTAAATGGAGATAAGTCAAAATGTTTGCTGTTGCAAGTGGATAGGAATTCCTCTTAGTTTTAGCAGGAAGAGCTTGTGATATGCATAATATGCGCTGTATGAGAAACGAGGAGTAATGTATAATCATGTCTTTCAAACCTCTTGTGACGTTAAGTATCCCAAACCCAGAACAAACCCCAAGGCCCCAGTCATGGCTTATTGTTCTACCTATAACAACTGCCTTAAATTTTGGGAGGAGCACTCCGCTACTCTGATTACGCCAGGTCTTAATGTGAGAGGACCAAAGAGTGAGAGAGAGTTCAGAGAGAGCAAGGGAACCATACATGCAACAGGAACAGAGAATAGGAACGTGGTCAAAGGAACGGCCAAGTCAATACTAATATGTAATAGATAAGCAATCGCACGCCCTTCTTCTAATATTCACCAATAAGCTTAGTGCGCAGTGTTTGGAGGATACGGAAACCTTCCAATCCAGTAGAAAAGAAGCACACTGGCACACAAGGAGTGTAGTTGCAGGACAAGCCCTTGCAAAAACTTTTTACTGCGGAAGTGCAACATTTCGGGGCTCCGCCCCTTTGTCAAGCATAGTGGATCAAAGTGTAAGGATACATTTAAGTGATTAAAATCAATTAAGTATAATACAATGTGAAAAATTCATACAAAGGTTAATATAATACAAAATACACTTCATCAATTCCAAGGTAGTTTTCATAACTTCAGGTTGTAGGAATTAATTTTAAAAGTAGTTCATACTAAAAGTCAATACCAAAACAGGCAGCGCAGTACAAAACCGTGAGACAGGAGCGTAGTCGAGGTCACATGCCGAGTTGGTATACCAAGATAGCAGTTTCAAGACAGGATCCAAGAGAATACTCAAAGCAAAGGCAACGGTCAGGACAGGCAGCAAACAAGACTTGGTGCAGGGTGAAGAACAGGTCAGAACTCAGAAAACACTAGAGATTGCACCCAGGAACTATATATATATATAACAGCCCAAAAAAGATAAATGTAGAATAGAACAGCAATAGATGAAAAAACAGCTAACGTTTCGGCTAGTTTTGGCTAGCACAGAGTGAAAAGAAAATGGAGACGCTGTTTATGAAGCTCTAAAGTAAGTTTAACTGGACTTTCAATAGCATTTAGCGTTCAGCCACCATCTTATGAAACTTTTCCTCCGTGCCACCCCAGATAATAATCATATAATCATATCATTGATGTAGCAACAGAAGAAGAGTAATTTATCACCATAAATAGGTATCATAAACTTTTTTTCAAATTGATGCATAAATAAATAAGCGTATGAGGGAGCCATTGCCGCACCCATCGCCGTGGCTTAATAATCCATACTCAAAGTGAGAATAATTCATAAAGACAAGCGTAATAAATCTAGTACAAAAGGTATAGAGGGACCTTCATAGTTTTCTAAATCCTCAAGTTCCTGTTTAACCGCCTCTATGCTGGCCAAATGTGGGATGCAGGTGTAAAGACTAACCACATCCATGCTAGCCAATAAACAATCACAATTTGTTGGAATCTCAAATGATCTTATACATTCCAGCAAATGAGTATCTCAAATATGTAGAAGTATTTTTGACCACCGGTTGGAGGACTGAAACTAAATATGTGCCTAATGGATATAATAATGATCCTCATCCTGATACAATCGGACGCCCTGTGGTTTTTGCAGGCATCTACGAACCTTAGGCAAAATTGGTGACCAACGGTAAGCAAAAAAAATGCCTGGGTGCTGGTTTACAATTCCTATACAGTAAAAGCCAATAACGGCACTCATAGGACTTTTGGAGGCCTTCATCAGGAATATAAAAAAACTTATTTTAAAGGTGAAATGGCAGCAAAAGAAACTGTGCTGATGTCATAGGTGGAAGTCACAACCTCTGGTGACGTCACTTTGTGTGTGGATGCATCACTTATTGGCAGAATCTATGTATCTTACATTATCTAGCCATAGATCACCTACGTATTGGCATCAAAAGCAGGCGTTTTGTCGCAACGCGTCGGATCGCACCGAAAACTTACATGTAGTCCTACCCTAAATTGTAAAAAGCTTTGAGGAAAAAAAAGAATAAAGGAAGTTGACACAAATGTAACAACTGTAACAATATTCATGAAAAAACTCATATGAGTTTGTTATAATGTTCATTTCAATGTTGCCAAGTTAGAGTAAGGGAAAAAACACCAAGTCCAATACATGATGATAACAATATGGCGACCTCTCCACAGTCTCGATAAATGGAAGTTCATTGCTTATATCACCGATGTATTAATTATTAAGAGGATGAAAAATATATGTCAATAAAGTTTATGATGAAGAAATATTCTGGATCCTTATTTCAAATAAAAGACGACGTTGTGAATGCTTCATTCAAACCCCTGGGTGTCAGTGTGTCCAATTTAAAAATCCACATTGTTTCTTCCTTTAATAACATCAATTCCATGTTTCCCCCTCTCCGTGGCTCTGGTACATGGTCAATCACCATATGTCAAAATTGTGGTAAAAGTGTGTAAGTTTTATCCAATGTTTGGGCACCGGATGGACACCAGGTGTAGCAATCTCGTTATCGGAACCTTGCTTGGTAGTGGGTACACTCACAATGCACAGGGTAACCCTGCGTATTCCGGGGTCTCGGGCTTTCTGCTGCGGAAAAACAGAAGGAAAAGTGTGTGACAACAATAAGTCCATAAACGAGGCACCGGCAAGGATGAAGAGGAGACATAGTCGAGAATCAGGCAAGAGCTACAAGGTGGGCGGCAATAATCGGAATCAAATGTCAGACGGGAGCCAAAAACCAGGAATTCAGATACAAATAAACGCTTAGGCAGGAACAGTAGAACTGGAACCTAGCTTGAGCACATTCAAAATGGAGACTTGGCCCTTTAATGAAGATTTAGCGCCAAGTTTGAATCTGGCGCCAAATTCGTGACATCACGACGCTCTGCGTCAATAGAGCAGGGATATGTGGAAGTGCGCGCCGGCGCACAGGGACCTTAGCCGAGACTCACCGGGAGGTAAGAGAGCACCAGACTCTCCCTGCGCTTCTTGCACCAGGCCATATATACTAAATGGTCCGTAGTACAGGTCACTCTATGCTCAATCGTGTATTTGTGGACTGTTCTTGGGTCCATAAAAAATGCATTTGAAACAACCTTTTTTTAGTGGCCTATCCAGCCAAGTTGTACCTATTTTGGGATCATCATAGACATCTGGCTTGCCAACAGTGTGGGATTGCAGATGCACTGGGCGGGTAGGCAACACTTGACAATGATACAGTATTTTGTATTTGGAGAAAGTTAAGCCAGGAACATCCTTACAGCCCCAAATAATAAAATTGCAGCCATTTGTTGCTACAAGAATGCATACTATTGGTTAGGTATGGAGTTACCACAAAGGTTGCAAGTTGGTGACAATAATGTTGGCAGTTGCAGTATATTGGTGCTTGAGGTTTTTTATAAGGGCTTTTATACTTGAGCTTTAACCCTTGCATTTCACCTGCAGTGGCTCAATTATGTGTTACATTGCAGGGGAATGATGTTAATGGAACCCTTTCTTTTCATTTATGCCTGTACTCACTGCACCACACTGAGCCTTAGGGACTATTTCTTCAGGAACACTACCTACACAGAAAACTGTATGCCCAAATCAGCTTCAGTTCTTGTGCATCTAGGCATCAGGAGCTGCCCCCCCCCAAACTCCCACATTCCCCAACTCTCAGCAACAGGGTCAGACTTGGGGGTCTGGGTCCACCAGAGCTGCCACATTTGGGGCCCACACACACCTCTTTTGGCCCCCCAGCTGCAACCCACCTACGAGAACAGCCCTTATCTTTTTATCGGGGTGTATGGGAGGTCAGTGAGAACCGTAGGGAGCCATGGGGAGAGGACCAGGGCGGTGGGGCCCACCAGAATTTTTTTCCTAGTGTACCTCCAGCCCAGTACAACCCTGCCCAGCAGCTCCCATTAGCAAAAGCCAGAGTTTATAAGAACAATTTGTTCTGCACTGACATGCGGTTGTGATATTTACGTTTCAATAAAGGTACATGTGGGAACTCATTAAAGGAAAACTATACCCCCCAAACAATGTAGGTCTCTATAAAAAGATATTGCATAAAACAGCTCATATGTAAAACCCTGCTTCATGTAAATAAACCATTTTCATAATAATATACTTTTCTAGTAGCATGTGCCATTGGGTAATCATAAATAGAAAATTGCCATTTTAAAAAACAAGGGCCGCCCCCTGGGATCGTAGGATTCACTGTACTCACAAACATACCAACAAACCATACATGTTAGGTCACATGAGCCAATTAACAGACAGAGTTGTGCCTTTTGCTTCCACACTTCTTCCTGTTACAGTTAGAGCTGCAGTATTTCTGGTCAGGTGATCTCTGAGGCAGCACAGAGACCATAACGAAATGGTGGCTCAAGGCAAGAGATGTAAAAGGGCAATATTTACTTAAATATATATTCCAGTTTGGTAAGATTCTTTAATATGTCACTTAAGCAACAGATAGTTCATATCAAATTAAGTGTTCTTTTTGGGGCTATAGTTTTCCTTTAAATAACAGAATTCTAGGGCAAACATCTGGGTGCAAGAAAGATCTGCTGGTATTCCTTAGAAAGCTGAGCTTCCAGCTATATTATTGCCATTTTATAGATTTCTGTTTTCTCTTCAGCTGCTGAAAGGCAAGCAGTTAGCAATGGAATTAGCAGCTGTCGGCCAGTGGAAATGTTCAGTTAGAGATTGTCCCCAAGAGGTCACTCCCACCATGACAAGCCTCATACCTCTTTGTTAAGCATTGTTTTACTAAAGGTCCTGTTACTTAAAATAAGTAAACATGGAACATGTGTTATCCATTGTCCTGCTGGTGTCGACTTGTCATTTGTAGGAGAGAAGACAGTGTTTATCTACAGGGGGCAATACAAGAGTTGTACGGCCTCCTGGGGGGAAGAACAATATTTAACTCCCTGTAGGATTCTTACTAATGCCCATCTTGAGAAATCCCTCAAGCTGATCTTGTTTTTCATCACAATTAAAATGCAATTATATATTGTGTGTATACAAATACAGTATATATAAAATGTGTCTCAAGCTAAATGTTCCTTTAATATACCAGCCAATAAACAGTTGGTGCTAAAGAACCTTATTATTTGAGTTTGTGGCTGTGGTGAAACCCTTCTTCTTCTGAGGACTCATCTGAGGGAAAGAGCCCTGTACTCTATCTAATGTTCTACTGAAGGTAGCCATACATAGCATTATGTCATTATGCCCTTTACATTTATTATTCTGCCCTTGTCCATAAAGCTTACAATCTGAATTTCGTCACTTGTGTCATAGGTATTAATGATTTCAGATTGTCAGCAGCCCAGAAGGAGTCTTCATCAAGGATCTGACTTAAGTTTTTCAGTGAAGGCCTCTAAATTTAGCTTCTCATTGTCATGTGCTTGTCTCTTACTCAGAAACTGATATGTCTAAGGTGCCGGATCATGAACAAACCATTGATCAAAGATCGTAGATCGTCCCAACATTTTTGGTGCCATGGCGATTGGTCGTTTAGTCGATGGGACAGGTTAGAAAATTTGTC
Source organism: Xenopus petersii (assembly GCA_038501925.1). Lineage (NCBI taxonomy): Eukaryota > Metazoa > Chordata > Amphibia > Anura > Pipidae > Xenopus > Xenopus petersii. The sequence goes on from CM076680.1 coordinate 5,197,279, forward strand.
TACGAATGATATCACAGCATGAATTGCCTGTCTGACGATATCAATTAATGACTTTCACTACTATTTGTCGATTGTGTAACAATTCACCCTGGTGGTGCAGCGGGGACGCCTGTCACGTGCTTCCTCTTCCTCCGCCATTGTCGTTTCTTAGGGCGTGTGTGCCCGTGTCTCGTTTCTATTATTGACTCGGAAGCGCTGGCGTGATGACGCCGACGCGCAAAGGGGCGCAAAATATCTAAGGTATATAAGGGGAGTTCAGTCTTGTGCAAACTGCCCGTGATAGGATCTTGTTACTGGTTCTTTGTGCTTTTTGAGCTTCTGTAATCTGATTCTGGTTTTGACCCCTGCCTGGCTAAACGACTATCCTGACCTCTATATCTGACCCTTGCCTGAATATCGACTACCCCTTCTGCTGAACCCTCCTGTCTGATTGATTACCCGGTTTTGACCTTTGCCTGCCTGATTATGATTGACATCTGCCTGCCTCGACCCGGCCTGTTCTGACGAGGATTCTGGTTTCCTGTTTTGTATCGAGACCCTTGGCCTAAAGACTCTAGCTAACAGTCGTGCCCCTCTACCCATCCAGAACCTCTAGTCTTGCACCTCTCGTTTAAGTCCTGGTGGCATCCAAGTAGCTGAGGGCTCCTCCCGAGGCCAAAGGCGGTCACACTACAGGTGAAGCACGAGCCGAGACCAGAGTGCTTGCCATTTGTTCTGGTGTTGGGTGCCGACCGCGACAGATTGCTGTCTGTCCGTTAAGGGGCAGAACATCTTCTGATGTTTTCTTTATACTAGTTTATTCAATCTGAATGGTTAGTTGTAGGTCGGAAGAACGCAACGTACGATCGTTTCTTGTATATGATGATAAGATCTGCATGTCTATGGCCAGCTTAAGGCCAATTAACAAGGATCTGGCCTCCTTATATTGTCAGCTACTCCCCGAACCCTGTTAGGAAAGACTTTCAGAGTTGGAGTTTCCTTCTCTGGAGATACAAACACTGTCTCTCGCTTTCATATCATACAGAAGGGTTCATCTTGATGGACTGTTCTCTATTTTTCCAACCCAAGTAAATAATTAAAGGCTGCCGTACACTATCCGTATTTCGCTTCTGGCGCTACACGAGAGATTAAAGAATTTCAGTACTACATCCGGAACCAAAACTCCTTTGTTCTTTCTTTCTAACCTGCTCCAATCAGAAACTTTTAGCTCTGAAAGGTGAACTTCAAAGGCACACGAAAGTGAATTAATGATGGAGCCTCATTGGCCAGAGTTGCTTGGGGGCTGTGATGTACTTTTTATTACAAGTTAAGTTTCCTTTCCATCTTTCTGTTGAGTGTTAACCAGTAGCAATGTTTTCAAGAATGATTTCTAGGGGAAAAAAAAAGATGTACAGTAGAACGCCCCATTTTAAATTTTTCCAGGGTACCAGAACAAATGGTATGAAATCCTGGAAAAGAAGGACAATTGAAGAAATGTATTATTTATTGGTGGGGACCACAGAAGGAAAATGCAGGAAAATGTAAAATTGAAGTTTCACTCTATATGCTATAGATAATTGTACAACAATGTTACACTCGATGCATTGTAGGGGAGACAAAAACATATTAATTACACCCCTTATTTTCACTTACGGAGAATCACTATCACCCAATTTTCCCTGAGGTCAGAGGATATGGACTTTATTTAGACAGGATTAGTATTAGGACACTATAGCAGTCTGTGAAGGGAAGGAACAATGTGGCATCAAGAAAAACCCTGCTCTCTGCTATAATTTCATGTCTCCAGTTATGAAAATATTTCTCTGTTACTAAAAATAATCATTCAGTGGGAAAAAATCATGAGTTTCCAATGCTCAAGGCCCCCCACAAACACACTTGTCCCCAGGCACTGTATGGTATGCAGCAGGCATCTATGTGAGAGCAGAAAGCTATTTTGGGGGAGTCCAGCCTTTTGACAAACTTGGAAACAGAATGTTAATTTGCACTGAATTTCTCTACTTTGCAGAACTGAACTCTCTGTGGTGCTTTGTGTCAGACCATTGGAATTCCGCAGTCTGCTCAGTACCCACGGCTGTATCTGCAGAGCGTTACCCTCTGCCTCAGCCTCTAATTTAGGGAAGTTAAATATGTTGATGTTTTAAACCAAAATAAAATCCTTTAAAACAATATGTTTTGTGTGGTGCATGTGATTATCTAGTAATCCTACATAAACAGAGCGGTTCTGCTGAGCGTCCCATGGCTCTGTCTGCCACAATGAAAAACTGGGTCAACAGAAGACCATATTTGTATCATGTATAGTTCTACACACATGGGCCATTCTATATATCAATGGACTTACAGACTGACTAGAACTTTGAAGACTTCCATAGTTGAACTTTGGAATGACAGCTGCTCTCTTTGGCTGAGCCCACCATATAAACTATACAAATTCTGTGTATGGGGGAGAATTCCAAAGTAATATATACATATATACTCTTCTTTTTGTGTATCTTAAGGGATACTGTCATGGGAAAAAAATTTTTTTTTCAAAATGAATCAGTTAATAGTGCTGCTCCAGCAGAATTCTGCACTGAAATCCATTTCTCAAAAGAGCAAACAGATTTTTTTATATTCAATTTTGAAATCCCACATGGGGCTAGACATATTGTCAATTTCCCAGCTGCCCAAGTCATGTGATTCGTGCTCTGGACAATGGGAAGATAACCAGACAGAAGCTCCCTAACACAAGATAACAGCTGCCTGGTAGATCTAAGAACAACACTCAATAGTAAAAACCCATGGGACAGGATCCCTTTAGGTATGTTCTCTGCACTCCAAAAACACACTGGCTACTAATAAAACAGACCTTGTGTGTGACTGCAATAGGGACCTTAGATTGTAAGCTCCAATGGGGTAGGGAATGATGGGAATGTGATTGGGACCTCAGAATGTAAGCTCCGCTGGGGCAGGGATTGATGAGAATGTGATAGGGACCTTAGAGTGTAAGCTCCACTTGGGCAGGGTATGATGGATAAACTCTGTAAAGCGCTGTGGAATATGTTGGCACTATATAAATATAGGTTATTAAGAGCTACTCTTCAGATTTAGAATGCATTAACTCCATAATGATTTAAGTTTAGCACAAATCCCTTATCCTAGCCTTAAACCTTTATTTGCCTATATAAATCATAGCAGAAATAATATGTCAACCTCAGTGGTCTAAAAGTTGTAATCAGCTGATGTTATGGGTTTAGTTTTGGTCCAGTTGAGGACTACTACTACTGTGTAGTGACAGTTAGAATCCGCTTTAAAGGAGAAGGAAAGGTTAAAACTAAGTAAGCCTTATCAGAAAGGTCCATCTAAATATACCAGTAAACCCCCAAAGTAATGTTGCTCTGAGTCCCCTGTCAAAAGAAACACAGCATTTCTATCCTTCTATTATGTACACATGGGCTTCTGTATCAGACTTCCTGCCTTCAGCTTAAACCTCATTGCCCTGGGCAAGAGCATGCTCAGTTTGCTCCTCTCCCCCTCCCTCCTTCCCTTCTCTACTGTAATCTGAGCCCAGAGCAGGGAGAGACTCAGGCAGGAAGTGATGTCACACCACATTAATACTGCAGCTCCTATCCTAAACAAACAGAGAGTTTTTAGAGCTTTTTACTCAGGTATGGTAAAACATTCTACAGAATAAATATAGCATTCTAGCTTGCACTATTGCAGTTAATCTATTGGCAATAAAATCCCTCCATAGCTTTCCTTCTCCTTTAAATTGCCAACATGATACAGCAAATAAACATTACAATGTAATGATTGTGATTGAGCAGCCGAGTGTAAAAGTTATTTTACACCTTATCACAGTGGAAATTCTATGCTGTTTTAATCTACTCCATTGATTCCAAGTACAATCATTCATTTTGTCATTAGTCTGGCAAAAAAAAAAAAAAGACCTTTAGAAATGCACTGATCATCTCGTTGTAAGGGATTATCCCTGTGATCCCCCTGTGTGGCTTTATTTCATGCTTAAGGACCAATGGACTCCAACACCTTCCATGCTTTACACAGCTTTAAAAATATTTCCCCAAGCTTTGCTCACAGGGAATATCTTTATTTTTCTGAAGGATTTAGGACTTCCACAACATTAGCATTCGGCCCTTTTCCAGTAACCTGCCAAAATCCTTGTGTATGAACTCATCCCCAGATGTTTCCTTGCCCAGCTCCTGGATGATATTGCTATATATAAACAGGCCCGGGTGGGTGGGGGTTTAGAGTGCAGCGGCTCGGTGTGCACCCTCATTACATCCTTTTATTATTGTTTTGTTTTGCTCCAGTCTCCTTCCTCCCAGGTGCCCCGTACGTTAGTGTCTCTTTAACTGCACGTTTCATCTGTCACTCATTAGCATTCCACACATGTTAAGTACACTTAGAAAAATAAGTCCCGGGTAGAGAAGAGAGAGGCACCATTCAGCCAGTCATTTCTCTCCGGTGCAGCCGGCCAGCTGGATCTCACAGGCAAGTTTAGCTCCAGCTGAGCTCTCGCTCACACACATCACTCTCCATAGTCCCAAGGATAAAAATCTCATTACAATCAAAAATATGGAAATGGCTAATTAAATGCAGACACTTTTGGATGGCCGCTCACTAAAGTTCCTGTTATCTACCCTTTGATGTAATGTGCCAGGCGCTGGATCCTGCACCGGGAACTGGAACCTGGGACTTGTGAATTATCCCCAAGCCGGAGAAAAGAGAGGTAGGTAATATATAAATAAAAGTAGAGTTGTTGCGGCTACGGTGCTCTTTCTACAGGGAATGAGAGGGCATTGCTAAAGTTTTTACTGCTGGAAGAGCTTGTATTGATGTGCATTGATCAATGAAGGATCTTGAAACCTCTTGCTAAGTGCAACTTGCACCTGATTTGAATCACATCAGGCATAATTGCAATTGCAGGAGATGTAAATCTGTAATTACTCTAAGGGCCCTTACACACGGGCGGTTTTACCTGCGCTCCCCTGCATTGCGCTTTCTTCCGTTCAGCCGCAGGGGAGCGCAGGAGTAGACTCAACATGCTGCGTCCCACCTGCATTTGCCGCTTACATGCATCTGTGTGAGTACAGCCCCCTTCAAAATAATTGACTGCATCTACTCCTATTTGGGTATAAAAGCTGCATTGTGGCTCAAAAACATGATCATTTGCATGATCCAGAATGGCACTTTACACACAGCGCTTGAGTTCATAAATGACTCCCCTAAACTGTCGCCACATCAAGAAAGCAGAGGCAGTCACATGACGCATGGAATTTCCAATGGAAGAGCAAAATGCAAGGATTTAAAAAAAAGGATAGAATTTTTTTCTGTAAAATGGCCAAACTTTCAGCCAAACTCCTCTAGGAACCATGGCCATTAAATTCCGTCCCTCGGGCACCAATGACCAGCACATATTTTAAAGTTTTATGATGGTTTTAGGAGCCGTGCTCTCACATCTCTCACATATATATATATAAATATTTATTAGAATATATAATTTCCCCCCTGTGCACAGTTTTATAAAGCAGTTTATGTAGCTGGAGCATTGATAATATGAAGCTGAGCTGCCGGCACAGAAGGCTCTTCCCTACAGATGGCTTTGTTTGCTCCCAGCCTCTGGCTCTAAATATTTATCTGCGTCTCCTTGTGTTTCATTGCCTGGAGCAAGAAGTGCAGTCGCCTGTCAGTAACATCCGCTCATCAGGCTGTTAGATAGACTGGCTGAGATTTAAAGGCAAACTAGGTATATAAGATACTGGACAAATCATATTTTCTCATGAATTGCTTTCAGGTTCAGGCCAGTGACTTGCTATGTCTGCATTTTCGCTACTGTCTGTCCAACTGGGATTTCCACATTTAGAAAACCAGAAATTCCACACATTTGTGTGATGTGACAGGTTGGCTGCAAAGGTTAATTATAGAATGACCCGACTGTGTAATTAGGGTTAATTACTGTTGGTAACACAACACTTTCCGTTTTCGGTTCTGCACTCAACTCTATACTCTGTATTTTAATCAAGCCAGTTCTTTAAAGTTAAAGGGGTGGTTCACCTTTAATTTTACCTTTTAGTATGATATATAGAATGACCAATTCTAAGCAACTTTTCAATTGGTCTTCATTATTTATGTTTTTCTACAGTTTTTGAATTATTTGCTGTTTTCTGACTATTTACAGCTTTCAAAAAGGGGCACCAACCCCATCTAAAAAACAAATGCTTGTTATTGCTACTTTTTATTGCTCATCTTACTATTTGGACCCTCTCCTATTCATATTTCAGTCTCTTATTCATGGTTACCAGGGTAAATTGAACCAGTGCATGGTTACCAGGGTAAATTGAACCCTAGCAACCAGATTGCTGAAATTAGAAACTATCGAGCTGCTGAATAAAAAAAGCTAAATAACCTCAAATAATAAAAAATGAAGACCAATTGCAAATTGTCTCAGAATATCACTCTCTACATCATACTAAAAGGTGATTTAAAGGTGAACAAACCCTTTAAAGAAGAAGTAACCTGAAAAAATTCCCTTGTCGACCCAAAACTAAAGGCAGGAGTTTGGAGTAGAATATCTATCTTTCCTCTCCATTGGTCAGCCCTATATTAAACCAACGTATAGAAAATACCTGGCATCATCCTGTACTAAAAAAAATACAAGTGAGAAATAGACTTTACACGGGTTCAATGGTTGGAGCAGGCAGGGTGGGACTGGGCCGGAAAAAACCTGGTGGACCCCAGCCCAGACCCAATCTCCACTTGCCCTCAGCCTTTGCTTCCCGCTACCTTCTCCAGTAACAGCAAAAGTAAGTTATTGGTGCATCTGGGGCTGGTGGAGGGTGTGGGGGCCCCTGGGATAGCGGCCTCAGTGGGCATTGCACCCCCAGTCTGACTGTTTGTGAGCCTGTTGTAGGTTCTCTAACCCCCAAATTCCCTTGTCGACCTAGAACTAAAGGTAGGAGGTTGGAGTAGAATATCCATCTTTCTTCTCCATTAGGCAGCCCTGTATTAAACCAACTAATAGAAAAACCCCTGTCCTATAAAAAACATGAGAGAAGTAGACTTTACAGGGGTTCATTGGTTAGAGCAGGGGCCCTATGTTAGGATTTAAACACTTTGAAAGGAATTTGTATGTTTCTGAGTTTTCTCCGGGTACTCTGTTTCCTCTCTTATTATAAAAAACATACAGACAGGTAAAATTGTTACTGTGAAATAAACCCTAGGGTGGTATCTTTATGGTAGGGACTTTAGATGGTGAATGATGGGCTGTCTTTGGACATGCATAGATATGTTGACTCTTTATAAGCTGATAATATTAAATATAAAAGCAGAAATGGCAATACTGGTTTCTTACAGACCCTCTCTGTCATCATCTCATAATGACTTGGGGGTGAGTGTAGGACTCCATGAGACAGACACAATAATGCCCTGTGATTCCTCCTCACGGTTCCTTTTCCCATTTTCAGGAACCAGGCCAGGAGCATAAAGAGCCGTAGCTTATTTAAACACAATGTAAATATACACAGTGTCTCCCAGGGCCTGACGCTTAATGCTCCAAATAGCTCAGGCAGGGCTTTAAAACTGTCAGAAATGCAGACTCTGTGCCAAATGTTTAAAAAAGGCCAAAAAAGTAAAATAAATCTGGTGTACCAGCTATACTATGAACACGGGTTTTAATTCCGTGCTTCACGGAGGCAAAGAGAACATTTATATAGAATATAAACACTGGAAGTCTCTGTAGTGTTCCCTTGGGAACCAGCCTGTATATGTGTATAGTAACTTTTTTACACTTCCATAATCCTACTAATTCCCACACAGGCTGTGTTACAGGCTAGTGGCACTCATTTAGGGGACCCACCCTACTACAAGCCTTATAGCATACTACTACTTCTTCTAGGTGGGTGCTGGGAAGAACATATACGCTGTATTTTCCCAAAATATATTTTCAAATGACTCCTACCTTCTACTTAGGGGAACTTAGTTTTTCTAGCTTGGATCAACATGTACTTTCTTAGTAAAAGCTACAAGGTGTATGGCCATTAGCATTCCCATGCTTCCATGGCAGGGTGCATGTTGGACCTCGGTGTAACTTGAATATTCCAATACGGAATTTATCTGAAGCATGCACCACAACCCCTATGCAATTGTTATCCATAACTTGTTTGGTCTTACTCAAATAGGGAACATGCTAGAAAACATCCCCATCTGCCCTACCATGCCCAGTTATGGTCCCCACAAACTCAAATATGAATTTTTAGGTTTGTTTACCCTTCTGGTGACCACTTGTTGGGATGATCCTAGAAAATTCAAATGTAAATTATACAGTTTCAACATGTCATGACCCAAATCTTCCCTGAGACTGTTTGAACCATAGAGACTACCTGTCCTAAACCAAGCACTTTTCCCCTTAAAAACGTCAATATTCCTTTAAATAAGACTGCAGTGGAGCGCTACAGTTCTGTGGGGAACTGACTGATAAATGCAGTTTATTTTGGCAAGAACACAAATACATACTGTAGCTGCACGCTTTTATCTTCCACACTCGGCCTCCATTAAAAAAAATGTTGCAGCCCTCTGTGAGCACAAAAACGTCACCCAATTTCCATTCATATTATAGAGCAGAGCTTGCGTTTAATGATATAATTCTATTAACACTTGAACAATTCATATTATGTACAAGGGAAATTCTGGCATATTCCCAAGGACTGCACCCAATGATTCTGATGTTTTAGTTTGTGTGGGTGGAACCAACTTTAAAGTTAACTTGGATGGTACCAACCTGTAACTGAGCATCAATGTTAGAGACCAACCAATAAGGGCAGTGAAATGTTCAAACAACCGGACTGATCTCTAATCAATTGTATCCCTTTAGAACGAGGATCCCCAACCTTTTTTTAATTCGGAGCCACATTCAGATGTAAAAAGAGTTGGGGAGCAACACAAGCATGAAAATAGTTCCTGGGGTGCTAAATTAAAAGATATGATTGGCTATTGTTAGCCACTGACAGACTACAGGAGACTCTGGTTGGCAGTACATTGGGTTTTTATACAACCAAAACTTGCCTCCAAGCCTGGAATTGAAAAATAAGCACCTGCTTTGAGGCCACTGGGAGCAACATCCAAGGAGTTGGGGAGCAACATGGTTGAGCCACTGATTGGGGATCACTGCTTTAGAATATTTATAGGACTTGACAAGTAGAAGGTCACCAGAGCCAATGCACAATGGTGCAGAAAATATTTAATCCTGTATTACAACATTAAATGGGATCATTAAATTAGCAGCTTAGTATTTTGGTGATTATTTCATAGGATATCAGATGCAGACAGGCTTCTGTTTCTATGAAGTAATGGAGCTGGCTGCTGAGGTGACTCAGGGTCTGGGGGTCTGCTCTGAATTTCTAATTTCTAAGAAAGTGTCCAAATTGGAGCAAAGTGGCTATATCAAATATATGATAAAAAGGGAAAGTGACTGCAGGTTGGCTGGGCGGCTGTTACACATGGCCGGTGAATGGAGCCAGAATCAGTTCAGACAGGGCTTTGATGCCGGGGTTTGTGTTCTGCATATGAAAGCAGTTGATTCGCAGAGACCTTCTGATTATCAATTCATAGTGATCTTGAGCTAATGGCATGACTCAATACTCCGGTCTCCGGTGTGCCGCCGCCGCTGATGGTTTGCAGGTCTGTATCACATCAGAGCGTTCCACTGGCAAAACTATCAAAGACCCTTTCTGTAAAGCTCCACTTTGTGCAGAAACCTCCAGAGCAGTGTTAGCAGTTTAGTAGCACAAAAAAAAAAAAATATATATATATATATATATATATATATACACTGTATATACAGGTTCTCTGCTGGTAGAACAGAATGGAGTCTTTACTCTTTATTTTTCACAGAGAGGCAATGAGTATGGCACTAGCAACAGGAGCAAACTCAACACTTGCTACTGATGGTTCTTCCATGCCCCCACCATGTGATTCCAAAGCAAAGTTTACTCCATGTTTCTCATCAGCTTCCCCACCACACTGATTTACATTTTTCTCTGTCCTCCCTTTCACATTCCAGCGTCCTCAATTCATTTAAAAGTTGATGGCACTCCCACTTCATTTTTCATATATTTCATTTCCCTCTCCTAGGAAGCCATTGCCATTAAATACACAAAGAGGTAAGTGCAGATGCCTTTGCACCTTGTGTGCTGAGAACTTGCAGTTCTGTAGCTGTTTAAAGGCACTAAAGATATATCATCCTATAAAAGAAATGGCATTTAAAGGCACACGTAGTGATGTGAGGAGTCGTCTGGCTGGCTAAGGCATATTTGTAAAACTTTAATAGTTTGTTTGAAGTGAAGGATGAAGTGTCGCATGCACAGAGGTTTAGCTTGTTCATATAATTGGATGAAACTGTTTCGGTGCCCTCACAGGACATAAAATAGAAAAGTAAGTGTTCTCAACCCTTAAAGTAGAAATAAACCACCTAATAATAAAACCATCCTACCCTACATAGTCCCCCCCTCCCTGCTCCCCCCTGAGCCTAGGTGTTAACTCCTGTAATTGCCCCTAATTCTTTACTCAACAATAGGTGCAGATTCAGTGCAGCAGAGCTCACGGGTGTCTGTGAGTCAAAGATGGTGCCGTGAATTCAGGTGTGCTGAATCTGCACCTATAGGTGAGTAAAGAATTAGGGGCAATTACAGGAGTTCAACACCAAGGCTGAGGGGGAGTAGGGAGGGGTGCTATGTAAGATAGGAGGTAGCGATTTTTATTAGTAGGGGGGTTTGGTTCACCTTTAAGGTAAAGGCACACTAAAGCATCTAGTGGTGCTCTTTGTTTCACAATGAGACCCAACCACCCCCTGACCCTCTCCTGCTCACTCTTGCAACTTTCATGATCCGCTTAGCAAGAACATTTTCCTTCACCCTATTGCTTATATTTAGCTCTAACTAGTGGAAGATCATCTCCTGGTGAAAGGCATGTCAGCCCCAGGCTTTGTTTCTCCAGGTTCCTTTACTTCTTCTTGAAACTTTGTCTCTGGAGCTTCTCCTTGCAGTACCCAGAAGCCTCTTCTACATGTTCCTCTTCTGCTGGGGGGGTTTCAAACTCAATAATCCACAGGTAGTTGATGACCACTTTGTCCAAGCTCTCATACTTGTATAAGGGCCCATAATGCATTCTCTGCCGCACACCCAACAGAACTCACAATCACTGATTGGTACAAAAGCAGTAGCCAACACAATTTTGAATACTATATTTATGGCCCATCGAGTATATGCTGCTATTTAGCTCAGAATATCACGTTAGTCTTTTGTCACACGATAGGCTTTGGGGCAGATTTACTAATGGGCGAAGTGGCCGTAGCTAGCGACAATTCGCCAGGAATTCCATCCGCAGGGAAATTGCCAATTACTATCAGGCGTAGAGGACAATTCACTAATAAGAGACCATCACTAGCGTACATTTACACCCTATCACCAGGTGACTTTTCGCTCAGACGAACTGTCGTCCTCATATTCACTAAAGTGCGAATTTTACAGAACATTACCTCTTTCGCCAGAGTTTCCTTCGCCACCTTAGACCTGGCGAACTGATAAGCGACATCCTCCCCAATCTTATATCAGTGACATCATATCCTGTATGCCAGAAAGTCATAAAAGTTGTAAAATAAAAGTGGGATTGCCTTCAAAAGTCATAACTATTAAAGATTTTTGTGTTAACATTTTTTTTTTTATATAAAATCTGAGGGGCATGCCACATTTGTTTTAGGGTGGGCTCATGTCTAGGACATTAGAATATATATTTTTTTACCCCTTTATTTTGTTTCCTCCGACATGTGTAATAATAAGTCGCCACTTCAAGCATTTGCACCAACATCTCTAATAAAGACCTATATACGACCTATATGTACCCGCTCTATTCAAATTGACCTAAGCGTAAAAGTACTAACGAAGTTTCACTAGGCAGGAATGAACTATAAGCGACATATCGCTTAGAAATGCTTGGACTGACGAATTAACGCTAGTGAAACTTTGGCGGGTTTAGGCTGCTGAGACACAGCTTCACATTTTAGTGAATTAGCTTGGCAAAGTGTGGCGGAATGGATTTGCCCTTTAGGGAATTTGCCCCTTTGAGTTTAATGCCACTTCCTCAGATGCTAATATGGAGTGTTTGGTTTTTAGGTAGTGGCAAATTCTGCACCTATGATTTCTGCTACATGCCCATGTATTTGTAAAGGATAGAAATTGTTATTTTTACTGCTGTTAATATATTAAGTTCTTGTATTTTTCCTTCTGGCCCAGGAATGGGGCCCCAGGTCCCTAGTGGAAAATAAGAAGCACATGAGGGGATTTTTAAGTGCCTGGGTCACTCTATATACACATAATATGACCTGCCATAAAAAGCCCAACCGTGCTCACAAGGAGCCTGCCTACTTGCAAACACTTAGAAGGTCTTTATGAGAATATTTACTTACTGGTCAACTGCGACGGCTTGTTAAAGAAAGAAAAACAGGCTGAAGGAGTGCAGAAAGAGGAATTTAGAACCACAAGCTGGTCCCCACCCTCCATGTGTGTCTGACCTCAAACAAAAACAAAATAATCATGGTTACTGCTATATAGTAGAACTGAGTAACCTCTGTGCTGGCGACGAATACCTGGCCGGCTATGGAGAATGGGAGACTTCCTTCTGTTAAGGTTTAATAAAAGACCATTTTGATTAGGGATACTGATATGACTGATTTTATTCCTAAATAGTATGAATAGTTGAGTGGGACCTTCTCATAAGATCTTTTTTGACTTGACAACATGGTGTTATTGTAGCATAAAGTTAGCCATACAGTAGATCACAGTGCAGGTCTTCAGAAATATAAATGTCCCAGGAGGACGGTGCATAGATATGCTTTTTAGAAACTTTTGCCATGTGAGTGCATTTTAAGCTTTGTTTTTAAAAATATGAAAGAGGTATTTTTACACTATTCGCTGCTGCATGTTGATTTACAGTTCATACCAGGAGAAGCGCTTCGTGATTTTTTACGTGCACGCTGATATTCCCTGTTTGTGAGTACCCATATAAACAAGCATTTAAGGAAAGTTTTTTTTAAACCCTTGGTGGAGGATAATACTAAATGAGGGTAACACTTATAAGGTGAAACAATTTGGTTTGTTCCTTACACAAGAGGTGGCAACATTGTAAAACAATATTACCCTATTTTGCTTGTTTGTCTGTCTCCCGTGTCTTTGGCGCTGGCTTTTTATTTCAGTGACAAACACACAGCATAATGTCAGACCACATTGGGAACATGATTCCTTTATTTTGTGCTTCTGCTGGCAATGTGGGATACCTGGCTCCCCAGTTTTATTTTTTGTAAAACATTGCTAAAACATATAGAAATCTCCTATGTTTTTTTTTTCAATCTGGTTCAGTTTTTTAGTTCAACCTTTGCCTTTCGACTGAAAATCAGAGAAACACTTATGAGAATTTAAGAAACATCAAATTCCTGTGTATGTCGAACCCAGCAACACCCTAAGACAGAAGTTGGTGCACCCTAAAGACCCAACACCAAAGCACATCTGCTGTCCAGTGTAGTGAAGAGTGCTCTGATCTATACATTACAGAGACAAAACAACCACTTTATAAGAGAATGGCCCAACTCAAGGAAAAGAGACATTCCTTTAAAGGAGAAACAAACCCTTAATACAAAAAAAACCCCAACCCTACATAGACCCCCCCCCCCCTGGGCAAATGCCCCTAAATCTTTACTTACTCCTCTGTGCAAATTCTGTCCAGCAGAGTTCACGGGCACCATCTTCTCTTCGGTAATCTTCGGAATGAGACCGGCAAATTGGCACATGAGCAGTTGGAGCAATCTTCTGTTTTGCGATAACTCTGCATGCGCCGAAACTCAGGAAAATTACCGAAGCACCGGTTTCATTCGGAAGATTACAGAAGTGGCTGAAGATGGCGACCGGGAACTCCGCTGGACAGAATCTGCATGGAGAGGTTAGTAAAGAATTGGGGGGGGGGTCTATGTAGGGTAGGGGGGTAGGGTTTTTATTATTAAGGGTTTGTTTCTCCTTTAATGACAACAATGTGCACATTTTGGATAGACAGGACAGATGGTGTGAAAGAGGCCATTTTTGCCAAAGTGGAGAAACCATCCCTGAACAGAGGAGGGGACCTGTGACACCTACAATGCCGCTTTGACACCCTTACCCCGGCGGCTTCACAACAATTCACACTTCAGTCATGTACATTGAAAGATTAACACCTGCCTCAATAAAAATCATGGTACCATTGTGACTGCATCACACTTTCACACCTCTGTGAGTTTCAGTCAACACTTTACTGAAGTTTAATGGAACCATTGTGATTGGATATCTGTGACTTTACTACCCTCAAGGGTTTAATGCTGGGGAATTCCCTACCACTTCAGTGCTTGAAGAAGCCACTCAGATGAGGAGTTAAAACTGTATATCATGACCTGGATAAATGAGAATCTTCATAGACACTTTGCCCAAGTTCTAACTTGATTTGTAGTTTCATGTGAACATTGGATATTGTTTCTAAGGTTAAAATCTGCGAAGCAGCCCCAGTTTGTGGTCAGCCTTTATTGTGATTGCTTAGTGCCTGGCAAGGCTTCTGAATTTTGACTGGTGTCTGCCATAGGCTTCCCCTCTACTGCTCAAAGAAGTAATAGATGAATCCAAGCAAGCGTTTTGTAGCTGCAAAATTCCTTTTTGGGGAAGTGTAACACCTGTCTACTACTACCTACCCATTTCCTAATGTCTTGCGTCTCAGTTAGGGGTGCCATGTAGCCCAGACTGCAACAACCCATATATATTACCTGCCATAAGGACACCCACCTGCACTGTTTGTGTTCTGCACCAGATTTCTAATGTGAGAATAGGTGCAGGGAGACTCCGGCAGGGGCATGATTTGATGCACTGGCAGTAGAGGTAATGATACATGATGCCTATAAACTTCATCTATAGAACATTGCTTGAACTTGTGCCAGAAACAGATGATTCATTACAGACCCAACTTCCTTGGGATGAAATTGCATAGATGAACCCATTAATATCTGTTTGGTTCCGCCAGTTATAGACAAGTGCATCTTTGCGTGCCCGGTGGCATCCACTCAGCTGTGGTGGGACAGTCATGGTGATAGCAGCCTTCCTGATCTCTGTGTTCTTTGGCTTCACTAAATGACTTTATTATAGAACTGCTTTGCTTTGGTTTCGCAAATACAATCTCATGGCATCCATAATCTTTCATTATTATATCCCTTTTGCTAAATGGAACAATTGATTCCATATTAAGCCGACTGCCGGCTGTTGTTACTATAGAGACCTGCCGTAGGTTTATTCCTTACATCTAAATGTGTTTACAAAGTGAATTTTAAATGCCATTAGGATAAAAGCAGATTTTTTAAACACAGACTAGGTTTGTTTTAAGAAACCAAATCATTACGTCAGCTCTGCATTTGTGCTAATGGGAAGGTTGTTGCCTCTTTAAATTTAAAAAAAAAATCTTGATAAAACTATTATTCGTACATTTGCTCTGTGACACGATCATTTTAATAAAGTATTTGGTGTACTAGTAAGTTTATGGCGTTGGTTAAATATAATGCTAATATGAATGAGTAATCCATGATACTTGGGACAATACTTTTTACCCAAGTTGCAACCCCTAAGGGTAAGGCGATGCGTTTTCAATAGTCGCCCAAAGTTGCCTCAGTGAGGCAACTTCAGGCGACTATAGAAAACGCATCGCCGCGTGTGCATTAGCGCAGGCGACTTTTCATTCTAGCCTATGGGGAAAAACGCAGAGGCAGTTTGGGAAGTCGCGCAAAAGACGAGGCGTTTAGTCGCCAGGCGACAAAATCTCCCCGAATCTCCTCGTGTGGCCTTACCCTTAAAGAGTTTAACATGGGCTCTCACTCTGGGGCAGGGGCTACTACACCAGGAGCCCTATACCCCCTCTGGGGCCCCCACTACTGGCCACTTACTGAATTCCAGCCACTTCACCCTTCCCATTGTGCACATAATACTTTTTCTGCGATCAGGGGAGGAAAGGCGGATGGGCATCAAGTTGGGGTTGGCGGGGCCCATGAGGGATAGGACCTACAGGGTTGTACAGACAAAATGTTTCTCAATAACTATGGTTTCTGTGGTTTTTAAAAGTACAGTACTTCTATAGTAATTCCCCAGATAGTACTGCCATGGGCATCATAATGCCAAAACCCAGAGGTAGTAATTACAGGTGAACTTGCCCCAGCTCTAGCAGATGCACGGGGGAGGGGTGTATTATGCCAGAAATAGCTATTCTTGAGCCTGTTTGAGACCCTCTACTGGCAGTTGACATCCAGGGTACTAACCCTCATGGTCTTCTTGTTGGAGCATGTGGCTGGTTTGCTAACTACCCAACCACCACTTTCAACAAGTGGGGTCCAAAGAATGGTGGCTCCTCCAAGACTAGGGACATGTGACATCCTTGGCCAGTTAGAGCACTACCAGGTAAAACTTAAACCCAGAAAGGCAAACAGACATTTCTTCTTATATTTCTTCTTATATTGTGAAATAGGAAGGAAGTTGACAGTTTCCTGCTATTTAAGCTCCTGTCTTTTCAGGGGATATAGTATCTTCTACTTGCATATGCCACCAGCAGCTCCCTATCTTGGACCTTATGAGTCCATTGCTTGCGTGTCAGTGGCACTGCACATGCTCAGTGTGCTTTGGGCTGCTGTTGGGAAACAAATCGTATGGGTCTTTGGTAATAGCATTATCAGGAAGTGAGGTTACATTGCTCCTATAATCCCAAATGCACTGATTTATATGCTGCTAATGAATCTGAATTAATTACCAATCAGCCTTATATTGTGACATTTCTATTCTATGTGTACTGTATATTGTGAGTGGGTCACTAAGCTCAGATATGTGGCTGCAGCACAGAGCATGTGCTTGGAATTGGCAGAATAGAAGATGAGGAGTTACTGGGAGTATTTTGGAGGCACAGATCGTCCTGATAAAGGGCTGTGGTTGCCTTGGGCTGGTACAGAAGCCTACGGTGGTCAAATTCTATGTTTAGCTTTGCTTCTCCTCTACAACACCGTGATATGTGATAAATTCATTGTCAAGACTGGCCCACCAGGAAGGACAAATTATAGTATTTAACGAAACGTGACTAAGAGAATAAAGAGTATGAGTTTGGAGAGTGGGTCTATGGTTGGGGCTTTCTGGTGGGCCCATAGCATCCCATGGATAAATGTAAATATCAGAATATGCCGTTTCCCGTTCTAGAGCATCTCCGTGCAGACACAGACATGGTTAAAAGAAAAGTAGTGTTGATATTGTCCTTTCTTGGCTGCTACGGAGCCGCAAGGGTACGGCTGAATTGAGCAGACTGGCTCACACCGCTAATGTAAAACAGCTGCGCTGGGCGCCCACCAAGCATTCAGGCTCAGCAGAGAAACCATCCATCATTGTAACAGCACAAGAAAAGGAATTGTTTTACTCCTGTTGTGTATTGCGCTATCTTCTCTGTAGGAGCAAAGAGTCTAATTGCTGCTCACATATCACTCAGTGGGGAAGAGGCAGGAGAATGGAATTACAGGTCAGTTGTACAGAGATAGGTGTATTTGCTGAATACTCAACCCATAATAATGTCTTTTTAATCTCAGGGACTGAGGCTTGATACGTGATTAATATTTATATCTGCAAGTAAAACGTTGGGAAGATCGGTGACTTGTCACACTCCCCATGAATTGATGAGCTGGCCAGTTGTTATAGACAGAAACATTTGTTCTCCGAACGCTCTTATTCCTGAATGTTTAACAGAAATAGTCCCATAAAGAATGTGTAAAGGGGATATATGACCAATAGTTTTTTTTAAAGACCTGCTTTGATAGTGGCTTCCGAAACTGCTGCCGAATGTACTGACCCCAGAAAGCCTGAGAATCAGACAGGACACCATGTTTAAGGCAAATGGGAACCCACTAGAGCTTTATCTTAGATTCTTCCCTCAAGCTTTAAGGTGGATGTGCATCCAGATCCAGAGACGGTTACGTTCCAGGCACAGTCTGTGCTGGGGTGAAGGGACCTTGTTGGGTGCAGATTCCCCTAACAACATGCATGGATTTCAGTAAGAGACTTGAATATGAATTAGAGAGGCCTGAATAGAAACATGAGTAATAAAAAGTAGCAATAACAATAAATGTGTAGCCTTACTGAGTATTCGTTTTTACGTGGGGTCATTTGAAAGCTGGAAAAAGTCAGAAGAAGCCACATAATTAAAAAAAACTATACAAAAATAAATAATGAAGGCCGATCAAAATGTTGCTTAGAATTAGCCATTCTATAACATACTTAAAGTTAACTTAAAGGCAAACCACCCCTTTAAAGGAAATAAACCTAAAGTTAAAAAACTCCTACCCTCTACCCTACATAGACCCCCCCCCAGCCTAGCTGCTACCCCAGGCAAATGCACCTAAGTCTTTACTTACCTCTCTGTGCAGATTCTGTCCGGCGAAGTTCACGACAGCCGTCTTCTGGCTCTTCGGTAATCTTCAGAATGAAAGCGGAGTATCGGCGCATGCGCAGTTGGAGCAATCTTCTGCTCCGCGACAACTGCGACGAAAGTCACAGAAATTGCCCGAAGCGCCGCTCCCATTCCGAAGATTACCGAAGCCGTTACTATTGTTACGATGTTAATCTGAAAACATAATAGACTGTATAACTGGAGCTGAACTTGAGCACGGGCCTTCGCTGTATTGTTAGAGAATGCGTTGAACACACTGAATTCATACACACAACTAGATGGCAACTAATGTGGACACCAGTGGTCATGTTTTTGACTGTAGTAGATTTGATGGTACAAACATCAATTCCTTTACACTTCAAACACTTTCATCACTTGGATGGTACGTGTCCTTTTTTAGCTGCAACACCCACATGTAATACTCATTGCTTGGGGGACATAATCCCCAAATATAAGCAAAGTTCACAGTAGTGAGCCTGATGTTGTGGGTCCCTATACTGGAAAATCTTAGCTATGAGGAAAGACTGGCCAAATTGGGGATGTTCACGCTGGAGAAGAGGCGCTTAAGGGGTGATATGATAACTATGTATAAATATATAAGGGGATCATATAATAATCTCTCTAATGATTTATTTACCAGTAGGTCTTTCCAGCTGACACAAGGTCACCCATTCCGATTAGAAGAAAAGAGGTTCCAGCTAAATATTGGGAAGGGGTTTGTTACAGTGAGAGCTGTGAAGATGTGGAATTGTCTCCCTGAATCAGGGGTACAGGCTGATACATTAGATAGGTATAAGGAAGGGTCGGATGCTTTATTCACCAGTAGCTCCTCCCAGCAGACAGGAGGGAGCCAATGAGATCAGAGGAGGGAAAGGGGTGTTACAGGGAGAGCTGGGAAGTGAATCAGGGGTACATGCTGATACATTAGATTGGTATAAGAAGGGGTTGGATGGTGTTTAGCAAGTGAGGGAATACAGGGATATGGGAGATAGCTCATAGTACAAGTTGATCCAGGGACTGGTCCCATTGCCATTTTGGAGTCAGGAAGGAATTTTTCCCCCTCTCAGGCAAATTGGAGAGGCTTCAGATGGGTTTTTTTTTGCCTTCCTCTGGATCAACTGGCAGTTATTCAGATTAAGAAGAAAAAAAAATACTAAAAGGTTGAACTTGATGGATATGTGTCTTTTTTCAACCTTACTCACTATGTTACTATGTTAGCTGGCCAACCCCCTCCTGGGGAATACATCTGTTTAAAGATGTTGTCATGCCAGGGCAGTATTGCTCATAAGAGTTAACATGGGAAATATTTGGTCTCAGGCTCGCAGAGACCATTGTTTGGATATTCCACGGGGGGGGGGGGTTGTGCAAAGGTGTTATCCATGTCTGCCTTCTGAGACAATTTGGAGTCACACCATTTGGGACGCCAGTTCTTTAATCAGTTGATCAAATAACAGAGCTGTAGACCTAGAGCAGCAGGGGGTGATTAGTTAGTAGAAAAATATGATTATAGGAAAGGATCCATATCTCCTGTGTCATAGGAGTCACATCCTCATAACTTACACATATTGGTTATGAGGAGGTCACATGCTTCCAAATGATACCAACTAGGACCAGCCTATACCTATCAGTTAGGAGGGATGGTTCCTGGGGGACTGAAACGTGGGACCCCGTTTGTGTTTGGTATCAATCTAATCACCCAAATATGGATCACAGCCTGCCCATGTTTTCATTATAATATTGGGTACTGGCAATATTGGGTACTGGCAATATTGGGTACTGGCAAGTACCAATATTATATTGGGGAATCTTGCCTGAAATTAACTACCCCCTACAGGAGGTCGTAAATGACACGTTCCTACTCCTACCTCATGAATAAGGTAATGAGGGGAATGTCCCAGCAGGCAATAAAAATAGACCCAGTACCCAATGACATGCAAGGAGGCTCCATACCCCGTGGATTGTGTGCCCAGTGTTTCCCAACTCTTGCCTCAGAGACACAACAGGAAATTCCTAAACTTGGTAAAGTACATAGGGTTTTCTTAATGTTTTTACTCCCTTTTATATTATGTACTGTTTTTGCAATTTTATGTCTTTGTAATACATTCTCTTATATACATGCACTGTTACTTATAATATTAAACATAATACATTTTAATAAGTTTTGACCTTCTGCTTGAACAGACTCATTGCCCGTATGAATGTTTGTGCCTAAGTGTATGAACTCTGTATGGGTGGAAAGGGAAAGTTGCCTATTTATATGTTGAATAACTAGTACGGCTAGCAGGAATGTAAATGAACCCTTTGGCTGCTGGAGTGCTTGTTGGACTAGTAGGATATAACCATTACTACCTTCCATAGGAGAGCGTGTTTGATGCATTGTTGTAGTGTGAGTAATTACCTGTAATAGAGGGCAGGGGGATAGTCACATTAGGTTTCTATTACCAGTTAATGATAGATGGTGGCAGCAAATTCATTTAGTGGGTGTTGATATGTTTTGGGGTGTCTGATGTTAGTCTAACCTGTGTGTATGGTCAAGTGGATTTTATTGTCATTTCAGCCAAATACAGTAAATAAAGTACATAGAAACGAAATGAGAACCCCCCGGTGCTATACAACAACTCTAGTCTGAAGGTGATTGAGAGAGTGTAACCCCTTATAGCCAAACCCAAGAGTTACGTGTGGTTGAGGGTCCTGTTTTTGTGACAGATGGCAAAACCTTTATCCCCTTCTACAGCTGATATTGACCCTCTCAGCTCCTGTAGGGATAGGCTAATTCATACTGGCGTTCAGAGGCAAGATCAGTAGTGACCAAGATCAGCAGAGCCAGTCATGTGGAATAGTACAGGTATAGGACCTGATCCAGAAGGCTCGGGACCTGGAGTTTTCCCAGATAAAGGATCTTTCCATAATTTGTCTGCTACAAAAAAATTTAAAAATTTAATTAAACCCAAAAAGATTGATTTACTTCTAATAAGGATTAATTATATCTTAGTTGGGATTAAGGACAAGGTACTGTTTTATTATTTCACAGGAAAAGGAAATCATTTTTTAAAATGTGAATTAATTGATTGCAATGGAGCCTATGGAAGAAGGGCTTCCCGTAATTCAGAGCTTTCTGGATAATGGATCCTTTTTTTTTTTATACCTGTACTACAAATCCAAGATGGTGGTGGAACCAGACGGATAAGAAAGTAGCAATGGTAAAGAGTCAAACACAATATAATGCACAGCCTTATACTGTACCTGGGGCACTGCTTCCTGTACAGGCATGGGACCAGTTATCCAGAATGCTCAGGACCTGGGGTTTTCCGGATAACGGATCTTTCTGTAATTTGGATCTTCATACCGTAAGTCTACTAGAAAATCATATAAACATTAAATAAAGCCAATAGGCTGGTTTTGCTTCCAATAAGGATTAATTATATCTTAGTTGGGATCAGGTACATGCTACTGTTTTATTATTATTATTATTATTATTATTATTATTATTATTATAGAGAAAATGAAATTATTTTACAAAATTTGGATTATTTGATTGAAGTGGAGTCTATGGGAGATGGGCTACCCGTAATTTGGAGCTTTCGGGATAATGGGTCCTTACACCTGTACTGTACTACAAATTCAAGATGATGGAACAAGACAGATAAGAAAGTAGCAATGGTTTAATGCACCTGGAACATTTCCTCCTATACAGGTAAAGGTATGGGGCCTGTTATCCAGAATGCTCAGGACTAGTGATGGGCGAATTTATTCGCCAGGTGCACAATTGCAGCGAATTTCCACTTTTCGCTGCCGTTGAATAAATTTGCAAAATTGCAGCAAATTTTCACTTTATTTTGACGCCTGCAACAATTCAGATGCTGGCGAAAATTAATAGGCACCTATTGACTTTAATGCGCGTCAGAATTGTCGCAGTGTTGCAGGCGTCAAAGTAATTTTGACGCCGGACAAAAATCGCGTTTCGCGAATGTTCCACCGTTTCACGAATTTCGGGGGAAATTCTAAACGGGAGAAATTCACCCATCACTGCTCAGGACCTGGGGTTTTCTGGATAACAGATCTTTCTGTAATTTGGATCTTCATCCCTTAAGTCTACTAGAAAATCATGTAAACATGAAATAAACCCCATAGGCTGGTTCTGCTTCCAATAAGGATTAATTATATCTTAGTTGGGATCAAGTACAAGCGACTGTTTTATTATTACACAGAAAAAAGGAAATCATTTTTAAAAATTTGGATTATTTGGATAAAATGGAGTCTGGGAGACGGCCTTTCTGTAATTCGGAGCTTTCTGGATAACGGGTTTCTGGAGAACAGATCCCATACCTGTATAATCCATTCTACCAAGCAAAACAGTGTAATTCCGAGCTTTCTGGATAATGGGTTTCCAGATAACAGATGCCATACCTGTACAGGCAGGAGAATGTAACAGGGCTCCAAGTATCATCTGCCCGTGTCTCCAGTGAGTGATTCAGCAACAGCCGACTGCAGGATTTAGTTACAGTTAGTGAAGCAGGTGCGACATTCTCTGTGCCAAAAACACAAGCAGCACAGGGAGAGATTCCTGCCGGTTCGGAGCCATTGTTCCAGCCGGATGGTATTGGCAGCGCAGATACGGAATTCAGTGGGAGCTCAGTAATGCTGCGTTTTATATTAACAGACGTCTCCTGATGGTCCGTGCGCTTTTCTAGTCTATGGGACGGCGGCTGCACCGATTCCAGTTAGCAGAGCCTGGGAAAGTGCACGGAAAAGCCTTTATCTCATTACATTTCCCTCCGTAGAATTAAAGGAAAACTATACCCCCAAAATAAATACTTAAGCAACAGATACTTCGACCATCGAATGGGCTACTTCGACCTTCGACTACGAAAATTGAACGATTCGAACTAAAAATCGTTCGACTCTTCGACCATTCGATAGTCGAAGTACTGTCTCTTTAAGAAAAACTTTGACCCCCTACTTCGGCAGCTAAAAGCTACCGAAGTCAATGTTAGCCTATGGGGAAGGTCCCCATAGGCTTGCCTGGGATATTTTGATCGAAGGATTTTCCTTCGATCGTTGGATTAAAATCCTTCGAATCGTTCGATTCGAAGGATTTAATCGTTCGATCGAATGAAAAATCCTTCGATCGATCGCAGGATTTGCGCTAAATCGTTCGACTTCGATATTCGAAGTCGAACGAATTTAGTTCCTAGTCGAATATCAAGGGTTAATTAACCCTCGATATTCGACCCATAGTGAATCGGCCCCTAACTGTAACAGGAAGAAGTGAGGAAACAAAAGGCAGAACTCTGTCTGTTAATTGGCTCATGTGACCTTACATATGGTTTGTATGTGTGCACAGTGAATCCGACGATCTCAGGGGGCGGCCCTTATTTTTTAAAATGGCAATTTTCTATTTATGATTACCCAATGGCACATACTACTTAAAAAGTATATTATTATGATAATGGTTCATTTACATGAAGCAGGGTTTTACACATGAGCTGTTTTACTCAGTATCTTTTAATAGAGACCTACATTTTTGGGGGGTATAGTTTTCCTTTAATGCAGGAAACGCTCTGGTTTATTACTCTTCCAGCTCCTTTAATTTGGTTTCATTGTCCTTTAAACTGATTTTGCATTTGTTCTCTAATGTTATTAAGGGGCAAATTCATCATGGGTCGAATATCGAGGGTTAATTAAAATATCGAAGTCGAAGGATTTTAGCACAGATAGTTCGATCAAACGATTAAATCCTTCGAATCGAACGATTCCAAGGATTTTAATCCAACGATCGAAGGATTATCCTTCGACCAAAAAAACTTAGGCAAGCCTATGGGGACCTTCCCCATAGCCTAACATTGGGTTCGGTAGGTTTTTAGGTGGCGAACTAAGGGGTCGAAGTTTTTTCTTAAAGAGACAGTACTTCGACTATCGAATAGTCGAACGATTTTTAGTTAGAATCCTTCGATTCGAAGGTTGAAGTAGCCCAGTCGATGGTTGAAGTAGCCCAAAAAACACTTCGAAATTCGAAGTTTTTTTACTTCGAATCCTTCACTCGAGCTTGGTGAATGGGCCCCTTAAAGTCAGTCTGTTCCCCAAACAGTTTTATTCTCTAGATCCCAGAGGAAAATCTTTTTAGAGCCTCCCTATATCCAAGCATTGATAGACATTTTAATTGCGCATCTGCCCTACCGTGACAGTCGCCCCATGGAATGAATTTCATTCAAATAGAGAGTTTGTAACTGGGATTGTTCGCCTTTAAATCATAAGGATTAATTATATCTTAGTTGGGATCGAGTACAAGCTACTGTTTGATTATTACACAGAAAGAGGAAATTCTTTTTAACAATTTGGATTATTTCATTATAATGGGAGATGTTCATTCTGTAATTCAGAACTTTCTGGAAAATGGGTTTCCGAATAATGATCCCATACCTGTAGTTTAATTAACTGCATCCCAGCACTGACTATTGGCCTTGGGAGTTGAGTTGACTGCAAACAATGTCATCTCCATCTTGTTGGCATCTCTCTCCCCTCCTCCGTTTAATTATTTCAGCATTGGGTTGACACCTCTATAAAATATAGCAGCCAAGGCCCAGGTCAGTACCTTATGTTGGTATGTTAATTTGTAGAAGCCTATTCTTTCCCTAGGAATTAAAGTGAAATATCATCCACCTTGAAACCTGTTCATTGCATCTGACTACTGTCACTTCTGCAGGGATTCAAGTTAAACTGCTTCCCCTTTAAAGAAAATGGTTTCATATTTACTGTGATAGTTAAAGGGATCCTGTCATCAGAAAACATGTTTTTTTCAAAATGCATCAGTTAATAGTGGTGCTCCAGCAGAATTCTGCACTGAAATCCATTTCTCAAAAGAGCAAACAGATTTTTTTATATTCAATTTTGAAATCTGACATGGGGCTAGACATTTTGTCAATTTCCCAGCTGCCCCTGGTCATGTGACTTGTGCCTGCACTTTAGGAGAGAAATGCTTTCTGGCAGGCTGCTGTTTTTCCTTCTCAATGTAACTGAATGTGTCTCAGTGGGACCTGGATTTTACTATTGAGTGTTGTTCTTGCAGTACAGCAGTAAAGAGTGACTGAAGTTTATCAGAGCACAAGTCACATGACTGGGGGCAGCTGGGAAATTGACAATATGTCTAGCCCCATGTCAGATTTCAAAATTGAATATAAAAAAATCTGTTTGCTCTTTTGAGAAATGGATTTCAGTGCAGAATTCTGCTGGAGCAGCACTATTAACTGATTCATTTTTCCCATGACAGGATCCCTTTAAGTATATATACAAATATGGTTAGACGTGGCCTCCTCCTTTAAAGCTATGTTGTGGCACATTTTACAGGCTGTGTGAGACTCTGGGAATAAATCTCTAACCTTCTCCAATAAGACTTGGACGTCAGCTCTGCTATGAATCACTTGTTCCAGTTGGGCAAGAAATGTTAAACTGTAAAAGTGAAACATTACGGATGCCATTTGCCTCCCTGGCCAAAATCATGGGCCAATTCAGTAATATAACGATCGCTTTCAATCAGGGATAGAGTTTGCACATAATCACCGACTTTTTCATGCAAATCCCCATGATAACACAACCAAGATGTGCTTTCATAAACACATTAAATGGAACAGAGGGAGGAAGATTTATATTGAAGAACATCTAACTCTGGCTTGGACCCCACTATTGAGACCTTCCCTCACCCCATTTCATGTAGAGCAAAGGGTGTTGTTGCCACAAAAACCAGGTGAGAACTTTGACTCATGTGGCATCTTTTAGGGCTGGAAAATGCTGACTGCGGGTACAGGTATTGAGATCTGTTATCTGGAAACCTGTTATCCAGAAAGCTCCAAATTACGGAAAGGCCATCTCCTACAGACTCCAAATTTTTAAAAATGATTCCCTTTTCTCTGTTATAATAAAAAAGTAGCTTGGACTTGATCCCAACTAAGATATAATTAATCTTTATTGGAATAAAAACCAGCCTATTGGGTTTATTTAATGTTTACATGATTTTCTAGTAGACTTAAGGTATGAAGATACAAATTACGGAAAGATCTTTTATCCAGACAACCCCAGGTCCCGAGCATTCTGGATAACAGGTCCCATGCCTGTACCAATTTTTACACAGTCTCTAGTCTTTACAGTGCTATTGCTTGACAGACACCTGTGTTTCCTCTTTCAAGAACACATACGTGACCTGTTATCAGGGCCGGATTTACATAGCGGGAGCCCCTAGGCCCGTTGTCATTCAACGCCACAAATCCAGGCTTGCCTGTTATCTAGAATGCTCAGGACATGGGGTTTTTCGGATAAGAGATCTTTCTCTAATTTGAATATACGTCTACTAAAAAGAATTTGAATGGTAATCAAACCCAACAGGATTCATTCATTCTTAGTTGGGATCACGTACAAGCGACTTTTATTATTACACATTTTTAAAACTTTAAATTATCTGATAATAATTGAGTCTTAGGGAATGGCCTTCCCATAATGCATGAGTTTCCGGATAACAGATACCATTCCTGTATAACGTTTTCCTGAGAAGCTGCATCTGTTGTGACCTCTATTCCCAATCGGAGCTGCTTAGAGCTCAGGCCAAATCAGTGAGAAGCGTCTGTACTGCATATATAAAATAACATTTCTCATTTGTTGATACCCTGTCTAAGCAATCCTGGGGGAAAGTGGACGTTTGGCTGATTTAAAGGGGAAGTAAAATCTAAACTTGGCTGATTTAAAGGGGAAGTAAAATCTAAACTAGAATAAGGCTAGATATACTTTATTTTATAAACTAAACATAAACATGAACTTGCTGCACCACAAGTCTAATCAAACAAATGATTTATGCTTTCAAAGTTGGCCACAGGGGGTCACCATCTTGTAACTTTGTTAAACATCTTTGCAAGACCAAGACTGTGCACATGCTCAGTGTGGTCTGGGCTTCTTAGGGATCGTCATAAATGATCAAAACAGCACAAGTCAAATAATATCTGCCAGAAGCCGATACAGCAAAACTGATTAATAATCAGAATATACAGACTGCACTGGGTCCTGTGTTGTCATGTAATCTAATGTGGATTTTATAGTTTTTGTATTGTTTAATACAAACTTTCTCCAAATCCCAGTTTATCTGTTTAAATCTGGCTCCATGATCTTTGTCCCTGCAGCTGGAGTTGGAAACAGTAAATGGGATGTAAAGGCAAAAATAAAATCCAATACAATCTACACAGTCGCCGACTGATCTACAGGGAAACAAACAAAGCTGCTTGAGTTCTGCATGGCTGGGAAGTAAGGCGGGGGCTCCCCCTGCTGTTCATAAGTATGATTGTTTCCCTGCAGAGCAGTTAGGGACCGTCTGACAATTCCTATCCACAGCAGTAAATGAAGGGAGAATTTCACTGCATACAGTCAGGTTTCTTATAAAAACGGTACACATTTTTTGATTAAAGTATATTGGAGATAGATTTCTTTTTCTATTAAAGAAAGTAAAAATCGGAATTTATTTTTTTGCCTTTACATGCCCTTTAAGGCAATAAATTCCAGTCATGTTTTAGCCCCAATTATAGGGCTTCTTTTCCAGTTTTTTCTTATCATGCCAGGAAAAAATACGATCAACAGAAAACAAACACAATCCTGGAATTTTTTTTTTAAATCGGAAATTTGAAATACAAAAAGATCAGCAGGTTTTAGGTAGGATGCCTTTTAATTTTTTATGATTTTGGCTTGATGTCCCCTACACCCATTCCCTGTGTCTTGGCTGCCTGGTGTCAACAAGGCCCAGTAAAGAGTTCTGCCCTTGAGGGATAACCCTTCTAGAGAAATCTGGGAACAGGGATCCTGTGAATGAGGTTTAGTCAGATTACAGCACTGGCTTTTGTTATTGGTATAAAATGTAAGATAGAAAGACCAAGTTGGAAAGAGCAGCTTTTGCGCCAACAAGAATTGCGAGCTGGAGGGAGCTCTCACTTAGGCAGAACTGGCCTTTCACCAGTAATACCTCAGTTGATCTGTGAGTAATAACTATATGGCGTGGCCTGGTGTTCTACTTTTATTTCTACACATCAGAAGAAATGTGTAGTCTCACAATACCCTGACCTTTCTTCCTCCACATAGCGACGGCTGACACCAAGCAACATCTTTTTATTGTTTAATGACATTTTTAGTAGAGAAATATCCATAAATTTGACAAATAAAATGCAACTTTTTTTTATTGTCATCAAACAATAAAATGATGTGTGTTTTGGTGGTGACCTTTTTTTTATACATTTGTTTAAGAAACAAAGTGAGTTTACACAATAATAGATTTTTGCTATGACTTCGTTTCATTTTGTTTTGTGTTTTTTTCACAAAAAAATCCATATATAAACTCGCCACTGCCAGCTTTTATTTCAGATGCTGATTCTAAAAAAAACAGCATAGATTTAGTAGATAAATCAGCCCAAAAGTTTTATGAAATATAGACTACAGGTATAGAACTCAGAAAACCTGTTATCCTGAAAGCTCCGCATTAATGAAAGGATGTTTCCCTTAGACTCCATATTATCAAAATTTTTAAAAATATTTTTTTTTCTCTGTAATAATAAAACAGTAGCTTGTACTTGATCCCAACTAAGATATAATTAATCCTTATTGGAAGCAAAACCAGCCTATTGGGTTTATTTAATGTTTACATAATTTTCTAGTAGACTTAAGGTATGAAGATCCAAATTACAGAAAGATCCGTTATCCAGAAAGCTCTGATTTACAGAACGGTTATCTCCCATAGACTCTAGTTTATCCAAATAATACAAATGATTAAAAATGATTTCCTTTTTCTGTGTAATAATAAAACAGTCACTTGTACTTAATCCCAACTAAGATATAATTAATCCTTATTGGAGGCAAAACCAGCCTATTGGGTATTTCATGTTTACATGATTTTCTAATAGACTTAAGGAATGCAGATCCAAATGAGAAAAAGATCCAGTATCCAGAAAACCCCAGGTCCCAAGCATTCTGGATAACAGGTCCCATATCTGTATTTCGTACTAAATAAATGGT
This sequence comes from Xenopus petersii, assembly GCA_038501925.1. Classification (NCBI taxonomy): domain Eukaryota; kingdom Metazoa; phylum Chordata; class Amphibia; order Anura; family Pipidae; genus Xenopus; species Xenopus petersii. The sequence continues at coordinate 5,226,829 of CM076680.1, forward strand.
TTTAAGCTGCAGAGGCAACTGAGCACCAGGAGTTCATAAAAAACCAACAGGGTTTTATTTGGTTACTACAATAGACACTTTAGAATTACTGATGTCATTATTTAGATTTCGCATATAAAGGTTTATAACACACAAAAGCCATGAATATCTTGTAAATTATATTCTTATAAACGGTGAGTTCTGATGTTATTTCTGTCACATGACTCACCAAAACTTGTGTATTATAATAAATAAAGTCCCCCAATTGCAAAATATAAGGATATTAGAAGTTACCTCGGAGTTCCGTGACCTATATAAAATAAATAAATAAATGGTCATGAAACTCCGAGTAGTGATGGGCGAATTTGCGCCGTTTCGCTTTGCCGAAAATTTTTTGACGCTGGCGAATTTTTGCAGCGAATTTTCGCAGGTATATCGCGAATTTATTTGCTGGCGGCGAATCACGCGAATTCGCGCCTGGCGAATAAATTCGCCCATCACTAACTCCGAGGTAACTTATAATATCCTTATATTTTACAAGAGGGGGTACTTTATTCACTATATATTATCCAGGAAACTCCTCTCATTCTCATAGAATACCACATCAGACATTATATGGTCCCACTCAGCCTGATTGTTTTCATATTCTAACTATATGGGGTAGATTTATCAAAGGGTCGAATTTTGAATCAACTCGATATTTAAATAAAAAAAGACCAAACAAAAGTTATTAAAAATATCGACGTTTTAGGGCATTCGATCGAATTCGAATCAAAGGGTTTGCCCACCTAACGACTCCAAATAGGTTCTAGGAGGCCCCCCAGAGGCAATTCAGCAGGTTTTAGATGGCGAATGGTCGAATTGAATTTTGGACTATTCGACTATTCGATAGTACACTAAAAATAGCTCGAAAATCGAATTTTTAAATTCGAATTTTCACTTCAACCCTTGATAAATCTGCCCCTATGTGTAATAATACTGGTGATGAGAGTTGTACTTAATCTGTGTCCTTTAGGATCCATTGTTGTCTACAGCTCTTACACAGAAACTTTGCAAAATAATCCATAGCCAATACATGGGGACCCCTAAATTTAGGTATTGAGAGACCGCTCCTAATTTAATTGCAACTGAGAGAGCAAGAGATCAATTTAAGCATGTCGGTGTTCTTTTATGTGAACGGGAGAGGAAGAGAAAGAGCAATAGTGTTCAATCTGCAAAATATATCACATCTATTCAGCCTGAGCATTTGTACATTAATAAATCCAATATATCAATCCCATGAGCAGCATTAAGTCTTCCAGAACATGACATTCTAATGGGTTCCCTGCAGCCCTAACGGCCACAGCATTAACTTTAAAGAGCTTTACGTCAATTAAACCCTCCCCAAAATGTGCGTGTGCTACACTTGCATCCGAGTTATAAATCCAAAAACCAATATGTACCTTGTTAAGCATTGCCCACATTGTCGGAGCCAGAGTAATAGCCAATCAATGCTTCACCCCAGGGCTTTTCCTTGGCAAATAATTGTAACGTCCTATTGATCCGCGGTGACTCTTTAATAAAGTTCACAAAATGTATTTACAATATCCCGTCAGATTTGCGTGTAGTAATTCATCTGCAAAAGATAAAGAGCAACGGGGCAGGTGCCTGGGTTACATGGTCAGACCTGGTATTTTCTCTAAAAGAGAGAACCACTGGTTCACATCAAATCAATTGTTTTTATTATAAAGCCAGACAAGGAAGAAAACAAGAAGTAAAATTGAATTTGCTGAGAACCCAATTTGTTTTCTTTCTGTTACATCATTAACAAGAACTGATGCCTTGTACGAATATTGAGGATTGAAATGTTTGCATCGTTCATAGTTTATAGAATCAGGTCTGGCTGGGGAAGACTTTTTCATATACACCTGCCCACTTTTGTATCACCCAGCAGAATATTGCATTTCAAACTAAAAATGAAGTCTCAAGGTGCATCGGTGTACCCCAATGTGCTGATGGAAAGCCCTACTTAACGGTCACATTTTTGTATATCCCCCTCTTTAATTCCATCTTTGCTGTTTTCATACGTATTAGACCAATGATCTCCATCTAGTCGCTCATGAGAAGCAGTGTCGGACTGGGACACCAGGGGCCCACCTAAAAACCTTAGACCAAGGGCCCACAATAAAACCTTAGACCAGGAGCCACTCTCAGTATATTATTCTTCATCTCCTCAATCAACCTCTATTCTCCTAGTCTGTTTTCTTGACATACTATAATCAATTATTCCATCTATTTAACCTCTTTGTTCTCATAGAAATAGGGAATGGCCATGAAATAGGCCAAAAGTTTAGCAGCATGAGGGGCCACTGACACCTGGACCCCCGGGAGTTTTCCTGGTATCCCTGTGGGCCAGTCCGACACTGATGAGAAGCAAGTTGCTCTCCAACACCCTGGAGAGCAACTTGGTTGCATAAAACCAGGTTTTACTGCCAAACAGTCTCCTGTAGGCTGCCAGTCCACATAGAGGCCACCAGAAAGCCAACCATAGCCTTTATTTTGCATCCCCTGGAATGTTTTCATGCTTGTGTTGCTCCCCAATTCTTTTAACAGTTGATCGTGGCTCATGGGTAAAACAACGGTTGGATACCCCTGTATTGGACTGTAGACATGTGTAGGATTGACCATGTTGTTTGCATTGTCTAAGGACATCAAAGCCAAAATGTCCACTTAATGCTCCTGTGATGTGAGGATGAGATGGAAAGTTTTTTGGACATATGTTTTTTTGCACATTTCACAAGTTAGAAGATAGATCACATTTTTAGTATTGCAATTAATATAATGTTCAATACCGTAGTTTCTTGTAGTAGTGGTGCAGGTAAAAGTCTTTGTTGCAGAAATGTAAGAACATGTGATGCACTTTGTTGAGCCACATTTGTAGCTCCCCTTTGCATGTAACCAGGTGTTTCTAGGAGTGTCAGTTCTTATTAGGCTAGGAGATCGTATGTTGCCAAGAGTTTGTGTTTTTCTTGAAACAAAGTAGTGTCCTATATTTAGAACTGCTTTGAGAAATGGGTCATTTTCCAGAATAGCCAACTTTCTATTCACCGGGCAAATTTTCTAAACGGCGAATCGACTAACGCTGGCGAAAATTCGCCAACGTGAAGTCATTTCGCAACTTCACAAATTTACTATCAGTCACCCTGGCGAAAATTCGCCAGTGATGATGATAGCCTAGCGCAACTTCGCACCCTAACGCTGGCGAAGTTGCACTCTGGCGAAGGGGGCGAAAATGCTTAAATTTACTAAGATTGGTCTTTTTCTGAACTTGACTTTGTTCGCCAGAGTTTACCAGGTTAGAGCAGGCGAAGTGCAATAGAGTAGATAGAAGTTTTAAAAAAAAAAAAGTTGAAAAGTTTTCCAAGTCCCAAAAAACACTGGCGTGACAGGCTGAAAAAGATTGAAGATTTTTGTTTTAGGGTGCCCACCTTCCCCCCTACATTTGTGACAACTATACTGTGGGCACATGTGTAGGGCATTAGAACACCTAAATAAACTTTTATTAAGTTTCCCTGCGCTCGTGTAGTGTTCTGTATGCGCTGCTGGATACACGTCCATTGAAATTCTAATTTGGCGCTGTATGCAAATTAGCCTTCGCTATCGCAACTTTGGACCGCTCATCGCAACTTCGGAAACCATCGGTAACTTGTGTGGAACTTAGGATCTTCGTGAATTTGCAATGTCCTGACGAATCTACGCCTGGCGAGGTGCGGCGAAGACAGCGCTGGCGGATCTACGGAGGTAAGTAAATTTGCCCCACAATATATTTAACAAATGTGGCTGAACAATATTTGGGCCAAACAAGCAGACACTTAAAAGACAGAATTAGAGAAAAAATTCTTCATATTAACAACAAGGAATCAAGAACACCAGTGGCCAGACATTTTGATGAATGTAATAATAGGACATCCTCCTTCTTGAGAGTTACTGGTATAGACAGAGTAGTTCCAAATATAAGGGGTGGGAATATTTATTCCGAGTTATTAAAAATTGAGACCAAATGGATTTTTCACTTAGGTACAAGGCAGCCCCTTGGTTGAAATTTTGATGTTTCCTGTTATGTATTATAGTCATTTCTCTTTTCCCTTTTTTCTTTTTCCCTACTATTAGTATACTTACTTTGTACTTTACATATTATAGTTTGTACTCTGTATTCGGTAATTTAGATAATCCATGTATTGCTCTGGCCTGGGAGGTGTGTCCATTGAATCCTAGGATTTGTATGTTTTCTTTGAGTGACACATTGGGTAGCACCGCCTACTCGTTTCCCATAGGCCATTTTTCTTGTATGTATTGTTTAATGTTCAGCCTATGAGTAAGTGTCCTTGGTAGACACAAAACGCGCCAGGCCTTGGTTCTTAATTATGGAAAATAAAATGTAAGCCTTTTTAATCCTTTTACAATCTGACCCCCTCTTTACTACTATGTGGGTTCAGGCTTGTGCCAGCCTCTTTTTAAGTTTCCTGGTGTTTGGCTCCCCTTGCTGAAGGTCTGGGTCGTGTGCAACCGGACCCATCGTACACAGCGGTAAGCTCAAATAAACTCTTCTAAACTCAGCACATACTGGTTAAACAATTGTATGGCTTCTGGACCAGCCCAAGGCAACCACAGCCCTTTAGCAGTAAAGATCTGTGTCTCCAAAGATGCCCCAGTAGCTCCCCATCTTCTTTTCTGCTGATTCACTGCACATGCTCTGTGCTGCTGTCACTTACTGAGCTTAGGGAGCCACTCACAATATACAGTACACATAGAATAGAAATGTCACAATATAAGGCTGATTAGTAATTAATACACATAATTACTACATGGCAGCACAGAAACCAGTGCAATTAGCATCAGAATTGAATAATCAGCAAACCTGTAGCATCAGCTTATATTACAGCCAGGGAAGCTCATTTTCTGCTGGATAATTAGTGACGAACCCTAAGCTTAGCTTCTCAACAGCCAATCAGAGCCCACTGAGCATGTGAGTGTCACAGACACTTTCCAAGATGGTGACCCCCTGTGACAAGTTTGAAGTCCTGGATCATTGCTGCTATTGACAAGCTCAAACTTTAGCCTCGTGCAATAAGTTCACTATATAAAATATGGCATTTTTAGCCACATTCATTTTTAGGGTTTAGTTCTCCTTTAAACTAGACAGCAGCTTGAGATGCCTTTTAGCTGTTTGTAAGATCCGGACTTTGTAGTATCAGTTGCAGCCTAGAGTCTTCTTTGTCAAACAGCAAATGATAATGACCCTGGAGGGTCACAGTGATGCCGTTATAATGGAAGATGAACAGGTCAACTGAAAAATCAGGGTCACTGAGAAATAGTAAATCAATGAGTAAGTTGTACCTGCCTACAGTTGAATTAAATGCAATCAGTGTGCGTATCATTCCAAGGTTGTCATTTGTCTGTGCATCAATAGCCATGACTTGTGGCACCGCTTGATCCACAGCACCCACTACCCATTCCTAACCAGAGATGTTGGATTTATTAACAGGTCTAGAAGTCCATTGTTCATAGCTTAATATGGGTTACTATCACTTAGCTGCTGTTTATATACCCCCCCTATTTACAAACAAACAGCACCAGCCTGGGCTGATAATCACAGTTCTTCAGACTAAACTTGCGTATTTGTGGACAAGCATTTAATTCTTAAAACCCTCTTTAACTGACTTTATAATTAAACCATATGAATACTATCATGTGCTGCATTAGATTATAGGAGGAAAAGTGAAAATGAAAGCAATGAACAGTGTTTAATTAGAGTTCTGGTGGTTTACCCAGGTTTCCTTTGATTCCTTCATTCTTAATTTGATATGTGAGACAATTAGGCTCCTGAAATATCAATTAGCTTGTGGCAAGAAATAACATTTCCCAGGCTTCCCCTAGAAAATGCACATCTATAGAGGAAAAGCGACGTTACGTTGCGATATAAATAAACTGCGCCGAGGGACTTTTTTAGGCAGGAACGCAGTCAGGCTGCAGATGGAGAAGGTTACAGGGTGCAATAAGATGTTTTCCTGGGGAAGTCTGCTCGGTGTCTCATCTCCAGATGCCGGAAATTTTCATTAATAAGATCGGTGATACTAACACAAATATACTAGCCGTTCCTAGCAGCTGAAACCTTTCCCTTGCTGGGTGGTCTTGAGGGGTCGGTCATACCTACAGCAGTACTCTATTGCTTCTTACCAATACCAGGGATCCATTATCTGAATATTTTTATTGCTCAGATTGCTCCAAAACCTGTTAGTGGGACACGAGAAAATGCCTGTTTTTGGATTCACACGAATACAGAAGATTAGACTCTAAGCCCTAATTTACATATTGAAAATTATGAGAGTCTCGATAAATAAGGAGAATCTCGAAATGATGGGCCTCTTTAGGATTGACTGTTTCCATAAAGATAAATTTGTTTCTAGCAAAATTGAATTCAAGAGAAGCAAGTGACTGAGGAGCCCCTACAGCCCCTGTGCATGCTTCTCTCTGCTTCCTCCCAACATAGCAGATGACCCGTAGGCCTTTGCCTTCATTTATGATGCACACTCGGTAACTCTCCTAATAATTTAACATGATTAATGAGATCAGAAGGTCTGGCTGAAATTCAGGGTGGGACGTTTGCTGTTTCAGTTCAAGATGTCTCATTAGGTGGGAGCATTGAATCTGTTCTCCTTCTATACCGTGCCAATCAGATACACAGCTCAGAAGGCCTTGCACAATAGGCTCTGTACTGTACGTTAGCTTTGATCCTGTGCAGAGCTGTTAGCAGAAGCGCATATGTGCACACATCTGTTAATGCGAGTGTGTGTGTAGCTGGGGGGCCTTATGGGGGACATAGAGGCTGCTATTTCCTTTCCACTACTAAGTTCGTTCCACAGGGCTGCAGCGCAAACTTACGATTATATTCGCTGTGTTCCTAGGTCTGTCTGCCATTCATTATCCTTCCCTTGCTCTACCTCTTAGGATTTATTTTAGTCCCCTGGTTCTACTGTATAAAGCCTATAAAGCAGAGTTGCTGTTCCTGCCTGTAGGAGTGAGCGTTCTTTGGCATACAAGGCTATTGAGCTCTGTACATGTAGCCAGGGTCAGACTTAAGCATCAATGACTGCAAGTTCAAGGGCCCTTCATGCTGACTGAAGGGCCCTCCTCCTGGCATCTGATATCCAACCTTGCACTGCTAGACTCACACCGGTTGCACGTGCTATGTACTTCCCTGCTTTGTGTAACACGTGTAACGAACGCAGAACTAACTCCAAGGACCCGGTCACAGCTCACTCTTCTGCCTATAGCAGCCATCTTTGGCTTTGGGAAGAGCCCTTTGCTACTCAGATGCCACCAGGTCTTAATGTGAGAGGACCAAGGCGAGAGTTCTGGGCAGACTAGGGAACCGATCGTGTAGTAGTAGAACGGGAAGTAGAGTCAAAGGCCAAGCAGAGTGGATACCAAAGGGGCAGCACAGTACACAATCAGGAGACAAAGTCCCAGGTCGGGTCAACAAATCAATAGCAAAGTACAGGAGCAAGATACAAGAGATGTGGTCAGAAACAGTCCAAGTTCAGGACAGGCAGCTTAACTGGACAGAGTCAGGGACAGGCAGGGTCAAGAACAGATAAATCAAGCTTGAATTCACACCCAGGAACTATTAAAAATAGACCTACATTGGGCAGGGAATGTTTGGACAAGGCCCCTTTAAAGGACATGTCGGGCATCCACACCGGCCCCCAAGACCACCAGGTATTCTTAAATTTTGCTTCTGTAAACAGGGTCAGGGCCCATCAGGCTTTTTCCTGGTGTCCCACTGGTCCAGTCTTGCACTGAATGTAGCTCTTACCAGGCCAGACTGTCATACCAGTCCTCTTGGTCATCAGCAGCCAACTATATAGTCTAAAATAAACGGGGTCCAGGTGAGATATGGCTGATCAGAATAGTCTAACTAGAGTGTGCTGGGCCACCCATAAAAAAATCTTCAGAGGGGTCCAGCACATGACAACCCCTAACCACCCCCCCTTCCAATGTCCACTTAATCCCCCCCCCCAACACTGGAGTCTCCAGCCCACCTGCAGGGTCTGCTTCCTCTATAATTCCGCCACTGCTAATGGGGGATAGTGAGATATTGGGGGCTCCCTCTGGTACTGTAAAGGCTGCAGTCAGGTGTATAAGGACAATATCATATAAAATGTAGGTGATTAAATAATAGTATAAATCTTGATATTGTCATTCTGAATTCTTCTTTCCTAGCGCAGATCATTCTGATATGTCCATGGCTTGGCTGTGCAAAGGCGAGACCTCAGGGGATGCTCCACAATATGATCCCCGTCACTTGAGGCATATGGGGAAAGGTACTGAGGCATTTCATATATACAGCATTGATATCGAAAAAGAAAGCTGTAATGGGCAGAATGGAAGAGAGAGAATTCAGTGCTCTACTTAATGAGATTTACAGTGAATTGAACCCTGCAATGTGTTATTTTGTCTTAGGACAAACAAATGAAGAATATCCCCAAAGGGACAGAGGCAGAGTAAAACTATAGATGCAGCAATTGTTCTAAATGATAGTGGTGGGGAAGTTAATGGAAAAGATAACACATCTGGATGTGAAATTCTTGTGTTGGTATCATCAAACACTTTGTGGAAACTCATCAAACAAGCATATCCTTTACTTTGTTGGGTACTGAATTTGGCTCATCTCATTGATTAACCATCAACCGGGCAACTCTAAGATAACATGGAGGCCTGTGCAAACCTGATGGAGTCTTTCCCATCATATATGAATCTGAAAGGGCATGCTTTTTGCCCAACAGTTTTCTTCGTCAGGGATGACTTTGGCTTGGGCACTCCTGAGTGAAGTCATTGTGTCGTGACGTCATCACCCAAGGTCCAGACGGTCGGTGAACTGCACTAGGGCCATGGCTTCTGAGGACATTGTGCTTTGGAGCGATATTCAAATATTAAAGGACCACTAACTCCAATCACTATTCTTCTCGTAGGTCATTCTCCTAGTAGGTCACCTAACCTGTGAAGGTCCTCCTGCTACCCCAATATTTTGTTGCTGACCCTTGCCTGTCTGTCCAGCCTGTATGTTCCCTGTCCATGTTTGCACCTGTCTCTGTTCTGCTGAATAAAAACTATTTTCTTTTTTCAAAACTCCTACCTGTATTCCCAGTCAGATTACTCCTTGAGCCTCACTAGACCTCTAATGGGAAACTGGGACCCCTGAAACTCCACTTGGGTTTTCAAATCTATTGGTCTGTGTATACTTGCCAGATGGGGTACACCCCTCGAGATAACCTGAACTTAAAGATTCAGAGGAGCCAGAGCTGGTGATTGGTTAATTTATCCATCTGTCCATTTACATATATCTGTTTGTATCTGTTTATACATAAAATGCACGTTACACAGAACACTTTCCTAGACCCGGCATATGGAATACTCTTCCCTGCTCCAAAGTTTATTCCCTAAACAATGACTGGCAATAGAGTTATCTTGCGTTCTCTCCAACCCCTGGCGCCTGCGAGTGTCTTACCATGATGGATGGCTGGAGAGAATTTCATGACAGGGCTTGGCGCCTCCTGGACACATCTGTCTAAACCCCATTCTGAACTCCTGACACTTTCACGCTTACACCAGCCGTAATATCAATTCTGCATTAATCCGCCGCTTCCGCAGGGCACACGGAGCATTCATCTATCCATTCCATAAGCGTTTGCAAATGAGAAGCGATATAGTCTTGAGTCATGGAAATAGGGAGAAAACTTTAAGATGAAGCTTTAATGTAATATATTCTGGCATCTTCGTGAAAGGGATACAATAAACAGGGTTAAAGATCAAACCTGGCAGCAATTGGCTGAGCAAAGAACATGCAACATTAGGGAAATGTATTCACCTGGTTGAACTGTATTTATTCAATTTATTTTACAGTTTACCAGTAGGACGGCCACTTACTGCTTTGCCAAGAGCCTACTATAAATATTTTAGTTTTTGACTTTGCATGACAAGGAACAAGCTGTGCAATGTGGGTTGGGGGCTAAGTATTTGCCTCCTCTTCCACCAGGTAGAAACAAATATTTTGTGAAACAAACTGGACTGTATGACAATACATTTGCACATCTATTTGTGCCATCCGCAAACATGTGATGGACAATATTTTGTGAATTAGGCTACAAAGTGTGTTTCCTTGTGTTCCATTTCTGTTTTCTCACACCAATCAGATGTTGTACCCCTGGCTCTAGCCATTCCCAACTGCCTGAAAGTGCTTCATATCCTTGATTGTTTCTATCATATCCCCTCTCTCTTCAAAGCTGTATATATACAGTAAATGGCTTGAAGCTTGATGTTCTTTATTTAGAATAGCAATTTGAAGGCAATATGCAAAGTGAGGTCTCCCCTTGTGAATTGTTTTGGCAATTCAGCAGTATCATGACACTAGATTTGCTCCCACCTTTATCCAGTATGAATTTTCCAATATGTAAGTACCAAAATTGTTCTGTACCAGGAACCTAGTTGGATTTAGGGATTAGCAAAACAAATCTCTTAGTTGTTTTATCCCAAGGTAACAGTTTGATCTCCAGCTGGTCGTTTCCCAAATATATGTGCTTATCAGGATACAGCCTCTGAGCGTAGATACATTGTTTCCATGTAAGGCTGGTAATGTATAATTTGGTTTTTAATCAGAATTAATAATATTTATTCAATTATATTCTGTGTTAGGCAAGGAACATACTTCACAGTGACATGTTATCAATTCCCTAGTGCAATGGTTCCCAAATTGGGGCTGCCCTATTCTAGGGAGGGTTTAAATCTGGAGGCCAGTTAGGGACTTTAAGTTTAAAGATAGTCTTGGAAACCAATCATTGAAGAGTTTGACTGAACTCCTATTTGGGTCAAAGGACTGAAAAAGGAATGTTTTAATATGTTGTAACCTTGTTGTGAGCTAGAGGCATGCCCTGGTCAAATGTTGGCCACAAACTGGGCCTTTAATGAGTCTGAAACCATTATGTGCACTGAATGGCAAAGCATTTTTATATCACGTGAATGGCAATCAGCCTTTTGCCATATAGGGCTTTTTGATTGGCAGATATATACCAATTGTACTTTAGATATGAACAGTCTCCACCAAGGGCAGAGGAGACAAGCCCTCTGAACCAAATCTGTCCATTGATGGTTTTCAGTCTTTACGATTGAGTGGACACGAGTGTCCATCTTTGGTTGGATGCTTTTATCATTGGCCTCAAATGTCATGGTATTGCTTGTCATGGACACTTTAGTCTTCTAAATTTGCTATGCAGGTTTTGAAACTCTTTCATCTGTAAATGGGATTTGCTGCCATGTCAAGACATCAATCCAGGAGCCAATGTGCCAATGAGCTTTTAGCTTTAATAAGGAAAAACTGTGCACAAACCGCTGCAGAGTTATATAACAATGCAGCAAAAACAAGTCCAGGTTCAGGTCAAGGGTCTAGGACAATAAGCAGACAAACATATCAGGGACAAGCCAAAGGTCGGGCAGACAGAGTACATTCAAGTAAAACAAGCCAAGGTCAATACTGGGAGATAAAATATCAGAGGGAACAGGGACTGGACAGAAACAGGACAAGATTACCGAAACAGGTTTAGGAACAGGTTCAGGAACAGGATCAAGATGAAGTTTGTCACAAGGCTTGGAGTTAGCAGGAAGGCCAATAATTCAGCAATGAGGTGACTGGGAATCGGGATTAAATAATCCTCAAAAGAGCAATTTCCCTCAGCTGGATAGATGTCGTGTACTAGTGAAGACTGTCATGGAGGCAGCGAAACGCAAGGCATCCCATCAGAGCCAGGCTGCCGCCATGCTGCCTCTTGTGGCTCAATCAGGAGGAGCAGTGCCTGAAATGTAACAGGTCCCTGGTTCAAACCAAGGAGTTCCTGACAGATATTCAGTAACGTTCCTATTTATGTTTAAGAACCACAGGTGCCCTGGTGAGTTTATTAACCTAAGAGTTATATGTTCAACTGCAACACCCTTCCTCCACCAGTACCACCAGTGTAAGAGTTGCTGAGAGTTGGCCCTATGTAAACACTATAACATGATTTGTAGACCTCAGAAGAGACTTTACAAACATTTTTCCATTTACCAAGGGAGGATATATTGAACTTTCTTTTCATGCTGCAAAAATAAAGGCTTAGATACTCCATTGGGAGAACACAATAAACCAAATCTAAAAGCTGCTGCCTCTGCTCGGTGCTCAACACCCACATAGAAACCCCTTGACTCCTTAAAGCAGATGCAGATTGGAACATAGAAATGCACGAAATCTAATCAGTGGCAAGTGTTATCCTACATCAGCCACAAGTTGTAATCATCTCAAGTGTGGCTCAAATTGTTTGTTGTACTGAAAATCTGCTAAGCACATCAGAAATAATACAGCTGGTTATAAATAATCTTCTGTAGAGCCAGTCACTTCAGGGCAATGGCCAAATAAGATTGAATTTTATTTGATTAGAAAATTACAGATTCTCTCTCTCTCGCTCCTGCTCCTTTCCCTTACGTTCTAGTATGTCTGTGCCTCTTGACTCATCTTCTACGCCAGTGATCCCCAACCAGTAGCTTGTGAGTAACAAGTTGCTCTCCAACCCCTTGGATGTTGCTCCCAGTGGCCTCAAAGCAGATGCGTATTTTTGAATTCCAGGCTTGAAGGCAAGTTTTAGTTGCATAAAAAACAGGTGCACTGCCAGAGTCTCAATGTAGGTTGACAATCCACATAGGGGCTACTAAATGGCCAATCACAGCACTTATTTGGCACCCCAAGAACAATTTTCATGCTAGTGTTGCTCCCCAACTCCGTTTACTTCTGAATGTTGCTCATGGATTCAAAAGGTTGGGGATCCCTGTTCTAAGGGATACATTCACCCCTGTTGGTAATGCTATATTGTGAGCTCCAGGGTTCCCACCATGGCCTGAGTCAAACAAAGTTTAAGGTTCACACAACACCCTAGTGGTCCTAACTCATAAATGAAGTATGTGGAGTCTGTACATCATTTTATATTTTTATAGCAGCAGCAGGAGAGTCCTGTTTTTTTAGAGCTGTTTGTACAAAATTTATGTTGATTAAAGGTAACAGTGGAATTTTTTTAGTAAATTGCTAACATATTTATCAGCCTTCACATGCTACTGTATAAGAGAGAGACCCTATGTATTAAAGCCAGAACAAGTGTTGCAAGAGCGGATACAGATGCAGCACAGACTATGGATTTCTAAGGATATCCCAGATAATGAGATTTTACTAGATGGATTATCAGGACATGATTTGATTACAGAGCTCAACATATGTTGCACTGGAATCTCTATCCCAACTGAGTTCATTTGATCTATAGGCACCTGAATCCCATTAATTTCAAGCTGGCTTGTCAGGACAAGTACTAGTGGGGCTGTTGGTGCCACTGGGATTTTTGTGGGTGATCCTACAGGGAAGGTTCTCTTCGGTAAGACCGAGGTGATTTTTCTTTTGGAGTTTTGGAATCTGCTGGCAACATAAGGGGCAGTGCAAACTGGGAGTGAACAGTCTGCTCACTGAGTAGGTATTGCCAAGGGTTCAGTGATGGAATGGTAGAGATATTAAAGTAAGACGGAAATGGGTAATCGTTGTATAGGGGACAGAAGGGTAGGATGGACAATTCACTGCTTCTCCAACGCCCCAATGAATGAACATGCAATAAAGCCATGAGACGAGATGTTCTAATTCACTTCATTAGACCAGTGGATACATTCCTGTCTATGTATTCAATCAGAGTGAGGTTCCTGAATGTAGGATACCCTCCCAGCCAGGGCCGCCATCAGGGGGGCACAGAGGGTACAAGTCTGAAGGGGGGGCCGGCAGTGCTGAACTTTTTGAAATAGTCGGACCCCCCTTGACAGCGCCAAAGCCGTGCCTCCTCCTTCCGAAGTCCCGAACAGCCGAAATGTGGAAGTGCTGAAAAAGCCGAACAGCCGGAGTCCCGCAGCGGGGAAAAGACCCGAAGCCACGAAAATAGCCGAAGTCCCGAAACGCCGTAAAGACCTGAAGTCATGAAACCAGCCCGAAATTGAAGTCCTGAATCGGCGAAAAGACCCGAAGTCACGAAAACAGCTGAAATTGAAATCCTGAAGCAGTGAAAAGACCCAAAATCACGAAAGGAGGCAAAGTCAATTCCTTTGAACACCAATGTGTGTTTTTTATTTTTTTTAATCCCCGGCCACCAATGTATTATTTTATTACTCTATAGACCCGTGCCACCAATGTTTTTTTTAAAAAAATATTCTTTGGGGCCCCAATTGTTTTTTTAACTTGTAAGGGGGGCCCTGGCGCTAATGTTTTTTTTTTTTTTTTTTTTTTTAAATATTCTTTGGGGCCCCAATTTTTTTTAATTTGTAAGGGGGGCCCCTGGCACCAATATTTTTTTTTAACTTATAGGGGGGCCCTGGTCCCCAATAGCTTTTTATAACTTGTGTGTGTGGGAGCGTTATCTTTTTAAGTGCTGATGTCTGTGTGGTCTTTTAACTGTAATGTGAAGTGGGTGGGATCTGGGGCAGGGCCCCAAAATTTTTGTTGTACGGGCCCCGTGATTTCTAACGGCGGCCCTGCTCCCAGCACAACTGTATTTATATATAAGCACCTGAGGACTTGTGGTAACTTTAAAAGGGTGGCCCTCGGGTGTCTATATAGCAAAAAAACTTTTTTTAATATAAATATAAAAACTCCCCAGCCACCACAGGAGACTTGCAGGCAAATCAGGGGGCTAAGCTGGGGGAGGTGAGGGGGTAGGAGAGCACTTCCTACGCTCATCAGCGGAAGTGACATCAGATGTTGAGTGAGTGATATCACGTGCATGACATCACTTCTGCAACAAGGGGTGCGCTGAGGGCTGGCGCCTAAGGCTGCAATGGCCCTAAATACAGAGCTGTCTCCCAGCATAGAGACCTAACAAAAGAGCATTAGTACCTCTCCTATATCTGCCTTTATATTCCACCTATAGAGGGTCAGAGCCACAATACATTCCATTCTTATGTATCAGCCCATTGTACAGGTATGGGACCTGTTATCCAGAATGCTTGGGACGTGGGGTTTTCCGTATAACAGATCTTTCTATAATTTGGACCTCCATTCCTTAAGTCTACAAAAAACCATGTAAACATTAAATAAACCCAATAAGCTGGTTTTGCTTCCAATAAGGATTAATTATATCTTAGTTGGGATCAAGTACAAGCGACTGTTTTATTATTACACAGAAAAGGAAAACTTTTTTAAAGAATTGTGATTATTTGGATTAAATTCAGTCAGAGAGACGGACTTTCTGTAATTCAGAGCTTTCTGGATAACGGGTTTCTGGAGAATTGATCCCATACCTGTATAATCCATTCTACCAAGTAAAACAGTGGTGCCCAGCTGCACTGCCCATTCCAATGTGCCAAGTAAAGCAGTTGTAGGGGCAGAAAGCTGCAGCCGCATAAACTCCGTGACGCTGCTGCACACACTTTAAGGGAGATAATGCCCTGGTGCTAACAGTGGTATTATGTAGAATTTGTGAAAAATGCTGTTGCACTCTAGGGACTTTTGGACTTTTGCAATAAAAAACGTTATTAGAATCGACGTTTCAACCCTCCATGGAGTCTTTATCAAGATGTATATACCGTAGGAAGATGTGCTAGCGATTGTCCTCGCATCCAGCAATTGTGAGGCTGATTCAGATAAAACATTTAAATTAACAGTTTTATTATGAAGTATAAAGCTCTGCACATGTAGTTTTTTTTATACTCCTCTCAGCCCCACAATTTATCTTCGTACCTACTGCAGTTCATCTAAGGAAATCTGGAACTGGAGAGTTTGTCCTTTTAATGGATATGAACGATGCGCAGTCGTGAAAATGAGGGAATAATTGTACATCTGTTTGTTCGATGCCTATTGAAGTATACCATTTTATTTCCTCGTATTTATAAAGTGCTGACACTGTTCCACCATGTTCTTACAGAGATTATACATCTTTCCCATCAGTCCCTGCTCCAGTGAAGCTTATAATCGAAGACCCCTATCACATTCCAATCAGTCTCTACTCCAGTGGAGCTTACAATCTAAGGCCCCTATCACATTCCCATCAGTCTCTACTCCAGTGGAGCTTACAATCTAAGGCCCCTATCACATTCCCATCAATCTCTACTCCAGTGGAGCTTACAATCTAAGGTCCCTATCATAATATTCCCATCAGTCCCTGCTCCAGTGGAGCTTACAATCTAAAGCCCCTATCACATTCCCATCAGTCTCTCCTCCAGTGGAGCTTACAATCTAAGGTCCTTTTCACATTCCCATCAGTCCCTGCTCCAGTGGAGCTTACACTCTAAGGTCCCTATCATATTCCCATCAGTCCCTGCTCCAGTGGAGCTTACAATCTAAAGCCCCTATCACATTCCCATCAGTCTCTACTCCAGTGGAGCTTCCAATCTAAGGTCCCTATCATAATATTCCCATCAGGCCCTGCTCCAGTGGAGTTTACAATCTAAGGCCCCTATCACAGTCACACACACTAGGGACAGTTTTATCAGGAGCCAGTTAACCTGCCTCTAAACAGTATCTTGTAGAATGAGGTAAAAGGCAACTGGACATTTAGAGATTTTCTTCAGTTCAACTAAGGCAGGTGTTAATCTTTCAATGTTCATGGATGTGTGAATTGTGAAACAGCCAGGGTAAGGGTGTCAAAGTGACATTATATGTTTCACAGGCCCCTCCTCTGTTCAGGGATGGTTTCTCCACGTTGGCATAAATGCCCTGTTTAACACCTCTCCCTTCTCGACCTTCGCGACCTGACCTCTAGGGAGTCAAATCTCAATTGTTAAGCCATCAGGGAAAGTCTATCAGCAACTTTGAAGAATCACTTCTGCCCACCGAACTTCACCAGCGTATTATAGAGCCAGTAGTTGGGGTGCAGTTTGTCAATTGTTCAATTTCTTCATTTGGTAACTGAACACTGAGGCTCAAGTTTCTCTTGAAAGTTTCTACAGCCTTTGACAAAGCGCCTTAAAGACAGTTCGGCCAAACCCCCATTCCCCTGGTTGGGTCAGCCCAACCAGGGGAAACTCCAAAATGAGTTGTCATCTACCATGATGTTTTTGGGGTGTTACAGTGAAGTTGTTGGCTCAATAGTTATCAGGTCACTGTTTAGTAACCCTTCCCTGTGTAGAGGCAAGTATAGTTGAATGTGACGGTTTGGAAAGGGTGTGGCCATGACCTCTTCCACAGGCCATAGATTTCTTCTCTGCAAGGCTAAGGGCATGTTTTTCCCCTCCTGGGGTGATGCAATGGGGATGTCATTTTTCCCTGAAGCCGAAGAGGTTAGGCAGAATAGGACCTCCGCATGGGGATCACTACAGGGTAAGGCTTCTCACAGGAATCTGCAGCTGTGGTTGTCCCTGGCTCTAATGATATCCTGTAGATATTGGTGGCTCTGGCTCTTAATATTTTATTTATAGGGACCAGCCCAACAATCCCACTGACGATGTGGGTAACTTGCTGTGAAGTCACTAAGACTAACCAAATAGTCACAATATTTTATGTTCCTAGAACGTACCATGACAAAAATGATCCTATATCTGTCTAACCCTACTTCATGGGTTGATGATCTTCTTATTGCATATTCTCGGCAAACTTGGTGCCTTTTATTACATATGGGGTTTTGTTTCTGATGTCAGAGTTGTTGAGGGATTTGAGTCCCTTAAATAGCATAGGTTTAACAGACCAGTCTTGTAGTGAGTTAGAAAGTAGGTGTGATATTGCATGTAATTGGCAGATTAGTTAACAACTTGGTGGCATTTTTGTATCAACTGTAAGTGATGGAACTCTTTCTTAGACAGACCCATAAAGGAAGCTTTGTGAATCTATCGGGGATCCCTCTTGTGAAAACAGATTTAAGGAAAGTGGTTTCTTGAGGATCAGGTTGTCAGAAGAATGAGATAGACACAGTTATGGGGGTACGTAAAGTGTGTATATCTGGATACACAAGGCTAACAAACTGTCTTAGATGGTACAAACATACTCTAATAATTTAGTCTTGAGACACCTCTGAAATGGGTAGAATGGTTTGATTGCTTTAAAGGAGAAGGAAAGCTACCAAGGTAGTTTATTGCCAATAATTAGCCACAATAGTGCAAGCTAGAATGCTATATTTATTCTGTAGAATGCTTTACCATACCTGAGTAAGCAGCTCTAGAAGCTCTCTCTGTTTAGGATAGCAGCTGCAGTATTAGATTGGTGTGACATCACTTCCTGCCTGAGTCTCTCCCTGCTCACTCATAGCTCTGGGCTCAAATAACAGGGAGAGGAGCAAACTGAGCATGCTCAAGCCTGTGCCCAAGAAGTTTAAGCTGAAAACAGTTAGTCTGATACAGAAGCCCATGAGTACACAATAGAAGGAAAGAAATGTGGTGTTTCTTTTGACAGAGGACTCAGAGCAGCATTACTTTGAGGGGTTACTGGTGCTTTTATTTAGACCTTCTGATAAATCTTACTTAGTTTTAACCTTTCTTTCTCCTATAAGTTTGGGATCCCTGATACCCCAACACAATGTAATGTGTGTATAGTAGAGCTGAGAAGCTTAAGAGATGATCTCCAAGGAGATCCAAAACTCCCTGTACCTTGATACCCAGGCATGGATTGAGTAGAGGTTAGGTGGAAAGTTTTTAGGTTTGGAATGGTCTACGGCTGGCAGACAATTTCAAGTTTAGTCTGGTTTGTTGATTCTATCCTGCTAATCCATTAGTCACTGACCGATGTAATATGGTAAATATAGGATACTGTAAATGGAGCGTGATGTTTTAATGAATTCATCCTCGTTTCTACATTTACATCGTACGTTGGTGAGGCATATAATCCTGCCCTTGGTAAAAGTCACACACGCGTCCTGCAGGCCTCTCGCTTCACAAGCTGTGTTTGGGTGGATCATGGGTAGTATGTCCCTGTCCTGTATAGAGCTTCCATGTCCATCTCCATGACTCATCTCTAGTCTCCAGAACGGAAGTGTCCTTCAATTCATTGATAGCATGTTGGCATATTAAATATATGCTGATGAGCTCGTTTATAGGTTGACCCATTATCTCTGCAGCATTTGTAATAATTCTTCACAGTTCCATTCATGGTGATAAAATTTATATCAACAATGTCACGTAACTTATTTAGTTTAAAGGACAAGGAAGCCCTTATTAAGGTTTACCAGTACCAAGACCCACTGTGTCAGTCAACTTTTTGGATAACTTTTGATTATATAAAACACCTATTGCTGTAAAGTTAAAAACACAGACGTAGGTGCACGAGTGAGCCCCACTGCAGAACGATTGTAGGATTGATTAAAATTGAAAGTTAGGCGTTTGCTCTGGGTTAATGGCTGATTTTCAGGCCTACGTTTTGGACACAGGCATCTTTTGGGTGGTATAAAAAAGGCAGGACATCTCCAAACCCAACACTAATCCCATATTTCTTCACTTCCATATTTTAGCACGTGATTGTATACAGATGAACTGTACTTGTTTCTTTCCATGTACTGGTGTATATTGCTTGCGGAATGTTGTGCCAGTGTTTTGGATCCCTGGCAGCACATCGCTCAACCCCCATGTTATTTATACTGTGTTTTTCCAGAGGCAGCGCACGTTACGGCTCCCATGGGTTTGTATTTACAGGAATACGACCAATCAAGCCTGCGTGCCATACAAATCAGCGTATTCTCTTTATAGGAGAGTTAAGTAACCTTCACAAACATCCTAAATCTCTCAGTCACTGGGAAACAATTCTTATTCATCGAGAGCCAGCAGCTTCCCCTAGAGCATTTAGTAATAAGCCTGGCTTTTTAACCCTGTGTGTGTGTTTAGTCAAACAAAGCTTGTGTCAAGAGCGTTTCCAGTTAGCAGTTGGCTTTGATTGTGATCTTAGTCAATATCATATAAATATGGAGAGTAGTGTCCTGTGTGTATAGACATAATGTAGAAATAAACTTCCTTACTCTGCCCGTATGCAAAATAAGCAACAGATCAGCCCTGCCGGCGTTAAGGAATATACTGCTATTTTAAAGCCTTTTATTACTTTTTTGGGATGAAATCCTTTGGAGCAGGAATGTGTTGCCATGCAGTGGTTACTGTATCCATACAAATACATCTGTGGTTTATGGTCACGAATGGCTTGCGCATCTATCCCAAACCCGTGTTATAGTCAGACTGTAATTACCGAGCTGGTCTGGACGAGTCGCTATGAATCAGATCCCACGTTCGAGGTTTTGGGAGATTAGAGCCAGTCATGTGCAAACAGTTGGCCGGCCCTAAAATGAATGTGGTCTGAAATCTGGGAAATGTCATTTTTAGTGAAGACTTTAGGTTTTCATGAAAGTTCTTTTTCTATTAATTTGAAAAGAAATGATGTTTAAATGCTCCGTGACTTGGACTAGCACCCAGCTCTGCTGAGACCTATTCTATTAACCAAGTCACGTTGTTAATTAGCACTAGCACAATCTACATGGTACTTGGCTGCTAATTTGTGAATGTGCCTGTATTTAATAGGTGAGGAGGCGACAACCATGAGCTAAATTGACTCCCTTTTCAAACAATTGGGATTGACTGGTTGTATGGATCAACTTCATGGAAAGAATAAGGATGAGATTCCTGCAAATCATGGATACCATGTGACTGACACACAAATATAATTGTATTACAGTTGCCTAAAAATATAGGTGTGAGGCTTATAGTAGATGTTGTTAACTTAAAAATGTTGTTGTAAGTGTCAAAGCTTAACCTGCTTTAATACTTATAAATGGAGTAAGCCCACATTTATGCCAAGAGTGGCATTGTTACATGCTGTAGCAAAAAGGTGCTCAATGTGTGCCCATTACCCCTTGCACACTTTGACCCTAGTTTAATGCCTGATCCTGCTATATACTGTGTGTGTTCCTGCTATATACTGTGTGTGTGTGTGTGTGTGTATAGCACCTGCCACAGATGATGCAATGCCAAGTTGTGGCTACTCTGAATTCTACCGTTGCTCCATCTGTAAGAACAGTTATGGGATCCCTTATACAGAAACATGTGTGACCAGGCTAAAACTGCTTGTAATGTGCCCAGGACCCCCAGTGTACATGTGCAACTCCCGGTACCTTGTGTAGTTTTGTGCAATAGGAAAGTCAGTCCAACACTGTTCTTTGCAGTAAACTTCAATTTATTTATTTAGATGAACCAAGTAGTAGAATACTGCAATAATCCCTCCAGTGTGATTTTAGTTGCTTCAGGACACTCAATATGCAATATAGGTAATGAGCAGTGACGATTCACAGTTGCAAAGCATAATTACCCTCTCACTAGGTAGTAACCACTATTGATGGAGAGCACTAGATCTTAGAAATCCCAGCCTGGGGTCTTGTCTCTTGATGCCGATATGGTCCTCACCTCAATTCAGCCTGGGATCTTGGGTCTTGGTACCCTATCTGGTCCTCAACTCACCCTTCGGTATCTAGTGGCTCATACACCACCGTGTCATAACCCCACTAATTCTCCTTGTTGGAGCCACAACTGCTCAATAACTATCCTGAACTCTCTAGAGTGACTATCACAATATTACTACTACATCTGTCTATAATACCTGATCTTTCAGGAACCAGAGCCCTGGTCCTGTGGCACCTCACTGGGGGGCATGGTCCCAGGGGGAAGACCCTGAGCATGTGTCCTCTTTTCTATTTATATTTTTACACACTGCCCTCTAGTGGAGTCTTAACTCCTAAGGACCCATAAACATAGCTGCCCTGGGAAAGATACAGGACCTCTTAAGGTGATCCCACCCTAATCTCAGTGGCCCTACACCTGTTCTCCAGAAAGCTACAAATTACGCAATAGACTCCATTTTATCCAAATAATCCAATTTTTTAAATTGATATCCTTTTTCTCTGTAATAATAAAACAGTCGCTTGTACTTGATCCCAACTAAGATATAAATAATCCTTATTGGAAGCAAAACCAGCCTATTGGGTTTATTTAATGTTTATATGATTTTCTAGTAGACTCAAGGTATCAAGATCCAAATTATGGAAAGATCTCTTATCTGGAAAACCTCAGGTCCCGATCATTCTGTACCAGTCCCATACCCGTACTGCCATGCAGTCTGTCTTCCTCTGTAGCTAATTGTAGGTGTAATTTGTCATCATTTATAGCTGTTACATCAGAGGGTGAGCCTCCAATGTGGGACCCTATACTTAGCCTCAGCCAACTGCAGCCTTTTTCCTCTTGCTATAGATTGCAAGCAGTATTTCAATCTTGTGCTGCTTATCTCCGGTATTTCATCTTTGATTTAATGCAGGAAGAACTCCTCTTCAATCTGCTCAAAACTAAATTCCTACCCCTTGGAGCACTAGTATATTATCTGATTCAGTCTTGGCACAATCAATGGGGCTGCTCTGATTGACCTCCTGTTTGCCCCTGGGACTGGGACCCCTCCTTCAGTCTGTTGATTTTATTGACCCTGTCTTCATAGTAATTATATATAACATACAGAAGGTGTAGCTATTACATCATTTTTAAGACGTGACTGTTTTAACGTAGGGTTATTCTATCACTTCCCAGATACAGCTTCTTTATTGTTCATCAGATATTCCCAGCCGTGACATCATTTCTCATGTCTGGCTCTTTCATTGTCGGTAGGAAAAATAAAGATATTCCATCATTTCTCAGGTACGGCCGCTGCATTGCATCATAATTACATCACTTCTCAGGCACATCTCGTTGATCAGGAAAGAATAATTATTCTATAATTTCTCTGACAGCTGTTTTATTGCCTTATACATTAGGAATGTAGACTAGAAGAGAATAATGACTAAAGTCTTTCATAATCAAATCAATACAAATGGATCCTTGTGCAGATGTCAGGGAGCTTATGGCGGAGGTCACTTTGGTGACGTTTTCTTTATTGACTCCCATAGACATTGTTATTCATTGAGTTGGACCCCTTTTAGCTTCTGGTAGGTGCCACTATGCAGAATGATGGCCCGGTGCAAGGTTCATATACTCAGCCATAACTAACAATGTTCTTCAAGGGATGGGCAAACACTCTTGTGTTTCTTAGTAGTAGTCTAGTAATTTTAATATCCCCGGTATCATTCATTCTTTTATATTGTAAAGATTTATAAAATGAAGCACAGATCCCCTAGCTAGTACATATAGTTCTTATTTAGTAACAAGTTAAGTCAATGGTGCCTTTTCAAGTCAATCAAAATCCACTAATAGCTGATGTAGCAAACATCACTAGAACAAGGCTCGCTGTTATTGGCTGCATTGCTACGTATTGTGGTGCATTTATCTAGTGGAATGGATCTAGGCTATATAGATAGTGGTAAGAGAGGGAATTATCCCTGTTGAGTCAGTATCTAGGAAGACAACCTTGTTTAGTCCCCAAAAGGTAAATGCTTGTTATGCTTCCTGAGAGTACAGGTAACACAGAGCTATAAACAGTCCTGTCCTTAGGGCACAACTTCATTATTTGCTCTCCTCCCACACTGACTCACTATGTGCCAGGGGGGCAGTGATTAAAGGACCAGTTCACATATATTAGGTACAAGGTAGAATAAGAAATAGAAAATCCCAAACTTAACAAACTATATCCATAACTCGCCAAAAGACACAAGGACGCCCAGGTGCTCTGCCCTGAGTCTTTCAACTAGGGGAACAGAATCAACCGTATAAATTAGAGAAGGCACTCAATGAGAAGTCTATTAGAGGCAGAAAAGTAAAATATATGTGAATTTATTCAGTACAGGTATGGGACCTGTTATCCAGAATGCTTGGGACCTGGGGTTTTACGGATAACGGGTCTTTCCATAATTTGGATCTTCATACCTTAAGTCTACTAGAAAATCATGTAAACATTAAATAAACCCAATTGGCTGGTTTTGCTTCCAATAAGGATGAATTATATCTTAGTTGGGATTAAGTACAAGCGACTGTTTTATTATTACAGAGAAAAAGGGAATCATTTTTAGAAATTTGGGAAAAATGAAGTATATTGGAAACAGCCTTTCCGTAATTCTGAGCTTTCTGGGTAATGGGTTTTCAGATGAATGAATCCCATACCTGTACCAGCGAACAGAAGCTGCCTTACGTGTTTTGTGTTAATGAACACTTGGGGGCAGATTTTATTAATGGTCGATTTGTTTTTTCCACAAAAAATTAGAGCGTTCAGGGGTATTTTTCAGCTAAAACTCTAATTTTCAGGTTAAAAAACTCAAAGTTCAATTTTTAAAAAAAAAAAAAAAAGATGGTGGAAATGGCTCAAATCGGAAAATACACCATCTAAAACCTTTCAAGGTTATGATAAAGTCAATGGCAAAGGTCCCTTGAACCATTGAAGATTTTTGTAGCCTTCATGAGGTTCAAATTTTTTCAGTGAGTTTAGCTTGAAAACTCGATTAATTTGAGCAATTCGAGGGTTTTTTTCTACCAAACACTCGAACTATTCGAGTTTTTTCCTCCCGACTACACTGTTTTTTCTTGAATTAGAAACCATTCGAGTTGTGAGTTTATTCAAGGTCTAAAAAAGCCTCCCAAAGGTCTAAAATCCGACCTCTGATAAATAACCCCCTTGATGATAGGCAACTTCTCTGCCTCTGATGGACTGATCATTGAGTCACAGTACAAAAACATCCTACTGCTAAGCACAATATGAATGTAAAATCCCTAGTCTAACAGGAAGATTTATCAAGGGTTGAATTTCGAGGTGATGGGAGTTTTTTTTACCAAATGAGTTCTAGGAGGTCCCCCGTAGGCTAAAACAGAAATTTGGCAGGTTTTAGATGGATAATAGTCGAAGTCAAATTTTTGTTCAAATTCCAAACACTTTTTTTCGGTTCAGTTGTTTTTAGATTATTCCCCAGAAATAAAGACTTTTTTTCAATTACTTTCCATTATTTATTTTTTACTGTTTTTCCAAAATCTAAGTGTAAAGTTGAATGTTGGTGTCTCTGGTGTTTGAGTCTGACAGCTCAGTAATTCAGGTGCAGATTCTGTTTTGATCCATTTCTGTCACTTAGAACAACAGGTAGTAGAAATTTCAGTCTGTCTACATAAATATATATTTTTCTTTTTGATGGTGATGCGCCACTGCGTGTATCAGTCTAATGGGCAGATACTTCCCTACGAAAAACAATCTCTTGTGTGCTTCCATCTCCGCTGAATTTCTTTGGCTGTAAAAGTGGGGAGGATGGAGAAGAAATAAATATTGTTAGACTGTATACTAAATTTTAGATGAGCCCCTTAGTACGAGACTAATAAATGAACATTCTGGTCGTTCTTCAACCAGATCAATAAGCCTATCTGTATCAAAAAATGCTTTGAAAAAGGCATTTTTCCTCAGAGTATTGTCGCAGGAGTATTGGCTCTGCCAATCGTAGCAAGCGAATGATGAGTGAGCGCGTGGTCGCTCGGACAAACACAATAGGAATCCACTCCCTCGAAGAAACGTAGTAACGACTTGACGCCGTAGAATCTACGTTCTGCCTTCTTCCATATTCACAGCAGAACGCAGAGAAGTGTTTTAATGTTCTGATGACATGGGGCGTATGACAAAATTTGTATACTAACGCGGCTACAAATCTAGCTCAGATTTTCAATACTTCTACATGGCCAGGCTATTTCTAAGAAATGCTCCGAAGAAGGGTATCTGCGTTTTGAGGCTAATGGCTTGTGTCTGTGGTAGCTGTCGATTTGCATTTTTCTCAATGGGACGACAAAACGAATGACTTGACGACAAAACTCGCTTTTAAAAAACGCTGGTGACAAATCTTCCCATGTGTCACTACTCTTAGGGGAAAATTCACTAAGATGCGAAGTTGCGCCAGGCGCAACTTCGCCACACTTCGCCAGGCGTATTTTCGCCAGCGCTCCGCAAATTCACTAAAATCCAAAGTTGCGCACAGGGGTAGCGTAAGTTTTCGAAGTTGCGCTAGCATTAATTCGCCAAGCGAAGCAAAGTTTCGCTAGCGATGGTTCATTTGCATACGGCGCGAAATTCAAATTTCAATGGAGGAACACGTATCACCACTTCAAATGCCTAGAAAACCTTCAAATCAGCAAATAAGAATTTTATTTTGCCCTACACATGTGCCCACTGTCTAGGTAAGTTGCCATGACTCAGGAAATGTAGGGGGGAAGGAGGGGAGCCCCAAAAATTTTTTCAATCTTTTTCAGCCTATCACCCATCATGTAGAAAACACGCCAGCGTTTTTTGGGACTTAGAAAAAATTTTGACTTTTTTTGAAACAATCCCTATCTACTCTATTGCGCTTCGCCAGGTCTGAGGTGGCGAAGGAAGTCTAGCGTAAAAGGTAGCGTTCAGTACACTGCGCAAGTTAGTGAATTTGCGTAGTTACGTTGCTAGCGAAAATTCGCCTGGCGTAAGGGTGCGAAGTAACACTAGCGAAATTACGCCAGCGTTCGTTAGTGAATTTGCGCAGTAGCGAACAATGGCAAACGCTAGCCTTCGGCACTTAGTGAATTTGCGCCTTAGAGGGAAGCTTTCCCAGAATAATGGGTTGCATAAGGTGAGTGAACACTGTGTATTTATAAGGCACATGACAGTTTGCAACAGGGAGGGGAATGAGGGAAAAGAAGCCTTTGGGGAAATTATTTTGGAATTAACAAAAACAGCGAGCATAAATAATTTATCCCAATATTAAGCATTATTAAGGGGAAACACTGGCCACTGGTCTCTAATGAAAAGCTTCTCCCTTGTCCATTTGATTAATGGAGAGGGACGTTCTCTATCAGGGCTGGAAATAGGGGTTAGCAGCAGGGTATGATTGGGTGGGAGACAACGTGGAGGTTGGTTGATGTGGATGGAGCAGTAGAGGCAGCAGCAGAGGAATGGAGGTGGGTGCAGATTAATCTAAAAGGGTAAATGAGAAGGGCACAAGTAGCATTTGCTTTGGGCACCAATACTTCTCATCTGCCATATATGTAATAGTTCCTTAATCATGCTTTTAGAACCTATAACATTTTGTGTTCTCCACAGCTGAGATTTCTATCAATATCAAAATTAATTTTTCCCTGCAAATTGATATTTCCTACTAAATCAAACAGTGTCAGATTGGGGTGTCCGGGCCCCCTTGTCCCCCCAATCACAGGCTCCAGCTCCTCCAAATGCCTCCCCCACCCCTGTCATGTATTACTTACCTCTTGCAGGCGCAAACAGGGGCAAGGTGGCCGGGGTCACAGTTCTCGCTGGGGTGAGCTCTCCTTGGTCAGCGGGGCCCAATGAGTGTTTTCAGTCCGACCCTGAAATGATATTTTGCCACTAACACTAATTTTCATTGCTCTCAATAAAGTCCTCTGCATCACTGCTGTTGTCTCCCAAGGCATGGTCTGGGCACCCTAAGACCAAACTAGGGGTGTGGAGTTCATGAAGTTCTGTAGACTGAATTTGTAAATCACACTCTCTAAATATGCCTAGAAGTTCACTGTGGAGTCCAGTTGAGATGAGGACTAAATTAGCTGTCCTTGTTAGTGTAGGAACTATAGTGGTAGTAACTGATTCAACATTCTTTACACTCTTGTTGAACCTTGTTAAATGGTATTGGGGGTGCTGAGAGTATGTGCAGCAAAGTGTGGATTGTGATTGTGGACGTCATTGCTCTACCATATTTATACTATTAGTTGCAAGACTCTCCAGTCTGTTTCTCTGATCTCCAATCATCTCTGGCCCTTAAGGCCAATGGCCCATAAGACAGTCATAAACCTTAACAGCTTTAATTCCCCCTACTGCTCTCTCATTGTGTATTTCATAAAATCCACTTGTTCTCCAGGACCTCCTAACTAATCTCAAAAGCAACTCCCTGGCATGAACAAAGAAGTCTTGCTATAGGCAGGAAAGCTTAAACTACGGTTAAGAGATACAGAATGCATTAGAGTGGATTTACATTCCATCCGTGCCCGTGATCCTCATTGAAATATATTTTCCCATCATGTCTAATTCTTCTAATTACAATTCAGATGAATTCATTGGGCAGTAGTGATATTATAATTATCATCCGCCGGTTGATTACAGAATGATGAATTTGGACTGTTAGGGCTTTCCTCCGCGGCTGAGGGTAATGGAAGGAAAGAGTTAAGAGTTAAGGAATAAATGTTTATAGAAATGTTATGGCTGATACTAAAAGGAATTCATGTTTATATTAAGCTGATTGGCGCATGCGAATGCCTTCTGATTAAATTAAAGTAGCGTCAATGAGGGTTTACTAAAAATTCTGCACCAGTGATTCCCTCCTTCCACTCAGATAATCATCGCAATGCCTTCTTGCTTGTCATCTCGGTAATGATGCTCTGAGATTGCCCGTCTGCAGATCCGCTCGCTGTACCTCTTACATTTCCTAGATTACAAGCTCCTGGGGGTTGGAGAGATGTTTCTATCTTTTTTGTTGGACGGGTTTTTTTTCCAGAGCAGAAGTATCAAAGAACAATGGTTCCTTTAACTTGAAATCCCAAGGTCACATTTGGGCACGGAGAACGATCTCCCTGTGGTCACTGCCAACTTCATCTTATTAAATCTGTTTGGAATGTCACATTTTGGATAGAAGGGGTGATTATTCGTGCACCAGTTAACCTGAGCCCACTGGGCTTCCTCGTAGGCAACATGACCGGCTAAAGAAAAGGCTCATTGTTTTGTAGACTTGGCATTTTTTTTATTTGCGTCTCTCTTGCAACTAGTGTAACATTACTCCTCTACTGTTTGTTACCTAAACGCATTACAGTCATTTCTTTTTTATAAATTGTAGGTCTCACCACTGTCTCAGCACTTCCACTTTACCTTGTAGAGAATCCCAAACCCAGAACTAACTCCAAGGAACCATTCACAGCTCACTGTTCTGGCTAAAGCAGCCACTTTTGGCTTCGGGTGGAGCCACCAAGACTTAATGTGTGAGGACCGAGGAGAGAGTTCTGGGCATTTTAGGGAACTGAATGTCTAAAAAGGACAGGGGAGCAGTCAGCATAGACGTGGAACAGGTCGGGTCAAACCAGACTGGCAAAGCAGTACCAATTCAGAGTGCAGAAACAAAGTCAAGATCACAGGCCATGGTCAACACTAAACCGTAACACGGTACAAAAATCAGAATCCAAAGAGTGGTCAAAACAGGCAGTAGGGTCAAGAACGCATATCAGACTTGGAAAACATACCCAGAAACTATGGAATAGACCTTTACGTTGGGCAACGTGGAAAAAGAAGATGTGCCTTTAAATATTTGAATTTTCGCGCCAAGTGGGATGACATCACGTGGCGCGGCAAAGAAAGCTGAGAACAACCAAACCTGGAAATGGCACTTTAGGAGCGACGAGGGAATGAAGAAGACGGCAACATACCTGCAACAAAACATATGTGACAGGATTTGACATTAAAACACGCATACGTCATCCTCACATTTTTTATTAACATACAAACCTATGACTGTGCAAATCTAGTTGTAGCAGTACAAGCATAAATAATATCTTGTTCTGTAATTATTAACATGGATGAATATTGAGATGTATTTATAAATGTATATAGGGGGGTTGTCATATATGTCCTCTGTCCTCTAAACCACAGCAACTCACTCCTATGCCCCCTCCACCTCCTCCACCCATTAATGTAACTGCCCAAGACCTTGCTCATTTCTTTAATGAAAGAATCGATATCATTAGGCTGAGCATACCGTCTGACAAGAATCTCAGACCAACGTGCAGTCCACTCACATCTACTTTGCACTCCTTCAAACAAGCACTTATCACTCCTATCCTCAAAAAACCTTCCTTTGATCCCAGCTCTCCCACTAACTATCGTCCGGTTTCCTTTCTTCCATTCGCATCCAAATTACTAGAAAGGCTTGTTTACAAACACCTGATCCAGCATCTCACTCACAACTCCCTCCTCGACCCCTTGCAATCTGGATTCCGCCCATCACACTCAACTGAAACTGCACTCACCAAAGTAACCAATGATCTTCTATTGGCAAAGTCTAAAGGTCACTATTCCATTCTAATCCTTCTAGATCTCTCTGCAGCCTTTGACACAGTTGACCACACACTCCTCCTTGACATTCTATACTCATCTGGCATTCGGGACACTGCTCTTTCATGGTTTACATCTTATCTGTCTGACCGTTCCTTTAAAGTTTCCTTCTCTAACTCTACTTCTACTACATTCCCACTCTCTGTTGGAGTTCCTCAAGGCTCTGTTCTAGGCCCCCTGCTGTTCTCGCTCTATACAACTTCACTAGGAAAACTCATTCAGTCATTTGGACTTCAGTATCACCTTTATGCTGACGACACCCAACTCTACTTGTCTACTCCTGATCTTTCTAATTCTGTCCTTTCCCAAGTCACAGACTGTCTCTCTGCTGTCTCCTCCTGAATGCCAAAGCGCTACCTGAAACTGAATCTTTCAAAAACAGAACTCATTATATTTCCTCCAAGATCTTCCCCTGTCCCTCAGATATCACTCTGTAAACAACACCACCTTTCATTCCACCACACAGGCTGCCTTGGAGTTATCTTAGACTCTCATCTGTCTTTTTCACCACACATTCAAACACTTGCAAAATCTTGCCGTATTCAACTGCGCAACATTGCTCGAATACGACCCTATCTCAGTTCAGAATCAACTAAAACACTGATTCAGTCTCTCATCATCTCCCGCCTTGATTACTGCAACTTACTCCTCACAGGTATTCCAACAAGTCGCCTTTCACAACTCCAATCTGTTCTAAACGCGGCCGCTAGACTCATTCATCTATCTCGCCGCTCAACATCAGCTGCTCCCATATGTATGTCCCTTCACTGGCTCCCAATCTCCTCTAGAACCAAATTCAAATTACTTACACTCACATTCAAGGCCCTTAATAATGAAACCCCTCCCTATATTTCATCTCTAATCTCCAAATACTCTCCTTCACGCAACATCTGATAGGCAGGCCGAGGTCGGGGCAGGAAAGGATATACCAGAAAACAGGCCGAAGTCAGTACCAGGAGATCAATTGAAAGCAGGCAGGCATAAGGGCACAGGAACAAGGCAAGGACTCAGATCAGGAACCAGGAATCAAGGAGGGAACAAAACAGGAACCAGGCAGGGAACAAGCAGGAACAACAGAGTAATGGGCTGGATCAGGCTTGTGGGCTACAGTGATTGAGCAACTGGAAGTTGCAGGGAGCAGCCTTATAAAGGCCCCTGATTACTCGATCATTAACAGATGAGCTTAACGAGTCAGGAGGAGGGCACTATGTGGAAAGGAATGTAAGAGACCAGTTATAGAAACTCAGCACAAGCGCCAGATGCCTCCGGTGGCTCACTGGGGTAATGCAGGTGACTAGAAACACAGTGACCAGAGTTCGATTACTGGTGGATCCTGATGGGTAGAATAAACTAGATCACCCATCCAAATGCTGTTTTAAAGGGTTGGTTCACCTTCAAGTTAACATTTAGTATGTTATAGAATGGCCCATTCCTAGCAACTTTCAATTGGTCTTCATTATTTATAGTTTTTGAATTATTTGCTGTCTCTTTCCAGCTTTCAAATGGGGGGTCACCGACCCCATCTAAAAACAAATGCTCTGTAAGGCTACAGATTTATTGTTATTGTTACTCTTATTCAAATCAGTGCATGGTTGCTAAGGGTAATTTAGACAACCAGATTGCTGAAATTACAAACTGGAGAGCTGCTGAATAAAAAGTTAATAACTCAAAAACCACTAAAAAATAAAAACCAGTTGCAAATCACTCTACATCATACTGAACGTTAACCTTGAAGGTGAACAACCCCTTTAGAGAATTTCTTTATACAATCTGCAATTGGTCAGTAACGATTTGCCTCCATACTGTTTCTTTATTGAATTATCACTGTGAAAATTTGACTTTATTGGATTATCCAGCACAGATCAGGAAACAACTTATGGGACATCTTCTGTTGACTTCTACGTGATCTCAACAGGTTTGAGACGGATTATTTTCGGATTTTTAGCAGCTTTGGGGTATAACAAATATCTAAAAATTTGTTTTTTTCTAAATTTGAAGTCTAATAAATGGGCCCCCAAGTGTCTTCGAGTAGTTTATATCTGGAATGGATGGTCAGGACTGCACATTTGAACTTTGAATTGTAAAGTTTCCTTTTGAAGAGACTGAGTGAAATTGTGCTCTTTCTTGTGTTACATTATCCCATTAACAATGGTAATTTTGCTTCTGAATTTCTTATGCTTTTCCCTCACCTCAGTCTATTACTTCGGGTAAGATCTGACTGGGCCTATATTTAACTGAATTATTTGATACCTTTCTTGATTTAAACAAGGGTCTATATTTGCTGGTCTCTGTACAGGCCGCTCTATAATGCATAAAGCCATTCTGAGCCAAATTCCCCTGGCTTCTCTATACTTTTGCATGCTGCAGGTAGGTGGAGTTTATATCCCAACCCAAAATTCCTAAAACCACATTGGCTAAATTGCTAGCAATTTTATTTAATGTTTGACTGCCCTCAAGATTATTCCACACCTTCCAGAAATTCTGAATACGGAGCATAAGATTCACAGGATCATCTTCTATTCACATATGTCCAGTCTTCCTGCTCAGAGCTGTTGTATAATTATTGATCCAGTAAATTCCCTACCAAGTATTTCCTTATCATTTGCTCCAGTGTTTAGATGCACTGCTATTGGATCTATAAGTGCAGCCCTATATGCATTGTTACTCCTCTTCCATAAACTGTGGTCTAAAAAGTCCTAGTCTGTTTGTTTTCCATGCACATAAAACGCTGCAATGACTGCTTACTTTCTCCTTGACTGTGATTTCAGGTTCAGTTTCATTTCACAATGGCAATAATCACTGATTTCAGGTTCATTTTCATGGCACAATGGTAATAATCACTGATTACAGGTTTATTCATTTCACAATGGGAATAATCAATGATTTCAGGTTGTTTCATTTCACAATGGGAATAATCACTGATTGCAGGTTCAGTTTCATTTCACAATGGGAATAATCAATGATTTCAGGTTGTTTCATTTCACAATGGGAATAATCACTGATTGCATGTTCAGTTTCACATCACAATGGGAATAATCAATGATTTCAGGTTGTTTCATTTCACAATGGGAATAATCACTGATTGCATGTTCAGTTTCACATCACAATGGGAATAATCATTGATTTCATGTTCAGTTTCACAATGGGAATGATCAACTCTTTGTTGGTTAAGTGATGCAGCAAGACATTAGTTCCCTCTGTTGTCTCTAAACCACCAAAAGTCCATTTTCTCTCTTTCGAGTAGAATTGTCATTTATAGTTCTTTACTCAAGCACCTGGTACACAAAACAAAGCCTTTCTTTTGGGATAGGTGATTTTCTTTTCTCCCATACACTTTACCTAATCTTTGTATTTATTCCTTCCATGTCTCTATAAAAAGTGTTTTTGCTCTGCATAACTATTGAATGCAAGCACTTTCTACCTACCTATTATATATATTTAAGTAAACACCATATATATAATTCTTCTTGAACATGATCCTGGAATTCACAGCATCTGTTAGCATAGTCATCCCTGATGTTCCCAAAATTACAAAATACACATGGCATCCTAGGCTCCAAGTTCGGCTCAGTTTTCCATTCCTGTTGGCGCCAGTGTTGGTACGGAATGAAGAGCTGCTCATCGTGCCCACTATTATATACACAGTGTTCTCTAGGTACACTCTATAAAAATTCCATCCGTGATTACGCTTGTCCCTGTCATTCATTGTAAGTTGATGTCTTGAAGCCCAAAGTGATTTGACAGCTGGTAAAATGTCACAGGCTTAAGTGAAACATCTGCGCGCTGTGCACACCAGATGCATCTATAAAGTCTGTTCTATCTAACCACTTGACAGCCTTTTCACATCAACAAACACCATCTTTCCTTTGCACTTATAGATGACATACTTTTTAATGTTGTGATACATACTTTGGCTTGAAGGTTTGTTTTCACCTAGAGTTTATGGAGAAAGTATCTTAATCAGTAATGTCGGCAGCCAAAGAGGGTGTTTCCATCTTCAAATAAACGTTTACTAATGGCTTCCTTCTCAGGCTACTGTTGGCTGTGTTGACCACCGGGATATTCAACCTTAGGCCCTTTGTTTATCCCAAGGATATTTTGCTTATAAACTGCCCCCTGCAATTTTTGTAACCCCAACTCCTAGTATCCATCAGTAAACTGGGATTACACTTTATGTCGGCACCCTTAACAGCTAAAGATTTCATTTTCCCAAGCCTTTGTAGCAACTTGTTTTCATCCTGTGCTGCATTTCTCTATTCATTCACTATAGCTGTGCAGCATAAAACTTCCATATCAGACCTTTATTTACAGGCTGGGCAAAACATTTTAACTATAGCCCCCTTGCTGCCTAATGATTTGATTTAAAACATGTTCCTTTTGTACTTTATAATATATGAAAATTCATGAACCCTACAAGTGGTTGAGCTGCTTTGATGTATGATGGTTATAATGGCTACAACTTTATCCCAAGCAAGTCCTCCTTTTAAATGTAGTCAACGTTGATCTAGATTCTCAAAGAGATTAAAATATTATCAGCATACACTTTCAAACTAATGCAGTAAGTCATGAAAGATTTCATTAATATAAAACATATTGGAATCTAGACAGGGCATGATATAACCCAGATGGTATGGCAAGATATTGATGATGATCATATCAGGCCCTGAATGCAGTGTGGATTCCATTGTACAGCAATCCATGGAAACCATTGACCAAATCAAGAATAAATCAAGAAATTCTGTTTTTTTTAAAACTTTAATTCCCTGTAATCAATTTGGGGGCAAAGTGGCCATAAAAAAATATTAGAGGACCTGTGGAAAAAGATGAAATGCTGGTAAATACCCTTTCAAGGAGAGCTTGAAAATTCTCCCTAAAGGAATCTTGACATCTGGTAGCAGATCGATAGGGCAATGGTATACCTGTGGATTACCTCTGCAGCATCTGGGAAAGATAGGATTCCCTTAAACCAGTCTATATGTCAGGGTTCTTTTTAAATAACAAGGAAATCAAAATATCTGATCAAGTTAAATAGAGCCAAGAAAGCAGCAACGTTTATGCACAGTGGGATTAGGTGTTAAAAGAAGTCAGAGATTTGCAGATTGGAGGTTTATTTTTTAAAAACTAGGCTTTACATTTTTCTTAGCAAGCTGCTGCAAAACAACCACCACAACATAGGCCCAGACCATTTAGCCCCTGATACTCCTTTTCAGCTGCAGAAAGCTGCCTCTTCCTTCATGTAGGACTCAATTATTATCTGGGGTGTCAACTAGTTAATTCATCTTTAATATTTTTCTCTTATAATGATAGATCTCTGACCCATCTCATTTTAGGTGCCATCCACCTTCTAAAGTGGCTGTGATTTGTGATCAAAGCAGTGATTTGTTGAGAAAGACAAACTAATACCTGTTAAGTCCCATCAGAATCCATGATCTGGTCTGAGCACAAGGTTAAATATGGATACTATGAACCCCAGTTCCTGAATTGAGGTGTGAGAGTTGCCAACAGGATTTCCAGAGACTCCCAGACACGCTTCTCTCATAACTATATTTAATAGAGGAGCAGATATATGGATACAGAAGAGTTCTTTAGTTCCAAGTAACTAAAGGGACCAGCTGAAGGTTCCAAGTAACTAAAGGGACCAGCTGAAGGTTCCAAGTAACTAAAGGGACCAGCTGAAGGTTCCAAGTAACTAAAGGGACCAGCTGAAGGTTCCAAGTAACTAAACGGACCAGCTGAAGGTTCCAAGTAACTAAAGGGACCAGCTGAAGGTTCCAAGTAACTAAAGGGACCAGCTGAAGGTTCCAAGTAACTAAAGGGACCAGCTGAAGGTTCCAAGTAACTAAAGGGACCAGCTGAAGGTTCCAAGTAACTAAAGGGACCAGCTGAAGGTTCCAAGGAACTAAAGGGACCAGCTGAAGGTTCCAAGGAACTAAAGGGACCAGCTGAAGGTTCCAAGTAACTAAAGGGACCAGCTGAAGGTTCCAAGGAACTAAAGGGACCAGCTGAAGGTTCCAAGGAACTAAATGGACCAGCTGAAGGTTCCAAGGAACTAAAGGGACCAGCTGAAGGTTCCAAGGAACTAAAGGGACCAGCTGATGGTTCCAGGGAGTGGAGAACTGCCTACCAAACACTAATTTGTAGCATGAGAGAGGGGAGTCTAGGAGCTCAATTAGTGAAGAGGCAGGACAGACACCCTTGAGGTAAGTATAGGAGCTGCAACACAAATTCTTATTACAACAGAGCAAAGGGTCAAAACCAGGGCCGGAACTAGGGGTAGGCACAGTGGTCAAAACCAATTCATCTACCAAAAGACAAGAACAAGTGCAACTAATTCAGTCACAGCTGGTCATACACAATGGGAAGTCACAAGGAAATTCCCTGAATTGGGGGGAATTAATTAAGATTCAGGAATTCAACCAGTAAAGGGGTAGTAAAGGGGGTGGCAGGGAGCGTTCAGAATGTATTTTCTTCATTTTTGATAGGGTTTTATGCAGCTTTGTTTGGGAGGATAGAAAACTGATTAACTCCTGATACTTATACGGTTTCATTACTTGTTTATGTATATGAGACATCTATATAAGTCAAGCAAATCTTCACTCGGGTGATAGCTGTGATCTTTGTACTCTATGGGGCACTGACATTACAACTGGGCAACTTATCCAACTGGAAGTGACACAAAGCATTAGAAATATTTACAGGGCTCAGCATCAGACTGTGGGCCCTCAGGGGCCCCACATACCCCCTGGGCCACCTGCATCAGTCCTGGATTCCTGCTCGTGGTGCCAAAACCCCCCTTCCACTGTGCATACCTGTTCCCTTGCGGCCACAATTGGGGAGAGTTATGGGAGAGCACCAGAATAAGGTGGGAATGGGTCTTGGTCGGCGGGGCCTACCCTTTTTCTTCCCGCTGTTCTGCCGGCCCAGTCAGATCCTTGACCAATCTGTAGCAAGTGAGAGCATTTGAATCATAATCTGGCTAGACCAATCTGATATTAATGAATTGAATGGCAGGAAAAGGAAATTTGTGATGAACTATCCCTGAAGGAGATATATACTGTCGCTATGCTCAGTACAGCCAGTGGTTAGTTGCACAACTGCTTCCGTTCCTTTAAACGTGGCCTAAAAAGTGGTGATAAATTCAGAGCAAATTGAATGAACTCTAGTTCCTGTACCTTTTCTCCACTCTGCTGCTTATAAATGCCTGCAATGTCCTTCCATTTAAACACGTTAATTAAAAAAAAACAATTTTCTTTGAATGTTCAACAATTCATGGAATACAAATAATGGCAATGTTCTGCTCTGTACAAGATGTTTCCCCTTTTTTTAACCGCCTTAGTTAATAAGGAGACATTTTGCCATCAATGACATGTCCTCTAATTTACACCTACCGACATACACTCATCATTCCTATTCTAGGACATCATCTGTTCTGGAATATTAGACCTGCTCTAGAACACCATGTTGCTGTTCCTTCATGTGGTCATCTGTATTTTCAGCCACCACCTGATTCCTGCCATTCACTTTCCATTGTGAGGTCCATCTGTTCCATCGCTAAAGGGGTTACTATTTTCTCCTCTTTGTGTTTATCTGCTTTAAAATAAAATTATTTGTGTAGCCCTGAAGCTTATATTGTACATGAGAGTTCATCATCTTGCTCTTTGTTCATCATAAACCCTTTATGATTGTTAACCAAAAAATGTTCTTGAAATTTCTTGTATTCGTTCGGCCTCCCTTCAATATGAAAAAGCTGCTCTTTAGTCTTTCTGGTTGCTACGGACATTAGTAACTTGTTTTTTAGACACTCTTTTACTAGTGATGAGTGTAATTTTTGTCACCGCAAAAATGACACCCATAGGGGCAAATTCACTAAGATGCGAAGTTGCGGCAGGCGCAACTTCGCCGCACTTCGCCAGGCATAGTTTCGCCAGCACTCCACAAATTCACTAAAATCCGAAGTTGCGCATAGGGGTAGCGTAAGGTTGCGAAGTTGCGCTAGCGTTGATTCGCTATGTAAAGCGAA
The DNA here is from genome assembly GCA_038501925.1 of Xenopus petersii. Classification (NCBI taxonomy): domain Eukaryota; kingdom Metazoa; phylum Chordata; class Amphibia; order Anura; family Pipidae; genus Xenopus; species Xenopus petersii. Next base: position 5,264,904 of record CM076680.1, read on the forward strand.
GTTTCGCTAGCGAAGGCTAATTTGCATACAGTGCGAAATTCAAATTTCAATGGAGGAACACGTATCTGCACTACAAATGCCTAGAAAACCTTCAAATCAGCAAATAAAAATGTTATTTTGCCCTACACATGTGCCCACTGTCTAGGTAAGTTGCCATGAGTCAGGAAATGTAGGGGGGAAGGAGAAAAATATTTTCGCTCTTTTTCAGCCTATCACCCATCATGTAGAAAACACGCCAGCGTTTTTTGGGACTTAGAAAAAAATTTGACTTTTTTTGAAACAATCCCTATCTACTCTATTGCGCTTCGCCAGGTCTGAGGTGGCGAAGGAAGTCTAGCGTAAAAGGTAGCGTTCAGTACACTGCGCAAGTTAGTGAATTTGCGTAGTTACGTCGCTAGCGAAAATTCGCCTGGTGTAAGGGTGCGAAGTAACACTAGCGAAACTACGCCAGCGTTCGTTAGTGAATTTGCGCAGTAACGAAAATGCCAAACGCTAGCGAATTAACGCTAGCGTTCGGCGCTTAGTGAATTTGCCCCATAGACTCTAGCAGGCACATCAAACGAAAAAAACATTTTGCCTCCCCTAGACTTCAATGCATTTTGAAGCAAAATGGGTCAGATTCGCCCATCACTGTCTTTTACCTTTCAGTCCATCATACCAGTGATTAGTTCCTAGAAATATGGTAAATGTGTGTTCTCTATGTTCTAGGCAACAGTTCTGGTAGGGCCACACTTATGACTAGGCCTATATGTACATATAAGGGGTCATGTATTATATGCAACAAAGGGTGCAAAGTGCAAAAATATAAGCAACCCATAGTGCTCTTGCACTTCTATCTAGGGTCTTGTGTAGTCATGTACCATAAGCCATATTGAGGCCTTTTTCTTCCTTTACCAGTTGAAATGTCCAAAAAGCCATTTCTGAGTGCAGCTTCCAGTCAATGCAATATATATAGAAACCAAACACATGCGATATGTACTGCGGCAATGAATCAATTCAGAGGAATTGTTTAACCGCAGGCAACGAGGAAAGCTAATAATTGCTAATGCTGGCACTGCGATCAACAGCTGCTTCTAGTTGCAAACATTCCAAATTCCTTGGCTTCTTGGTAATGGGTTTAGATTTGGATTGTGTGAATCAGAAGAGCTGGCACTCATTGTGAGAAACAGCCAGGAGCTGGAAAATAACTCCTCCGACTCCTTTTGTAAAGCCTATTTAGTTGTGTGGACTCTGGATATTTGCACTGGCTGCGATCCTTGCATGTTAAGTGGCATTAGTTATTGTGTACACACCATCCAGTCCGGCCTCGTTCCAACTGGTCAGGGAAAGGCGGAAGCGCCGGAGGGAATCGCAAACAATGACAATGTTATGGGAAAATAAATTAGAAAAAAGTTTCACACCTGACCGTTTGTGTATTGTGTTTCATTAGAGTTAATCAGGCGGCTCGCTTTAGAGACGGACCTCAATTTGCAAATGCGATGATATCACTTACGCATGAGCCTGCATTTTATTCGTTGCCTAAGTGACAGCACTCCTAATTTCTCAACCATTCCATGGCAATTTCACCCTTTCTACCCTTGTGATAATTTTTAATTTTTGTAGAATAAAACAAGCCTTCAGGTATCCAACGGATCTAGACGTTGGCAGTTGCGGTGAGACGTATTGATGACGGCACTTGATTGCTAATTGAGAAGCGGAATCCTTTCTGGCAGAGCTATTAGTGTCCCTCTTATAGTGTAAAGAATTGGAAAGACCCTGGGGCATCATTATTTGCTCTGTAATTGAAGGGAACACACTTTATTGCCTGTGATTTAGCAAAAGGCCAGTTGATAGCTGACACTTTGTATTCAAAGAAGCAAGAGGTGTGCTGCAGACAATTAAAAGGTGAATGTTGCTGTCAGTTTTAAATATAGTCAGGTTAATAATTCAAACTGTTCATAATTCCAGTAGGAGTTTTCCCATGCATTAAAAATTCTGAAATAATCACAAGAACCAACCCCCCAATACCAGAGGTAGGGTTTTTGTTTTTTAATTGAAAACTTTACAACAGAATATGAACATAATTTAGACTAGCATGTGGATTCCCAGGGGGGAACAATGAAGAGACAGAACTATATACAGCCAGTTGGTGCTTGAAGGAGTAAAATTCAATGCGTTGAGCTTGGTATATCTGCAAAACTCCCAGTCCCTTGTAAGAACAAAGTCTAACCACAAAGTTAAAACTCCTAGGGGCAGATTTACTAAAGGGCACTCTATCACCAGGCGACTTTTCGCTCTGCCGAACGGATGTTACTCTTCAAATTCACTAAAGTGCGGATTTTACTGAACCTCTTTCGCCAGAGTTACCTTCGCCACCTCAGACCAGGCAAAGTGCAAGTAGCTAGATCTTCCTCAATCTTCTGAAACTTACATTATATTCTGTGAGCCGAAAGTGCATCAAAGTCCAAAAAACTGATTGCCTGCAAAAGACATAAATTTTACTTTTTTTTGTGTAACCGGTTTTCCCCATACATTTTATAACATATGGAACATTAATTTTACAGTGGGCTCATGTGTAGGGCATTAGAATAAAGAACTATTGTCTTTATTAACATTTAGCATAAAGACTTCCATATAACGTTAAATTTCCCACCCTATGCAAATTGACCTGAGCGCAAGATCCCTAGTGAAGTTTTGCTAGGCAAAATGAACACTCGCGCATCTTCACTAGCAATTTCTTGCATTGCAGAAGTAACGCTAGTGAAAAATCGCCAGCGTTCGGCGCCCACGATTAAACTCTGCATTTTAGTGAATTGGTGTTGTTTGAGCGAATTTTCGCTTGTTGCAGTATTTTGCTGGGTGCGAAGTGGACGCTGGAGAATTTTCGCCAGTAAGTAAAACTGCCCCCTAGAAAGCCTGGTAGAACCACAATGGTACCTAGGCAATGCCCCATTGGTACTGAGCCAAATTGAGGACCATGGCACCTACTATTGCCCCCTCACCACATTTTTAATGGAGCTATGGTTCCAAAGTATTCCAGCAGGACTCATGGGATGGGACATAGTCATCTTGCTCAATGTTGCCCTTAATTCAGGGCTATCTCCTGGGTCATCAAATACTCAAACACAGAAAAATATCTTCTATTGGTGCTCACCAATTATTCCTTGTCCTCTTTATGTCTAGAGGAAATGTCACGATTCTGCAAATACTCTCATATCATAGCTTGGCTTTTCCACCATGTTTTTGTGGTTTTTCTAGCTTATTGCACCTATAAAAGTTGTGGAGCTTGCACTTTTTCTACATTTCTTCCATTGCTGATGCTTGTCCCTCACATTACCAAACAAAGCCCTTTAGGCACTGATCCTCATGGTACATCAGCAATCTGAGTATCGTTCTCGCTGTTTCTCCTGCCAACAATTCCACGCCGTCAAGGTCTTTGTCTTTTATCCACTAGAGTAAAAATACTTGGTCTGTGGATATGTCTCCCCCCATGTCATCTAGAAATGGTACAGCCGACCCACTTTCCAAATCCTCTTTTTGCAGATGCATACATAAGATACCCCTTATAGGAGCCAATTATCTTATTGTAGGTGATTACAGTTTGCAGCCTTCTACAGAGGCTTTTGTTTCTCCTTGTGTTCAAGGACAGACCTTGTCAAATGTCATCTCCACAGCTTAATCCCATGTAATTATTTGGCCAAATATTCATGTTGCACCTGCTTAATGAGAAGCTTCAATAGTTGCAGGAGCCAGCTGTGCATTCTGTGATTTTTTTTTTAGCAAAATCAGTCTGCTAATCTCATGTTAATTTTACTGATAACTCAAATTGGTCGTCCGACACTTTTTGAATGTGAGACTGGAATATGAAGAGGAGAGGCCTGAATAGAAAGATAAAAAGTAAGAATAAAATTGTAGCCTCACGGAGGCTCAGTAGTTTTTTGGCTGCCAGGGTCAGTGACCCCTATTTTAAAGCTGGAAAGAGTCAGAAAGCAAATAATTCAGAAACAATCAACTTTGACGAATCGGCAAAACTGGTGGTGGTTTGACTGTGCCGATGGCATGTTCCAATCAGAAAACGACCACTTCCAATTTCTAGTTCATATCGACTGTGTTCTGTTTGTTCAAGTTACAATTGCATTCTGCCATTTTATTGTTTATTTAGGAAATCAAAGACCTACAAACGTGATCCCAGGTTCTGACATTTTTTTTTTTTTTTTTTATAAGCTGATTCCAGTTGAATATCTATTTTATTGCTCTTTACTTGTCTGTCACAGTAATGAAAATGTGTAGCATGGTGGGGAATAATGAGGAATATGATGGAATAGATTGTCAGTATATTGAGGGAACTGGGGGGGGGGGTTCCAGCAGGCAATTCTCCTGTATTTTCCTGAAATCATCTTGTCTGTTATTTATATAACATTGATGTATCCCCCAGCACTTTATAGAAATCTGAAACATTCACATCAGTGTCAAGAGTCCAAGTGGAGTCCGTTCTTTTAACCTATTTGTCCAAAGCTGAATATCTTGGTTGCTTTTAACCCAACTTCTTTTTCTTCAGGTTTTCCAACCCATAACACCTATACCTAGGTCAAAGCCCTACATTGTTTGAAGATCTAGTCACCTATAACTAATTACTCGTCACCTATTTTAAAGCAAATATTTGATTGTTTGCTCTGATTTACTAGAGCTGGGGCAAACTTTGACTTAATTTATAAAATCATAGTAAAGGAGAGTTACAAGGAGGCAAATGGTCACAAGAATGGGTCCATCAAGCCAAGACCCCATCTACTTATGTAAGTCCCTTAAGGGGGTGGGGGGCATGTCACTCAGGTCTCAACCCAATCATATTCACAATTGCTTTGTCACAATAACCGGATTAGTGCTCTAGAGATACCTCATTTGATAGAAAGAAATCCTTGTAACCATAGAGATACTTCTTTGGAAACAACTGAATATGTATATATAATTATAGAGAAATGGCCTATAAATAATAATTTTTAGTCAAAATGCGAATTTTTGGATTACAATTAAAAAAAAAAAAATCTAAAAATTTGAGATTTATTATATCCCAAACCTGAGAATAGCTCAGTTCCGAAAATACACCATCTAAAACCTGTCAAGGTCATGTAGACGTCAATGACAGAAGTCCCTTGAACCATCTGAAGATGTTTGTAGCCTTCATGATTGAGTTTTTTTCTGGGGGTTTCACTCGAATACTCGATTAATTTGAGTGGTTCGAGTTTTTTTCTGCCTACACTGATTCGAGTTTTTTTTACATTAGTTTCATAAATTAGAAGCCATTTGAGTTGTGAGTTAATTTCATCAAACTGATTGCACCAGTGCTAACCATGGGGCTACGCCACTCTAAAAATATGACTGAGACTGAGATCATGGCGTCCCTTTGGCTTCCTTGAAATATTTGCAATTGACTAATCTTCATGGAAGCCTCCTGTGCCCATAGTATATGCGCATTAATACAAAGGGAAAACTTACCATTTCATGTGACCTTTTTGTGCAATGGAATATCGGTGGGAGCATCAGCAGTCCATTTGGAGCAATTCATTATCTTCTTCTGACTTATTAATTATTTTCTTCTGACTTATTTAATTTCCTTTTTTAGGCTGAATACAAATGGTTTTAAACAGCTGGGAAATAAATTGAAGTGAACAATAGGTTTTAATTTCATGGAAACTGTTATTGGTTATGGCACGCAAAGCTCTACGGTGGAATTCAATGGTCATCAAGAGACTCTAGACTCGTCTTATTGACAGCTCATTCTTTATTGTAATATTTTTGTTTTTTACCAGTTGTGGGCTCTTTGTTATAATTTATAGTTTAATATTAAAGAGTTTGTTCACCTTTCAACTAACTTTTAGTATAATGCAGAGCATGATATTCTGAGACAATTTGCAATTAGTTTTCATTATTTGTGGTTTTTGAGTTATTTTGCTTTTTATTCAGCGTCTCTTCAGTTTGCAATTTCAGCCATCTGGTTGCTAGGGTCCAAATTAGCCTAGTAATCATGCATTGATTTGAATAAGAGACTGGAATATGAATAGGAGAGGCCTGAATAGAAAGATGACTAATAAAAAGTAGCAGCAACAATACATTTGTAGCCTTACAGAATTTTTTTTAAAGATAGTGCCAGTGACCCCCATTTGAAAGCTGGAGTCACAAGAAAAGGCAAATACCGTATATACTCGAGTATAAGCCGTCCCAAGTATAAGCCGAGGTACCTAATTTTACCTCCAAAAACTGGGAAAGCTTATTGACTCGAGTATAAGCTGAGTATAAGCCTAGGGTGAGAAATGCAGCAGCTTCTGGTAAGTTTCAATCAAAAAATTGAGGGTTTCTGCTCCCATTGGAGGTGCCGGCGTCTCGTTTTTGGACGCCGACAACCATTCTTGGATGCCGGCGACTATTCTTGGAGACTATTCTTGGGTGCCAGCGAATATTTTTGGGTCCGGGCGACTATTTTTGGGCGCTGGCGACTATTCTTGGACGCCGGCGACTATTCTTAGACGCGACCGTTTTTTGCACTTGACCCGAGTATAAGCCGAGGTAGAGTTTTTCAGCATATTTTGGGGGCAGAAAAACTCGGCTTATACTTGAGTATATACGAGTATAAAAATATAAATAATGAAGACCAAGTGAAAAGTTACTTAGCATTGCCCATTCAATAACACACTAAGGGGCACATATCCAGGGTTAATAAACCCTCGAAGTAAAATCCTTCAAATTCAAATATTGAATTCGAAGGATTTTAGCGCAAATCCTACGATCGAATAAAAATCGTTTATTCGAACGATTTTAAGTGATCGATCAAAGGATTTTTCTTGGATCAAAAAAAGCTTAGAAAAGTGATGGGGAAGGTCCCCATAGGCTAACATTGTACCTCGGTAGGTTTAAACTGCCAAAGTATGTAGTTGAAGTTTTTTTTAACGAGACAGTACTTAGACTATCGAATAGTCGAACGATTTTTACTTCAAATCGAAGGTCGTAGTAGCCTTTTCGATGGTCGAAGTACCCAAAAAAATACTTCTAAATTTGAAGTTTTTTTCATTCGAAGCCTTCACTCGAGCTTAGTAAATGTGCCCCCCTGAGTTAACTTAAACTTGAACCACCCCTTCAATGGTCCCTACGGCCCCTCTAGGCCTATGTTATGGTTCCATCCTCTTCCTTTCCATTCCCTTAAAGCAGGGATCCCCAACCTTTTGAGCGAGTGAGCAATATTCAGAAGTAAAAGGAGTTGGGGAGCAACACTAGGATGAAAAATGTACTTGGGGTGCTAAATAAGTGCTGTGATTGGCCATTTGGTGACCCCTATGTGGATTGTCAACCTACATTGAGGCTCTGTTTTGCAGTGCACCTGGTTTTTATACAACCAAAACTTGCCTTCAAGCCAGGAATTCAAAAATAATCACCTGCTTTGAGGCCACTGGGAGCAACATTCAAGGGGTTGGAGAGCAACATGTTGCTCACGAGCTACTGGTTGGGGACCACTGCCTTAAAGGCATTCTACCTAAAGAAACACCTAATCTGAGAGGAAAAACAGTGCAACCACATATGGAGTAAGTGCTATTTAATACCATTTCCAAAATAAGTTATGTTATATGTCGCCATTATAGGGCTCTGATGATGGTCGTTTACTATAGGACAGCAAAACCTGTGACTGTATTTTGGCTTCTGTAGACAGGGAAGCAAAAGTACCATTACATTGTTTTGGTATGAATTATTGGATCTTGAAAACATAGATTTCAATTTTTTATTTTCTCAGCTCAAAATGTGTCGGCAGTGGATGTTCAGCGCAGTATTGAAACTATGGATGGCGGTGTCCATTAGCCTGTGCCAAAGTGGAGATGATGCCCTAGCAGATTTAGGGTCGGGTTATATTATAGACACTCTACATGATCAGCCCAAAGAGCCTACAAGTCAACCTAGAAGCCACCCTCAAGAAACAAACCAATGTCAGCTTACATTTACGGTCCCTCCTCAAGAACAATATGTGATGAAAGAGACATCTTTTGTAAAGGAGGAGGTCACCTATCTACACAACCTACTTCAGGACACCAACAGGGTGTTACAGAGCCTGCAGTACACAGTTAATGCTGATGCCCAAGACCTTGGCTACCAAGAGGTCATTGCTGATCACAACAAAGGAATTCGAGAGGACAACAAAGAATTTTATGGCACTTTAAGCAAAATTATGCAGGAGTTTCACACGCACATGGAGGAAGATGTAGCTGATGTTCCAGATGAGAGAACAAAGTAAGGATTCACCAAAAGTTGGTTGGTTTGTTAGTGCTTGTATCATGCATAGAAATGTTCTTCCTAAATGGTGGGCAAGAAAATTGGTTGGGATGTTGAATGATCAGTCACCTAAATATGGTATAGAATGATGGAAATGGATGTGCTGCAACTAAATCAGCTTCATCACTGCAATATCTATAGATTGTCATTTTTTTGTGAATTTTAGATCCATGTTTGGAATTTAATAGCAATGGCAAGTGTAAGGAAAGCATTTTTTAAATAAATGGGCACTTATTTTCTTATGAACTGTGTAAAATAGATTAAGTAAGGGCTAAGTTGACTTGCAATGTTATTCCCCTCAGTGAAGCTTTATAATAAGTAGTTAAATGAATATTTACTGTATATCCAGAGGGAAGTTGACTTAAACAAGAACCAGCAGCCAATTAATATATTTACTACAAAGAATGAACCCTTCTATGATTGCACTTTGCAGAATCCATTCATCACCCAGACTGCAGCACAGAATTAGGAAAGTGTGGGCGATCCTAGAGAGTTTAATGACTTCTCTCTGCTCTGAAAAATGAAATCCTTAGGCTCTCAATCTTCTTCTACATTACTGTCCCCAGCATATCCCAACATCTGAAGGAATACCAAGACCAAATAAATTGTCCTTGACAATTAATGTCTGTTGAGTCATTAAAGGGGTCTGGTTTTTGAAATGTGTGTTTGGTGTTGCCTTAAAGGGATCCTGTCATCGGAAAACATGTTTTTTTTCAAAACGTATCAGTTGATAGTGCTACTCCAGCAGAATTCTGCACTGAAATCCATTTCTCAAAAGAGCAAACAGATTTTTTTATATTCAATTTTGAAATCTGACATGGGGCTAGACATTTTGTCAATTTCCCAGCTGCCCCGGTCATGTGACTTGTGCCTGCACTTTAGGAGAGAAATGCTTTCTGGCAGGCTGCTGTTTTTCCTTCTCAATGTAACTGAATGTGTCTCAGTGGGACATGGGTTTTTACTATTGAGTGTTGTTCTTAGATCTACCAGGCAGCTGTTATCTTGTGTTAGGGAGCTGTTATCTGGTTACCTGGTTACCCATTGTTCTTTTGTTTGGCTGCTGGGGGGGAAAAGGGAGGGGGTGATATCACTCCAACTTGCAGTACAGCAGTAAAGAGTGATTGTTTATCACATGACTTGGGGCAGCTGGGAAATTGACAATATGTCTAGCCCCATGTCAGATTTCAAAATTGAATATAAAAAAATCTGTTTGCTCTTTTGAGAAATGGATTGCAGTGCAGCATTCTGCTGGAGCAGCACTATTAACTGATTCATTAAAAAAAAAAAAATTCCCATGACAGTATCCCTTTAAAGCATAGGTAAAGGGTCATGCCCAAAAAGCTTGGGAGGAAAATGCTTGGATAACAACATAATGTTTAGTATCAATATCCCCATTAGGATGAGGTTCACAGTAATAATTGTTTAATACTAGTCACTAATAATTGGTTCAACATGGGGGTTGTGCAGAAACATTGGTAAATTTGCCCAGTTTTGAACCCCTGGCAAACACTACCATAATCCTGCAACCATGCTCATTTTGGTGGTTACTCCAATGATCACCTGAGGGTTGAACTGCTTGGAATATTTTGCTGCATGGATAGATACCATCCTTAAATGGAACTGATATTAAAATCTAATCTGCACTACATGAAAGATGTGTTCCATCACGACAAGACTTTGGAAGGGAACACCACTTGTCCATGTCACCAATCTCCGGTGTAGGCCTGTACTGAGTGGTCTGATCATGTTTTTAGTTAATTAGAACATCCATGGCTGGCCAAATAGCTTTGACAAATTGATTTATTTTTAGTGGACCAATCATATCTGTTTTTGGAGTGGAGAGTTGTTGAGTAGTTTGAATTCAAGCTCTTCTCTTATTTCTCCACTTAGGCTAAAAAGGAACTTCCAGATGATGGAAAATCTGCTTCAAACAACAACTCTCATAGCTGAAAAGCTTGACAAGAAGGCCGGAGACCTTGATGCTGCTTTAGAAAATCAGATGGCAAAATGCACGACCCTGGCTTATCAAACTACCATGGGATCCTGACAGCATGATGGCGGCGTCTTCCTCAACGAGACTAGTGAAATTTATTCACAAGCTTTCTTTTTTTGTTTCTGTGTTTGAGAATTTACAGTCATTTCTGTAAAGTGTATGGAAAATGGTGTAAATCTAATGCTGAATATTTCCTTTGTCTTATTCTGTAGGTTTCAAATATAATTACTGAACAGGAAAAGAGAAACCTGTAAACAAGTACTTCTTTTACTCCTGCTTTACTCCTTCATGTAAAATTCTGCCTTAGGATAAAAACTTGAAATGGCGATAATAAAAGGACAAGTATAACAGGATACTTTTGTTTTAAAGGGCATCTGAACATGAAATGGACTTTATGATGTAAGGTCCAAAAATATGTTCACGCATAAAGCAATTCAAAAAATTACACACCTACATAAAAATAGCTTGGGTTGTCCCAAATAGAAGCTGATGTGGTAGAAATAACTCACTAATGGACGTAAAGAAGTTATAGTATACTATGGTTTTGGAGGCTACGTGCTTATTTGTATAGGTTTGGTTCCTATTACACTAGTGCCCTGCCAATTTTGTAAGTGTTGGGTCATATCCATATCTTTTTTTTCTTCTGTTTGTATGTTTATCCGAAGCACTAATTGTATTTGCATAAAATGTGTTAGGACCTCAATCTCACTGTGACTTGTGTTAATTTTTTTATATGTTCTATTGTAGTAATGAAGTATTGCCTGGCTAATTTGCTAAACACTTTCTCTCTCTCTCTCTCTGGGAAACATTCTGCTTTTGAATTTGCCATAGTTACCCCTTTGTATTTCTTGTTGGGTCGTTATAGGTCAAGATGTGAAAACATCATCAAGTACTTTGATAGGCCAAACTTCAATATTAATTTATTGTATCACTGATAGTTACATGCCTCAGTGATACTGATCCATAATCTCCTGTATCAATGCTTTCTATAATATCTCACCATTCCCACTGTTAAAGATGGGACTTTATGATTAACTCTGTAAGACGTGCCGGGAGAATTAACCTCCAGACGCACCTCTATTCGTGTGCCCAGGCGCGCACTTCCACCTTGATCACGATTTTTGCAGAGGCTGGGTGTCATGACGTCACCAAACAGCTCCAAATTCAAACTTCCCAATAAAGCCGGATTCTCCATTTTTTAAGTGGCCAAGCTAGGCTTCAGTTCACTGTTCCTGCTCAAGCGTTTATTTGTATTGACTATCTGGTTTTGACTCCTGCCCGACTTTTTGACTACGAATTCCTGCCGCCTGCCTTGAAATCTTTATAAGTTTTGACTACACCTCTTCGAATTCCTTGCTGGTACCTCACTTACAGACTGCTTTCTAGCTACGCACATCCTTGTTGGTTTTCCGCAGCAGAAAGCCAGGGGGCCCCAAAAGGGCATCGGTGAACACCGGAGACCACAGGGTTAACCTGTGCAACCGAATGTACCCCTCACTGTGCAAGGTTCGTACAACGAGATCGTTACAAGCTCCCTTAAAGATATCAGAGGCCAACCAGATAGGACTTGTGGGGTCCTTCATTTCTTCAAGTAAATACATGCTCTGATCTGTGTCCTGAAGACAGCCCTGTCCCAGCAATGGTCTCCATATAGAACAAGTTTGCTAGAGGCAACTGGATTAATATATTAAGATGTTAAAGTAAAGAAGGGAATATCCCCATCCACTATTGCTAAAATCCAGAAAGAACCACAGACGTGTTGGTATTACAAGGGTCCATAAAGAACACTAGATGGAGGGTATCTCGTTTGAGGACATGGAGACATGACTTGTCTAATGTTTAGGGAAAATGTAAAACAAATCTCTGTAGGGAAGCGCAAGAATGGATACTATGGTGCAGTACCCTTAAATTTGTATATTAAAGTGCCAAGTGCAACACAGCGTGCTCTGTTAATTATATAAAACTTGTTTAAAAAGTGCCATGTGCTGAAGACCCTTCAGGTTAGTTAGATCAAGGATGGTAAATTGCCTACTCACTAGATTTTCAAAGTATGTACACAACAAGCAAACTGGTGCTGACTCCAAGGTGTCATCAAGTATTCACACAATGTTCATAGTGCAGATGTATTTATTTAAAATGAATGTGGCCCAGCAACAGGGTATACTCACAAGATAACATGAAATTGAGAACATTGTAGAATTAAAACTGCTCCTGATCCTTATCATGTTTCACATAGAGCGCCACGCTTCTTCAGAAGGAAAATTATTAACCCTACCCTCAAAAATTCAGGTTTAATTTACTTATGGTGAACTATTTGTGGCAGCATTTGCATATTTATTTATATGGCCAATCATAAGCACATATATAAATATGGCAAGGGAACTGCTCTCCCTAATGTTAGCAACTATACCTTAAACTACGGACCTACCTACAGTATATTGAAACCATTTTACAATATGGCATGGGTCAACCGACCATGCGCACGCCCCAAACGAGGCGCACACCCAAGCCACAAAACTGTACGGCATATTCTAGATGGGGCCTTACCAGTGCTCTATACAGTGGAACAATGACCCCTCCTCCCATGAATCTCTGCCCCTTTTAATACAACTCAAGACCTTATTTGCCCTTGATGCTGCTGACTGGCATTGCTTGCTACAGACAAGTTTATTATCTACAAGGACTCCAAGCTCCGTCTCCATTATGGATTTGCCTAGTGCAGTCCCATTAAGGGTATAAGTGGATATTGTTACATCCCAGGTGCAGGACTTTACATTTATCAACATTGAATCTCATTTGCCACTTAGCTGCCCAGATTGCCAGTTTGTCAAGATCCTGTTGCAAGTGCCACATCCTGGATGGAATTAATTGGGCTGGATAACATAAACCGCACTCACAGGACTGTCGTGAAAAATCAACAAAAGTTGTGATTTATTTCAACGTTACGGCTACTATACTTTAGCCGTCTTCAGGAAAAAAATCTTTGAAATGTTCAATACAAAAAAAAAAATATATAGGTCCATGTATGTGTGTGTGTATATATATATATATATATATATATATATATATATATATATATATATATATATATATATATATATATATATTATATATTTATATATATACACATACATACATACATACGTATGTATGTATGTATGTATATATATATATATATATATATATATATATATATATATATGTGTGTGTGTGTGTGTGTGTGTTTTTTTTTTTTTGTATTTAACATTTTTCTAGGTGAGAACTGTAACACTAATTGCACAACCTTCAAGTTCATATTGACTCTATAAATGCAATTTACATGGTATTTCTTAAGCATCTCGCAAGCTGATTCTACCAGCGCCTGAGCCACTTTCCCATTAGAACAATAGGTTGGGGGACCCAAAAAGCTGTGACTGGATCAGGCATCAGAGCCACCCATATCTGCAAGAACTAAGTAAGCAGGATACTATGCTGGACTGGCAGCCTCTCATGGAAGAATTTTTCCCAGCATAGATTGTAATTCCTCAGTAGGATCCATGGCCTTCGCATACTTTCCGCTAATCCTACAGACCACCAGGGGCCCCTGGTCTCCTTTAAGGATTTAATGAGGATCAAGGAAGAAGAAGTACTGGGAAGCACAGACAGGACAGGTGCCAACACCCAGCTTTCAGCCTTTTCCCTAAGTGGAACCCAGGGGAATCTCTACATCCCTAAATCTGTACACTCTGGGGCAAATTCACTAAGAATCGTAGTTGCGCCAGGCGTAACTTCGCCACACTTCGCGAGGCGTAGTTTCGCCAGCGCTCCGCAAATTCATTAAAATCCAAAGTTGCGCACAGATGTAGCGTGAGGTTGCGAAGTTGCGCTAGCGTTGATTCGCGAAGCGAAGTTACGCTAGCGATGGTTAATTTGCATATGGCGCAGAATTCAAATTTCAATGGAGGAATACGTAGAATCACTACAAATGCCTGGGAAACCTTCAAACATCAAATAATTTTTTTTTTTGCCCTACACATGTGCCCACTGTATAGTTAAGGTGCCATGAGTTAGGAAATGTAGGGGGGAAGGAGGGGAGCCCCAAAAAATTTTTCGATCTTTTTCAGCCTATCACCCATAATATAGAAAAAACGCCAGCGTTTTTTGGGACTTAGAAAAATTTTTAACTTTTTTTGAAGCAATCCCTATCTACTCTATTGCGCTTCGCCTGGTCTGAGGTGGCGAAGGAAGTCTAGCGTAAAAGGTAGCGTTCAGTACACTGTGCAAGTTAGTGAATTTGCGTAGTTACGTCCGTAGCGAAAATTCGGCAGGCGTAAGGGTGCGAAGTAACACTAGCGAATTTACGCCAGCGTTCGTTAGTGAATTTGCGAAGTAACGAAAATGCCCAACGCTAGCGAATTGGCGCTAGCGTTAGGCGCTTCGTCGCTTAGTGAATTTGCCCCTTAGTCCCTACTTCTGGGCAATTAGTACCCAGGATCTTAATCCCTCTGACTCTCCTTGCCGGAGCCTTAGCCTGCTGTAAGGTACCTTTGGTCGCAGCTCAGTCCTCTCTTGGACGCAGGCGCAGGGGTGTGCAGGGTGCTGCGCATTCTCGGCGTCTGTTTCCAGCACCCGCGTCTTTGCGCGGGCGCGCGTCCGTTCATTCGGACGCGCGCACGTCGCGACGGTCGCGGGCACGCTAAAATTGACGCACGGCGTCCTGACGCTGCGTCCTTACGTTTGGCGCCAATCTGCCCCTATTTATTCTCGTCGGAAAAAGCAAACAGTGCTTGGTGATTATTCTCCCTGCTCCTGAAACCTTTGTTGTTATACCTCGCTTGAACTTGATTTCTGGATTTTGACCTCGGCCCGTTTTCTGACCACCGCTTGACTTCTGCCTGCCCTTCGACCCTGCTTGTTTGACCATCGCTTGTACTCCGCCTGCCTTCTGACCTCGGCCTGTTTCCGGTTTGCCTGAATTCCGCCAGCCCTTCGATCTCTGCCTGCCTACGGATTCTTCTCTTCTCTGACACGGCCTGCTAATACCACCTGTAAGCTCCCGCTGTACACTAAAGCAGTTTTAACTGCTAAGCTCTTCTCCACTGGCTCCGACCCTCCTGACAGTCCTGACAGAATCACCAAGCCAGAATGGAGCCGTCAGAAGAGTTGCCAACTCTAGTCGATCTGTCTCAACAGATTGCTGCTCTGACCCGCGTTGTGAGAGATCTTCGAGGAGACTATCAGAATGTCCAAGGACAACTTCAAGACATTCGGATGTCCACTGCTGCCTCGTCTCCTTCCTCTTCAGGACAGTCGGATTCGGGAACTGCAGCTGCTAGTACATCTCATGGGGAACCCAAGGTAGCGATGCCTGACAAATTTTCTGGCGATCCCAAGACTTTTAGAACTTTTATTAATGGTTGTCGCCTCCTCTTTACCCTCAAGCCTCACTCTCACGCCACAGATCAGATCCGAGTGGGGGTCATGATTTCCCTTTTGCAAGGACAACCACAAGCCTGGGCCCATCGTTTGTTGGAACAGAATAGTCCTCTTCTTGCCTCCACTGATTCCTTTATCCAGGCGTTATCCAAGATCTATGAGGATCCTCATAAAGTAGAGACTGCTGAAGCGGCTATTAGTAATTTACGTCAACTCCGTAGACCTGTGGAGGAATATGTGACGGACTTTCGTTGTTGGGCACCAGACACCTTGTGGAATGACAGAGCTCTCCGCCATCAGTTCCGCAAGGGTTTGTCCGATCAACTCAGGGATGAGTTGGCTAGAGTGGGTCTTCCTGGTTCTTTGGAAGAGTTGATTCTTCTTTCCATCCAGATTGATAGAAGATTAAGGGAGAGACGCCAGGAAAGAGGGTCCAGTATGCCAAGTCAGGCATGGGGCCATGAATGGGTGCTTCCTACTGCTCCTCCTCCAGTCCTTGTGTCTCCTTCTTCTGATGGCGAGCCCATGCAAATTGGGGTGGTACGCAGAACCCTGTCCACGGAGGAAAGACTGCGACGAAGACGGCTGAATTTGTGTCTGTACTGCGGTCTGTCTGGACATTTGTTAAGAAATTGCCCCACTCGACCCAATGGTAATTTCCTCTCACAGCAATCTCCTAACACTCCCTTGGTTCCCTCTCTCCAGTCTTATGTTCTTCTACGTCTCTCTTTGCAGTGGAACCAAAGAAAGATTGAGGTGGATGCCGTAATCGACTCCGGAGCTTGTGGGTGCTTCATAAACCAAGACTTCGCGAGTCAATACAAGATTCCTTTTATTTCCAAGGCCCAGCCAATACCTGTTAGAATGGCTGATGGTAATTTTGTTTCTTCTGGTTCTGTTTCTCAAGAAACCCCATATATTTTGGCTTCTTCATTAAGGGGTCACTCTGAATTAATAAAGTTTGATGTGATGGAAAACCTTCTCTTTCCCGTAATTCTTGGCATTCCTTGGTTGAGGGCTCATAATCCAACTATTGACTGGCAGGCTGGAACAGTGTTCTTCAACTCGGATTATTGTCGTTTGAATTGCTTTCTTCCAAAGATGCTGGGTGCAACCATTTCCGATGATGAACTTTTTCAATTTGTCCCACAAGTTTACCATGAATTCGCTGATGTCTTTAACAAGAAAGCGGCTGACTCACTTCCTCCCCACAGGAGTTATGATTGCCCGATTGATCTTCTTCCTGGCTCATCCATCCCTTTTGGAAGAATATATCCTTTATCTGAGCCTGAGTTAGCTACTTTAAAGGACTATATTGATGAGAATCTGGCTAAAGGCTTCATACGTCATTCTTCCTCTCCTGCCGGTGCAGGTATTTTTTTTGTTGAGAAAAAAGACCATTCCCTAAGACCCTGCATCGACTTTCGTGAACTCAACAAGGTGACAATTAAGAATCGTTACCCGTTGCCGCTCATTTCTGATCTTTTTCAAAGACTTGGTCGTGCTACAGTTTTTTCTAAGTTAGATTTGAGGGGTGCTTACAATCTAATTCGAATACGTGAAGGGGACGAATGGAAGACTGCCTTTCGTTCCCGATATGGACATTTCGAATACACCGTCATGCCTTTCGGCCTTTGTAACGCCCCTGCCACGTTCCAATATTTCATCAACGATATTTTTCATGACTTACTAGATCAATTTGTCATCGTATACCTGGACGATATTCTGGTTTTTTCTAATTCTTTAGAAGATCATCGCTCTCATGTGAGGGAGGTTTTGCTTCGTCTTAGGAAACATCTTCTCTACGCCAAAGCTTCAAAGTGTGAGTTTGAGAGATCTCACATTGAATTTCTAGGATTCCAAGTTTCTAGTCAAGGTTTCAAGATGGACACTAAGAAAGTTGAAGCGATTATTAACTGGCCACCCCCGAATGACCGAAAAGGGGTTCAACGCTTTGTGGGATTCGCAAATTTTTATAGAAGGTTCATCAATAAATTTTCTTCCATCATCAAACCTCTCACAGATCTCACAAGTTGTAAAATCAAATTTTCTTGGTCTCCAATTGCTCAACAAGCCTTTGAACTCCTTAAAAGACTTTTTATTTCTGCTCCCATTTTAGTCCATTCCGATGTTTCCAAACCTTTCGTTCTTGAAGTGGACGCCTCTGAGGTAGCTATTGGAGCAATTCTTTCACAGCGAGCTGGCCCCAAAGACAACTTACATCCAGTAGCATTCTTCTCTAAAAAGTTAACTCCTACTGAAAGGAATTATGACGTTGGAGATCGTGAGTTGTTGGCGATTAAAGATGCTTTGGTAGAGTGGCGTCATCTATTGGAAGGAGCCGTTCATCCTTTTATCATTTTCACTGACCATAAAAATCTGGAATACTTAAGATCTGCAAAGCGTTTAAATCCTCGTCAAGCTAGATGGGCACTCTTTTTCTCTCGTTTCCAATTTCATATTACGTACAAACCCGGGGTCAAAAATGCAAAGGCTGATGCCCTGTCCAGAGTTTTTCCGGTGGAGAAAGTGTCCATGGTTCCTGATACAATTCTTCAGTCCGGACATTTTTTACTTCTGCAGTCTTCTTTTATTGATCGTCTAAAAAAGATTCCTCAAACTCCAACAGATTATCCAGGTGTTGAAGATATTGTGGCTCAAGATAATTTACTTTTAAGGAACAATAAGTTGGTAGTTCCACCAAATCTTCGTGTGGAGGCCTTGAGAATAGTTCACGATCATCCTTTAGCTGGGCACACTGGAATTCGAAAGACCTTAGAATTGGCCAGACGTCTCTTTTGGTGGCCCTCTTTAATAAAGGAATGCACTGCTTATGTGCGATCATGTGAGTCCTGTGCTAGATTTAAGTCGTCCTGCAACAAACCCGTGGGTCTTCTCCGGCCCTTGCCTCTTCCTGAGAGACCTTGGAGTTCTATTTCCATGGATTTTATCGTTGAACTGCCTCCATCCAATGGGTGTAATACTATTTTTGTGGTTGTCGATCGCCTGACCAAGATGGCACATTTTATTCCTCTTCCCCGGCTCCCCTCTGCTGCCATGACTGCGGATGTGTTCATTAAAGAAATAGTTAAATTTCATGGACTTCCTAAAGAAATTATTTCTGATCGTGGTACCCAATTCACATCAAGGTTTTGGACTGTGTTGTGTAAATCCCTTGGTATCTCTTTGTCTCGTTCTTCAGCTTATCACCCACAGACCAATGGGCAGACCGAGAGGACTAATCAGACGCTGGAGCAATACATTCGTACTTTTTCTTCCTATTTGCAGGACAATTGGGTGTCACTCCTTCCATGTGCTGAGTTCTGTTATAATATTTCTATGCACTCTTCTACGGGCCAGACTCCATTCTTTTCTAATCTGGGTTTTCATCCTATCATGTTTCCAGACGTCCTTCCTGAGGTGAATCTTCCTACATTACAAGATCGTTTGGAGTTTCTTAAACAAAATACGTCTTTTTTGAAGGAACAGATAAGTAAGGCTCAACAAAATTTCAAAACTTTCGCGGACAGAAAACGGGGGAAGGACCCCGAATTCAATATTGGTGACAAGGTGTGGCTCTCTTCTTTGAATCTCCGGCTCGCCTCCCCTTCCAAGAAGTTGGCTCCAAAGTTTCTGGGTCCATTCGTCATCAAGAGGGTCATTAATCCTGTGTCCTTTGAATTAGAACTTCCGAACTCTCTTAAAGTCTACCCTGTGTTTCATGCTGCTCTGCTTAAAAGATTTGTGCCTAACATCTTTCCAGGTCGTGTTTCTCCTTCTCCTCCAGTTATCTCTTGTCAAGGCGAGGCTGAGTTTGAAGTGGAAAAGATCTTGGATTCCAGAATTCGTGGCAGAAGGTTGCAGTACCTCGTCAAGTGGAAAGGTTTTCCAAATGAAGAGAATTCCTGGGAACCAAAGAACAATGTTCATGCTCCGAGGTTAACCACAGCCTTTCATAAGAAATATCCTGACAAGCCTGCTTTAGACGTCCTGAGGCCGCCCCTCAGGGGGGGGCAATGTAAGGTACCTTTGGTCGCAGCTCAGTCCTCTCTTGGACGCAGGCGCAGGGGTGTGCAGGGTGCTGCGCATTCTCGGCGTCTGTTTACAGCACCCGCGTCTTTGCGCGGGCGCGCGTCCGTTCATTCGGACGCGCGACGGTCGCGGGCACGCTAAAATTGACGCACGGCATCCTGACGCTGCGTCCTTACGTTTGGCGCCAATCTGCCCCTATTTATTCTCGTCGGAAAAAGCAAACAGTGCTTGGTGATTATTCTCCCTGCTCCTGAAACCTTTGTTGTTATACCTCGCTTGAACTTGATTTCTGGATTTTGACCTCGGCCCGTTTTCTGACCACCGCTTGACTTCTGCCTGCCCTTCGACCCTGCTTGTTTGACCATCGCTTGTACTCCGCCTGCCTTCTGACCTCGGCCTGTTTCCGGTTTGCCTGAATTCCGCCAGCCCTTCGATCTCTGCCTGCCTACGGATTCTTCTCTTCTCTGACACGGCCTGCTAATACCACCTGTAAGCTCCCGCTGTACACTAAAGCAGTTTTAACTGCTAAGCTCTTCTCCACTGGCTCCGACCCTCCTGACAGTCCTGACACCTGCTCAACTAAATAACCTAGTATCTATCACTCCTAGAGTGACCTATTACAGAGTATAGCTTAACCTTTACTAGGCCCAATCTATCTAGGTTCCACTACCCATTCCCTCCCTGCCTGCTTGGTAAGGGCTAAAGCAATGGACCCTGAGCACATAGTTACCCAGACCTTTATACTATCACACAGTGCCATCTACTGGATACTTGAGAACTGCAGGGGCCTAGCTTAAGGCAGAATAAGGAAATAGGTCCCCCTGCTAACTGTATTAGGACACATTTAGGCATCTATAATACTGGGGATTTGCCTGCCAATATTATTAAGGGTTGCTAATTTACCAGACCCCTACACACATAAGAAATATTTACAGTACCGTTCCCTTTAAACATAGCAGCCAAGCATTTTTGGATTAGTTGAAAGGTGATTGTCTCTCCTTGGGTCAGTGAGTGGCTGTTCTAACAAGGTTCGCACTTTTTATATTCAGACAATTAAATATCCAATATTCTGTATTCCAGCCCAGCAGAACTGTATCACTTATCAATATTCATCGGATGCTTCTCCCATTGTTTGGAAAAGGTCAATCTTGTGTGTAGAACAGGGACCTGCTCAGCCGAACAGCAGGGAATTATTTGCTTTTTTACCCCGTTCTTTCTGTATAGTGAAATGTAATCTCTGTGACTAGAAGCAGAGAATGACACAGGCCAAGACAATCTCCCTTCCAAGATGTGAGTAATATGTACAGAGAAAATGACTCATGCACTAAAGGCACCCAAATCACTCACATAAGAGGGTCAAGAGATGCTTAATCAAGGGCTTGAATTAATATATTTAATCTGAGTTGGTGCAGAAAAGGATGAATATACAATGAGACATCTGTAACACTGTCAGCCTGTAATCCCGTGAGCTCTGAAACCAAAACTATGGGCTCATCCAGCAGCAAAATTTATTTCAGTGACTCGTATAGTGGCATCCAATTCTTGGGTTAAAGTTCTTTCTGATGCAACAACATTTGTCAGGGCCACCCTTATCAAGGTTACAGATATATTGGGGTAACAGTCACCCTGCTATAGTTCCAGGGTACAAATAAGCACTCACCCCAAATCTCCCCCTAACTGACCTTCAGACTGGGCCCCCTTAGCTCATAACAAGGTTACAGATATATAGAAACATTGGGGTAACAGTCACCCTGCTATAGTTCCAGGGGTACCCAGGGCACAAATAAACACTCACCCCAAATCTCCCCCTAACTGACCTTCAGACTGGGCCCCCTTAGCTCATAACAAGGTTACAGATATATAGAAACATTGGGGTGTCACCCGGCTATAGTTCCAGGGGTACCCAGGGCACAAATAAACACTCACCCCAAATCTCCCCCTAACTGACCTTCAGACTGGGCCCCCTTAGCTCATAACAAGGTTACAGATATATAGAAACATTGGGGTAACAGTCACCTTGCTATATCTAGTATAGGTCAATCTAAAAACAACTGGACTTGATGAGTCCAGTTGTTTTTTAGATTGACCTATACTAGATATACCATGACCTGGATGAATGAAAATCTTCATAGTCAGTTACCTTGCTATAGTTCCAGGGGTACCCAGGGTACAAATAAACACTCACCCCAAATCTCCCACTAACTGACCTTCAGGCTGGACGCCCTTAGCTCATAACAAGGTTACAGATATATAGAAACATTGGGGTGTCACCCTGCTATAGTTCCCGGGGTACCCAGGGTACAAATAAGCATTCACCCCAAATCTCCCCCTAACTGGCCTTCAGGCTGGGCCCCTTAGCTCATAACAAGGTTACAGATATATAGAAACATTAGGGTAACAGTCACCCTGCTATAGTTCCAGGGGTACCCAGGGTACAAATAAGCACTCACCCCAAATCTCCCCCTAACTGACCTTCTGGCTGGGCCCCCTTAGTTCATAACAAGGTTAGATATATAGACAAATGTGTGACCAGTTGCTTTCACTACCCTACCTACTTCACCCCACTCTTCTAGAGCTTTCTACAACCATTGTATGGTGCTGTACAGTTGTTAAATTTGCTACATTCAATTTGGGTAATTTTCCCTAAAACTGCCCTACTAAGTTTGTGGAGGTTATAGGGAGCTGTACTTCAGTGACGGTCACACATGACTACTCTGGATTTTAAATGTAACAGGAACAGGTTCATGTACAGGATTACATGTAGAACATCCATGACGCACGTTGGCCAAGATTGGGTTCCTTTGTCCTGAGCTGTGTGTAAAGGGAAATACTTTTATAAAAGAGAGAATAGTTAATGGAAAGAACACAATGGGTCTGCAATTCTCTCTTTGCTTGATGTATTTAGTCTATTCTACTGAGCTGAAATTATACAATGTTGTTTGTAAATTGAACATAAAGACCCAGAGCTCATTGTATGGCTTTCAGCTTGGTCTTCTTGCAACATGGACTGCAATAAAGCCTGGGTTCTTACATCAGCCAGTTTATAGCAAGTTTAACATCAAGTCAAAGGAACAAACATATTGATTTAAAGATGACAGACTCATGAATGTCGGTGGTGTGTATATATTATATTCCTGAAGGTAACAATTTTCTCTTGCAGGACTCAAAATTACTTCAGAATTCTTTACAGCAATGGAGAAAAGCATCATCTACTCAGTGGGGTGTCAAATGCAGAGTGCAGTACATTTGTGCAGACACAGACAACTGGGCTTGTGACAAGAACAAGGTTCTGATTTTTCCTGCACTTCATTGACACTCCCTAATTTGGGCTTGTGAATGAGGGGGAAGTTAAGAGGCGGTCGGAGGATCGCCTCTGTACCTCCCTCCAATTGCCTGCCATACAAACAGCTCTTCCGAATGCAGGCAGCATTATATTTTGGAATGCAGAGACCTCTGGTATTTCTTCAACCTGCATGGCAGGAGGCACAGTGCATAAAACATAGTGGATTGCAGCAATGTTTTCTACTTGTGCCCCCTTGTAAGTATGCAAGGACCCCTGCAGATTGTGCAAGACATCCAGCATCTCTAGAATGGGATCGAGCATCAAAGAAAGGTTGCCAATGGCATAACTAGATGCGGGACGCCATGCAGTTGTGGTGGGGCCCAGGAGAGGGCTTGTCAAGGATCCCCAGTCAGTGATGTATAGGGTGCTTAATTTTTGGCCTCGCTGTGGCCACAGTCTGTATCCTACAGCACAAATTACATTTAGAGGAGTGGTGGCAGCCCTCAATGCCCAGACCCCTAGTGTGCTATCCAGAAGCAATGTTTTTTGGTGTTCCTCATCTTCTTTATACCAGAGAGCAACAATAACCATGTAGTTTGTCTAACACCAGCGCTACAACCTTAGAGACCAACTAGAATCACCAGTGTAGTGGTGCTACATAGTCTTCGGCATGTTCTACCCCTCCACAAGCCTGACAGTCCACCACTGAGGAGGACAAGCTAAGTGAGCTTAGGATACAGTTAAAGGAAGGTATCCATATTAAATATCGAATGCATCACCAGCGAACGGATCTGCCTTTTGCAGCTATTGCACTTCGCCAAAAAAGCCATCCTGATGACTTGGAAGGCAACGGCACCTCCGTCTTTGAACTTCTGGAAAAAACTAATCGACAGTGTTCTTCCCAGTCAAAAATTGATATATATAGCTAGAGGCTGCCCAGAAAAATTTGGGAAGATATGGCATGCCTGGTTGGAGGTGGGCCAGAATGTTTGAAAGTCATCTACCTTTTCTCTGCTAAAGGCAATATGTGGAATGTGACCGGGACCTATCTATATGTACGGACTGAAACTGGCTTGTGCACTTTTACCCGTAGTGGGATGCCTAGTTAGGCATGCCCACATTGGCAACACTTTGTGCCGAACGCGGAAGACCCATCCCCTCTTTACTCTTTCCTTTTCCTCGGTTTACCCTGAGGTTCTGTCTTTCTTGACTCTTTCTCTTTCTTTTTCTATGTAACTGGATGTTTAAAATGCAATAAAGAAAAAAATATCGAATGCATCTCTGGCCGTGTCAAAACAATATATTGCTTGGGAAAGAGGGGTTCTATGAGACTTGAACCCAGTAGGCATGCAGGTGACAGATGTTGGAAATTGGAGTTCAATAACATCACCCACAGCCTGAACCCTAAGAAGGACACATGGGTGCTTTAGAGACACATTTTTCCACCTTTGATAGGCAGAAACATTTGTGGTGTAATGAAACCCTTCTCTGTCTCCACTCTCCGTGGTAATCTAAGGGAAGCATAGACCTCCACTGATAAATACCCAAGTGCTTCAATGGAGGTCCTCCTGTCCCTACAACATATGCATCAGGCACAATGTTTCCTATAGTTAAGTGGAGTGCCATTGTGACAGCTCCCATTCTCCACTTAGTGGCATTGGCTGACAACCTATTGTCCAAGTGTTAGTGTCCAAGTGTTAGCTAATGTCACTAACCCTGTTTTGCCTTGTCTAAAAGGTATCCAGCTCTTTGTTGAAGCTATCTAATGTATCTGCCAATGCCACCACTTCAGGGAGAGAATCCCACAACTCACTCTAAAAAAAACATTCTCCACTTTAGAAGATAGATGGATAGGACAAGAGAAAGAACTTAATTTCTTACTGTATATCAAGGGATACCCCAATGGCTGTGAGAGGACCTACTGAGTTTATTGTATGGTCCCCTTATATATGTAACACAATTCTGGGCTATTTAGACCAAACAGGATTAATGTCCAGCTAGTTATTAGACACCAGGATCCAAAGAGGAAGATCCACCCCATTCCAAGCACCATATTAAAGTGTGGCAGGAAGTGGTCATAACAGCTCTTGGCCAATAACTGGAATAGGTAAATGATAAACTATCATGAGTGTCTGTATCAGATCACTCAGGCCCTTTACTCAAAGAACACATGGGAATGTCCTGCTCTGCTCAGGATAACCCAGGCATAATCTTAGCTTTTTTTTTTGCATATAAAGTCATTTGACCCATAGTATAGTGCAACACTCCTTTTTAAAGCAAACTGAATTAGTAAGTTCCCACCAATAATCAAACTTTATTTCAGATATTACATCCCCCCTTTCCAAGTGTCCAAAACCTGTCAGCCTGGGAGGTGAATGCATAAAGAAAATGCATGAAGTAGATGCTACTCCGCTAAGTAGAAAGAGGTAGAAGATTTGTGGTGGGGGTTCAACAGTCTTGTGAACCGAACTATTTATAAAGTTCCAGACAATGTCCTCAAAGTCTGGGGTTTGGAACAAAAGAAATGTAAAAATTCCCAAATCAATGGGGGAAATTGTAGAAAACTTACAACAAGCTAACTCTAGGAGTCTCCAACTCTTGAGTGAGTCTGTAGAGAAACGTAGAAAAATCTCAGAAGTGAGTTTCATCATAAGGCTCATGAGAAAAAAAAGAGAAGATATACCACTAGCAACTCACTGCCTCTTGTTGTAGTGGGCCATGGTCTCCTCCCAGGATAAGTAGTAGTTTGGGTGTGGTGTGTCAGTGCACCCACTGTTTGGAAGTTCCTCACTCAAGCTGAAATGCTTCTCCCCCTGGAACTTTGTTTGAGAATGGTGCGCCCAAACCACCACTCACACATGATATTGTAGGAATAGTCCACTTCATGTTGCTGCTTGACAGGGTCACTGTGGAAGATTCCCACAGGCCCCAAACACTCCCTGTGCTTCCAAAAATCCACTCTCTTAAATGCTTTTCAACCTCATCATATTCCCATTCAGGGGCATACGGCATGAAGAATCCATACATGTCCTGGACACAGGAGTTAATGATGTGTTGCACCCGTGACACAGTCGTTGACTTTTTGAAGTCTGCACGGCCCTGGGCAACCCTGAAAGTAGTGTCTTTAAGTTGAGTAGATGATGGCCGGAACACCCTCTGTGGTGATGGACTGCAGCTTGGCTGATGAGTTGAAACAGCAGACATTTCAGGTTCAGGACCCTCGTCTCCACACACAAAATCATGGCAGGACCTGTCACTCTCACTTCTCCTTTTGTGAAGCAGGCATGGGGATTTAGCTGTTTAGCCGGGCCATGGTCCCTCCTCTGCCCTGGGCATTGTCTTTCCCGGACATCAGCCAAAGATTGGGTCTCTCTGGTCACCAACTTAGAAAGTGCACTAGTGACCTCAGGTGATGAAGAGGTGGTGGTAGACAGTCTCCTAACAGTATAGGACCTCTTTTCTTGAATTTCAATAAAAGCAGGTCCCTCCTCCACTACAGAAATATTTGACTCTATGGGCACTGATGGAAGGACCTGGGTTCTTTTGGGGCACGCTGGGGACATTAGCTGATGATGAGGTGTGGGGTTTCTCTACCACACGGTAGGGACCTGCCCAGCATTCATGGTAACATTTGTGACATTCAGCTTTAAAATTGTGCAGCCCTTCTGGCAACTCACAGCCGTAAGCGCCACAATAAGGGTCCCCAGTTAGCATTTTCCCTTCTGCCACTTTTTCCACAAAGACTCCCCTCCACATGTACTTCAGCCCATTATCAGTCAAGGGCGGATTGTGGAAGGAAAATGGAGTCATACTAGCCGAGACCTCCGGATCCAGCCAGCCTTCCCAAACTGCGTTGGCCATCCTGAGTGGTGATGGAGAACTGGTCTGCTTGGATTTGTTGACATGGAACTACCCTTATTATCCGCAGGGGTAGCTTAGCATGCCTGGCTTTAGTGAGATGAGGTGGTCTGTGCTGGCAAACCGTGGTGGCGGTTAACGATGCTGGTACTGAATAGAAGTAGAGGAGCAGCAGCCGCTTGCATCTGTCTCCGTCCAGCTTGTGATCCAAAATGGCCACGGACACGTTACGCCCTGGCACCGTCTAAGCTGAAAGCACGCCATGGAGTTCTCTCTCCTAAAATGGTGGCTGGGAACTCTCGCACAGCATTATGAGTGACAGAGGCACTGGCCAATGGGAAACAGCTGGGAAAGAACCTCCAAAACACGAACCCACAGCCGAAAAGTTTCACGCCAAAAATGCACAGATTTCCTTTTGCCAATTGACTAAAAATTTAAAGGCACAGTAGCTCAGCCTTCACATGGGATGAGGCCGAACATTTTCTTTGTAGGGGGCAGGCTATGACGTTAGGGCCCTGGAGATCACAACCTATAGGCTTATGTCTCTCCTATACTTATGGTATTGCAATAGTTCTGGAGTCCTGGCTGGAGGAGAGGAGAGATGCTTTCTGATACATTGCAAAAGTCAAAGTCACACATTGCCTTTCACTTAATTGTTAATCAGTTGGCTGCTGCATTGTCTCATCAGTTGTAACCAGCAGTGCAGAGAATAGCACAAAACAAATGCTGTTTTCTGCTGTATCCGTAACATTTACAAAACACTAAACACTTGAATTACTATATATATTGCAAAAATGTTTACATTTTCTTTTGGCATGCAAAAGAAATTGGGGTGAAATTCCCCTTCCATGAGTTTGAGACTGAGCAGAACTGCAATCCCTTGGTGCCAACAGTCAACCTTAAAACAAACACAGAGACGAGGGGGAGCACTAGTGCTACAGGCCTGACAGTTTGGGAGAGTCGGGAAGCAGAAATATTGCCAGAGCCTTGGTGTTGGGCAATAAAACCTACTGACTGGCAGGAAAAGACGTAATGCTACATAAATAAACCATAATAAGACATTTGTGAGTTTGCAGACATCCTTGGCCAAAGTCAGACAGTGACTGAGATGGACGTACGGCCAAATCCCTAATGGACAAGGTTCTGCCTTAGTCCAGATTAGGGAACAAAGGGCCCCAGATCTGATCAGACTTGTGGGAGACACGTTCACGACGGCATTAAGTCTGCCAACATCCTTGCTATCTGCATTGAACAGCTTGAGGGATTGTGACCGTGGGTTAGACGCCTTTTCACTGAATAAATTACTGTATTTATCCATTTGTAACTGTATTTCTGCAGCCATGGAAATGTGTAGCCAAGAAGTGTATTTCCTCTTCTGCACTGACCAATGAGAGAAGATGGGTTTCAAAACTGCTTTGTGGTGGTGGGGATCCTTGAAAGAAAGAGACAATTTTTACTCGCCCCCCTCATGACAGCTGCAGTTGGAGGGTCTCAGGTTGGATTGATAAATCTCTTAATAATTCTTAACATTTACTACATTTTATATCCTAATATTTTCTTATTTCCACCTTAGAGACATATAGTGCACCAATACAATTTCCTACATTTCAAATCTTAAAGGGATCCTGTCATCAGAAAACATATTTTTTTTCAAAACACATCAGTTCAATCAATTTCTCAAAAGAGCAAACAGATTTTTTTATATTCAATTTTGAAATCTGACATGGGGCTAGACATATTGTCAATTTCCCAGCTGCCCCTGGTCATGTGACTTGTGCCTGCACTTTAGGAGAGAAATGCTTTCTGGCAGGCTGCTGTTTTTCCTTCTCAATGTAACTGAATGTTTCTCAGTGGGATCTGGATTTTACTATTGAGTGTTGTTCTTAGATCTACCAGGCAGCTGTTATCTTGTGTTAGGGAGCTGCTATCTGGTTACCTTCCCATTGTTCTTTTGTTTGGCTGCTGGGGGGAAAGGGAGGGGGTGATATCACTCCAACTTGCAGTACAGCAGTAAAGAGTGATTGAAGTTTATCAGAGCACAAGTCACATGACTTGGAGCAGCTGGGAAATTGACAATATGTCTAGCCCCGTGTCAGATTTCAAAATTGAATATAAAAAAATCTGTTTGCTCTTTTGAGAAATGGATTTCAGTGCAGAATTCTGCTGGAGCAGCACTATTAACTGATGCGTTTTGGAAAAAAAATATTTTCCCATGACAGTATCCCTTTAATAATTCTTAGAGCGGTCCAGGGCCAGACTGGAAGTAAAATGCAACCCTGCCCAAAAAAAATAAAAGCAGCCCACATATAAACACACCTCGACCCTGCAATAAATGATGTGCATAAAGAGCCAAACAATTATAGATAACAGATTATTGCACCAGCCCAGAGTCACTGAAGCCTATGATAGCGAGGAGTTGAAGAGTTGATCATTGAATCCAGACTTAAGCCATACGACAGTAAGTGCAACTCCTAGGAGCAGCCGCAGAGCATAAAATACAACTCAGAGGATCAGTTTAAAGGCATAAAGTGCAACGATAGCAGCCCATGGCATGAATTACAAACTAAATTGCAGTTTTACATGAATTATCCAAGAACATGCTAAGGGATAAGCAGGTGCCAGAGGAGATGACTCTCTTAAGCAACTGTCAATTACTTCTTCTACCTCAACATCAAGACGCTTGAGAACATTTTTTTTCTGTTTCCATTAACATAAAGCACTCCCAAGTGCTGCTGGGATATAATGCTTCTTAATCTGTTTTTTTGATAAACTTTTACGGTGGAAAAGCATCTCACAAGCTACTTGTGATACAGAGTCAACAGGAATTTCTAGGCCAAACCAATCATATTATGGGGCAGATTTATTAAGGATCGAGTTGTGTTTTCCAACAAATTCTAGTTTTTTTTTTGCCAAAAAAATTTTTGGGTTAAAGGGATACTGTCATGGGAAAAAAAATTTTTTTCAAAATGAATCAGTTAATAGTGTCGTTCCAGCAGAATTTTGTGCTGAAATCCATTTCTCAAAAGAGCAAACAGATTTTTTTATATTTAATTTTAAAATCTGACATGGGGCTAGACATTTTGTCAATTTCCCAGCTGCCCCAAGTCATGACTTGTGCCTGCACTTCAGGAGAGAAATGCTTTCTGGCAGGCTGCTGTTTTTCCTTCTCCATGTAACTGAATTTGTCTCAGTGGGACATGGATTTTACTATTGAGTGTTGTTCTTAGATCTACCAGGCAGCTGTTATCTTGTGTTAGGGAGCTGCTATCTGGTTACCTTCCCATTGTTCTTTTATTTAGCTGCTGGGGGGGAAAGGGAGGAAAGTGATATCACTCTAACTTGCAGTACAGCAGTAAAGAGTGATTGAAGTTTATCAGAGCACAAGTCACATGACTTGGAGCAGCTGGGAACTTGACAATATGTCTAGCCCCATGTCAGATTTCAAAATTAAATATAAAAAAATCTGTTTGCTCTTTTGAGAAATGGATTTCAGTGCAGAATTATGCTGGAGCAGCTCTATTAATTGATTCATTTTGAAATTTTTTTTTTCCCATGACAGTATCCCTTTAAAAAAGCAAATATGCAATATTTATTATACCACAACCCTGGAAATAGGTTGAATCCTAAAATACACCATCTTAAACCTGTGACGAGGTCACGTAGGAGTCAATGGCAGAGGTCCCTTGAACCATTTGAAGATGTTAAAAGCCTTCATGATGTTCAAGTTTTTTTCAGAGGGTTTTGCCCGAAAACGCAATCAATTTGAGTTTTTTGGGGGGGTTTTATTTGCTGAAAATTTGATTCATTTGAGTTTTTGGGTTGTAGTGAGTTCTTTCGAGGTATAAAAAAACTCTAAAATTCAACCTTTGACAAATAACCCCCTATATGTAAACAGGACAGTTTCTCCCTAACAACTGAAAAAATATTTTGGGTCCAAGCAAGCAAAATCAGCATAAATGGTGCTATTTGCTGAAAAGTGGTGACGGGTGCTCATTTTGACTGTATCCATGATAACAATATGCACCTGAAGGCTGAACGCTGTAAGATAATTTGGCATAACCGTATCTTCAGACAACTCATCTGGTATTTCCTCCTCATTCGAATTCTCTTTACAGGCAGAGGTTTTTCTACTTCAAGATCTAAACCTTCATATTGACCCTGTAGCTGGTTATCTGCACAGTCCACAAATGATCAAATCAAAAGATCTTGCCAAGGTTTCCTTCTACTCTGATCACCATCCGATAAGCTGTAAACATCTCCATACCTGTAGCTATGTAAATAATGGGGTAGTTAGCAGTAAGGGTAGTCTCATACTTTAAAGTGATACTGACACTGAAAAATTAATTTTAGCATATGATTGTACATTAAATGTTACCTATAGGTCATGTTGATCATTTTGTGCTGAGAGGTTTGTTTTTGTATATAATTGTTAGTTGAAGTTCCTAAGCCTGACTCTCTGACACTCTGACTTTGCCAACCTGACTGTCACATCTCAGCCTGTTAGTTACAGTTTCTAATGCTAACGGACTCCTGCTGCACAAATATGGCCGCCCCCTCATACAGGAACATGGGGGATCAGACAGGTAATGGAAAAGCATCAGGCCAATACTTTATGGCAAAGTTAGAAGTAGCTTGCAAAGCCAATATTATAATAGATCTAAAAAAAAGTTTAATTTCAGGTGTCAGTAGCTCTTTAAGAGAATCACAATTTCACTTTTCATTTACATTGGTATCTGGCCTAGAATGATGATTAAATACAAAAGGTCCTATTGCAATATAAGGACAAACAATCCCTGAGTTGTTTAAAGGGTAAGGCATGTTTAGTAGCTTAAAGTGATACTGACACTAATAAACTACTTTTTAAAATATGAATGTACATTAAAAGTTACCTTTAGGTCATGTTGATTGTTGTTTAATTTCTGGTGTCAGTGGCATAACTAGATATTACTGCAAATTATTTTTCAGGCCCCCAAAATTTTTAGCAGTTGACTTGTTTTACCAATATTTATTGAAACTGTATATGAATTAGGGCCTCGTGGGGCCCCTATACCTCCTGGGCCCCCCTGCAGGCGCATGGTCTGCTTCCTCTATAGCTACGCCCCTGTCTGGTGTCAGTATCTCTTTAAGGCACAAAATGTCTCAATGCTCTTAATATATTTATATATGAGTTCAGAGGACTCTTGTATTTGTCTATGTGAATTTTGCACCCCCGCCTAATGGTTTTAAAAATTAATGGTGAGCACAAGTTTCCCTTGTTTGTTATAGTTATACAGGAGCAGTGACCAGCTCCATGTTGTAGCTCCCACCCTTCCCAACTATAGTCAGGTGATCCCACTGGTGTCTAATAAAAGGGCAGCCAAGTTTGGGAGTTTTACTTTCGAAAGCAGCAAGTAAGTTGCAGGTAAAACTTAGTCCCTGTGTTAAATGTATAATGAAGCAATAGAATTCTTAATGAATCAGATAAAATTGAGCGTAGGACTGGCCAGATATGGGATGACTTTGACGTAGTTGTTCAGCTTAAATATATTGCAATATATGGACAAACAATCCCTGTTTTGTTTAAAGGGTAAGGCATTTTTCAGTAGCTTAAGGCACAAAAGGTCTCAATGTCTTTAATATATTGATAATGGGTTGAGTGCAGAGGACTCTTGTATTTGTCTGTATGTGCAGGAAAGGTGTAGTTGATCTACAACTCATATAGGTTACTGTGCATAAATAAATAATAAAATAAGGATGCCAGGAGATTCTTGCAGCAAACAGAACTGATTTAGTGTCAAAGACAATGATCGACAGGGTAAACAGTCACAAACCCACAGAGGCAATGTATTGCAAGATGGTAAATGCCGGGCCAGTCAAGCAGAGGCAGCACAATGTGGAAGCAGCGAGGGACGTTTAAGGGAGTGCTCATCCATTTCTGCAGTCTGGTGCTAATATGCTTTATATCCGTTTTTGCAGCATTGGCTGCAGCAACAGGTGCTTAAGTGTTTGGTGGGCCCCTGGGGAGAGGTCCTTGGTGGGACCCAGGTACCCCAGTCCCACGCTGTCTCTATACATTTCTATTCCACTCTTACAGATAGTGCCAGATTGCCCAGCATCTCATTGTAATATTCTGCCCATTGACCTCAATGACCTGATATCAAATGTATTCCTAATAAGAGCCACCTTGTATTTGGAAAAAATTCCTCCCAGGGAATGTAACAAACTATTACTACTTACCTGCAGGATGCATCTCACTCAAGGACCCTTGAACTACTTGTGGATTTATAATCATTCATTATGTGCCATGGGGGGTGGATACATTTATGGAATAAACAAACAAAGTACCGGCACACAGTAGCAGTTGCAATAGGGGTCCCATAAGTGTTTATTGCGTGACACAATAAATACTGAGGGGTGAACCCCCTGTTGCAACTGCTACTGTGTGCCGGTACCTCGTTTGTTTATTCCATGGGAGGGCCGTCTCCCTAGAGGACTGAGCACCAGATTACAGCAGTAGAGGAGGGCCAGGGAGTGGGTGCGAATTTTACTTTGGGGGATAAATTAAACCTTTCCCCATGAATTAATACATTAACAGAGAGTGAACACTGAACTGTTGCTTTATGAAATGGATAATGTCTTTCCCAGAAGCTGGCCAGACCCCAGATATCTGGTATTGGAGAACTGCAACGTTGGGAAGGATGAATTGATTTAACACATGAACATTGAATTTTAAGTGTATTCAGATACTGAGAGCGAGCAATTGAGTGACCATAGTTTGTGTCTCTAGTAACAAACCCCCCCTTATCTAGGCTTCTGATCAGTGTCACATGATGTCACATTGAGCTACCCCAACCCCCAGGGAGTATTTTGAGTATTAAGCAATTCTCCCAGTTCCTGGTACAACTTTCGACCTGAGCTTTCCACTTCCCGGACCTAAAATTTCCTTCCTGGAGTCTGCAAGGGGCTTTCTAGCTGAGGGTCCTGCTGCTGCCCCAGCTGAGTATTTTGGGTTTCTTGGGTTCTGGAGGAGTATTTAAAAGTTAAACTTTTGTGC
The DNA here is from genome assembly GCA_038501925.1 of Xenopus petersii. Taxonomy (NCBI): domain Eukaryota; kingdom Metazoa; phylum Chordata; class Amphibia; order Anura; family Pipidae; genus Xenopus; species Xenopus petersii. The sequence continues at coordinate 5,298,807 of CM076680.1, forward strand.
TGCTCCTTAATACTTTGACTTCTGGCTACTTTACCACTTTTAATGCCAATTTTCCCTTCTGCTCACGCCAACTCTTTATTCTTTGGCATTCCCAGTTTTGCAACTTGATACACAAACTGTGCACATTAGAACTTCTTTGTAGATTTATTTTTCTTAGTTGTTTCTTTTGCTGTGATTGTCTTGCCATCAGACACTAAGTGGGATTGATTGACTTTTGCAAGGGGGATAATCAATTATTGGGGGTATCATGGAAGATTCCAACATACTGGACAGCAGGCACTGGTTTTGCACTTTTTGCTCTGCTTTCTCAGTTCAACTAAACTACATTGCTATTTCTCCTCCTCAGTGTTCTTGGGGTATCCACTCAAGATCTCAATTTATTATTTGAAAGTTCAGTACAAGATCTTGGCACCAAAGCCTAGTCCTTGTTTGTTGCCTCTCCCCCACACCATTCATCAGCACCCACATTGCCAAGAGGACAACCAATATCAAAGTCCTGCCTCTGCCCATTTGACCATTGATTCTCCACCAATCAAAGTCCCCTGTTATCAGTTACATAAAAGTGTACAGGAGGCATGACAGTCAGGGGCCTTGAGGCAGTGTGGGCCCCAGAGGTGTAAAAGTGTGATTAGAAGCTTGTGAAGGGGTGGGGATTGCAGGATGTAGGTGGGGTCTTACAGGGAGTGAACAGGGTTTGGTTGAATCATTGGCAGGTTTTCAGTAGAACTAGGCATGACTGGGGTAGAATGGGTGCAGCCATGAGTGTGTAGGTTTTTTTTTTATTGGTCCCCTATTCTACTTGTTGGCAGAACCCCCAACCACGCAGTGCCCCAGGTGACCAAAGAGAGTTTGGTTCGCCATACTAACTTTGTATACGGTCCTATGATTTTTGCCAGGTCACAGACTTTAGTAGACAGGCTTTTACTATCAATAAACTTTAAACTATGTATTGTCCCATGAGTATCCCTTTCTCAGTCCTTCAAAGTGAGTGAGAGAGCAAAGGACTAGCCTATAGAATGTACCAAATCATCAATTCTGATAACCCAGTTCCTCAAATAATTTCAGTGCCAGGACCAGGTACAATATGAGACAACTATGTTGAATCGCTGCTTGCCTCATACTATCGCCCTGTAACCATGCACCTACAAAAGGCCCACATGCCCTCATTCTGCTTTCCCACAAAAAAATTCTTTGGCACCATTTCAGTCATGGAGACCAAAGAAGAAAGCATGTCCCAACCTATATCATCAACAGGTAAGAAACCCTGACACAGTTCAACCAGAGAAGCTGGCTTCTCTGGTTGAAGGTCCTGCCTTCAATTTGTGTGTAGTACAGGTATGGGATCCTTTATCCAGAAACCTGAGAAAGATCCAAATTAAGGAAAGGTCGTCTCCCATCGACTTCATTATAATAAAATAATACAGATTTTCAAAAATGATTTCCTTTTTCTCTTTCATAATAAAACAGAACCTTGTACCAAACTTAGATATAATTTGTTTAAAATAATCCTTATTGGAAGCAAAACCAGCCTATTGGGTTTATTTAATGTTTACATGATTATCTGGTAGACTTAAATGAAGATCCAAATTATGGAAAGATCCGTTATCAGAAAAATCCCAGGTCCCGAGCATTTTGCATAATAGGTCCCATACGAGTACTTTGTTTACTTAAGACAGATCTTCATCGAGGCTAGACATAAAAAAAATAAATCTATGCAAGACACAAATAACCTTGGTTCCCCAGCTATAGTGATGAATGTTAAAGTATCTCCATCCTTTCAATTCTTATTAATTTAATCTCAAGGACCAACAATTTGATACCTCCAGGCATGGCATATCTATTTGGGCCACCTCCATCACTCATGAAGAGGAAATCCATAAGACAATGGTAAGATTGAGCTTTCTCAGACTTCTTCTCACCTCTGCATCTTCAGCAGATGAAGGGTCAAGGTTAGGGCTAGGATAAGGTTGACAATGGTCAGTTCTGCTATTGACATGCCTAGCCCTCCGCTGACAACTGTTGGAGAATATGAGCAGGTAGAGAACAAAGCATGAATTGTGTACTGAACACGTCTTGAATGATTTAGCACCTAATGTCTGACACAACAACGAAGGTTAAAGTATTGACTGTGATTGCACAAATGGACAAAAACTGCAATATATGACTTTGTGTTTTGTTTTTCTCTAGAACCACGAATAACCACTTTTTTTAAAAATTAAGTCATGTTGGCATTCCAACATGACTAAAAACTTAAAATGCGAAGTTTCATCCCAGGCGTCAAACGCTGGCGACTTTTCACTAGCTTTACTTCGGCAGTGCAAGCATTTCATAAGGAAGATTCGCTAGCGTTCATTTGTGCCGAAAATTGGCAAGTGATCTTGCGCTTAGGTCAGTTTGCATAGGGCGGGTAATTTAAAGTTGTATGGAGGTCTTTATTATAAATGTTTGGTGGAAATGCTTGAAGTTCCCACTTTTTATCACACATATCCACGTAAACCTTAATAAAGACAAGAGAGTAAATATAATACACATGAACCCACTGTAAAATGAATGTTCCATATGTTATGAAATATCTGGAGAAAACCGGTTACACAAAAAAGTAAGTTAGGACTTTTTCAGGCAATCCCACTTAAAAAAAAGGAAATGCTGCCAGCGTTTTTTGAACTTTAATGCATTTTCTGTACACAGGATATGATGTAAGTGACAGGATATGATGTAAGGGACAGAAGCTGGAGGAAGATGTAGCTTCTTTTTAGCACTTCGTCTGGTCTGAATTGGCGAATTCAACTCTGGTGAAAGAGGTAACATTCAGTAAAATCCGCACTTTAGTGAATTTGCGGAGTAACAATCGTTCGCCAGAGTGAAAAGTCGTCTGTCGATAGAGTGCGAATGAACGCTAGCAACGGTCCTGTACGTTACCGAATTGGCGCCTGTACCTGAATGTGAAGTGAATTGGCGCTGTCCCTGCGAGTGGCATCACTGGCGATAAGTTACTAGCGTTTGCCACTTCTCTCTTTAGTGACTGTGCCCCCATGGAGCTAACAGGCAACCCTGAAATCATTGATCTGCACAATGATAGCACTTGTACCCCTCCGGGCAGTAGGAGTAATATGTTTTTATAAATTGATTGTTTGATATGTATAATTACTTAGATTTAATGCCCAGTCAGATATTTTTTAATAGAACATGGAAGTTAAATTGAACGCTCAGTAGAATGACGGGAGGTCCCCTCCATGTGCCGTCATCAATCTGCCTCTTGTTTTCTGTCACTTCTTGTGATGCCAATCACGGATCGTTCTGAGCGATGAATCCAGAGAGATTCTCAAACAGCAAGTGAGGATGATTTATAGAAATGATAGAGATTTCGTGGCCTTTTTTCCCTCGGGGACAGCTATTTATATGTATTGTTGATAGCGGGGCAAGGAATACAAGCAGGAGTCAGATGAATGAGGATGAAGGTACAAAAAGCTATTTCCTATAGACATAAGCAGCATTAATATTACAATCCAGACTCTGCTAATGTTATATTTGTATTGGACAATGGTTTATTTATCTGCAAATGATCCAAGGAAAAAATCTAGATGTTTGTCTACAGTGAAACACCTGCTGAACTCATGCATTTCTGTGTCTGGTGTTACTTAAAGGGATACTGTCATGGGAAAAAAATTTTTTTTTCAAAATGAATCAGTTAATAGTGCTGCTCCAGCAGAATTCTGCACTGAAATCCATTTCTCAAAAGAGCAAACAGATTTTTTTATATTCAATTGTGAAATCTGACATGGGGCTAGACATATTGTCAATTTCCCAGCTGCCCCAAGTCATGTGACTTGTGCCTGCACTTTAGGAGAGAAATGCTTTCTGGCAGGCTGCTGTTTTTCCTTCTCAATGTAACTGAAGGTGTCTCAGTGGGACCTGGATTTTATTATTGATTGTTGTTCTTAGATCTACCAGGCAGCTGTTATCTTGCGTTAGGGAGCTGCTATCTGGTTACCTTCCCATTGTTCTTTTTTTTGGCTGCTGGGGGGAAAGGGAGGGGGTGATATCACTCCAACTTGCAGTACAGCAGTAAAGAGTGATTGAAGTTTATCAGAGCACAAGTCACATGACTTGGGGCAGCTGGGAAATTGACAATATGTCTAGCCCCATGTCAGATTTCAAAATTGAATATAAAAAAAATCTGTTTGCTCTTTTGAGAAATGGATTTCAGTGCAGAATTCTGCTGGAGCAGCTCTATTAACTGATTCATTTTGAAAAAAATTTTTTTCCCATGACAGTATCCCTTTAAACATAAGGACCTCAGAAGGCACCAGTGTTGGAGAACATCCCACCCTACTGTCCCATACGTCAGTGCTAAGAAACAATTTGATCATTAACTCTGTCCCATGCTCTTCTTGATATTGTAGAGTCACCCTGACCTTGATTATGGCATGAACGTGGGCTGTCACACACCATTGGTGTTCTACACAATTTGCATGGTCTGTGAGATCCTCTCATGCGTGATTCCAATCTCTATGGCACTGTCAGGAAAGAACCTGATGGCAAAGAGACAGCTGGGAAAGCAATATTTCCTTCTGAAAGTGAATAAGTAATTATCTGTCAACATTACCTCTATTTGGCATAAGGTGATCAAGCATATCTTTAGTGCAAGGGCATTGGACAACCAAGCATAATATCTGAACATTACATTTTCTGCTGCAAAGCCTACAGATTTTGGAGCACAGTGACCCCTGAACTCCAGCAGCAAATTGTTTTCAAAGACCAAATAAGTGCAAACATCACGTCTTGACCTTTTTCATACTTCGGAATTCTTTGAGGAAGACTAAACATGATGCCTCCATCACCTGTTCTACAGCCGTGTGCATCGGTGTAGCTCCGATACATGAGCTGTTTATCGTCATATTTTGTTGAACCCATTTTTACCGTAATTTATTTATAGCTGCTTTTCATGACTAAAGCTAACATGGGGTGATGCTATCCCTTGTCTTTTTCTTCTTGCTTCATGGTCTTTCTGTTGGAGGATTCCTTGATACAAATGCAAATACAACTTCTTGTAGAGTAAACCAATTGTTCAAGATTAATTATGCACAAACAAGTAAACTAATGTAAACTCATCATTAATGCCATTACTTGGTGCAAGTGGTTATGTTACGGAGTGGTTATGTTACACATTGGCGCAAATTCACTAAGCGCCGAACGCTAGCGTTAATTCGCTAGCGTTTGGCATTTTCGTTACTGCGCAAATTCACTAACGAACGCTGGCGTAGTTTCGCTAGTGTTACTTCGCACACTTACGCCAGGCGAATTTTCGCTAGCGACGTAACTACGCAAATTCACAAACTTGCGCAGTGTACTGAACGATACCTTTTACGCTAGACTTCCTTCACCACCTCAGACCAGTCGAAGCACAATAGAGTAGATAGGGATTGTTTCAAAAAAAGTCACATTTTTTTCTAAGTCCCAAAAAACGCTGGCGTGTTTTCTACATGATGGGTGATAGGCTGTAAAAGATCGAAAATATTTTTGGGGCTCCCCTCCTTCCCCCCTACATTTCCTGACTCATGGCAACTTACCTAGACAGTGGGCACATGTGTAGGGCAAAATAACATTTATATTTGCTGATTTGAAGGTTTTCTAGCCATTTGTAGTGCAGATACGTGTTCCTCCATTGAAATTTTAATTTTGCGCCGTATGCAAATTAGCCTTCGCTAGCGAAACTTCGCTTTACATAGCGAATCAATGCTAGCGCAACTTCGCAACCTTACGCTACCCCTGTGCGCAACTTCAGATTTTAGTGAATTTGCGGAGCGCTGGCGAAACTACGTCTGGCGAAGTGCGGCGAAGTTGCGCCTGGCGCGACTTCGCATCTTAGTGAATTTGCCTCATTATCTTTGTAGGAAGATTGGAGCCTGCAGGTGTGGAGGAGTAAAAGGCACAAATAAATACACAAGGTCAGAATGGGCCGATCTCTACTGTTTATCCATTGTTCCATGTCACATTCCCTGATCGGGGTCATTTAATGCTTCACAGTCATTGCACCAGAAAAGTTAACTAGCACTTGCTATAATAATATGACACTTGGGGGGTTGTTTATCAAAGTCCAAATTTATCTCAATATTTTCTGCTACAAACTCCGATCAAATCTGCTCGGGTTTTTTACGCTTAATTTTTTTTTCAGAAAATTTGCTTTGCGGGGAAAAATCAGATTTTCACATTTTTTTCGGATTTTTCATCCGCTTTTCACATTTTTTCAGATTTTTCTTTGGATTTTCAAATTTTTTTCCGATTTTTCACCTGAAAACTCAGATTGCACAGAACCCAGCGCACATCAAAAAATCATTGGTACTTGAATTATATGCAACCTCAACAGGTCTGAGATGCCAGATTTTCTGATTGAACTTTTCCATCCCCGGGGTTTAATAAATTCCAAAAAATTTGTGATTATATTTAAAAGTCAGACTTTATAAAAAAAAAAAAAATCACGAATTTTTCGTGATTGTTCTATTCGGAGTTTAGTAACTAACCCCCTTGTCGTCTTTATTTTAGGGAGAAGCTGGGAGGCTTTGGTAGAGTTGGTCATTTGCTTACCAGAACCTTATTATAGAACAAGACTCCGAGACAAGGTTCTTCAGGATAACTGATTTGTGTATCACCTTTCACACATTTGTTTTATAGCACTTTTAAAAATACCACAGATTGGTTCTTCCTCCACACCATCCATTGGGTTGTCTTTGTAGCGGACTAATTGGGGGCTAATTATTATTAGTACACTAGGTGTTCCTTGCAATAGACTGTACCCGCCATCAGTGAGTGTCTCCATCAGTAGATGCCCAAGAACCATGAGATTCAGGACACCGTTATACATAAATATTTAGCTCTACCTCCGTTTTCTACTATTGTCCATCTTCCCTGAATATACTACTCTCCCCCTTTCTCTCTACACCCAATGTACTATTCCTTTGTTCTGTCTTTCTCTTCACTACCATTAAAGTAGTAGTTCGCCTTTAATTTAATTGTGTAAGTATATTATATAATGGCCTATGCCTAACAACTTTGGAATTGGTCTTCATTATTTTTTTTTAATTATTTGACTTCCTCATCTACATCTTTCCTGCTTTCAAGTGGGGGTCACTGACCCCTCTCCTATTCATATTCTAGTTATATTCCATTAAAGGTGAACATCAGTGTCTATATCAAGTAAGTTTAAAGGTGAACAACCCCTTTAATCTCCTGTCTTGGATCCAGTTAAAGCTTTTGACAAAAGGGCAAAAAAAAAAAAAAAGGTCCAGCATTTGAGTGGTTCCGATCGACATCAACACTCTTAAAAGAAACTCCATATTATGACATAAGATTGTCATAAATAACAAGACAATCTCATGGAACTTGGTGGAACTTGAATGTTTCCCTTAAAGAAGTAGATATGATGCAGATGGAGCACAACTGATGGGTCCCAATTTCCTACCATGTGGCTCCATTTCATAATCACATCCTTATGGAATGAACTTGTTATGTCACTGCAATGTCAAGTACAAGCTCCATCTGACTATTGGCCCCGACCGACATGACTCCATATTGGTTGCCAAAAGTGATCGTAACCCTATGGTTCAGAGACTAAATTACCCATGATCCCTCACAGTTGTCAGCTGTCTGTGTTACATTATCTTTTATTTGAGAGACTTTCAAGATAATAATCATGCCAGTAAGAATTTGTTGGCATTTTAATGCAAACAAACAAGTGTAGATAAAGAGGCTTCTGTTGTGCAGGATAATTTTATTATATTTTGGCTTCCCATCACTCACGTCATGTCCTTATCCCAAGATAAAGCAGTTAATAAAAATAATATTGAAGCTGACATCCATAACACTCCCATTTAAATTAGTGTAGGGCCGGGCAAGGCACAGAATGTTAGTAGTTTATGCATTTAGCCTCGCAGTGCAGACAGCCAGGATGGATTTATGAATCTATGAAGAAGTGACCTCAAGCCCAGAAGCCACTGTCCTGATTTACTCCCGGGCTCCTGTGCATAATTCAGAGATGACCTTGCATATAGTAACTTAATAATGAGGGTCCCCTCTGGGAAAAACACAGCAACTCCATCATTGTATAGTCATACATTGCATCTTAGAGAGTCATTTAGCAACATTCATGGAAGGACGTGGTTCCTTCAGACCTTTCCCTCTCTCAAGGGCAAGTCGATATAGGCTTAAAGAGTGTGGCTGAGCATCATCTTAAAATCATATTATAGATAAGTAGGCAGATGTGTTTATAAGCAGTAGATGAAAGGTGGACAGGGCTGATTTTAGACTAGAACTGCTTACCAGCTGTGGCATCTCAGGTGGCTTGTTTGGATGGAGTGTTTCCTAGGGACCCTTGGGGCAAATCATGCACAAAATGTCCAAGGCTCTTCTCTAGGACCACATCAGTACTACGGGACAAGATGAACCAGTCACAGAAGCTGAGCACGTGGAGCCTATAGGTTGGGCTTGTTTGGTGGTACAGGTATCCGGAAACCCGATATCCAGAAAGCTCCGAATTATGGAATGACTGTCTCCCATAGACTCCATTTTATCCACATAATCCAAATTTTTAAAAATTATTTCCTTTTTCTCTGTAATAATAAAACAGTAGCTTGTACTTGATCCCAACTAAGATATAATTAATCCTTATTGGAGGCAAAACCAGCCTATTAGGTTTATTTAATGTTTAAATGAATTTCTAGTAGACTTAAGGCATGAAGACCCAAATTACGGAAAGATCCGTTATCCGGAAAACCCCAGGTTCCCGAGCATTCTGGATAACAGGTCCCATACCTGTAAAAGGGAAATTACAACCTTTCAATTGAACTGAAGAAGCCTCTAGGGTGAGTGGGGAAATCTTTGCAGAATAATCAAAGTCTAGTTGCTTTAGACTAGATACTGTCATGACCCGGATGAATTACATCCTTCTTAGATGTGGTACTTCCTTCCCAGAAAACCTTCCTAGACACGGTTCATTGGAAAATCCTTCTGAATGTCTGTATCACAGCCCCTGAGGTAAAGGTTTGGAAGGTTTTGAACATTGGCAAACTGGACACAAATCAATATAATTATCAACACCCTGCTTTAATGTGCAGGACAGAAGAGAATACGTTTTGCTGTGGCTCGGCTATCCTAGAATCATGACTTACCACCTCACGAAGGTTTTCAGGGAATAAAGAGTTTACCAGGGGGAACATTAGAGGGTAAATGAATCTGGGCTTCAGAGGAGGAGGAGGAGCACTAATGAGACAATAGTCCTTACTAAAGAAACTATGGATGATATATAAAAGCCCAATGCTAAATCCAGAACCACTGTTTTCAATAGCACAGAGAACCTGATCCATATCATTACTACAGGCGGACTTTTCTGAGGTGCGGAAGAACGAGGAAGGTTAATTAAACTAAAGGGAGCCAAAATGTCTTCTGCTATCAACTACATTCAGTAAAATGCCCCCCCAAAATGTACTTAGTACAGAGGAATACCTATGCTGCCATAGTTTTATGGGATCTCTATGTACAGACTATGAGCAAACTTAGGGGACTGTTCCTGCTGAATTGTGCTTAGTACAGGGAATACCTATGCTGCCATAGTTTTATGGGATCTCTCTTTACAGACTATGAACAAACTTAGGGGACTGTTCCTGCTGAATTGTGCTTAGTACAGGGGAATACCTATGCTGTCATAGTTTTATGGGATCTCTCTGTACAGACTATGAGCAAACTTAGGGGACTGTTCCTGCTGAATTGTGCTTAGTACAGGGAATACCTATGCTGCCATAGTTTTATGGGATCTCTCTGTACAGACTATGAGCAAACTTAGGGGACTGTTCCTGCTGAATTGTGCTTAGTACAGGGAATACCTATGTTGCCATAGTTTAATGGGATCTCTCTGTACAGACTATGAGCAAACTTAGGGGACTGTTCCTGCTGAATTGTGCTTAGTACAGGGAATACCTATGCTGACATTGTTTTATGGGATCTCTCTGTACAGACTATGAGCAAACTTAGGGGACTGTTCCTGCTGAATTGTGCTTAGTACAGGGAATACCTATGCTGTCATAGTTTTATGGGATCTCTCTGTACAGACTATGAACAAACTTAGGGGCTGTTCCTGCTGAATTGTGCTTAGTACAGGGGAATACCTATGCTGCCATAGTTTTATGGGATCTCTATGTGCAGACTATGAACAAACTTAGGGGCTGTTCCTGCTGAATTGTGCTTAGTACAGGGGAATACCTATGCTGCCATAGTTTTATGGGATCTCTATGTACAGACTGTGAGCAAACTTAGGGGACTGTTCCTGCTGAATTGTGCTTAGTACAGGGAATACCTATGCTGTCATAGTTTTATGGGATCTCTCTGTACAGACTATGAGCAAACTTAGGGACTGTTCCTGCTGAATTGTGCTTAGTACAGGGGAATACCTATGCTGACATTGTTTTATGGGATCTCTATGTACAGACTATGAACAAACTTAGGGGCTGTTCCTGCTGAATTGTGCTTAGTACAGAGAATACCTATGCTGCCATAGTTTTATGGGATCTCTATGTACAGACTATGAACAAACTTAGGGACTGTTCCTGCTGAATTGTGCTTAGTACAGGGGAATACCTATGCTGCCATAGTTTTATGGGATCTCTCTGTACAGACTATGAACAAACTTAGGGGCTGTTCCTGCTGAATTGTGCTTAGTACAGGGGAATACCTATGCTGCCATAGTTTTATGGGATCTCTATGTACAGACTATGAACAAACTTAGGGGCTGTTCCTGCTGAATTGTGCTTAGTACAGGGAATACCTATGCTGTCATAGTTTTATGGGATCTCTCTGTACAGACTATGAGCAAACTTAGGGACTGTTCCTGCTGAATTGTGCTTAGTACAGGGGAATACCTATGCTGACATTGTTTTATGGGATCTCTATGTACAGACTATGAACAAACTTAGGGGCTGTTCCTGCTGAATTGTGCTTAGTACAGGGAATACCTATGCTGCCATAGTTTTATGGGATCTCTCTGTACAGACTATGAGCAAACTTAGGGGACTGTTCCTGCTGAATTGTGCTTAGTACAGGGAATACCTATGCTGTCATAGTTTTATGGGATCTCTCTTTACAGACTATGAACAAACTTAGGGGCTGTTCCTGCTGAATTGTGCTTAGTACAGGGGAATACCTATGCTGCCATAGTTTTATGGGATCTCTATGTACAGACTATGAGCAAACTTAGGGGACTGTTCCTGCTGAATTGTGCTTAGTACAGGGAATACCTATGCTGCCATAGTTTTATGGGATCTCTCTTTACAGACTATGAACAAACTTAGGGGACTGTTCCTGCTGAATTGTGCTTAGTACAGGGGAATACCTATGCTGTCATAGTTTTATGGGATCTCTCTGTACAGACTATGAGCAAACTTAGGGGACTGTTCCTGCTGAATTGTGCTTAGTACAGGGAATACCTATATTGCCATAGTTTTATGGGATCTCTCTGTACAGACTATGAGCAAACTTAGGGGACTGTTCCTGCTGAATTGTGCTTAGTACAGGGAATACCTATGCTGACATTGTTTTATGGGATCTCTCTGTACAGACTATGAGCAAACTTAGGGGACTGTTCCTGCTGAATTGTGCTTAGTACAGGGAATACCTATGCTGTCATAGTTTTATGGGATCTCTCTGTACAGACTATGAGCAAACTTAGGGGACTGTTCCTGCTGAATTGTGCTTAGTACAGGGAATACCTATGCTGTCATAGTTTTATGGGATCTCTCTGTACAGACTATGAACAAACTTAGGGGCTGTTCCTGCTGAATTGTGCTTAGTACAGGGGAATACCTATGCTGCCATAGTTTTATGGGATCTCTATGTGCAGACTATGAACAAACTTAGGGGCTGTTCCTGCTGAATTGTGCTTAGTACAGGGGAATACCTATGCTGCCATAGTTTTATGGGATCTCTCTGTACAGACTGTGAGCAAACTTAGGGGACTGTTCCTGCTGAATTGTGCTTAGTACAGGGAATACCTATGCTGTCATAGTTTTATGGGATCTCTCTGTACAGACTATGAGCAAACTTAGGGACTGTTCCTGCTGAATTGTGCTTAGTACAGGGGAATACCTATGCTGACATTGTTTTATGGGATCTCTATGTACAGACTATGAACAAACTTAGGGGCTGTTCCTGCTGAATTGTGCTTAGTACAGAGAATACCTATGCTGCCATAGTTTTATGGGATCTCTATGTACAGACTATGAACAAACTTAGGGACTGTTCCTGCTGAATTGTGCTTAGTACAGGGGAATACCTATGCTGCCATAGTTTTATGGGATCTCTCTGTACAGACTATGAACAAACTTAGGGGCTGTTCCTGCTGAATTGTGCTTAGTACAGGGGAATACCTATGCTGCCATAGTTTTATGGGATCTCTATGTACAGACTATGAACAAACTTAGGGGCTGTTCCTGCTGAATTGTGCTTAGTACAGGGAATACCTATGCTGTCATAGTTTTATGGGATCTCTCTGTACAGACTATGAGCAAACTTAGGGACTGTTCCTGCTGAATTGTGCTTAGTACAGGGGAATACCTATGCTGCCATAGTTTTATGGGATCTCTCTGTACAGACTATGAGCAAACTTAGGGGACTGTTCCTGCTGAATTGTGCTTAGTACAGGGAATACCTATGCTGTCATAGTTTTATGGGATCTCTCTGTACAGACTATGAGCAAACTTAGGGACTGTTCCTGCTGAATTGTGCTTAGTACAGAGAATACCTATGCTGCCATAGTTTTATGGGATCTCTATGTACAGACTATGAACAAACTTAGGGACTGTTCCTGCTGAATTGTGCTTAGTACAGGGGAATACCTATGCTGCCATAGTTTTATGGGATCTCTCTGTACAGACTATGAGCAAACTTAGGGACTGTTCCTGCTGAATTGTGCTTAGTACAGGGAATACCTATGCTGACATTGTTTTATGGGATCTCTATGTACAGACTATGAGCAAACTTAGGGACTGTTCCTGCTGAATTGTGCTTAGTACAGGGGAATACCTATGCTGCCATAGTTTTATGGGATCTCTCTGTACAGACTATGAGCAAACTTAGGGGACTGTTCCTGCTGAATTGTGCTTAGTACAGGGAATACCTATGCTGTCATAGTTTTATGGGATCTCTCTGTACAGACTATGAGCAAACTTAGGGACTGTTCCTGCTGAATTGTGCTTAGTACAGGGGAATACCTATGCTGACATTGTTTTATGGGATCTCTATGTACAGACTATGAGCAAACTTAGGGGCTGTTCCTGCTGAATTGTGCTTAGTACAGAGAATACCTATGCTGCCATAGTTTTATGGGATCTCTCTGTACAGACTATGAGCAAACTTAGGGACTGTTCCTGCTGAATTGTGCTTAGTACAGGGGAATACCTATGCTGACATTGTTTTATGGGATCTCTATGTACAGACTATGAACAAACTTAGGGACTGTTCCTGCTGAATTGTGCTTAGTACAGGGGAATACCTATGCTGCCATAGTTTTATGGGATCTCTCTGTACAGACTATGAACAAACTTAGGGGCTGTTCCTGCTGAATTGTGCTTAGTACAGGGAATACCTATGCTGCCATAGTTTTATGGGATCTCTCTGTACAGACTATGAGCAAACTTAGGGGACTGTTCCTGCTGAATTGTGCTTAGTACAGGGAATACCTATGCTGCCATAGTTTTATGGGATCTCTCTGTACAGACTATGAGCAAACTTAGGGGACTGTTCCTGCTGAATTGTGCTTAGTACAGGGAATACCTATGCTGCCATAGTTTTATGGGATCTCTCTGTACAGACTATGAGCAAACTTAGGGGACTGTTCCTGCTGAATTGTGCTTAGTACAGGGAATACCTATGCTGCCATAGTTTTATGGGATCTCTCTGTACAGACTATGAGCAAACTTAGGGGACTGTTCCTGCTGAATTGTGCTTAGTACAGGGAATACCTATGCTGCCATAGTTTCATGGGATCTCTCTGTAAAGACTATGAACAAATGTATGGGGCTGTTCCTACTGAAATGTGATTAGTAGAAGGTACTGAAAACAAAGGAAGACATACATAATTATGCCCCTGTCTCCATTACAAAAATATTAAGGAAAATTAAGGGGGCAGCACCCCTGTACCTTTATTTTCAACCATTTGTATTGTAAGAGGCACATGACAGCAGATGCTAAAATGACACAATCTCGTATAATTCCTCGTTCGTGGCTCCAGCTGGAAGATCATGTTTCCATACAGAACAGGGCTGGGATTACTCAAGCGAGTACATCAGTCAGATCTTATGGGTGTCAAATCTGATCAGACTCCAGCCTTTGTTTCATACGTTCCTGCCTGTTCAGTGCGTCTCGTCTGGGGAAACTAGCGGATAGAAATGCTAAAAGCTCGTGGTGTGATCCACATCTGAGAGCTCCGAGGGGCTTTGTCTCTATGTAGATGTATAGGTCCCATTAGATAGGGGAGCATTTGCACTATGGCAGCACAACTGCAGCTCTGTATAGGGAGGCATAAATAATGGCACCAACACCCTCTCTGCATGCTGTCATTCAATTGCTTTACTTTTCCCTGATACCTTTTTGCCTTACTATACACACATTGGGCGTCATTTATAAAGACAGGACCAATTTGCACCTGGGCAGTAACCCATGGCAACCATGCAGATGATTGCTTTCACTCTTCAACTGCAGCTGAATGGGAAAAAAAATCTTTGGTTGCTATGGGTTACTGCCCAGGTGCACATTTGCCCAGTGAGCCTTACTATACACACTATACACTGCTGCAGCCCCTTCCCGAAAGCAGATAAATGCGTGAGGTTGACTGAATACATTTGTTTTGCTGACAAACACAATACACTGCACCTGTCTGACCCCGGATTATGCCTTTAACCTTATGTAAGTCTCAGCTGGGGGCACATGGCTGGATGGGGGAGAAGCTGCGGCACAGAATGAGTTACGGATCAGTCTCCTGGGATTTCATAGGAAACAGTGTACAGAACACAAAGAGTTACATGTCCATTGCAGAAAGGAATTGTTTTAATAAATCTTTCCCCAACTGATTTATTATGTTTTATACGTCGCCATGTATTAAGCCATGCTTGTCAATAAAGTGAAATCAATAGTTTATTAACCACTGAGTTGTATTTCACAATTTCCAATATTAGTTTAGCCAGAAAGCATCAAGCGAAACGCAGCAGGTGAGTGTTCCACTGGCGCCCCCTAGTGCCCCCGGCCATAATCACATCTGTACAGGAGTTATAAGCTGCAGTCGCAGGACTGGGAACTGCCTCTTGTACTGTATTTGCCTTTCTCTATCCCTGGCAGAAGAGCTAGCACTTAAGATCTCTGGGACCTGCGTTTATTTTAAAATCGGGACTGGCAGGTTACTCAAGGTATATTGTGCATTTCCTCCAATGAGGAGGCGGAAGCAGAGTGTCTCCTGTAGAAGATGAGCTCTTATAATTGTAAGTATAATATTTACTGATTATAATAATCCAGATACCATAACGAGGGCTTTGTGAACATTGTGCAGATATAACATATGAAAAGTACAGTTATGAGCCAGAAGTGCTGGGGGGGTCTCTTCTTTCTCCCCCACCTTTAGTTGAAGCTGGAGCAGGTTGGACCAGTTTGCTCCTCCTCTCATTCAATCTATGGACAGAGCAGAGCATCTCCCAGTCGGAGCCCCTTCCATGTGCATCAAGCTGCTCCCATTCCCTCCTGCTTTTATTCTGGATACAAACCCTGCATGGAGCGGGAATACCCACAAACAACACAGCCCCAAAGTTTGGGCTTAAAATCTCTGGAGCCAAGAAATTGTGCTGGAGCCGACTCTTACGGACCCTGGGGTGCTGTATTCTCCCAAGACTTTAATCAGGAGCCCAGCTTATTTAGCACCCACGGGATACTAATGTATTTCTGTCTGACCCCTCCGTCATAGAAAGAACACGCACAACGGGAGTCCCATGATTTCCATATGAAACAGGTAAGTGCTTCTAATAAACTCCATAAAGGTTTCTGTGCAGAAATATCGAATAGGTTCCGGAACTCAGGAGGATTCAGATTCAAAGTACCAAAGTGTGTCCTGTATATGTCCTACGCCTTTAGATTGTAAGCTCTTTTGCACAGCGCCTTCTCACCTTTTGTACTGGTTGTTATGTATGTTATATGTATGTAATTCTTTTGATTTATTTGTATAAGCGCATTCATTTTACAGTGCTGCACAATATGTTGGTGCTCTAAAATACATGTTAATAATAATAATACAATGTATCACCGCTGAGTCTTTAATAGTAATGTATCCCTGTAACTACGGGTGCATCTGGGATTCTGCATATCCTAATTGTATTAATAATCCACACACATATTACACACACATATTACACACACACACTGCCTGTTTGATATGTTTAACCCTTTCAGCACATGTATAGCCTGCCTTAATTGATACAGATAGGAACCCTATTAACCCCGGGTGGGTAAGAACATCGGGACATTTAGTTCATTCGGGTGTTGGTGTCTGAGAGGAAAGGAACTCGGATACTCGTAGTTTTAGGAGGAAAGTCATAAGAATTTCACTCAAGTCCAGAGTTTCGTTGGCAGTGGGACACAATCTTCCTGCTGATGTGGAAGTGACAATCAAGTTATTGTGATATTAAATGTCCAGTGCTTGGAAGGTTTCCATATTTACTGAAGAGGTCAGGGAATGTTCAGTCAAAGTAAATGTGGGATTCGGCACATGCATTATCACATACCCGAACTGCTATATAATAATATACATATGCTTTTATGACTTTAAGAATTAAATAGGTTCAGTAATGAACAGCTTGAAGTATTAAGGAGGTATACATATATATAAATTATTGGTAATAGTACTGGTTTGGGATGACTTGTGATCAATTGATTCACATATCGGAGAGCTGCTGGATTTATTGCTTTACGGACGACTTGTGATAAATGTTACCTGAGCCAAGGGCACAAATGTTCCTCCTATTGAATTCTCCCAGCACAACCTACCTGCCAACCCTCCACTCTCAGTAAACACAGCACATATCTATCCCTCTATTTATTAATCATCTATTTATTTATTTATGTATCTATCCATCTATATATCTCTTTATCGATCATCTATTTATCTATTATCTATCCCTTTATCTATAATCTATCATCCATCTCTCGATCTATCCCTCTATCTATCATGTATCTATCATCTGTCTGTCTGTCTGTCTGTCTGTCTATCTATCTATCATCTATCTATCATCTATCTACAGTATATATCACTTTAACTATCATCTATGTATCTATTTATCTATTATCTATCCCTCTTTCTAGCATCTATATTATATCCATCTATCTATCTATCATCTATCTATCTGTCTATTATCTAGCTATCATCTATGTAACTATTATTTATCCCTCTATCTAGCATCTATCTATCTATCTATCATCTATGTATCTATTATCTATCCCTCTATCTATCCATCTATCATATATCTATCTGTCTGTCTATCTATCTGTCTGTCTGTCTGTCTATCTGTCTGTCTATCTATCATCTATCTATATATCTCTTTATCATCATCTATATATTTATCTATTAGCTATTCCTCTATCTAGCATCTATATATCTGTCTTTCTGTCTGTCTATCTGTCTATCCCTCTATTATCTATCTATCTATCTATCTATCTATCTATCTATCTATCATCTATCTATCTATCTATCTATCTATCTATCTATCTATCTATCTATCTATCTATCACTATACATAAAGACCTAGTTGAAATAAACTCTCAGTGAGCATTAGAACTATGGAGGGGTTAATGGCAGATGTGATTCCTATGGTATAAATGAAGGATTTGGGGGGGGTTTGAGATGCCGACACATTGGATTCGGTTATCTTCTCGCTCATCTCAGGTATCACAGATACAGATGCAGCCGCTGTTGTATTAAAAGATCTGCTGAGCTATATCATCATATGAATGGGCACATGGCATATGAATGGGCACATGGCTGCAGGGATAACCATCGATGTGACTGCTCTTGTAGCTTTAACTGCTTCAGTGCTGCGTGGGTGCATTACTCTCACCCCATCAAGGGGGCCACATCTATCCCTGCAGCAATCTGGGTTTTCTTTAGGCAGCTCAGTGAGGAATGCGGGTGGACAAATGGGGTTTATATCTGAGATAATCTTTATATAGCTTTGGCTATGATGTGGACGTTATATTCACCCCCATATTTCAATCAAAGGGACGTTTATTAAGGTGTCAGAGAGCAGCCTCAGGTACCCCCAAATAAGAATGTGGGTTCTCTTGACCCTCCCTCTGTAATTACACCCAAGGATGCAACTTAAATGGCTGCAGATATAACTATTGGGAATTCTCTGATATCACTCGGATAACTCCGGCTGCTGCTCATTCTTTAACCCTTTCTGCTGCACATACTGTAGATTCATTGTAGAATACTGTAGAGTCGAATTTTGCGGTTGCACCTTTTGGATGTCGCTGAACGAGTTAATTTAATAGACTTTCTAGGAGTTGCTTTTTACCTCTCCGAAGGGCATTTATTGCGCAACGAGTGATTCAGAATGTGTGTGTTTTGTCAGGATGAAATATTTTGCTCTTTTCATTACTGATCATTCTGTTTTCATGGTAACTCATCTGAGCTGATGATAAAGTTGATTTGATGTCTGATCATTGTATTCTTTGGTATTCTGGGAACATAAAGGCTTTTTTTTTTTTTCATTTACTGGAGGCTGTTGGTGTAATCGCTCACACGTTTCACACCTTTGTGTTGTGCAAGTTCCTCACTGTGCGGTTTTGCGCTTGGATTCATATGACACATCAAAGCTTGAAAAATGGAGCCTTTAATGCAGAAGCCTCTATCTCTTGGGTGGGGTTACTGGGAGTTGTAGTCGGACCACCCTCACTGCCAAACCTTAGATTAATTAATGCAGAAAAGAACATCCCTTGATATTAGAAAAGAAAGTGCAAATAGGTGTAGTTGCGCAATTCTCTTCTTGAAATACTTGTAAAGGTATAGGACCTGTTATCCAGAATGCTTGCGACCTGGGGTTTTCCAGATAAAGGATCTTTCCGTAATTTAGATCTTCATACCTTAAGTCTACTAGAAAATCATATAAACATTAAATAAACCCAATAGGCTGGTTTTACCTCCAATAAGGATTAATTATATCTTAGTTGGGATCAAGTGCAAGCGACTGTTTTATTATTGCACAGAAAAAGGAAATAATTTTTTAAATTTGGATAAAATGGAGTCTATGGGAGACGGCCTTTCCATAATTCGAAGCTTTCTGAATAATGGGTTTCTGGATATCAGATCCCATACCTGTACTAGAAAATCATATAAACATGAAATAAACCCAATAGGTTGGTTTTGCTTCCAATAAGGATTAATTATATCTTAGTTGGGATCAAGTACAAGCGACTGTTTTATTATTACACAGAAAAAGGAAATAGTTTTTAATAAAGTTGGATTATTTAAATAAAATGGAGACTATGGGAGACGGCCTTATGTAATTTGGAGCCTTAAGGATAACGGGTTTCTGGATAACGGATCCCTTATTTGTACTGGCAGATACATTCGATAGTTTCAAGTAAAGCCTGGAGAGACAATATAAGGTCACTGCAATTTATTGGTCAGTCAAAATTATATGTAGGGAGTGTGTTCTTCGCAGACCCAGTAGTTGTACTGAGCAAGAACTGTTACTTAATCCACCAAATAGTGGGAGCTGGAATCCTTCCAGAAAAGAACCACTCTTAGGGGTGAAAATGCAGTTGGCATTGTGCTATAGAATGGCCAATTCTAAGCAGCTGTTCAATTGGTCTTCATTTTTTTTCTAAAGCATTTGCCTTCTTCTTCTGACGCTTTCCAGCTTTCAAATGGGGGTCATTGACCCCATCTAAAAATAATTGCTCTATAAGGCTACACATTTATAGCTATTGCTACCTTTTATTGCTCCTCTTTCTATTCAGGCCTCTCCTATTCATATTCCAGTCTCTTCTTTAAATCAATGCATGGTTGCTAGGGTAATCTGGACCCTGGCTACCAGATGGCTGAAATTCACAGAATACTTCCTTTGTGGGCCACAAAAAAAAATTCAGTGTGTTATAGAATGGCTAATTCTAAACAACTTTTCAATTGGCCTTAATTTTTCTTTTTTTTTATAGTTTTTTTTCTTCTGACTATTTCCAGTTTTCAAATGGGGGTCAGTGACCCCATCTAAAAACAAACCAGATGGCTGAAAAGGCAAACTGGAGAGCTGCCGAATAAAAAGCTAAATAACTCAAAAACCACAAATAATCAAAAATGAACACAAATTGCAAATTGTCTCAGAATATCCCTCTCTATATCATACTAATGGGTGAACAACCCCTTTTAAGGCTTTAAGGTCCCAATTGTACTATATACACCGCATAAAAACTATTGTTACAAGTTCATGCTCAGCAGCAGTTGAATATCAACCAATGGAATGGTGGTAAAGCGTCACACTATAGTATGTTCGGTTCTCACTATGGATGAGAGAGACTTGGCTTAGAGTTCATCTCCAAGGCACCTATTTATATACGAACTCTCTTCTTTCTTCCTCGCAGGCATTCTTCCAAGAAAAAATAGAGAATAATAAAAGATCTATTCAGGTTCCCTGAGGAACGTTGAAGGCTTCAGCACCACGGACAGGCACAATCGCCCATCTATAGCAGCTTCAGCACCACGGAGAGAGCTCCGCTCAGCCTAATGGACAGCAGGACCCAGAGAGCAGCACTTAAGGGGCCGGCAGCCGTTCCTCCCAGCACCTTTATAAAAATATAATGCACTCTGCTTGGCTTCTGCATTCTTCCTCAGGTTAGCGTCCCTCGAGAGCTCGCTTGATTTTTGCCAACGAAACTTTAAACAAAGTACTTTGGAATAATCGTGCTGCATCTGGTCGCAGCATGAAGAATTGCGTGGGAGGAACGCTGTCAGTCAGGCATGTTCTGTGCTGGATCATCGCATGCACCGCAGGTAAGTGTCTGCAGCTTCATGTGTTCCCTATGGGAGGCACAGTAAATACAGAATTTTGTGATATGATACAAAATAGGGAGCCCCTGGACATGCACTAAAGCAGGGGACCTTATTGAAGGTGACCATTATGATCTTAAATAAAGGATGCCCAACATTTGGAGGCACGTTTATCATGGGCCGAATTCATGTTTTTATTTTTAACTCCCTTAAATTAGAATGAATTCGAAATTCGACCAAATGCATTAATGAAATCAAATTATTGAAACTATTAATGACACGAAAACTCGAATTCGATTCAGATTCGATCAAACTCGAATTGAGATTTTTCTCTTGAAAAAAACTCGAATGTCAGGAAGGCTACAAAGATCTCCAAATTCATCCCTGGACTTCTCCCATTGACTTAAACAGTAATTCGGCAGGATTTAGGTGGCGAATAGTCGAATTTGAATCCTTAAAGGGCCAGAGTATGATAAATCTTGAAAATTAAATTTGATTTCTTTTTTAAAAATTCTGATCGAGTTTGGATAGTTCCCTAGTCGAATTTGACAGTGTTGACCATAAAAAAAAAACCCTGAAAATTCAAATTCATATTTTCAGTTTCGACCCTTAATAAATCTGCTCCCTTGGCCTTCAAGTTGTTAACGTATTAAAATCCATTTGTGGGAGTTGCATTTCAGTAAAAGCTATATATATATATATATATATATATATATATATATATATATATATATATATATATATACACACACACAGTATATTTCCTATGATGTTGCCCACCATGGTCCTCTCCGGTGCTCTGTGCTAAAATTGTTCATTGTTTTCTGCAAGTCTTATAGCTCTCAGCAACCAATTGGATGGTTTCAGGCCAACTTAATGTTGCTGCTGATTGGTTGCTTTGGGTTACTAGACCTAACATTATACTCTGCTATAGGCTCTAACACATCGTATCTAGGGTGGGATTCTTGCTACAAAATAACAGGTTTTCATTAAAGTTTTGGTTGTCAAGTCCAGGGATACAGTATGTGCAGACAGTGTGGTTGCACTGCGGCCCTCGGAGGATGCAGGACACCTTTAGGTGCTATAAGGAGTTCATATATATTGTGACATGCCACTAGCCTGCACATGCACTTTTATGGGGGAATTAGCATTTGGTAGGCAGGTAGCGTAGAATTTTTGAGCTTAGAGACAGGGACACCAAGGCTTCCGACAAAAACACAGCTTTATTAAGCACTGGACATTCCCAACAAAAAGGCAACAGAAAAATGTTCAGGTAACAGTTCAACTTCACTGTAGAAAATGCAGGGTACAGTTCAGTAAATACACTGCCAAACATTCAGGGTTTTCCCCCCCTCTGGTCGCTCACCATCAAGGGAAACTCTCACCCTCTTGTACCTTGAAGTATTTGGGCTTCACACTCAGCCCTGCTGGCTTCCCCTCCTGGGACTCAGACTCACCAGCCTCTGCCAGTCCTTTTCTCTTTCTTTCCCCACAAGGGATTTAGGCTCCAAGCTCTGGAACTCTCTTGCTGGCAGCAAAGCTCCTTCTGCCCAGCTCTGTCTCTCACAGCCCCTCACTTCCCTGGAGACCCCTGAGTTGTGCTCACACAGCCCTTTTACATGGTCAGGTAAATCCTCTCTCAGCTGCCACTTAATTACCTGGCTGATAGGGAATATTAACCCTACCTGAGCCGAGTATTCCTTTGCAGCACATACAATGCCGTTTAAATGCACTCTTTTATGTCCCTTTTCCTCTAAAACAGTGGTGTTTTCCAAACACCCTGTCACAATATATATAGATATATATATATATATATATATATATATATATATAGATATATCTATATATATATATATATATATATATATATATATATATATACACACTCAAAATATGGTATATTGGCTTCTGATTGGCTACGTTGGTTTCAGTAACCCATTGACTTTCTGCTGCTGCATCTGGAAAGGGAAAGCAAAGCAAAACGTGCAGACGTCGAAGAGTCAAGTAGGGAAAAGAACTCGGTAAATGAAGTGTGTGTCTGACCGAGCGCCCTCTGCATTATAGATGTGCCTGTTACTGCCTCCCTATTCATTAGCTTCCTGACCTCTGGGGTTAGTTAGTGTCTGTATATCTGTCAGGCAGTGAGTAGAGATTAGAGCTGCTCTCATGCTCTTTAGGGTCAGTCTCTGGGGATAGTGAAACCCATTAACCATTCGGGTATATGAAATCTACCAGTGAGCACTTGTGCACGGCTCCAATAAATAATTAGCTGTAATTAATTTAATTTGGCGGAATTCATACACCTTCGACTTCAACTCATTCTATATTTGCTAAAAATTCATCCGTGGAGGTTGTTTGTTTGATAACTTGTGTTAATAAAGTTCACAATGCGTTGGTTTTGCGCAATTAAAATGTCCCGTGCCGATTACGTTTGAATTTTACGTTAGTGCAGGCTGCTTAACATAAAAGGGCTCAATTAGTTTATCATTAACCAGAGGATTAGTTCAGCTAGTTCAGGATGAAAAATACCTCGTTCTATAATGTCCCCCTTTCGCTTTATCTGCACCAGAAAAAACTACAATTACGATCTCAGCTTTGAACTTTCTCCCGGCTGATACAAAAGACACACAGCCTTCCTCCGGTCTGCACTGGCTTTAGCAGCTCCACCTAACACCAATAAAATTATTTTAAATTATTGAACACAGGTCCAATAACTAGGGATGCACCGAATCCACTATTTTGGATTCGGCCGAACTCCCAAATCCTTCGCGAAAGATTTGGCCGAATACCGAACCGAATCCTAATTTGCAGATTATGCAAATTCCGATTTGTTTCAGCCGGGCAGAAGGATTCAGCCGAATCCGAAATCCTGCTCAAAAAGGCAGAATCCCTACCAATAACAAATAAGACATTTTAGAAATTTAAAGACATCTCCCTTCAAACATTTATTTGTGCAAAGTCGCCAATATAATATAGTATAACCTTAAATCATTGAAAAATTCACACAAAATCATTCCCCCCTGTCTGAATACCTCGCCAGCCACTCCCTTCTGACGTGTTTCGCGCTATTGGGCGCTTTATCAGAGGAGGTGTGGCTATTACAGGTCATATCCCTTAAATACCCATCTGATTATTGTACACACATTGCAGGGCTTATTATCTAACTGTTTATATTATATCCATACTACATGGCCTCTTACAAACTTCCAACCCTTCCTTTTAGAAATCTGAACAGATGAATTTACTACTTCAATCCTTCATAATTAAAATACTTATTCTGGGATTATGACAAATGCCCTAGTTCTCAGTCACATACAACATATGATTATTTTTTCGCAGATTTTTTTCACCTAGTGCAGAACAAAGTTATATAAAACATTGTGAAACTCTGTCTCCACTTATCACAGAGAAAGGAACTATAATTCACTTAAAAAAAACCTCCTGTTCAGGGTCAGTCTCTGGGGATGATGACTGTTTGTCTTCTTAGTTACATTTCTGTTTTTATTGGTCAGTATTAGACAAATGAACCTGCCGGCCAGATGTAACATTCGCAATGGGACAAGACAAATAACTACCTGTAGTTTTATATATTATTATATCTATGTGCACCATTAAACCCAATATGCCTTTTAGCAATTACAGGTTTAATGGCAGGTCCATTGCTGGTATAACTGTAATAGTGACTATAGCTTATGATTTACTGGTTAGGCCCCCCTGTTCCCGAGCCCCCCCTATTCCGCGAGCTCCCCCATGACCGCAGGGTGCAGAATAAAACCACTGGACAAGGCATGTCCAACCCTCCCCATTTCCTCTGCAGGAAGCTGATCCCTCTTTTTACCGGGTTGAACCTACTCCCCCAATGCATTGTAAAGAACAGGCTCTGGATCCGGGTATAGAGAGATTCTGGCAATAAACAGACATAAGAAAGAAAAAGAAAAAGTGAAACGAAAAAAGTCTTGATAACATTAACCCTTCCTCTATAGGTCAGCTTCCTTGATTTCCAACGCTGAACCTTTGCTTGACCGGCATTCAGTTTATCTCCCCAATTAACCTTTTCTAGATCTCCCTTCCTGAATTTAACCCCTAAAATTCAAACTACATTTGGGGACACTGGGAATTTTTCAAGTTTAAATCTTGGTTCCCCCTATAGAGTCCAAAAAGCTTCCGACTTTTCCTGGTTGATCTGAGGCCTCAGAGTAGCTTCTGATTACCTCCAAAATTTTCCCCTCCTCCTTAGGTTTTTATATTACCAGAGGGATATTATCCTTGTAGGCAACTAACTTAAAAGATCGACCCAAAGGAAACAGAACCCCCCCCAACCCACTATCCCTCAGTCTCCTCAGGAAAGGATCCAAAGAGAAAACATACAGGACTGGACTCTAGGACATCTCTGTCTAGACTTCACCAAAAACTCCTCACCTTTCCAACCATCGATCAGAGGGAAGCTCTTTGCCCCTTTATACAAAACCCTGATCCATTCTACAAATTCTTCCGAAATGCCATATATAAGCAAAACAGCACATTAATATTGGTCGTTAAGCTTATTGAAAGCTTTTTCTTGATTTAAAGATGGAAAATATTTTTCCAACTTTAAAACCTTACACCCTTCCAGAGCCTCCCTTAGAGAGAGAACCGCACCAAAAATGTCTCTACCTTCAACCAAACAGAACAGAAGAGAACCTGCCACGGCACCCAACCACAATGCAGGAATCTTAATCAGAATCTTCCTATCACAATTGAGAAGAGCAATCGCCCTCCAATGCTCAATGTGCCTCGAATGCTGTTAACCCATCTGGTCCAGGAAACTTCTTTTTCTGTTGTTCACCAATTGCCTGTCTCACTTCATTCTCTTTTATTTCTGATATCAATGGGGAACTGTCCAAATTAACAGTGTCTGAGATAGGAGTCACCTTTAAGAAAGCTTGATTCTTTCCCCTATCCAAAGCCTTTTCTTTGATCAGCGTAGTAGGATCTCAAAACATCCAGGATTCCCTCCCTAAACAAATTTAAAGGTCCTCAGCCAGCTTTTTCTTAATTGTCTCCTTACAGTTCTGGCAAGGGTCCAGGGAACAAGAGGTTCCATAGTCCCTCTCCAGAACTAGGGACTTAAGCTGGTTGTACTGACACTACCTTAACAAGTACTTAAGCAAGTTAACTTTTTCACCCTCCTCCCCTTCCAAACACAGATCTCAAGTTTCCTTCTCAAGAACCAGCTCTCGTTTTACTTTGCCCTCCCTCTTTTGAAAGAGGCAGAAGCGAAAAAAGTCCGGAAAGAATCCTTAGCTGAATCCCACCATTCTGCAACAGAAACAAAAAAAAATTCTATTTTTGAAACCTGCAATTCAAGAAAATCCTTAAAAGCCACTTTGACCTCTTCCAATAAATAACCCTTTCTCCAATCTCCAAAGACCCTTGGCAACCCCTGTGCCACCTACACTACCATAATGGAAATATTCTCCTAAGTGATCAGAAAATTCCACCACAAACTCTCTGAAATTAGATCAGATATCTCCATTTCTAACAAAAATGAAATCAATCCGGCTACTTCTTGGACAATATCTGTACGTATGTCGGCTAGTTCTCCCATTAGAGGTTGCTAGCTCCACTAAATCGGCATCCTCAATCCATTTTTTTGAAAAGTAAACTTTCATACTTGTTTATTATCCCTGTCTTGTCTTTTTCTCACAACACCTGATTAAAGTCTTCCACAAATATAATAGGCATTGACGTGAAATGAAAAAGTTTTATATCAGACAATAAATATCTCCTTTCTGAGATGGTATGGGGTCCATAAATATTAATGAGTCTCATTCATTTCTTTTCCACCTCAATATTCAATATTAGACATCTTCCTACTAAAACATCCACAACCTTTTTTATAATGACGTTTGTCCCCCTTAAACCAGATTCCAATCCCTCCTGCTGGCTCTGTAGCTACTGACCAGAAGGATAGACAATCTCTCCATTCCCTTTTTGCCTCCTTAATGTCACTCAGGGATGAAAGCCTTGTCTCTTTCAAAAATGGATCTGTCAGTTGATTTTTTGACCATAAATGTTTGTAGCATTAAAAACAGAGACTCTACTTTCATCCCCCACTCTCTCATCTTCTATTGTAGGGTATGGATTTACCCCATTTCTTCCTCGCTTAAGGATTCCTATTCTAGATCTAGGGATATTTCCACCAGGTCTTTTTTGATTTTTTTCTGACTAGTATCTTGTACCTGATTTTTTCTTTTCTCTCTTTCCTCCTCTTCCTCCATTCTCTCTAATTCTTCTCACTCTTCCACCATCTCGCACCATGATTTTTCTCTTAAGACTTAATCTCGCTGTGGGCCACACCATTACTATCCACCCCGTATCTACCTGGGTTTGCACATCTACTCACCCAACTGTTGGGGCAGGTTTTCTTTATATTTCTCCAGGCCTCTAGACCATTCCTTTATGCATGACCTGTTTTTGAGCAGTGGTTACACTTAATTTGTTTGTCCCAATATGACTAATCTCTCCACAGAAAGGTACACTTTGACACTGC
Organism: Xenopus petersii; assembly: GCA_038501925.1. Taxonomy (NCBI): domain Eukaryota; kingdom Metazoa; phylum Chordata; class Amphibia; order Anura; family Pipidae; genus Xenopus; species Xenopus petersii. Next base: position 5,326,403 of record CM076680.1, read on the forward strand.
ACTTCCCAGATAAATGTGTTCTTTCTCCACATTTAAAGCACAACCTGGGCTGGCCGACATAGTAACATACTCCTCTGTCTTTCCCAATAAAGAAAGAAGTGGACAAATGATTTTGTAAATACCCTTCTGCACTTAGTTTGATCTAAACCTTTTAACCCCCTACCCAGAGATCCTCCTCATCAAAAATCTTTATAAGGGGAGACATCCCCGTGTCCTGCCTCTTTAACCATATCAGAATGTCTTCCGGGTGTACCATTTTATTTTTCATTATAATAGTAACATTCTTTAACTTTAGACAATGGTATAACCTTAATGTTTTGCAGTTCATTGATATTTTGTGTCAAGTTATAACGCCTCCAGAATTCTTTTAATCCCTGAGATAACTTAAAACATAGGTCAAATTCCATATCAGTAATGCTTAACATTGCAAAAACATCAGCAGCTATAAAAGCCACAACTTCACCAGATTCCTTGCCACAAATCTTCTACCAGGGAAGTCTTCCCTTTCACAGATCCATTTCATTTTTACCACATTCCTCCTTTTCCCACATTTTCCCACATTCCTCCTCCCCCTGTCCCTCAACCTGTGAATCATTTAACAATGTCTTTATCCTCCATATACAGCTTCCAACCTTATCTTTCCCACAATCTGAACAACCTCCCTCCGTTGCATTCACTGAGGGAACAACAACATTTTTAGAAGGGAGTGAAGTGTCAGAGTATCAATAGAAACAGAATTTCTTTCAGGAAAAGGTACATTTCCATCCTGTTTAGAGGAAAAACCACCACTTACCCTTTTAAGAGAGGAATCCTGGTTCAAATGATCAGTGTTTTTTAGAAGAAGGATCAGTACCAGCCTGATTGGAAAGAGAAACATTACCAGCTCATTTTAAAGACACATTTTACAAAACTGATCTAAATGCGGCCGCTAGAGACTCATTCATCTATCTCACCGCTCAACATCAGCTGCTCCCATATGTATGTCCCTTCACTGGCTCCCAATCTCTTCTAGAATCAAATTCAAACTACTCACATTGACATTCAAGACCCTTAACAATTATACCCCTCCCTATATTTCATCTCTGATCTCCAAATACTCTCCTTTACACAACCTTCACTCTGCTTCTGATCTTTTCTCACTTCTCCTCTGGTCACTTCTGCCCATTCTCGTCTACAAGACTTCTCTCTGCTTTTCTCCAAAACTCTCTGCCTTGAGCTCTCAGACTTTCTCCTTCTTTCCAAACTTTCAAAAGCTCCTAAAAGACCCACCTGTTTACAGAAGCTTATTCAATGTACCTTAATTAATCAATCATTGCTGTACATAAATCACAAAATTGTTTCTAAAATCCTAATGTCTCAATTGTACCCTAACCTTTAGTTTGTAAACTCTTGCGAAAAGGACCCTCTAATCCTATTCTATTGTACAAACCCTTGTTTGTTATTTACCATTTGTTCCCCATTTATTATAAACGAAGGCAAAGCAAAATTGTCGACACTATATAAATAAATGATGATGATCATTATTATTATCAGCCTGTTTGGAAGAACATTGCCGGCCTAAACAGAAGAAACTTTCCCAGAGAGGAATTTGTTCACCGTCCCATTAGGAAATAAATTGCCAACATGATTAGAAAGAAATGTACCACCTGCCTGATCAGTAGGATAATCATTCCCAGCTCTTTTTTACAAACCTGTTTAACTGACAATTTAACGTCAGTCTGAGCAGAGAAAGAAACTTTACCATCCTGTTTAGAAGGAGGATCACCGCTGGCCTAATTAGCTGATAGATCATTAGCAACTCGTTTAGCAAAACACTCATTGTCAGTCTGTTTAGAATTAGAAACATCCCCTTGGTTGGGAGACAAATCATTAGCAGCCTGTTCAACATTACCAGATTGTATAATAACATTAACAGAAGGAGCACAATCAGGAATCATTCTTTTAGTAAATTTGAATTTTAGCAAGTCTTTATGCAGCCACACCCCTCCCCTCTTTTAATTTCATCTAAACTTTTTTTTGTTATGATAAAGTTCTTTCCAGGGCTCAATAAAATGCAAGATAGCCCCAATTTCCACATCTACCTCCTCCAAGTCCTGGTCTAAGGGCCGGACTCCACGGACTATCGTGATGCGCAAAAACACAGACATTACGTTGGATGCGGTGGAAATAAGGTAAGTAATGCTATTGTCGGATCGTGTTGCACTGTTGGTGCGACACAACTGTCGGATGCAGACGCATCGTGCAGTGTCTGCATCCCACTGTTGTGTTGCATCGCATCAACGCTGTGACACGATCCCACAATAGAATTACTTACCTTATTTCCCTTGCTTTTGACGTGACACCTGCATTTTTGCGGATCGCTGAGGAATCATCTGTGGAGTCCTGCCCTAAATATGCCAGTTACTGAATAGCTTCTCTGGCCTTTGAGCAGTTTAAGGTCCTTAATAAGTAAGTCTATACCTGTAGTAAGTGCAGCCTGTTTAGTCTCCATACATTTCAGCTTGTTCAGGGCACTTATAATCTTATCATATTTAACCACCGTATTTTCCACTGCATTTAGCGGACCAGTCTTACTTGCACAGAGTCCAGCCACAGGACCTTTCTCCTCGTTTGGAGCAACAATCACAGGGCTCCCCCACACCTTCCTTGTCTGAACTTCCAACAAAACACAGTTTTCTCCCCCAGTCACTGCCATATTGGCACCCACCACCTTCTCAGCCCCTGACATAATCGCCTCCTTGTTCAACGCCATAGAATCCTCCAGTACATATTCGGCTACACTCTGCATGACATTACCAGTCTCTTCTTCCATCCTGGGCGCCGCTCGGAAATCTCACATTACTTTCTAACCAATCGCTGAATGAGCCTCAAGCACCACCAGATCCGGTCTCTCCACTAAAGCACCTCAACACCTACTCCAGATTTGATCTCAACTCCCACACGGCTACTGCTCTCCATCTCAACTCCAGAGGAATCCCTTTTAGAATGCTGGTATTTGGCAAACTTTCCTTTTGTCACTTTCTTGGCCGGATCGGTAGGTACTGCCATTATAGATTCAGCAGCCCACCTTCCGTAACCCAGCCGGGTTTGTTGCCCACCCGAGGGGCTGTTGCACCCTTCTTACTCATTGCTTTGAGGGGAGGTAAAATATTCAAAAAAAGTCAAAAATTGAAATAAAAGAAAAACTTGATGGGGAAAGGGAAGGGACAGGGGAGAGGGGTCTTGCCTAGAACACTAACCCTCCTCCCAGACCCACAAAGATCTAGGAGAAACACGCTTCCACAGAGCACACTACACGCATGTCCTCACAGTATGAAAGTATAGCTTAATGTGTGCCCAGAACATTGCTTTTGTGTCAGTACCGTAACTACCCCGGGGTGCAGGCCGTGCAGCTGCCCCCACTCCCCTCCAAAAGCAATTTTCGCGTTGAATTTGCTCGTGCACAAGGGGGAGCGGTTAGAGTTGCCATCTGACCGGTATTTAACTGGCCCGGCCGGTAAAAATGATGGTTGATCCCAATGTTATTAATAGGGAAAAAAGATAAATATATAGGAAGGTCAGTGATCCCAATGTTATTATTAGGGAATAAAGATAAATATATAGGAAGGTCAGTGATCCCAATGTTATTAATAGGGAATAAAGATAAATATATAGGAAGGTCAGTGATCCCAATGTTATTAATAGGGAAAAAAGATAAATATATAGGAAGGTCAGGGATATGATCCCAATGTTATTAATAGGGAAAAAAGATAATTATAAATGAAGGCCAGTATTTTTTTCCAGAAAAGGTGGCAACCCTGGCGCAGTCGCACCCCCAAAGTTCCGCCACTGTTTTCTGTATGTTTTATATGTATCCATTTGGGAAGGAGCTACCATAATGGTTTCCTTGTATAAACGAAAGATATGTTACAGAAATAAGATGCCGTGTCTTTAAGCTTCAGCCGGGCTATATGTGTGCATTTGCATTTCTGATAATCTGTTTAGGATACAACCGGTTTAGTACTGGGGGGGGGGGTAATCTAGGATAAAATGCCATTTATGGATAAAAAACATGTTTATGAAAAGCATACTGTCAAGAAATGTTATTTACAGATACTAAAGAACCATTTATTTGTATGCCAATCAGATAATTTACTTTATGGGGAGGGGTTGATGTAAATTGGGGAAAGATAATAAATCGATGGAAGCAATTGTCTCTTCTCCCTTATTATACTGTACAGTAGTAACCCTTTCTGATAAATCCACTTTGGTGTCCTCTGGGGGCTACAACATTTGGCCAAGCCCACAAGAGAAATCATATGAAAGAACTGGAGTCTGATAAAGAAGAAGTCTTCAATGGAAGCCGGATCCTTCCAAACACCGTGAACTGACTCAATGTGTCTAAATAAACAGCTTAGAGGCAAAGTTGGGGGTCATTGGGGCACAGTGTGTAACGGGAGGCTGGGATGGTTACCATGGACACCAAACAAATAGACCTAATAATCAAAGCAATTGGCTTTGTTCTATTGCTCTACAGGATCTTTATTCAAATTGTGTTTGTGTATCATTAAATCTGTAACTACTCTTATAATCTCTTGGGGTCGGTATTTGATTGGCCATTTAGAAGCTGAGAATAGTGTTTTGTGACTTGATCATTTGTAAAGGGCAATTTTGGAACATTCCTTAAGGTCACAAGTATCGACCATAAAATAATGTGTCACGTTCCATAATGAAAACAAATGGCACAAAGGGTGAATGTGAGAAAGTCCGATCAGGCAATGAGTGTGAGATATGTACTTATAGGAGACTATTAGTAGAGTCTGAGGGCCACAAACAGGGCTCTGCTCATCAGAACATAATGATCCCCTATAAGATAGGAGCAGAATAGGGGCTGAAGAGCACTTTGGGGTGATTGGGCGATTGAGGCTGGAATGCTGGACAGAGAGTGCAAGAGAGGGGCCTTTAAGTGGCATCTAGAGAGTGAGTTGTGAGGAATAGAAAGAGCAGAATGAGAGGTGATTTTATATATCAAGGTCCAGCAGAGATTGAGTGATGGGATATTTACTTTCTGAACCCCTATTAATCAAGGTCACGTAGGGGACCTATTATCTAGAATGCTCTGGACCTGGGGTCTTTCTGTAATGTGGATCTTCATACCTTAAAGGATAATTCAACCGTTAAGTTAAAAAAAAAACCCTATCCCCCTAACCTGAAGATGGCTGCCATGAACTCCGCTGGACAGAATCGCCACTGAGGGGTGAATAAAGACTTAGGAGCATTTGCCCAGGGTAACAGCTACGCTAGAGGGAGGGGGGTCTTTGTAGGGTAGGGGGGTAGGGTTTTTTTACTTCACAGTTGAATTCTCTATTAAGTCTACTCGAAAATCATATAAACATCAAATAACCCCAATAGGATTGTTTTGCTTCCAATAAGGATTAATTATATCTTAGTTGGGATCAAGTACAAAATTTTGAATGATTTGATTATAATGGAGGATATGAGAGATCGCCTTCCCGTAATTTGGAGTATCCAATATCCAATAAGACCGCTGCACAACTGACAAAGTAAATGCTGTGCTTTGTGATTTTTATTGGCTCATATCAAGTAGATAAAAATGGCAACGTTTCGGGCCTCACAGGGCCCTTTATCAAGCCTCTAATTTGAGCTTATCTTCCTGAAATTTGGAGCTTTCTGGGTAAGGGATCCTGTACCTGTAATAAACTTTCTCCCTTATTATCTGGACAATGAAATACTAAGCAAAAACGCTGACTCAGTTTGCCCCAGGAACAAATACCTGTTTCATATTACTGATAAAAAATGTTCCATAATAATAACCTTTAATTTAAAATCATGCTTTATTTATATTCCCCTTCATTTTTTTTTAATTTACCGTCTACTTTTGATATAGAAATCTATATGTACTGCACAGCTATGTGACTCAATCAGCCATGTTTTAGATGTTGGCACTGGATAACATCATATTAATCATCCGTTTATTGAGCTCACCCATGCTTACCCTGTCCATCGCTCAGTGCTCCTTTTCTCCTAGTTAACCCACCTTTTGTGGTATTTCATACTGCTCACTCACCATGTCTACTTAAGATCTACACCAGCCTCATTGATGTTCAAGGAGTCCCCATTGTCTTCTCCAGTAGACGACCGCCAATTACAATCAGTTCCGTGCACCACTTTCAGAGTCTTCTCCTCTTATACTAACTGACCTCTCAATGTTTGCCTTGATTGCAGAGGAAAGTCATGATTTATAGATTTCTATGGAATTCCAATTTACTTCTACATCCTATCCAATACTCGCTGTGCCAATTGACCTTTAAATCATTAAAAGCCTCTTGTTTTTTCCTTACGTGACTCTCCAACTCACATTTTATTTTCTCTGTCTACAAAAGCCTAATCATTTTGACATGAATTTTTTATGAAACTGACTCACTATCCTAATAGCATTTAAAACAAAGAAATGCATAGGCACTGGGATCGTTTATGTATTTGGATATTTGACAAAGTGCTGCTGAGAAGCATATCGGAAGGATAGCCACCTTAAGAGGACGTATACGTTTTGCAATAACGTTTCAGTGCTTGCATTAGTCTTTTGTTTCTAGAATATAGAAACCAGCATTTGTCCACAGCTTCACCAAAGGGTAACCTGTGCTCAAAGGTCAACTGTTTGATATGCATTGAAGGATTTCCCATAAAGGCAGGCCTTTGATTGTGTTTGCAAAGATAGGTAATATTTTGAGAGGCTACCTACATAGGAATAGAGCTAAAGATATCGTGAACTTCAGAAATATTATCAGTAGCCCTCAAGCTATTAACGGTGTCCTGCTTCCATAACCCTAACCCACCTTGAGAGCCAAGTTGAGTTTGGAGACTTTTCGAGCATTCCTGATCATGACTTTGGAGTTCAGAACTAGGAAATGTGCCCGGTCTCTTGGAAAGGCAGTGGGGAAGAACAAGCGAGGGTATCAAGCTGAAACTGTCACAGCACATTAGGCTGGAAAACGCTGATGAAGACTGAAGCCAGTTCTTAGAAACATGGCACATTTTCAGTCAAGAGCAAGGCAAGCCAATTGGATGGAACAATATTATTCAGCTTTGGTTAAGCTTCGTCAAGGGCGATTAATTTACCATCAGGTATGCTGGAAGCCAGGCTATGGTATATTCTAATGAAAAATAGAAATAGATTTTGTAAATCAGCAGAGCAAGGGTACACTATCCAACAAAAAAATGACAAGATTGATTACGATGCTGCTTAACATCATCCCTCCAATCTTTACTTGCTATGTCTCCACAAAGTCCTCCCCTTTCTTGTCCATGGACTCCTATTCCTTCCTGTGCCAAAGCCCAACTTGCAGAGCCTTTTCTTTGTTTCTCAGTTGTCCTCTCTTTTGCTATATTCCATAGCAAATGTGCCAAAAAAATTCTTCTATATCTTATCTTCACCTGCTATTGCAACATGGTGACATCTATTTCAATCAGTCCCAAAAAGTGTTCTTCTATTTATCACAACAGGATCAATTTCAATATATTTTTTTCACTGTGATTTGTTTTTATGATTCATATCAGGGGTACATTCCAGAATGACCATGGTCTTCTGCGCTATTTGAAAGACTATTTAGTGGATTATCTTAGTTTCTGTTAGTGACTGAGTTTCATGAAAAGTCACCCATTTTATATGCCTTTCCAAAACCTCATTAAACATCTAAGGAAGTTGCTAGGTTTTAATGACTAGGGTTCTAGCAAGCACAACCAAACTACTGCATATAAATCATTTTCTTTGGAGTTTTAATGTCCTTGATAAAGTTTTATTCTGCCTTAGTCTTGTCTGTAGTTCTTTCTATTTCCTGAATTTTCTTTTGTAATATTCTACCTTGTCATGGGGGCCTGATTTCTGGAATGGTTCCTCCAATCAGGAGAACAAAGGCTTTTCTTGCTCTCTGAACATGAGTAATTCTCTTCCTGCCATCTCCAAATTATTTAGTTGAAGACAATTATCCTATTGATGAAAGCTTTGTTTGTTTGAATTTTTGTGAAAACTAAAGCCTTTCACTTGTTGGGGAAATATCATATGTGCGAGGATAATCCTTGAATTGAACATTTGGGCAGATAGGGTTCAGTTTTGTCAAGCGATCAGAAGGTGGAGGAGCTGCATCGAGGTGGAGGAAATGAATTCTGATGGTACTTCTGTAAATAGACAATTTAAAAGCTGTGATAAGTAGCTAAGGTTATTTGAAGGTGTAGAAATGCTGGGTAATTAGTGGAGATAAAGAGAGATCTTATTCCTGCAAAACCTGGTTGCTATTAAGATCCATTGACAAGTGAGCATTAAAGAGAAAATGAGCCTTGCCAGGAGATCTTGTCTTCTCTAAGGACATAGCTTATTATGTGTATATTTTATACTTCTGTGCACTAGTGATAGCACTTAATTAAACTGTAGCTATCCCTTGATGGCGTTCCATAATGTCATCTGGCTTCCCAGGGGTTAGAGTTGGAGAGGGTATTCCTTTAAGCACAAGTCCCCTTTTTGGTTGACTTGTGCCTCATCCACAACCATGTTTTTGGGCTATAATATTCCCATGAAGGCTTATGTGTCTGGGGACAAGTGGGTGTTTAGGTCCAGTCCTGTTAGTGGTCCAGTTGGTACCAGAATGTCTGATGATCTCAGTGAATAGCTCCGCTCCCCCTTGAAGAGGAAAAATCTGTGTGAGGTGCCTGAGGCAGTAAACGAGCCAGACAGGTGGGGGGCCCTGAATTAGTTGAAGTTAGTGCAAAGACACAATGGGTGTAGTCTTCCACGTGCCCAACCCAGACACACACCCACCACCCAATATATCCCCCTACCCAGAACCGCTTCCTAAACAGAGAGTGAAATTGCCTGCACCACAGGGGAGGGTAAAAGTCCCACAACTTAGTTGTGTACCAAGGTGAGTTACCTCCATATTGCCCACAAGGTCTGGAAATCAGGGATTTTCTGCCCAAAACCTGGCCAGTTTGTGGGTATTCTGCGAGTACCCAACCCGATGAGGCTCGTAGAGTCCTGGTAAGAAAAGGAACAGTTAGCAGGCAACAGCTGAGTGAATACCTTCATTTAGAGGGTTACGCTGCTCATATTTAGCAGGGTGGTCTATAAGGTCTTACTGTGGCACTGCCCCTTGGCACACAGTCCAACATGTTTTTTTGTCTTGATCTAAATTCTCAAAAGTTTAATGGAATTCCATATATATTCCTTGGTTTCCCCAACTTTGTTCTTGAGTGGGTCGTTTATCTGTATCAGAACAGCTTTAATAATTTCAGAGATGTTCCCTCTTTGCTTTTTAGCAGATTGCCATGATGTTCCGAGGCCGTACCTGTGCCGCAGTCCCTTTTCCACTCGAATGATTTATGTATCAACGTTACTTAGATCTGGACTTTGCCATGCACGATCATGGAGCCAAAAATACCTTGTGATTGCTAGTAATGGGATTATGTCCTGTACAGAGAGGCAATGCAATAAGCAATTTCTCGGCTCAGATTAGCCTGCCAGTGGCTATGGGAAACAGAAGCAAAGCGACTCTCCGATCTGGAAATATGAGTCACTTGATGAAACTGAGTCTCCGTATCAGATACACTGTGTCCAACTCAGTCCTACTGGGCACAATGTTACCTTGCTGGTGTGGAAGAAGGAGATCCCACCAGGTTAGGGTGCAACATCTGTACAGGTCAAATTAACTGGGTGCTGTAAATGTACTTTAATTCAACGAAACAGGAAAATGCATTGTTAAAGGACAAATTAACCCAATGTTATGGCCAAGTTCTCAGCAAAGGTTGCACTTCTTGGGCATCCTTTTGCCACATGCCCAAAGAGGAGACAATAAAACACATTAATCTCTCACAATCCATATGGAAGTGCCTGGCTTATCCACATTTCGAGCACTGTCTCAGTTAGCCCCCGGTATAAACAGTTAACCCTGTCTTTACCATTGTATGTGCAAGTGGGGATATCTGGTATCAGTGGCATCCTCAGACTCCAATACCCTCATTTAAAGGACAAGGAAAGTCTTAAATAGAATAAGGCTAGAAATGCTGTATTTTGTATACTAAACATAAGCATGAACTTACTGCACCACAAAGCCTAATCAAACAAATGATTTATGCTTTTAAAGTTGGCCACAGGGGGCTGTCATCTTGTAACTTTGTTAAAACATCTTGGCCTGACCCTGACCTTGCACATGCTCAGTGTGGTCTGGGCTGCTTAGGGATCGTCATAAACAAAGCTGCTTGAGTTCTGCATGGCTGGGAAGTAAGGCGGGGGCTCCCCCTGCTGTTCATAAGTATGATTGTTTCCCTGCAGAGCAGTTAGGGACCGTCTGACAATTCCTATCCACAGCAGTAAATGAAGGGAGAATTTCACTGCATACAGTCAGGTTTCTTATAAAAACGGTACACATTTTTTAATTAAAGTATATTGGAGAAAGGTTTCTTTTCATTAAAGAAAGTAAAAATGGGATTTTATTTTTTTGCCTTTCCTTGTCCTTTAACCTTTGTAGCTGGGCCTGATGGGAGTTGTATGCACATGTGTAAACAGAGGTGCACCCCGATGTGACACTACAGAAGGATCAACACTATACTTTTGCACTTTTGCCCCTCCATAGAGTCCCTAGAGGGGGGAACTGTTTTTAAAGGCACAGTTCAATGTACTTACAGCAGACAGACAAGAGCCACCTGACAGCACAAAACAGAGGGAGCTACCAGAGGCAAAAGTAGTGGATTCCTTGGCCACAGACAGGGCACCCATATGAACTTACCTGGAGGGGTACCCTAAGTAGCAGAAGCTGGTAATGCAGGACAATTCTCTCCTCATAACAAAAATTATGTGGTTGGCTTGGCCCTACTCAAAACTCTTGGGTGGCAAACACCAGGCCCAGTTCTGCTTAACAGTGCGAAACCAGTAGCATCAGGCCTGGGCTGGAGGAGGACACCTACAGGCTTGTCAAGGTATAGCAGGTCCAAACACTCAGCAGTGGCATCTCTAAGAAGTGGGTGGGACTTGAAAACATTTACGGGGCCTAAGAAAACATTTATGGGGCCTAGGAGAACATTTAGGGGGTTAAAATCTTTATATAAAGCAATGTTTTTGTGAAAACTCTCCGTGAAAGGAACAGGGGTAACTTAATGTCAATTCCAGTAGCACCAATATCTATTACCTGAGTCAGTCTGCTGGGACGTGGATCACATTAAAACACCCTGATGACACTAGAAAGACAGGAGGCCTTCATTCAAGTATCGAGTGACTTCTAAACATATTCCTTATAGCAGTTTTTCCCCACCAGTGGTTCATGGGCAACATGTTGCTCCCCAACCCCCTGAATGTTGCTCCCAGTGGCCTCAAAGCAGGAGATTATTATTGAATTCCAGGCTTGGAGGCAAATTTTAGTTGTATAAAAAGCAGATATACTGCCAAACAGAGTCTCCTGTAGCTGCCAGTCCACATAGGGGCTACCAATAGCCAATCACAACCTTTATTTGGCACCCCGTGGACTTTTCTCATACTTGTGAGGCTCCCCAACTCTTAACATTTGAATGTGTCTCCTGGGTAAAAAAAAAGGTTGGGGACCACTGATTTACAGCACACCTGCATTGTTATATCCAGCCCACTAACATATATGAGTGAATAAAGTGCATGCTCTTCTTCACAGTGTCGTGCATGGAGAGAACAAGAACGCACGCGGAGGAGCGACTCTTCAAACGTCTGTTCACTGGTTACAACCGGTGGTCCAGGCCCGTCCCAAATACCTCGGATGTCGTTATTGTCAAATTTGGCTTATCTATTGCTCAGCTGATAGATGTGGTAAGTGAACCAGCGGCTGTGAGTAGGATGCAGGGAGTTGAAGAACAGCTGGGGGTTGCAGTCTGGGCAACTTTATTGATAACATATTAATAACAGAAAAGAGCAAAAACATATTATAAGGAGAACAGCTGTTATATAAGTGGGGCCCCTGAGATTCTGCACTGCTGCCTGGGATTCATGAAATACTGTAGCAGCCTAGTCTTCCCACAATACTTCTTTACAGGTCTGGCTTCTGCTACATTGCTTCAGGAGACAGAACCAGCAGTGCAGACACTGCTTCCAATAGCAATGACATTTGCACATAACTAGAAAACCAGTGATAATTAGTGATAGGCGAATAAATTCGCCAGGCGAGAATTTGCGGCAAATTTCCACGTTTTGCCACGGGCAAATACATTTGCAAAACTGCCGCAAAAATTCGCTGGCGCCAAAAAATTTTGGATGTGCGTCGGCAAAGTCGCTCGTGTCAAAACTGTCATGCGTCAACATTATTCGGACACCCATTGGCGCAAATTCACTAAGCGCCGAAGCGCCGAACACTAGCATCAATTCGCTAGCGTTTGGCATTTTCGGTACTTCGCAAATTCACTAACGAACGCTGGCGTAAATTCGCTAGTGTTTGGCATTTTCGGTACTTCGCAAATTCACTAACGAACGCTGGCGTAAATTCGCTAGTGTTACTTCGCACCCTTACGCCAGGCGAATTTTCGCTAGCGATGTAACTACGCAAATTCACTAACTTGCGCAGTGTACTGAACGCTACCTTTTACGCTAGACTTCCTTCGCCACCTCAGACCTGGCGAAGCGCAATAGAGTAGACAGGGATTGTTTCCAAAAAAGTCAAATTTTTTTCTAAGTCCCAAAAAACGCTGGCGTGTTTTCTACATGATGGGTGATAGGCTGAAAAAGATCGAAAATATTTTTGGGGCTCCCCTCCTTCCCCCCTACATTTCCTTTCATGGCAACTTACCTAGACAGTGGGCACATGTGTAGGGCAAAATAAACTTTTTATTTTCTGATTTGAAGGTTTTCTAGGCATTTGTAGTGCTGATACGTATTCCTCCATTGAAATTTGAATTTCGCGCCGTATGCAAATTAGCCTTCGCTAGCGTAACTTCGCTTTATATAGCGAATCAACGCTAGCGCAACTTCGCAACCTTACGATACCCCTGTACGCAACTTCAGATTTTAGCGAATTTGCGGAGCACTGGCGAAACTAGGATAAATGGAAGTTGCTCGGAATAACATTGGTTTTTATTAGGAAACATTTTTATTTGAGTTTCCATCCTCTTTAATACTTACATTAAATGTCTTTTAGTCTCTTTGAATCTGCTGATATAAATATTACAGCTCAGCAAAGCCTCACGTCTCCATCTTCCATTTATCTGCTATAAATATTAATGCATCCCGCGGCCGCCGCTGCCTTCAGTAATTTATTTATTAATGGAGCCTGCTGGGTAATCGCAGGGAGTCGCTGGGAATCCTTCTTTTCTGTAGTCCGTTTTGGAAGTCCGTTTGGGTTTGAGCCGTGTCGCCTGGAGTTGGTGCACATTTCAATTCTCCAGTAACTGATGAAACTTTCAAAGCAGCTGAAACTGCAAATTTCTGCTTTTCATAGAAAATTGAATCCAATAGTATGATTGGTGCCTGGAACTTAAATATGATTCTCCTCTGGCCTTTGCTCTTTGTATTTATAAGCGACGAGAGGCAGCGCTGCCAGTGTGATCATGTAGGGTGGGGGATTATTAGTGTTTAATGGGGGCGCAGGACTCTGGGTCCTTCATGGACTTGATTTGAATTGATTTTTAGCTGCATCACAATCTCTGCAATAATCTCTCTTGTTCTTGTATTTTGTAACAGGATGAAAAGAACCAGATGATGACAACAAATGTCTGGCTGAAACAGGTAATGTCCTCTCATATTCTATTTATCAGTCTTACTGGGACAGAATGTTCTGTTATACAGATAGCTAGAATCTCAGCTGCCATAAAGCAGGACAGGACTGTTGCTTACAATGGGGATCAGATAGGATCTGTGCAGCCACTGGGACAGAATGTTCTGTTATACAGATAGCTAGAATCTCAGCTGCCATAAAGCAGGACAGGACTGTTGCTTACAATGGGGATCAGATAGGATCTGTGCAGCCACTGGGACAGAATGCTCTGTTATACAGATAACTAGAATCTCAGCTGCCATAAAGCAGGACAGAACTGTTGCTTACAATGGGGATCAGATAGGATCTGTGCAGCCACTGGGACAGAATGTTCTGTTATACAGATAACTAGAATCCCAGCTGCCATAAAGCAGGACAGGACTGCTGCTTACAATGGGGATCAGATAGGATCTGTGCAGCCACTGGGACAGAATGTTCTGTTATACAGATAGCTAGAATCTCAGCTGCCATAAAGCAGGACAGGACTGCTGCTTACAATGGGGATCAGATAGGATCTGTGCAGCCACTGGGACAGAATGTTCTGTTATACAGATAGCTAGAATCTCAGCTGCCATAAAGCAGGACAGGACTGCTGCTTATTACGGGTTAGTATATATTAGCATATAATATTATATATATATATATATATATATATATATATATATATATATATGTATAAAATTTCAAATGCGGCCCAGCACTCTCAACAGTGTAGCCAATGTAAATCTCGGTGCGCGCTCCTGTAGGGGACCCAGTCACGTCCCCACTTGATATACATACGTAAAGGAATGAAGCAGCACACGATTCTTTGCAAAAGAATCGTGTGCTATATATTTATTGTATATATAATGCTCTATCTGATATTATGATAGGATGGCAGACCTGTCAGTCCCTGAGAGAGTAAAAATGTTAGTACATATGGTGCTCACTCAGCATAATGACAAGCCTGTGCTCTCTAATGACCCTGCTCCCAGCAGTCTGTTCCTCCCCTGCATCTAATCCATTTCACATTGAATGCGCTTCTCTATTAATATGAATAATAAATGACATTTAGAAATCTCAGCGCTGATGTGAATGTATCATCAATGGAATGAGAACAAGTTGGGATGTGATGGACCATTCAAAATCATTAAAGGTGAACTATTGCATAAATTAAAATTGAATCTAAGCTTTGTCTTGTGGAAAATAAGACATTTTCGCTATACAACCTGTTAAAAAGCAGATGTATTAGAGCTCACTCAAATAACTGACTCCAGCACAAGCAAAATCGTTTGGCACAAATCCTGCAGAGAGACAGTAATGAGCCCCCCGACCAAAGGCTGTAGTAGCCCAAAGTAAAATAAAGAAATAATGAAGACTAATTGAAATGTTGCTTAGGACTGGCCATTCCATAAGATACTTAGTGTTGACCCTCCGCTTTAAAAACAAAATTGGCTTTACCTGTGTGGGGCTTCTGCCTGGTGACAGCTCTTTGTTCCTGTAATGATGAATTCAATTTGATACATGATTGTGACTATTCTAACACTGGGAAAAAGAGGGAATTATACGGAGATATTCATGCAGGGAGTGACATTCCGTGGAACTGCTGTTATTTTAGGAGGGATGGTGCTGGGCCCACACTCTGTGGGTGTGCGAAACGGAGACGGTGAGGGATCCTTAGTAACCACAGTTTTTTTTTACCATAATAATAGAATTATGTGTTGGGGAGAGAATATTTCATTTTCCTTCTGTGAGTTTTGCCTTTTCCCCTTGACATCGCCTGATAGAAATAACATGTCACTTAGTCACAACTAAATGAGACGTTCCTTGTATCTAGAGGAGTTGTTGCCTTCATCGGTTTGGTTATAGCACGAGACACCTACACTCAGAATGATGCAATAGAGCAGTGATCCTTAACCAGTAGCTCATGGGTAACATGTTGCTCCCAGTGGCCTCAAAGCAGGTGCTTATTTTTCAATTCCAGGCTTGTAGGAAACTTCTGGTTGCATTAAAGCCAGTTGTATTGCCAAGTAGAGCTTTCTGTAGGCTGCCAGTCCACATAGGGGCTACCAAATAGCTGTAATAATCACAGCTCTGGCATTCTCAGGAACTATTTTCATGCTTATGTTGCTCCCCAACCCTTCTTACATTTGAATGTGGTTGAAAGGTTGGGGATTCCTGCTCCTAGAATGGCTCACTGGTTGGTTCACTGCAGCCTTGTCTACCACAGGGTTCTGGAACCAAGACCTCATATCCATAAATGGAAGTCTAAAAGAACCAACATGTCTACCCTCCTTCCATATATGTCACTAAGGAGCAAACCATGGGACATGCCAAACCTGTGCATCCACCTATCAGCCCACTATTTAACACTGCAGATCTTTATGGAAGGCCGTAGAACTGATTGGGGTTCAATACAATAAGGAAAGAGTAAATCTCTGCTCCCCTACATTCTATGTAAGTGGGTTACACAACGACACAAATAAGAAGCATTCGCCTTGGAGGGTTGCAGCAGTGTATTGTACAGAAAGACTATCTGGACCTTGAAGTCCATGCTGGAACCATAGAACCAGCTATTAGGATTGTGATCTAAGGTGACTCAGCCCGACCCCAGGCTCAAAATCCAATTGGGTGCTGCCTTTCCAGCCGTGTATTATAGGGTATTAGCTGAGCAAAAGTGATGAAGGCTATATCTCCTGTCTGCTTCCTTGGTGCTCCTGAAGGCTTAGCTTAGGCAATCAATGTATTTCTCCCATGTACCCTGGAATGACTTCTCCAGTCTGTAGATTGTGCCCCAGGTATAATAATAAAGAATAATAAGACTCCATGATTACATTGATCTGTAGTGAGACCCAGGCTCTGATGACAGATGACACTACATGAATTAGAAGCTCTACTGGAGCCTCAGGGAGCTTAGCAACTATTCTACTATATGTCCTTTTGCTCCAATTAATGATCCATTAAAAATAATTTGTCTGCATTTTCCATCCAGGAGTGGAATGATTACAAACTGCGGTGGAACCCGGCTGACTACGACAATGTCACCTCAATCCGAGTACCTTCGGAGATGATCTGGATTCCTGACATTGTACTATATAATAAGTAAGTCTCTTATACAACAAGAGTCAATGACTTTAACCTTAGCACGTTGTAAGGATCATTTGGCCTCCAGTTAATTCTTTATGGCTCACAGTGTACAGATCAAAGGTTTACACTGCTGACCCCTCACAAGGATGAGCCTTCACCAAATAATGGAATATGTTGCCCACTAACCAATGTGGTGAAACGTCTCCCAGATGGGTTTCAGTGGTTCCCTTATCATTTAATAAAGGTTCTTGACATAAACAGGAAAAGTCTCTAGTGCCATGATGGAGCACCAATAAACAGACTACCATAGGAACATACTTATATCCTGAGTCCATTTTCTTGTGGATTGCTCTGCTAGGATACTACAAACCACTTCTCACACCCCTCAGTGAAGGTAGCTTCATCATTTCATGCCCACAGGGGAAATCATACATGTATGACAATGCCCTCCATTAATAGTCAACATTCACAGTACCATTGCCTCACCTTGGGCTCTCTCTGATGCCTCAAGCTTGATGTCTTGATATCTGGGGATCAGCTTTGATCCCCAGATATATGTCTTCCATTAAAGACATACTATTGTCAAAGCTCTGGTCATCAAAGGGGACATTATGTAGCACTTATACAATTCCTCAGAAGCACTTGTAGGTCCTCTGAAAAAATGGCGCTGAAAAAAAGAGAGCTGAAGAAAACACTCCATAGATGAGTTCCCTTCCCATATAATCTATTCTTTACATTTACAAAACTGCTTCAGCATCTGGGTTTACTCTTTGCCTGGGCCTCACACACCAAGCTCCGGCTACATCCTTTGCTCCCCACTTGGATGGTCAACAGAAGTCTGTCCTCTTCTACCCCCAAGGAAACTCTACCCTGTCTTGCAAAATCTATTCTCAATAAAGGGATCCATTTCGATTACAACCCTATAGCTATATGAAACTAAGGCTGGCCATATTTGGCCAGGCTCCTTGATGCCATATAAAGTCTTGTATGAGTCAAAAACCCTGCCTTCTTTTCTGTAGCTTTGTCAGAGTTTCAGCATAAAAGTATCTGATTTGGCCAACCAGTCCTCATCCTCCTTCTTCTTCCTGATCACTTCCCTGTTGAAATTCCCATATCTGTAAGTAACATGAAATATTGTCTCTGTATTGGTTTCATCACGTCTTAACTGTCATGTCAGTTTATAAGTTTCATGAGTCCTTTGCACAATGGAGCCATCACTGTAGCTGTCAATAAGTTGCCGTGTGTGCATTTTGCATAACAATGGGTTTAATGGGCTGCGGTTTTCTGACGTTCATCGCATTTTAATTTCTTCGTGAGATTGATGAGAATTTATTTAGACCTGAGTGGGGCTGTTGTTAATGTTCGTATGGATGTTAGAGTGTAGTTCTCCCTCTCTATAATGCTCAGGTTTGGAGCCTTTGCAAACGTAACACAAGCTTTTACTAAATGCAGTCATGTAGTAACTCAATAGGGGTAATGTATAACCTCCTTGGCACATAGACATCCTCCACTCCTCTCATCCTTGCTGAATAAGCATGCTATTGCACCCCTTAGTTTCTCTGTACTTCTTCCCTTGGTCAATAGTAAATGACCCCCAATGTATCCATGTTGGTTGAAAACATCATGGGAAGTCCTAACTCATCTCCTTGATGCTAAGGATCACCCCAGTCTTTATTCTCCATCCCTCGAGTTGCCACACCATCCTTGATTTAAACCAACCCCTTGAGTTTCTGCTCCTATTAGTACTCAGTACTCAATAGTTGCCTGGAAAAATGTCTTCCCTCCTTGGGTCTATAGAGTACAGCAGATTACACAGAAACATTGCCCTTGGAATATCACCCTTGAGAACCTATTTGGAAATTGTTTTTTTTTTTAATTTTATTTTGGTACAGGACAGATATCTCTATCTTCCTTTCTTGCCACTGATTAATAAATTCTTGGGGAAAAAATGAATTTCTTTCCTTTCAACACAACTGTGATTTATGGAGCAGCGAAACCCTGGGTGTTTAGAATTGGTCGCCTAGAAATGCTTCCAGTAATAATGTTTGCTGGATAACAAATGCTTTCCTAAAATAGTCCTGCTGCTATTTTTTGTGATTGCTATGGGGACTCTGCAGGAGATAAACTGAGAGGAGAAAAATTACCCAACCTTGTGCCATCAGTGAGTTTAAAATGAATTTTAAGCAATTTACTGCACTTAAATCTAATGATTTAGTTATCTATCTGCATGGGGGAGGCCTGAACATGGGATCCCTATCACTTGTCCACGTATATAACCCTATATATACTACTCCACTAAATAAAAAACTATTAATAGTCCCATCTCCCAACTTTATGGCCTGAAGAGCGTTTTATCAAGGTAAAGCCCCAAAGCTAATGTTGAAATGAAAATGTAGTCTTCTCAGGTCTGCTAAACATGAAGATTGGAGCTGAGGTTAAAAGAAGAACAAAACCTTTAGTAATAAGTGGGCCACCCTCCAGAGCCCTTGCTCTTCCCTCCAAAACCGCACCACGTAGGACCTTCTAAATGCAGCCATGTCTTCTACCTTGTTCTGTAGAGCAGAGGAGCACAGCTGGGTTGGTTGGGAACATCTTGCTCCACTTCAGGTCTACTTCTCAGCAGTCTTCTAACAGGAGTGTGGCCACAATGCAGACACGGCTTCAACAGAGCTGGCCGAAAAGAGGACCTGATGAGAGCAAGATGCCCAATTACCCAGCATTGTTCCTCTGCTTTACAGAACAATGTAAAGGAAAGACCCAGGTTTAGGGAGACCTAAGTGGTGATGCTCAGGGAGGAGAGCCCAGTTGTTAATAGGGGTCTCATTTTCCATTCATAACAACTGAAGAACTGCACATAACATGCCTAGAGGATACATACTCTGACTTAATCTCCCAGACTAGACATCCTGGTTTAATCCAAATGTTAACTCTCTCAGGATAAGATCTTTGCTTTCAAACAATACGCTTGTTGCTGGCTGCCCTTGGTTGAAAGCCCAAGAGAACATTGACCTAGTTAACATGCTCCCCTTTAATCACATGCCCCTTTAATTCCTTGTATCACTTCACACTTGTATCTTTGCGTTTCCCTGGAGGAGAGGGCTATTGTTTTGGTTGTTGTCTTTCCTTTTGAAGAAACCGGGAAGCAGCCATTGTGTGTTGTGATACAAAGTGTGTACAAGGCCTAATTCTCATTGACATAGCTCAGTTAAGAGGGTATTAAAGAGAACTGATAAAGGGCAAAGTGAAGGAGCAAGACAGAATAAAAGAGGTTGAATTGTTCATTTTTCCTAGAACTTTGATGGAAACTGTGCATGGTGACCCCGAGGCACAAGGCAGTTCTCCACTTATCAGTCTCTCCTGCAGTTAATCAATTACTTCATATTGAAGAACTGAACTTCATCTGTCACTGGGATGGGGAGATACTGCTGGTTACAGACACACAGCTGGTGCCTCTGGGAACATGTTCAGCTCTCAGTATCTTGATCCTACACCTGTTATTGGCCGTTTCAGCGGCTTCTTTCATGTCAAACCCATAACAGATCATTTTCTCTCCTCTACATTAGTGTTTTAAAACCAGTTTGTGGATAAGACCCTTACTTTGCACTTTGAGTCCTGGGACTATTTCATTTGATGTATTCTCATCTCATTTGGGTTTTCACCAGTTCTGGAGTGAAGAATGAATTTGTGTTATATGGGAACCTAAGAGTTCATCTTTTTCCAAAATGTAAAAAACAATACTTAAAATCTAACCGCTTGATAAAATTACACTGTTTTGATGACCTTGAAATATAAAGTGATCTGATTTGAGGAAAATTGCCCTATATGGGTGGACGTTTGATTATTGCAGTTGTGATGCATTTGTTGCAGGCTGAACTCCCTCTCGAAACAACAAATTTGCTGGAATTGTTGGGAGTGGGGAGAAATGCAGAATTTTATCCCAAATTGCGCTTTGCGCACTGAACTTGTGTTCTATAAACCCCTTATGCGATTATTTAAAATAAGTTTATTTTCATATTGTTGAGCTTTTGGGTCAAAGTCATAAGCAGTTTTATTCAAGGTTTCATTGAAAATAACTAAGGATGAACCAAATCTGTTAATTTAAGTTTTATGGTTACAGTAAAAGAAGTAAAGCTGTGTTCTGATGTATACATTGTTCCCCATATGTCTCTAACCCAGTCTATATTTATTCTCTTCCAGTGCAGACGGGGAGTTTGCAATAACACACATGACTAAAGCTCATTTATTCCACAACGGGAAAGTGAAGTGGGTGCCTCCAGCCATCTACAAAAGCTCCTGCAGCATCGACGTCACCTTCTTTCCCTTTGACCAGCAGAGTTGTAAGATGAAGTTCGGCTCGTGGACTTATGATAAAGCTTGGCTTGACTTGGAGAGCATGGAGAGGAACGTGGACCTTAAGGACTATTGGGAGAGTGGAGAGTGGGCCATAGTCAATGCAGTTGGAAAGTACAATTCTAAAAAATATGACTGTTGCACTGAAATCTACCCGGATATCACTTATTACTTTATCATCCGGAGGTTACCTTTGTTCTACACCATCAACTTAATCATCCCCTGCCTTCTAATTTCTTGCCTTACTGTGCTGGTCTTTTACCTTCCATCAGACTGTGGGGAAAAGATTACTCTCTGTATCTCAGTTCTTCTCTCATTGACTGTCTTCCTCTTGCTTATAACAGAAATCATCCCTTCCACCTCGCTGGTTATCCCATTAATTGGGGAGTACCTCCTCTTCACTATGATATTTGTCACTCTCTCCATTGTTATCACGGTCTTTGTGCTCAATGTCCACCATCGATCCCCTAGTACTCACAAGATGCCACTTTGGGTACGTTCTGTGTTTCTGGATCATATACCCAGGTGGCTGTTTATGAAGCGGCCTCCTGCCCCGGTGGAAGAAGTAATTAGCCAATATGACACACCAGAACTCAAGCTCAGCACATCCAAGTATTGGATGGAAACCAATGTGGATGACAAGTGGGGGGAGCCAGAAGCAGAGCTTCAATCTTGCCACGTTCGTCACACGACCACCCATAACCAAAGCCTCCAGTATCGATACGATTATAATCATCATGTCTCCGGGGGGCAAAGTCAGACTCCTCGTCATAATAGCACAGAAACAGCCGAATCCAGTTTCTTGTTGTCTCCAAGTGTCTTGAAAGCCTTAGAAGGAGTACACTATATTGCAAATCACCTCCGGGCTGAAGACGCTGACTTCTCCGTAAGTATCCCTGACTTTCTAACTGTATCAAGCCAACTACTTGGACAGTAGATTGACTTTATTTTGAACTTCTGGCCCAGAAGTTTATAATAAAGGACTCTAAAGGTATAGAGCTTGCAGTTCAAGATGTTGCAGAGTGTAAGGGTACATTCAAATGGAGAGATTTGATTTGGAGTATGTACTTTAAATACTAAGTTTAGGCATATTTTAGTAAATTTTGGAGCTTGTTTCCTGATTCTTCCAGAAGTATGAATTAAGTTAAGTGAGTTTTTGGCTTGTTGGATTTGTCCGGCTGAGGCTGGAGGAGGAACTTGTTGGTTCTTGTACAGGAGCATGAGAAAAAGGAGGAGAGTCAGTTAGCACGGTTGAACCTTCTGAGGTGACTGAAGGCAGAAGGAGGAAAGCTATGCTGTGAGAAGGATGCTGCAATCGCACAAAAGACTTTGGAGGATCTGCTGGAAAATGACTGGGAGTAAGCAGCTTACTGGTGAGAGAGGGAAGGATCATAGTGGCTTGCGGAACAGCTGGCACAAGTAGTAGAATTAGATAGCGCTGCAGTTCTTCTTCTTCCTTCCTATCTCCACCATGATGGCCATCCTTAGTTGACCCATCTCAAATATTATGAAGCTATGGGGGCAACTTTGAAGGCATAAACCTTAGCAGTCATAGAAGGTTCATCATTTCCAGCTAAATAGTTTGTCAGACTTTAGGTGGTGGTTCCTTCCTAAGATAAAGGAAAGAAGGAAACTGTACTGGTTGGGTTTGAGTATCTAGAGAAAGATTCATCGCCTTCCAAACCTCATCTGTATTCTAAATTCTCACCTTTCATTTCCATTGTGTTTTTTTTCAGGTGAAAGAGGACTGGAAGTATGTGGCAATGGTAATCGACAGAATATTCCTATGGATGTTCATCATTGTCTGTCTGCTTGGGACAGTTGGACTCTTTCTTCCCCCTTTCTTGGCCGGAATGATATAGGACTGTACTACTAGCGTGCTAGACATCAGTCTTCTATTTATGATCAGCAAGAAGACAGATGGAGCCATTGCTCTCATCATGGACACAGGGAGCATTCAAAATATATAAAAACTCTCTCTTCGGATCCACCTTGGAGATGCAACCATTAGCAAGGCTTTTCCTCATGAATACTAGAGATGATTGAGATAATTTTTGGATTATTATTATTAATATTTTATTACAATTAGGTAGTTTTATGACATCCCTCATGTTCAAAGGTTTGGAATGTGGGAGCTATGGTGAAAGTACTGGATGGGACAAGAAAAGAACTGGGATTATTTTTGGAGACAATGTCTCCTAGGACACAATGGACAAGGGTTTGAGCTGGAAATACAGTATGTCGTTCAGTAAACTTATATTCTCATTTGCACCCCAAAAATCAAAAGCAAGCTTGAATATACTGACATCAGGTATAGTTTATTAAACTATGTCCTTTTGTACGATGGCAGTGTTTTTTGTTTTTTTTTTTGTTATTCTTTATATATTGATAACCTTTTGCTTACTAGTAGCGTCCGTGGAAATAACAATATGAGATAGGAAGGTCAGAATTCCAGCTCCACTTGAGCAGTTGGGTGGGTTTGGACAGAATTTGCAGTGGAATTTTTCCCCCATATACCCACAATGCAACATTCCTTCCCAGAATTATACTCTATAAATCAATACATGTTCTGCCCTAAGACTTAACTTTTTGTGTGATAGCAAAGAACTGTGTCTTCCCTTGAATACAGAGGGTGGTACAAGGGTGACATTAGGGGCTGCAAGGTTTATGATTGGATGAGGTTCCCCTTTAAACAGTAGAGGTTTATTAGAGCTGATATAAGTGGAATTCCTGCTTAGATACATATTATACGTTCCCTTCCAATAAAAGCCAATTCACCCACACATGGGGGGTCATTAATCCATGTCCTGATAGAACCCTCTCCATCTCTCGGTCCTAAATGGCTTCCAGGTCTGATCGGAAAAGCTTTTAGCGGAGACACAAAGAGGTCGAGGGGCCTCCCACTCCCCAATGTACTTATTTTCCTTACGTCTGACTCCGGCTCCATTAATTTTTCAGCGCTGCCTTATTTCTGGCTCATCAAACATTAAGCAGTCGGAAAAAAAATTAACATTTTCTTTAAATAATTTCCCTATTGACGCGACTGACACAGAGTTAAGGGATTTCAATTAAGAGTGGAATGCTGCAGTATTACTTTGCGTTACCTTCAGCCTGAACTACAAATCCCAGCACAGTCCTAGGCATTGCAGACGCTGGCTACATGGCTTGCAATGTTTCAACAGTCGCAACCGCCAGTTCAGAAAGGGACACTGCCGAGCAATTAAAGCCGCACAGCACGTGGGGATACAGTGATACAGGGATGAATGACACAAAGGTGATACCTTAGCGCTTAGCCTAGTTTGTTCCAGAATTAACCTGATCCGCTGACTTATTTAGTAATGTCTCTGAGTTACAAAACTGGGGCAGGGGAAGGGCTATCACTTTCACATCATCCAAGAAGCATTTTGTTCCTAATTAGACTTCTCTATTTAACGTCAGTTAGACGGGGCCTCAAACGCCACCAAACTTCTCTTTCTCTCCTCCCAAGTCTCAGGTTACACACGTTTGTCCAGGAGTTTTTATATACTGATGCTGAAGCTGCTTGTGTTAATTGTTACAGCGACACCCAGTGGCCAAACCCAAGTATTACAGTTTTTTTGTAGCCTTTGGCTCTGCAATGCCCAACTGGCTAATGCACTGCTGTTCTGACTCAGGACAACTGATCATGTGATGCATACCTTCCAACCGTCCCGTTTCTAGTGGGACAGTCCCGATTTTGACAGTTCAACCCACAGTCCCGGGTTGTTACTGAAATGTCCTGACTTTCTCTTTGATCTTGAAAAAAGATACATTTCTAAAGCTTAATTGCTTTTGGCAGAGAGCCCAGAATACTTGGCAGGTGAACTTAGATACTTTTGTAACAATTTAAGATCAGCAAATAAACTATTGTAACAATTTAAGATAAGCAGGTCTCTTGGGGAAAACTGTGATTTGCAGCTTAAAGGGCAATTCACCTTCATTAGCAAAACTGTAATAACACATCAAAACCTCAAAAATGTGTTTTTTCATAACCTGCAAAATTTAGTAAAATGACCATGGTAATTAGGGGGTGTGGCTTCAAAAATTGGGCATGGTCAAAATGTTGTCCCTCTTTCTCTTTCCAAAATTTTGGAAGTTATGACAGTGTAAAGCTGTGGGTTGCGGCAGGGTTCCCTGAGGTGGTAGCCCCGGTTGGCCCAGGACCCCAGGTCCTAGAGAGGGATATTCAGAGACGATTTGCAGTTGGTTTTCATTTTCTATCATTTGTGTTTTTTAAGTTATTTAGCTTTTTATTCAGCAGCTCTCCAGTTTGTAATTTGAGCCATCTGGTTGCTAGGGGCCAAATTCAAATGCATTGATTTGAATAAGAGACTGGAATATGAATAAGAGAGGCCTGAATAGAAAGATGAGGAATAAAAAGTAGCAATAACAATAAATGTGTAGCCTTACTGAGCATTTTTTAGATGGGGTCAGCGACCATCATTTGAAAGATGGAAAGAGCCCGAAGGAAATAATTCACAACCCAACCTATAAAAAAGAAAAACTGAAAAACCAATTGAACAGTTGCTTAGAAATAGCCATTTTATACATACTAAAAGTTGAGTATAAGAGTCTTTAGTAGGGAGCTTGAGATCATAGGGGTATCTAGTGATCAACGTTGGCTCCACCAAGGAGAAATAAGGGTTATCCAGCAGCAGAGTTTGGGTACAGGGGGTTTTTCCCTGGAAATCTTGAGCTAATGATATTGATACTGCCAGTGTTTTACTGAAGTATTTGGGACCCCCTCACTGCCCCCTGACAACCACCCCTACACCATAACCTCACACTCCAATACACTCTCTGACCAGCCTGTCCCCCTCCTGTGGTCCCTCTCTTTGGGCATGCTTATCTGCAGACTGGTATATCACTGGGTAAAGGGGCCGGGAGCTGTGATTGGCCCAAAGGCAGCCAAGAAGAAGCTAAATGATTAATCTCCATGGAAATAACCAGTGATGCTTTTAGTAACTTGGCCTTTAATAGATCAATATATACAAATGGCTCCCGGAACACTGATATTGCAATGGACTCGCGTGTATATTACACATGAAATGTACTTTACATCATTACATACAATAGTAGCACAGGGGCAAGGAATGAGCTGTTACACAGAGAGAGAAGCAGCTTCATACACGTCAATAATATACAAAGTAGCACATAGGAAGCTCCCCTGTATATTGTACCACTGGTAAGGTGAGTAATACAAACTGAATATTCTCCCCCTCATACGCACGAGCCCCGTCTCCTCCCTACACATACGAGCCCCGCCTCCTCCCAACACATGCACAAGACCCGCCTCCTCCCTACACATGCACAAGACCCGCCTCCTCCCTACACATGCACAAGACCCGCCTCCTCCCTACAAACGCACAAGACCCACCTCCTTCCTACACGCACACAAGACCCGCCTCCTTCCTACACGTGCATGAGCCCTGCCTCCTTCCTACACGCACACAAGACCCGCCTCCTCCCTACACGCGCATGAGCCCCGTCTCCTGCCTACATGAATTGGCATGATCCTTTGATGTATGAATGGAAGCAACTCCCAGCAACAATGTTCCAACATCTAGTGGGGACCTTCCCAGAAGATTACAGTTATAGCAGCAAAGGCAGGGGGGACTGCATATTAAGCCCCTTGGTTTGGGAATGAGATGTGGTCTGGTTAAATATACTAGATCTGGTTAGCAGGTTGTACATTACAGTTAGGGGATGATCTTGCTGGTTGCTCGTCCCAATTCATCCCTTAGTAACAATGTAACTCATCTGCCTATACATTAGATGTACCACTCACCTTACCCTTAGTCTGGGCAACATACGTCTATGAGTCTCATTCATCAAGTACTTACATCGCCCTCTGTCTGAACATTGTCTCATTCAGCAAGTGCCTGGTGCAAGGGTGGAGTCAGTGGGGCAAATTCACTAAGATGCGAAGTTGCGCCAGGCGCAACTTTGCCGCACTTCGCCAGGTGTATTTTCGCCAGCGCTCCGCAAATTCACTAAAATCCGAAGTTGCGCACAGGGGTAGCGTTAGTTTGCGAAGTTGCGCTAGCGTTAATTCGCCAAGCGAAGCGAAGTTTCGCTAGCGATGGTTAATTTGCATATGGCGTGAAATTCAAATTTCAATGGAGGAACACGTATCAGCACTACAAATGCCTAGAAAACCTTCAAATCAGCAAATAAAAATGTTATTTTGCCCTACACATGTGCCCACTGTCTAGGTAAGTTGCCATGAGTCAGGAAATGTAGGGGGGAAGGAGGGGAGCCCCAAAAAATTTTTGATCTTTTTCAGCCTATCACCCATCATGTAGAAAACACGCCAGCGTTTTTTGGGACTTAGAAAAAAATGTGACTTTTTTGGAAACAATCCCTATCTACTCTATTGCGCTTCGCCAGGTCTGAGGTGGCGAAGGAAGTCTAGCGTAAAAGGTAGCGTTCAGTACACTGCGCAAGTTAGTGAATTTGCGTAGTTACATCGCTAGCGATAATTCGCCTGGCGTAAGTGTGCGAAGTAACACTAGCGAATTTACGCCAGCGTTCGTTAGTGAATTTGCGAAGTACCGAAAATGCCAAATGCTAGCGAATTGACGCTAGCGTTCGGCGCTTAGTGAATTTGCGCCAGTGACTTGGGTTAGTGGGCCGGACTTAATGCAAGATGGCAGTTTACCAAGTAGAAAAAGAAATGGTCCATAATCCATAGAAGCCTACCATTAGATATCAATGCAACTAATTAAGAGATCAGAGTTGGCCCCACTATGGCTTGCTGATCATAATAGGATGATCCAATTAAATATATATATTAGCTGAGAATACCTCTGAGTTCTGCACATATTTCTACCCTTATAAAGACTGTCTCTGTTTTTTCTTTTTATATGGGGCACCCCCTTTTCAGCATGGCCAGCGTTATATTAATAAATACAGCTTTGCTTCAGTGACTCCGTCACATTCCTGCTCCACTTCCATTTTACACACAATTTAAACACATTTCAGTAAAAATTTTGCTCAATATTTTTTTTCTGCACATAGAAAACAAAATACCGGTCCACGTAACGTTTCCAAGGCCCAAACTTCTGACCAAAAGAAAAGCACTAAGTCCAACCCCAACGGATGGAAAGCAAATAGACAAATAGATATTGATCCATTGATATTTAAACATGGGGAAAAAAATCCAAAGGAAAAAATAAACTATGTACAAAAGGAAAATCTTAAACATGCTGAGAACATTTGAGGGTAGAAAATGGGAAGATTTGTGTGTGATGCTCTTTGGGAACAGAAACCCATTAGTGGTGGAATGTGAAACCATGGCAATCAACTGGGATGCTGGGAGTTGTAGTACAGGTATGGGATCCGTTATCCGGAAACCCGTTATCCAGAAAGTTCCGAATTACAGAAAGGCCGTCTCCCATAGACTCCAGCATAATCAAATAATCCAAAATTTTAAAAATGATTTCCTTTATCTCCGTAGTAAGAAAACAGTTGCTTGTACTTGATCCCAACTAAGATATAATTAATCCTTATTGGAAACAAAACCAGGCTATTGGGTTTATTTAATGTTTATATGATTTTCTAGTAGTCTTAACGTATAAAGATCCAAATTCCAGAAAGACCCGTTATCCGGAAAGCCCCGTTATCCGGAAAGCCCCAAGTCCCAATGATTCTGGATAACAGGTCCAATACCTGTACAATTGAAGAGCCCTGGGCCTTTCAGGCATAAATATTGGAGACAGGTGGGATGTAATAAAAATACTTTAAAGGGTTTGTTCACTTTTGAGTTCATTTTACTATGATGTAGAGAGGGATATTCTGAGACAATTTGCAATTGGTTTTCATTTTTTATTATTTGTGGTCTTTGAGTTATTTAGCTTTTTATTCAGCAGCTCTCCAATTTCAGCAATCTGGTTGCCAGGGTCCAAATTCCCCTAGCAACCATGCATTGATGTGAATAAGAGACTGGAATATGAATAGGAGAGGCCTGAATAGGTGAGGGCTAAAAAATAGCAATAACAAATGCTTTGTAAGGCTACAAATGTATTGTTTTTTTAGATGGGGTCAGTGACCCCTATTTGAAAGCTGGAGAAATAATTCAAAAAATAAATAATGAAGACCAATTGAAAAGTTACTTATAATTGGCCATTCTATAACATAATAAAAGTGAACCTAAAGATGAGCTTTAAAGCTCAGGCAAAACATTTGTGCAACTCCCCCGTAAATGATATTTCTGTTCTGTGTAACACACGTGGTTTGTGGAGGGAACATTCCTGTTCTACTTGTAGGCCGAGTTGTGTCAAAGCGATGTCCCCGTTAAACAAAATAATGAAAGCGGATACTTCAGCTATCCCTGGTATCATTTCGGGCACCTCTGGATACATCAGTAACATTGATTTCTGCAGTTACCGGCGCTGAAACTGGGTGATGAGCAGGTACCCGATCCGCTGCAGGACTCTAGTCTGGGGGCCACCGGGGTTATTTCCCAGTGTCCCAGTCCGACCCCGACAGTCACACCCAGATACAGCCAGAGTTATGTGAAATCTAATCTTGGCCTTTCCCTGTAACCTTAGATATAATTGTGGGATATCTCTGGTTATTTCTGTAGCTGTCAGAGTTGTCTGAGATATCACATGGCCATTCATTTTGGCTGTAACTTACTGTATGTAGCCAGAGTTATCTGAAATCCCAACATAGACTATCCCTGTTAGTGACAGATACAGCAAGTGTCACATTTCACCAAGTGTTACAATTCCACAGCAAGTGTCACACCAGATGCAGCAAGTGTCAGAATTTCACAGAAAGTGTCACACCAGATGCAGCAAGTGTCACACCAGATGCAGCAAGTGTCACAATTCCACAGAAAGTGTCACACCAGATGCAGCAAGTGTCACACCAGATGCAGCGTCACAATTCCACAGAAAGTGTCACACCAGATGCAGCAAGTGTCACACCAGATGCAGCAAGTGTCACACCAGATGCAGCAAGTGTCACACCAGATGCAGCAAGTGTCACAATTCCACAGAAAGTGTCACACCAGATGCAGCAAGTGTCACACCAGATGCAGCAAGTGTCACAATTCCACAGAAAGTGTCACGCCAGATGCAGCAAGTGTCACAATTCCACAGAAAGTGTCAAACCAGATGCAGCAAGTGTCACAATTGCACAGAAAGTGTCACAACAGATGCAGCAAGTGTCACACCAGATGCAGCAAGTGTCATAATTCCACAGAAAGTGTCACACCAGATGCAGCAAGTGTCACAATTCCACAGAAAGTGTCACACCAGATGCAGCAAGTGTCACACCAGATGCAGCAAGTGTCACAATTCCACAGAAAGTGTCACACCAGATGCAAGTGTCACCACTCAAGTTCATTCGCTCCATTCCCCACTGTAACGAGTGATAGGGTGAAAAAAACCAAAATGTGTTTCGGGATAACATCTCACGAAGGATCAAAGGGAAAAGAAGTCAGATTATAATTAACCTTCATGGACATAATCGTGGGCATTATTTCTGCCTTCAGACAGAAATCCCGGGTTCTTCTCATTATTATTGTGGAAAACTGAAGTGGGCGAGATCCCATTAGATTGTCTCCATCCTCCCTGTAAACCGCTTGCGCACAATCATGAGAAATGTACTTAAAATATTCAGCTAAAAGTAGGATCAAAGCTTCCAGTGATCAGGTTCCTTTTGTGTAACAATGTTGCCTGAGAGACTGATACAGCACAAACCATTGTGACGTCTCCAAACTGTTCGTTGCTCTGCAGTCTGCACAGGGGTCCCACTCAGATAGCAGCAGAGGATGTCACAAGCTGTTGGGAAGAATTCATGGGAACACCAGGAAGGGACACCCGAGTGTCTTTAGGACAGTGAGAGTTGTGTCACTCGGTGGCCACCTTGGCCAAATTGGCCCTGACCCGCGCCTGGTCCACTGCATCCAGTAAATTTTTGGCATCTACAGCCATTGCGTGTGACGCTGTCAGCATCTGCTTCTTGCACTCCTCGCTCAGGGACGTCACCGAATTCTGTTGGGCAAGTCGCATCTTGTTGATGAGATCGGCCAGGTCCTTACTCAGAAGCTTCTGCGTCCCCTCGATCTGCAAAGAAACAACTCATATATTACTCACTCGTTACTATAATGAGGGGCATTGCACATTACACAGCTCATCCTCCTCCTCTGTACTGAGAATAACTATTTCCACCTTCTCTTACCACTTCCCACTTATATTTGGTCCTAATAAAGCTTAACGTGACCACAAAAAGTGTGTTGTGATTATTAATATTAATATTAACAGCCGTAACTATAGATAAATATATTTTGTGATCCTAAAGAGGTTACTCATCTTTAAATGAGCTTCCAGTATGACGTAGAGAGGGATATTCTGAGACAATTTGCAATAAGTTTTCATTTTTAATTATTAGTGTTTTTTGAGCTATTTAGCTTTTTATTCAGCAGCTCTCCAGTTTGCAATTTCAGCCATTTGTTTGCTAGGTAAGTAACAATAACAAGACATTTGTACAGAGCATTTGTTTTTAGATGGGGTCACTGACCCCCATTTGAAAACTGGAAATAGTCAGAAGAAAAAAAAATATAAAAAAAGAAAAATGAAGGCCAATTGAAAGGTTATTTAGAATTAGCCATTCTATAACACACTGAATGTTAATTTAAAGGTGAACCACTCCTTTAAAATTAATTCCATGAATACAACATTTTTTGTGGCCCACACAAGAAGTACACACACACACAATAAAATAAAAAAAATTTAGTTGAAAAAAAATGATTTTCTTGTTCAATATAAATGTGTTTTCCTGCAGAATTAATTTTGTACAGGTATGGGATGTGTTATCGGGAAACCCATTATCCAGAAACATCCAAATTACAGAATAGCCCTCTCCCATAGACTCCATTTTATCCAAATAATCCAAAATGTAAAAATGATTTCCTTTTTCTGTGTAATAATAAAACAGTAGCTTACACTTAATCACAACTAAGATATAATTAATCCTTATTGGAAGCAAAACCAGCCTATTGGGTTTATGAAATATTTACATGATTTTTTTAGTAGACTTAAAGGGATACTGTCATGGGAAAACGTGTTTTTTTTTTTTTCAAAACGCATCAGTTAATAGTGCTGCTCCAGCAAAATTCTGCACTGAAATCCATTTCTTAAAAGAACAAACAGATTTTTTTTATATTCAATTTTGAAATCTGACATGGGGCTAGACATATTGTCAGTTTCCCAGCTGCCCCAGTCATGTGACTTGTGTCTGCACTTCAGGATGGAACTGCTTTCTGACAGGCTGGTATTTCTCCTACTCAATGTAACTGAATGTGTCTCAGTGGGACCTGGATTTTACTATTGAGTGTTGTTCTTAGATCTACCAGGCAGCTGTTATCTTGTGTTAGGGAGCTGTTATCTGGTTACCTTCCCATTGTTCTGTTGTTTGGCTGCTGGGGGGAAAGGGAGGGGGTGATATCACTCCAACTTGCAGTACAGCAGTAAAGAGTGACTGAAGTTTATGAGATCACAAGTCACATGAGTGGGGGCAGCTGGGAAACTGACAATATGTCTAGCCCCATGTCAGATTTCAAAATTAAATATAAAAAAATCTGTTTGCTCTTTTGAGAAATGGATTTCAGTGCAGAATTCTGCTGGAGCAGCTCTATTAACTGATGTGTTTAATAAAAAACATGTTTTCCCATGACAGTATCCCTTTAAGGTATGAAAATCCAAATTATCCAAAAATCGGAAAACCCCAGGACCCGCGCATTCAGGATAAAAGTTCCCGTACCTGTACCTTGTTGAGTAATGGCTGAAAAGGAGGAATGAAAGCTTCAGAGACAAACACAAAGACAACTCTAAAGACCAATATTCTGGATTAGATGCCAAAGAACATTGTATTTCCAGCTATAACTTTACCTCAGTGCGGGAATTCTGTGGGAGAGAAGGAAGGATTTCATCGACACTTCCAATGAGTTTCCTAAGTGTCAGCCCCACGTTCTGTAAGTGATAACAATATAAAGTCAAAGAGAAAGTCGGGACATTTCAGTAACAATCCGGGACTGCGGGCTGAGCTGTCAAAATCAGGACTGTCCAGTGAAAAACTTCTCCTTTAAATTGACATATTTATTATGCTGCGTAAAACGAATTTTGCTGAAATTTTTAATATTTTTCATTTTTTATTATTTGTGGTTTTTCAGTTTACTATTCAGCAGCTCTCCAGTTTGTAATGTCAGCAGTCTGGTTGTTAGGGTCCAAATTCTCCTAGCAACCATGCATTGATTTGAATAAGAGACTGGAACATGAATAGGAGAGGCCTGAATATAAAGAGGAGTAATAAAAAGTAGCAATAACAATACATTTGTAGCCTTACAGAGCATTTGTTTTTTAGATGGGGGCAGTGACCACCCATTTGAAAGGAAATAGTCAGGAGAAGAAGGCAAATCATTTAAAAACTATAAAAAATAAAAAAAATGAAGGGCGACTGGTACTTAGAACTGGTAATTATATAACATACCAAAAGTTAAATTAAAGGGGAACTAAAGCCTAACTAAAGAAGTAGGTAGAAATGTTGTACATGATGTTTTGAGCTTCTGTACCAGCCCAAGGCAACCACAGCCCTTTAGCAGTAAAGATCTGTGTCTCCAAAGATGCCCCAGTAGCTCCCCATCTTCTTTTCTGCTGATTCACTGCACATGCTCTGTGCTGCTGTCACTTACTGAGCTTAGGGACCCACTCACAATATACAGTACACATAGAATAGAAATGTCACAATATAAGGCTGATTAGTAATTAATACACATAATTACTACATGGCAGCACAGAAACCAGTGCAATTAGCATCAGAATTGAATAATCAGCAAACCTGTAGCATCAGCTTATATTACAGCCAGGGAAGCTCATTTTCTGCTGGATAATTAGTGACGAGCCCTAAGCTTAGCTTCTCAACAGCCAATCAGAGCCCACTGAGCATGTGCAGTGTCACAGACCCACATAGATGATGATTCAAAGTGCAGTTATTGCGGAACTCTTTAGTGAATAAGCCCTCTTCTCTGCAGGGGTTTGTTAGGAAAGCAAATACTAATCTAAGCTGAATCTGGTCTATCTGTCACCTTCACAACTGCCACGTATCCTTCCGGGGGCAGCTGGTAGATATCATTCTTGAGTTGCAGCACTGCCTTCACCAGCTCCATCACACCCTGATACACACTGTCGTCTGTCCGGTCAATGTTTGCTGTAGGCGCAGGCTGTAGAGACTGGGGACCATAAATGACAGACATGAGACATATGATCCGAGACTTTCCACCAACCTCAGGTCTGACTGTAACAAATTCACAGGGAGAAGACTAATAACCGATTCAGACCATTTACATTTATATACTGTATATAATGCGTATTGTAGTATTTTATTTCAGGCATGAGATCCATTATCCAGAAACCCGTCTTAAGGAAAAGCCGTCTCCCATAGACTTCATTTTATCCAAATAATCCAAATTTTTAAAAACGGATTTCCTTTTTCTGTGTAATAATAAAACAGTCGCTTGTACTTGATCCCAACTAAGATATAATTAATCCTTATTGGAAGCAAAACCAACCTATTGGCTTTATCTGAGATTAACATGATTTTCTAGTAGACTTAAGGTATTTACAGAAAGATCCATTATCTGGAAAAACCCAGGTCCTGAGCATTCTAGATAACAGATCCCGTACCTGTATTTTGCATTATTGTAATAAGGGAGTTGCCATTTCCCCAATATGGTCTTCGGCTAATACAGGTATTGGGATCCGTTATCTGGAAACCCGTTATCGAGAAAGTTCTGAAGTACAGAAAGGCTGTCTCCCATAGACTTTGTTTTATCTAAATAATCCAAATTTTTTTTAAAAAATCTTTTTTCTCTGTAGTAATAAAACAGTAATTTGTACTTGATGCCAACTAAGATATAATTAATCCTTATTGGAAGCAAAACCAACTTTATTTAATGTTTACAAGATTTTCTAGTAGACTTAAGGTATAAAGATCCAAATTACAGAAAGATCCATGATCTGGAAAACCCCAGGTCCCAAGCATTCTGGATAACAGATCCCTTACCTGTATTATGAAGTATTGTAATAAGGGGAATTGTTAGTTTCACAATATGATCTTCAGGTAATACAGGAATGGGATCCGTTATCCGTAAAACTCATTATCTGAATTACAGAAAGGACGTCTCCCGTAGACCCCATTTTATCTAAATAATCCAAATGTTTTAAAAATGATTTCCTTTTTCTGTGTAATAATAAAACAATAACTTGTACTTGATCCCAACTAAGATATAATTAATCCTTATTGGAGGCAAAACCTATTGGGTTTATTTAACGTTTATATGATTTTCTAGTAGACTTAAGATATGAAGATCCAAATTACAGAAAGATCTGTCATTTGGAAAACCCCAGGTCCCAAGCAATCTGGATAACAGGTCCCATACCTTTATCACGCATGGTTGACAATCCTAACAGCCGTCTAACGCACCCGCTCCCAGACAGATTTTGGCACAGAAATGCAGAAATAGTCAAAATATATTTATTTATTATATTTATTTTATTCTCCATTTAAGTTCAGAGCATAAACACAGTAGAAAGAATATGATGAAGGATAATTTTTCCCCTTACCTGTGCTCCTAACCTGGGAGGCTTCTGTGGTGGGGGGACTGTGAATTCAGCTAAAATGTAGAGAAATAATGAAATAATAATAATAATTATAATAATGAATCAGCTCAGCTCACCATGAGACTAGAGTATTGTTTCCATGTTTCCATTTCAAGGGGGTAAATGTTTAATTTTTAGTGGATTTAAATGTATTTATACAATTGAAATTGTATTTTTTCTTGCATGTGACCCCATTTATTTGGGTTTCTATAAAGTAATTAAAGGGTAACTTCATCCTAAAGAATTTGTTTTGTTTACAACATTTAAGAATACATAATGCTATACAATGTAGCAGAAAGCAGCTCATTAAAGGGTGGTTCACCTTTACATTAACTTTTAGTATGTTATAGAATGGCCAACTCTAAGCAAATTCTCAATTGGTCTTCATTATTTATTTTTTATAGTTTTTAAATTATTTGCCTTCGTCTTCTGACTCTTTCCAGCTTTGAAATAGGGGTCGCTGACCCCATCTAAAAACAAATGCTCTGTAAAGCTACAGATGTATTGTTATTGCTACTTGTTATTACTCATCTTTATATTCAGGTCTCTCCTATTCATATTCCAGTCTCTTATTCAAATCAATGCATGGTTGTTAAGGGAATTAGGACCCTAGCAACCAGATTGCTGATATTGCAAACTGGAGAGCTACTGAATAAAAAGCTAAATAACTCAAAAACCACAAATAATAAAAAATGAAAACCAATTACAAATTGTCTCAGAATATCCCTCTCTACATCATACTAACAGTTAACTCAATGTTTCAAAGCCAGAACCAGCATTGCAGAAAACCTTATACAAATATTGCTTTTGACGTCATTGTTCTGCACTGAAATAAAAGGTTGATATACTTTTTAATTAAAATTATAATCAGATTAAATTCGCAACACAAGCCCAATCCATTAGCCTCAGGCTGTGGCATCTGGTAAATGATGTGAGTTTACTTACTGTACGCTAGTTCTTTTTCTGGAAGCGTCTGAAAGAGACAAACACACCAGTTTATTATTTAGTATATAGTATTGGTCTGGGGCAGAACACTCTAATGGAAGGTTATACGGGGGGGGGGGAGGATGTATAATTCCAAATACACAAGACACAGTTCTATCCCACCAATAAATATATATAGACACATTTGTACTTACATCAGGAGGCTTGTTGTTATTTGTTTTTTGCTTTGAATCCTAGAGGTAAAAAAACAAAGTGATTAGTGGGTTATAACTGTCCCGGATGAAGGTCAGTGTATCAGGGACAGGCTCATCTAATAGACAGAACAGAGTTGTCTTCATGAGGATGCAAATAGGGACCACTGCCTCAGGTCTTGAACATTGTGGGGCTGCCACAGAGCAACAAGTATGGTATTAGTAGGACAAGATAGAGACACTAAGTTACAGCATTGGTGGGACAAGATGAAGACACTAAAGTTTGCCATCAGTAAGACAAGGTGGAGGCACAAAGGTATGGAATTGGTAGGACAAGATGTAAGTATGGCATTGGTAGGACAAGATGGAGGCACAAAGGTATAGAATTGGTAGGACAAGATGGAGACACTAAAGTATGGCATTGGTAGGACAAGATGGAGGCACAAAGGTATAGAATTGGTAGGACAAGATGGAGACACTAAAGTATGGCATTGGTAGGACAAGATGGAGGCACAAAGGTATAGAATTGGTAGGACAAGATGGAGGCACAAAGGTATGGCATTGGTAGGACAATATGGGGTAAGGCATCGGTAGGACAAGATAGGGTAAGGCATCGGTAGGACAACATGGAGACACAAGGATATGGCATTGGTAGGGCAAGATGGAGGCACAAAGGGTATGGCATCAGTAGTACATGGTGGAGACACAAGGGTGTGGCATTGGTAGGACAAGATGGAGACACTAAGGTATGGCATTTGTAGGACAAGATGAGGTAAGGCATCGGTAAGACGAGATAGGGTAAGGCATCAGTAGGACAAGATGGAAACACTTGGGGATGGCATTGGTAGGACAAGATGGAGACACTAGTATATGACATTGGTAGGAAAAGATAGGGTAAGGCTTTGCTAGGAGAAGATGGAGACTCTAGGGTATGGCATCAGTAGGACAAGATGGAGACACTAGAGTATGGCATTGGTAGGACAAGATGGAGACACTAGGGTATGACATTGGTAGGACAAGATAAATTAAGGCATTTGTAGGGCAAGATGGAGACTCTAGGGTATGGCATCAGTAGGATAACATTGGGTAAAATGTTGATGATAATACTGTCACGGCCGGCATCACCAGTAGTGTGACCACCATTGGGCTTCGGGAGGAGCCCTCAGCTTACTTGGGTGCCACCTGGACTTAACGAGGGGTACAAGGCAAGATGTTCTGGCTGGTGAAGGGGCACGACTGGTAGCAAAGTCTTTTGGGCCGAAGGTCACGGTACAAGAGGATTAGGCAGAAGGATGGGCAGACAGGCTGGGTCGAGTCAGGCAGATATCAGAATCGTCAGGCAGGCAAGGGTCAAAACCGGGTAGTCAATCAAGGGGTTAAGCAGGAGAGTTGTCGTAGGCAGGCAAGGGTCAGGATACAGAATGCAGAATAGTCAGGCACAGGCAGGGTCAAACACGGATAATCAGATCAGAATTTCAAAGTCAGACGCACAAGGCTCAGGAAAACCACTAGAACAAGTTCTATCACGGGTCCTGGCTGGGGGTCAGAATGGGCCTTAAATACAGTCAGATTTCGCGCCAAAACGTGCGTCAATGCGCGCTGGTGCAATCACACCGTGCGCCTTAGGAAAACAAAGATGGCGCCTAAGAACCACGAGGCGGGCGACCCCGCCGCACAGGTAATTTCATTACAAATACTTTATATAAATTGTGGTGAGTCTTTCAGCTGTACATCTAAAAGCTGTCAGGAACTTCTGTGAGTTGTAGTTTAACATCTGAAGGCAAGAGGTTAGAGTGCACTATTGTATATATTTAACTGGATTGCTTGTTTTACCCCACAACCTGGCTTAAATGGCCCAGGGATAGAAGTTACAATTGCTCCAATGCTCCAATTCACATTATATATTTTTCCATTGCGTGTGTCAGACTGCTGGGTAGGACTGTTGTGGCTCTGTACTCTAAACTCAAAACACTACTGGAAAAATCACCTGTTTCAAAGAGCTTGCCATCTAGAGTGGCAGTAGTTGCTGTACTCCCCTTTTCCATCAGTGTGGCTTTCAGGTATATCTAGAGGAGCAATTCTCCAGATGTTACCCTACCTGACCTTCAGGGTGAGTCCCCTCCCCACCACTGCTCCAAAGGGAGGCCCATTCCATAATTTGGGAACCTTTGTTTTGAGATTTATCCAGAGAAGGCTGATTTAGTCACAATTTATTTGTCTACAAGGTAATCCCCACCTAATGGGGACATTTATTTGTAATCCAAAAATTAATAAATCATAATAAACAATATATATTTAATTTAGGTGAATGGCACCTCCATGGCACGGAAGCAATTTGGAGAAGTAGAAGACACATGGCTGGACCCCTCACCTTGAGAGTATTGACAAGTGATCTCTCCTCCTGCTTTAACCACTTGCCGTCCTCCTCCATCTGTTGTTGCTGTCGGTTTAAGACTTGAAGCATTTTATCCCGTTCCTTTTCCCATAATTTCTGAGCTTCCTCTTTGCTGTTTGGCTTTACAAAGTCCTCTTCCTTTAAGTAGGGGGGTGGAATAAAAAAGATAAATTATTCTGATTGGTGGCTTCAGATGGTGTCACCAGTAGAGATATAGAGATGGTTCTAGATGACGGTATGTAGGAATAAAGATGCCCTACGGACAGTTACTTATTATTTTTGGACTGATCCACATCAGTTGGTTGGTTAATCAGATGCAAAGTCACCAAATTAGTCAGTTTGATTTAAAAAAGGCAAATTAATCTTGGTTCAACCCAAATGGATTTGCTCAACTCTAGACATCACCTACCAATGTCACCAAAGGAAACATGAGATACTGTATGGACCATCACCACCACCACCACCAGAACTGGAACATCTACTAATGCCACCAAAGAAATCTTAGATCCTGACACCACAGGTTAAAGAAACAAGGCCGCAGATATCAGTGACACTCAGCATGCAAGCCTTACCCTCATGCTGCGGCGTTTGAAGGTACTATGGCGCAGGAGTGGTGGGCTGTGTGAGGAATCCAGTGGAGACTGATACTCTGTTGGACTACAGAGAGTAGGAGAGCTTGCACATAGACTCTCTGGCACCTGTGCAGTAAGATAGCCAAGCAAAACACACACAGACTAGCAATTAGCAACAGGACTAGTCAACGTTAACAGTGAACAGATTGTATAGTATTTAGCACACAGGACACAAGAAGCTCCAACAGGACTATCCACAAGAACAACACAGCATAAAAGCATTAACAGAGAAACATTTGTGTGGGAATAGCAGAAAGGTTCATTTAGGACTGCTCAAAAGATTGTATTTATCTACCTATATGCCAGTTATTATAACTATAGAATAAAAGGGGCCAGAGCACCAGTGAATCCTGAGACACTCATAAGTGATGCACAGAGGTTCCCAGCAGCTGATCAGACCAGAAAACCACAGAGAGAGATGGTGCCTATAGTAACAGTGGATAATAGTCTCTGGGAAGGGAGTGTGACTGTGGGATAGCAGGTATAGTAGGGAGAGATGGTGTCTATAGTAACAGTGGATAATAGTCTCTGGGAAGGGAGTGTGACTGTGGGATAGCAGGTATAGTAGGGAGAGATGGTGCCTATAGTAACAGTGGATAATAGTCTCTGGGAAGGGAGTGTGACTGTGGGATAACAGGTATAGTAGGGAGAGATGGTGTCTATAGTAACAGTGGATAATAGTCTCTGGGAAGGGAGTGTGACTGTGGGATAGCAGGTATAGTAGGGAGAGATGGTGCCTATAGTAACTGTGGATAATAGTCTCTGGGAAGGGAGTGTGACTGTGGGATAGCAGGTATAGTAGGGAGAGATGGTGCCTATAGTAACAGTGGATAATAGTATCTGGGAAGGGAGTGTGACTGTGGGATAGCAGGTATAGTAGGGAGAGATGGTGTCTATAGTAACAGTGGATAATAGTCTCTGGGAAGGGAGTGTGACTGTGGGATAGCAGGTATAGTAGGGAGAGATGGTGCCTATAGTAACAGTGGATAATAGTCTCTGGGAAGGGAGTGTGACTGTGGGATAGCAGGTATAGTAGGGAGAGATGGTGCCTATAGTAACAGTGGGATAATAGTCTCTGGGAAGGGAGTGTGACTGTGGGATAGCAGGTATAGTAGGGAGAGATGGTGCCTATAGTAACAGTGGATAACAGTCTCTGGGAAGGGAGTGTGACTGTGGGATAGCAGGTATAGTAGGGAGAGATGGTGCCTATAGTAACAGTGGGATAATAGTCTCTGGGAAGGGAGTGTGACTGTGGGATAGCAGGTATAGTAGGGAGAGATGGTGCCTATAGTAACAGTGGATAATAGTCTCTGGGAAGGGAGTGTGACTGTGGGATAGCAGGTATAGTAGGGAGAGATGGTGCCTATAGTAACAGTGGGTATAATAGTCTAGCTGCAGTGGGATAGTAGCTAGTTAGCTTCAGAAGCCTTCTTTCACTAAAAGCCAGCACAGTAAAATTTTTGATCATAGTAGCAAATTCTAATAAATATTATTTAATGACCTAGTAAACTTCAAGGACAAGCTATTTGCTTAGATTTTATATAGTCAAACAGAAATTCACTTCATGAACCATATCTCACTTCTGTGTGTTCCTGACATACAGAGATAATGAATATTTTACTCTGTGGATACCTACCCCCACCCCAAAAAAATATTAACATAACCCATGTAAGCAAATATTAACTGGTCAGGCTGTGAGTTTGAAAGTGATATAATTTACCGGTAGCTGGAAATGGAAAAGCAAAACAGTGGCAGAATGATCAGTTGGCTGTAGCAAGCAATAACTGCAGAATAATTATAGTCAGTAAGAAATAACATATAGAAAGCATATTGTTCCCCAAATCCCTGCTCTGTTATATGCAATAACAAGAGTAAAGTGTGCATTTTATTAGCAGAAGGGATTTAACGATCTGATAAACCCAAATAGCCACAATGCTGTGATTCCTCTCATTGGCTGGTGGATGATTAATGACATTGGGGTTCCATTGTAGCACTCCTGATAGAGAATGCATTAGTGTAAGTGCCATCTGCTAATTGTCAGCTTTGCGCTTTATTATTATCCTAATACCTTGTGATCAATGGCTTTCTCAGAGCTTCCTGCACATACATGTCGTGACATTATACACATATAGTCAAGTCCAATTCTTATTGGGCGGTCAAGCAGAGAAACCCTACTGTAACTTGTTTGG
The DNA here is from genome assembly GCA_038501925.1 of Xenopus petersii. NCBI lineage: Eukaryota > Metazoa > Chordata > Amphibia > Anura > Pipidae > Xenopus > Xenopus petersii. The sequence goes on from CM076680.1 coordinate 5,368,606, forward strand.
TTACTTTAACCACTTCTCACTATATATGTATCAATAATACTGAATTGTAAGTGGATCATTAACACATGAAGTGTCAGCACCAGGGTCGAGTCAGCTGACGGAGTGCTACATTCATTTCATGGATAGGTATAGTCAATTGAATTGCATTGTTATTTATTGGTTGGCCAAACCCTGCCATGACTTTTAAGCAAGAATCAATACTGATCACAGGCAATGAGATTCTCTATAATCTATACCTGGCAGGGAGAGGGAATGGGTACCTGACTTTAGGAAGTTCAGAGACCAATGGAGATGCAAAACTAATTAAGAGACTGATTGTTGCCCCCACCACCACCACGAGAGGAGGAAAGTACCCATGTTGCATAAATCAAGTTTGTTCACAGTTAATGGGATGTATCTCAATATTGTCATCTTTCATCACAGTAAGGCAATCATTGATCATCCTCTGCCTCCTCTTCATCATCATCATCATCAATACTCAGCCATCAATCAGGTAACAGTCTTGATCTCCAAGGTTCAGTCAGCATTGTCCACCATTCTCTTCATAATTACTCAACCAATCGTTTTCATCATCATTTCTCCTTCATCATTGTCATTAGCCAATCATCAGCCCTCATCCTTTGTATTAATCATTAATACCAAGTAGTCAGCCATATAGTCATGAGCATCATCAGTCATAAACCATCAGCCACCGCCATTATTATATTCACCAGCTTTATTAATGAACCCCTATCTGCAAACTGAAACCAACAGAAACCTATAAGTGCAAGATTTGGTCCCACCATTGTTCTGTCAAACATTCTTGCCCAGGGACTAACGTTTGATCTAGGGGTCCATCCCTTCATGCTAAGCCAGAGGTTCCTGACCCAAAGTTCTTTCCTGGGTCCCTCTAAGGCTCATGTTACCTATCAAGAATGTGGTAGAGAAGGGCAGAGATCTCCATCACTATAACATATTGTATGAGGAAAAGATTGCCGTTGGACAATATGAAGATGTGTAATGAGAGTCTGACCCGGTTGCATTTGGATTTCTCCAGTCACCATTGCAACCAACGGAACCAGTTCTCTGTCTTACCTGAGTCAGTAGTTTAGGTGCCAGCAGATTTCCGGGGGCAGCTGCCTTGTATTTAGGCCGACTAGGCTGAAGAAATAAAAGGAAACCCTATTTATTCACCTGGTCAATATATTAACTTTACCCTGTTTGAGTGTATGCTCTGTAAATCAATTATTAATATGCCACATAAATGAATGGGTAATTCTCGGATCAGAGTTTTCTACATATTTGCTACAATCATGGACAGAATGAATTGAACAGATGGAAATATGTCTCATAGTTCATTTTGTTATTCTGAAAGATCCCTCTGTGCCGTGGGAGATCAGGAGCAGATTAGCCGGAGTTACGTGACTCACATTTTCTCCCCTTTAATTTAAAGTATAAAGGGACTGCTCTGTATTGCAGAATATTGCCGACGACTTGTTACAAAGATCTGGTTTATACCGTATCAATAATCGCGGGAGCATATGATAGAATAATTCCCAATGTTATTTTCACAAAAACGCACGAGTAAAGTCTTCTTCAGTTACATGGAAAACACCTCAAGCATCAAAACTGATACCTATTCTGTATAAAGTAATATATACTGTATATACTCGAGTATAAGCCGACCCGAGTATAAGCCGAGGTACCTAATTTTACCTACGAAAACTAGGAAAACTTATTGACTCTAGTATAAGCCTAGACACAACTACAGCCCTGTCTCCCAGCAGCGCACATTCTGCCAAATCGCCCCCCCCCCAGCGATCAACCAGACTTGCAAAGTTGATGGTGACAGAGAATTGCCAAACGGATTACTGTGTGCATTGTCCCACTGTCCCACTACCATGTGCAGAGGGTGCTGTGTGATATTGCAGTCACTGTTATTCTTTCATATAACCAACAGATGGCGCTGTGTGATATTGCAGTCACTGTTATTCTTCCATATAACCAACAGATGGCGCTGTGTGATATTGCAGTCACTGTTAATCTTTCATATAACCAACAGATGGCGCTGTGTGATATTGCAGTCACTGTTATTTTTTCATATAACCAACAGAGGGCGCACTGTTATTTTTTCATATAACCAACAGAGGGCGCTGTGTGATATTACCATCACTGTTATTCTTTCATATAACCAACAGAGGGCGCACTGTTATTCTTTCATATAACCAACAGAAGGCTAGTGTAGCGGGGATATCCCCTGCACGTTTATTTTGTCAAGTGTACACTCCATTGAAGATTGTATATGTTCAATAAATCTGTTCATGGTTAAGTTATAATAAGCACTGGCGCCCAATTATTATACCCTGTATGCAATTACAGTTGCACTACACCCTGCCTCCACACCGCTGCAAGGGCTCGCTCCCTAAGATCTTAAGGTCTCATCCGGAGCACAATATTGGGAGTGGAACTCAATAGTAGTGTAACAGAACACACAATTTACTATAGCGCTACATATATATATATATATATATATATATATATATATATATATATATATATATATATATATATATATAAAGTCCGTATGGGGCCGGCACTACTCATTTGAAAAGTGTACGGTGCCTGGGTGCTATCAGCAAAAGAGTAAGATATCCACAAGAAGGCGAGCACTCACAGGGTTTAGGATGAAAAAAAGGTGCAATTTATTGAAATGAAAAAATAGCTGATGTTTCGGCTACCTCTCTAGCCTACTTCTCTAGCCTACTTCTCAAAAGTACCCCCTATTGTAAAATATAAGGATATTATAAGTTACCGAGGAGTTTCATGACCATATTTTTATACAGGTCATAGAACTGCAAGGTAACTTCTAATATCCTCATATTTTGCAACTGGAGGTACTTTATTTATTATATAATATACAAATTTCAGTGAGTCATGTGACAGATATGACATCAGAACTCACCGTTTATAAGGATATCATTTACAAGATATTCATGGCTTTATATATATATATATATATATATATATATATATATATATATATATATATATATATATATATTGTAGTAAAATCAATTTTGTCAGAATTTTCAGATTTTGGCAATTTTTTGGTAATTGTAAGAAATGCCAAAGTCCAGTAAAACATTGTGCCTACGTACATCCTTGTGCCTGGCTGAACCAAATCCAAATCCTAATTTGCATATGCAAATTAGGGGTGGAAAGGTAAATCGTGTGATTTCGTAACAAAACAAGAAAGTGAAAAAAACAAAACAAATTTTTCCTTTCCCGACACTAATTTGCATATGCAAATTCGGTTTTGGTTCGGTACTCATTTTTTCACCCAAAAACATAACTGAGGTTTCTTGGCAGCTCAAATAACAGTTTTTCTTGATTTCACCCAAAAACATAACTTTTCTCGGCAGCTCAAACCTGGCAAAATCCCATTATTTAGGGAATAGGAAGCACTTATTTTAGGTTAAACCATTAAAGAAATCATCAATATTCGACCATCCTTCTATAAAAGTTATTGAAATGATTTCAAAAACATTTTGCATGATTTTGATGTTGCTTTGACTTTGCTAATTTTTTTTTAAAAACACAGTTACAACTCGTAGTTGTTGAAACTCCCCTTCTCTTATCTGAGTGCCTGGAAGACCTGCAGTATCTTGGGGGACTTACCTTTGGGGGAGGTTCTTGCATGGGAGGAGGTTCAATGATTTTAGGAGGCCGTTGGCGGTTGTTCCTCTCCTTATCTTTGATGATCTCTTTCTCCGTCTGATAGATATCACTGGAACAGATAAAGAAATAAACACATAAGGACTATATTATAACTTATGAAATAATATGTTCTTGGTACAAAATTTAAAAAAAATCTTTTTTTATGAGAGATTTTGCTTAGCATTTAAGGAAAGGCAAATGGAACAACAGTCAGAACACTTTAATAAAATCAAACCCCCAGTGACATTTGAAAATGGCTTTTAAAAATAGCTCCATCTGCCATAATGTAATCTGTTCATTTATCATGACAGTGATTTACTGCTTGCTGCCTAGGTTTGTGCTTCCACTTTTATACCTTACATTGAAAGTATTCGGACCCCGTGTCTCCAAGATGTGGCCTAACAACTGTGTTTGAACTACAGCCCTATGTATTTATACTGTCAGGGCACTCTGGGAATTGTAGTACAGCCCTAAGGTGGCCATACACCAGTAGCAAAGTAAAGGTTCTGCCAACCTTTAATTTCTGTAGAACCCAGGAGAATTTTGGCCAGCTAGGTTTGGGCGTATATTATTGTTGGAAATGGGTTATGTCCTTTGGCAGGTCAGTATTAGGTTATACAGGTATTGGACCTATTATCCAGAATGCTCAGGACCTGGTGTGTTCTGGATAATGGATCATTCCATAATTTGGATCTTCATACCTTAAATCTACTAAAAAATCATATAAACATTAAGGGGCCGATTTACTAACTTCGAGTGAAGGATTCGAAGTAAAAAAACTTCGAATTTCGAAGTGTTTTATGGGCTACTTCGACCATCGAATGGGCTACTACAACTTCGAATCGACTATTCGACCATTCGATAGTCGAAGTACTGTCAACATCAACCCCCTAGTTCGCCCTCTAAAAGCTACCGAAGTCAATGTTAGCCTATGGGGAAGGTCCCCATAGGCTTTCCTAAGTTTTTTTGATCGAAGGATATTCCTTCGATCGTTGGATTAAAATCCTTCGATCGCACTATTTGTGCTAAAATCCTTCGACTTCGACATTCGAAGTATTTTAATTCCCAGTCGAATCTCGAGGGTTAATTAACCCTCGATATTCGACCCTTTGTGAATCGGCCCCTAAATAAACCCAATAGGCTGGTTTTGTCTCCAATAAGGATTAATTATATCTTAGTTGGGATCAAGTACAAGTTACTGTTTTATTATTACAGAGAAAAAGGAAATCATTTAAAAATTTCAATTATTTGGATAAAATGGAGTCATGGGGAGATGGCCATTCCGTAATTTGGAGCTTTGGGGTGAAAAAGTATCTGCTATTCTAGATATTCTTGGAGAACCACTGCTTCCCCCAGCTTCTCTCCTACCTGTGGGCCAGGAGCAGGGAAATTGTGTTTGGTCGGGCTTTTTTTGCGGGTGGGGCTGCTGCTAACTAGTTATATCACTGCTTGGAACTGTTACTGAATTAGTTATACGTCCATATTTGCCTATATCTGTAACCTTGTTATGAGCTAAGGGGGTCCTTGACCAAAAGTTGGACCTCTAAAGAGGGCTTTAACTGGAAAAGTCTAAAGACCACTCTTTATGGCTCATTTGAACTATTCTCTTCTTGCTTATTGGATTGATCCTTCTTTTGATGGCACCCACACAAATCCAACCAGGACACAACTAGAGGAGCTCGCTCCTAAGCAAAGCAGGCTTAATCAGATGGGGTCATGCCAACACAAGTCAGGAGAATTATCTTAGATTCTATGATGATCCTAATCCAGTCTATGACAAAACCCCTTTGTTCTAAAGAGAAATCGATGAAGGACAAACCCAAAATTTGCTGCCACCAAAAAAATGATTGGCTGCCTCAGGGTAAAGCTTGCTGGAGAAAGTATGAGGCTTCTGTACAATGCAGATGAATATTTCATTGTCTGTTAGTCAGAGAGAGAGAGAGAATACATTTGGCAACGTAAAAGCGGAGCTAGCGTTGGGCTCACAGGAGAGCTCAGAGGATGTCATTCAATCCATCGATCATGTTGTCAGTGGGACCATTAATCATGGAGAGCATGACTGTGTTGGGTCTGCCGGTCATGGGGTTCAGGAGGTCCTGCTAGCGGCACTCATGCAAAGTAAACTTAAAACCTACTCTAGGAAATGAGTTTCAGCTCTTAAAATATAACTTTATTAGCTCTGGCCGTTGAGAAGCGGCAATAGATTTCACTCGATTGCCTCGGTGATTTATAGAGCCGGGATTTATGCACGAGGGGACTTCATTGTAGAGCTGAATTCTATGGCTGTCAGGACAATTATGCTGATAAATTAAAGGCAATTTACCTTACAAATCGCATTGTTCTCGGCAGCGGGAGCTTCATAAATAACCCTAATTATTCAAGAGCTGGTGTGATACTCTTAGGAACTCGTAGGAGTTTAATTGTGCTGGAAAGGCAAAGAATTTAAGAAGCATCATGTGCAAAGGGCTAGTTTAGATTGACTGTGGACACCCTTTAATAGATTGCACCACAACTGCACGAGATTCACCAATGCAGTAGCTTCTAGCTCACTGGATGCAAGTCAGTCGCATGTCTTAAGCTCCCCATAGACGCGACGATTCTTCTTGCTGAACGGCCGATTTTTGGGAAGCCCGACCAAGCCTTCAAAATTATCGTGCGGTTAGTGGGATTCGAACGATCGTACATCTTACGATTTTTCGGCCGACATCTGTCAGGAAATTGATCGGCCAGGTCAAAAAATCTTTGTCGGTCCCAGTGCAATGTATCTATGTTTGCAGGGCCAAGCAGGCAGCTCCCCTTTGTTTTCCTGGCAAATTGGTCTTTTTAGTTGATGGTAAATTCGTACGATCGTTCTGAGAAGATCGTGGTCTCACGATCAGGATCTGATCTTTTAAAAATCTCAACATCTATGGCCAACTTAAGTCCAACTTGCTGAGGGAACCTTGGAATTCCCAGCAGTTCAGGGTTGACTACATTCCCCATAGAGCACCATTGGCTCCATCTGTAATTGGAAACAGCAGCGGTAGAATTCTTGACTTTTTAATACACAATAAAATCTGCTTTACCTGAGGCTACAAACAAGCTCATTAAATCTGGGCCTCTCAAAAGGGTCATAAGTCCAGCATCGGGTCATCAGGGTGTAGAGGGTCGGTGGGCACATTTCAGGTTTCGGAAGACGATCTCCTTTCTCAATGACGCTGATCACGTCTTTGTTCTCCAACCAGAAAAATGGCTGCTTTCCAAACGAGAGTATCTCCCACATGCAGACCCCTTAAAGAAACACATGGACAATCAGATGAGATTCCCCAACAATGAACAAGGATGTATCATAATCTTCTGTGGAAGGAGCAGTAAAACCAGGAAATGAAATGCCCTAAATACTTTATATATCTTCCATTTGTGTAGAAATGTCTCCCTATTCCATGTTTTTAAATATGGGAAGAAATGGGTTTTGGGTGCAAATGATGATTGTGTATAATAGAAGTAGAAGTAGAAGTAGGCCTTTTAAAGAATCAGTAAACCTTTAAAATAAGTGAATGTAAACTTGATGAGGGGGCTATTCTAAGCACTTTGTAAAGTATGTTCATTGTTTTTTTAAATTCCAAGATATTAAAGGATGTATGTACTGTTAATATGAATGAATTTTGTTACAACTGCACCACCTGCTGGTCATTTTATGACCATTAGTCAAGGAAGTTGTCAGGAGAAAGAAAGAGGCTGATGTTCTTCTGCTTAGGAAAGATTTGAGAAAGGTTTCTTATTTTTTTTTCCTTAGCAGAAGAACATCAGAGCAGCCTCTTTCTTTCTCCTGACAACTTCCTTGACCAGCAGGTGGCGCTGTTGTAACAAATTCATTGTCACGGCCGGCACCCGATACCAGAACAAATGCCAAGCACCCTGGTCTCGGCTCAGCTTCACCAGTAGTGTGACCACCGTTGGGCTTCGGGAGGAGCCCTCAGCTTACTTGGGTGCCACCTGGACTTAACGAGGGGTACAAGGCGAGATGTTCTGGCTGGCGAAGGAGCACGGCTGTTAGCAGAGTCTTTAGGCCGAAGGTCACGGTACAAAGGTCAAGGCAAGCGGATGGTCAGACAGGCTGGATCGAGGCAGGCGGATATCAGAATCGTCAGGCAGGCAAGGGTCAAAACCGGGTATCAATCAGACAGATGGGATCAGGCAAGAGAGTGGTCAAAGTTCAGGCTGGGTCAATATTCAGAGTAGTCAGTATACAAGCAGGGTCAAACACGGGTTATCAAACAAGAATCAATATCAGGATCAGCAAGCACAAGCAAAAGAAGCACGAGGATATCAATCCTATCACGGGCAGTAAAAAAAAAGCAGGAAGGTCCCTTTTAAACTTTCAAATTTCGCGCCATTGCGCGCTGACGTCATCACGCCAGCGCACATGCGCCTACTAGACCCGGAAGTGCGCGCCGCACGCTCACTAGGCAGAACCCGGCGCATGAGAAGAGGAGCAGCGTGGCAGGCTTCCCCCGCCGCACCACTAGACCACCAGGGTTAGTAATATTCCTTACATTCATTCATATTAACAGTACATGTATCCCTTAATATCTTGGAATTAAAAAACAAAAAATAATGAACGAACATTGCAAAAGTGCTTAGAATAGCACCCTTGTCAATTTCACTTATTTTACTTATCCTTTAAGCGCTAAGGTAACCAAAGCCTCTAAAAGAGTTAGATATACAGAGTGACCTAGTAAGAAGAGTGTTGTACTCTTACTAGCTTGAGTAAAGGTGGCCATACACAAGCCAAAAAAAGATGCTGATAGTCGGTGTCGGCAGCTTATATGCAGTGTATGAGGACCCATGGGCTACCCAGGTCGAAAATTATCCAAATATCAATTGGACAGTTTTAAAAATCCCATTGGATCCAGGACAGCAATGGTTTGTTGATCCAGTCCTCACTCCGACCTCCTGTATACCTGTCATTGAGATCCAATAGTTGGGCCCTAGGGCCCACTATCGGATCAGCCCAATATGACACACCTCAAGATGGGTGTATCAGGGAGATCAGCAACCTTGCTGAGCGTATCTTTGCTTGTATGGCCAACTTAAGATTTGAGTTAGTTACTTGAGTTAGTGTGGAGTAGTTCCCTAGTTGAGACCTGCCATATTTTAGGGTTGAGGAACAGAGAGTGAAATCCCTTGGAGCCCACTGTGAAGTTCTGGTACATTGGAGCAGACACATAGAATTGTTTTGCCACCAATATGGGTTCGTGCAGCTCAGTTTCAATCCAGAATGAGAATGATTTGCTCAGATGGATAATGAGCTTTCTGGATAATGGGTTTCTGGATAAAGGGCCCTGCTAGTATCACTTTGAGACATACGTTCCTCCTAAACCTACACACTCACCAAACATCCAGACATCGCTGGCTGACGTAAACCGTCGGAAATTGATGGACTCTGGAGCCATCCACTTGATTGGGAGTCGGGTGACTGAAGCTGGGGAGAAAGGGAGAATTGTGGGTAAGTATCCCCCATATATAATGTATCCCATAAATGCTCTGGGCTTACTGATACCCACCTTTATAATACTCTTCTTCCTCTAGGTACCGAGAAAGGCCAAAGTCTCCCAGTTTCACACACTCATGAGAAGCCACCAGGATGTTCCGGACTGCAATGTCCCTGTGATACAGACAACGGATCAAGCTCAGAACTGGTTCACAATTTTAAATTGTGACCTGTCCCCCCACCCTGCCAGGCTGATCCCTTCCCCATGTCCAATCCAAGCAAGGCCTCCGCGTTCAGGTGTTACAGTTACCTGTGGACACAGTTTATTCCCTCTAAGTAGGCGAGGGCTTTGCAGATCTGTAGTGAGTAGAGGATCAGGCTGAGAGCCTGCAGGGAGTTCTTATGTTTCTCTAGGTACTGCCCGAGCTGCAGAGAGACCAGTCACACAGTGAGTATATGGTTTAGTTCCCCTTTCCTTCCATTGTCCCTATATTCATATTCCCAGTTATACTTAATTGTTTTGTGCTGCAGAATAAAGGGAAAATAAAGGTTGATAACCAAATTCTGCATGATTAAAGGCCTGGAGAAGCTGTGCCAGATTTATGCTGTTCAGTGCAAAATGCTGAAAGTAGGGGGATGCAAATGGGCGCTAAGGGGCATGCTCTTGTACTTGTGCCCACCAGGGTCTTAAAATACCTTTAAAATAAATTAATATAAAATTGATGAGGGGGCTATTCTAAGCACTTTTGCAATGTACATTCATTATTTTTTTTTTTATTCCAAGATATTAAGGGATACATGTGCTGTTAATATGAATGAATTTAGTTACAACAGCACCACCTGCTGGTCAGTTTCCCACCAGTCTGACCAGCAAGTAGTCAAGGAAGTTGTCAGGAGAAAGAAAGAGGCTGATGTTCTTCTGCTTAGGAATAAAATTAGAACCTTTCTCACATCTTTCCTAAGCAGAAGAACATCAGCCTCTTTCTTTCTCCTGACAACTTCCTTGACTACTTGCTGGTCAGACTGGTGGGAAACTGACCAGCAGGTGGCGCTGTTGTAACAAAATTCATTCATATTAACAGTATATGTATCCTTTTATTAAAATCTTGGAATTAAAAAAATAAAATAAAGAATGTACATTGCGAAAGTGCTTAGAATATGCCCCTCATTCATTTTACAGTGACTTATTTTAAAAGTGCACTCATCCTTTAAGTCTCGTAGATGAGACAAGTGTCTCATCCATGGTTGGAAATTGGTGGTGAATTTAAGGGCAAATTAAACCTGTATCTAACCAACCTTTATCTTTTCTTTATTTTCCGTTGTGGTTTAATGTATGAGCAGAACAGTGTGATTCTCTAAATTTACTGTTGTTGTTGCTGAAATCTTCAGTACATGCATGTAGTATGGCAGCTCCCAGCACAGTGTAGGTTACAGTTTATTGTTTATATTAGAGGTCATATTTATAAAAGCCACTAAGAGTTGGTTCTTATGGGCTGATAACAGGTGCCAAATTGGCCACTTATTGACCTGTGCCCAACAGATAAGTGGCTAATAATTGTCCTTATATCAAGTTATAAAAACAATGTTTCCATTTCATAACCTCAAGTGATTGGGCGTTACCTCTCCATACGGGTACAGCTCCATCACAATCCATATTGGGTCGTCTTCAATAATGCCAATAAGCCTGACTATATGTGGGTGGTCCAAATTCCTCATCAGATCTAAAGAGAAGCGGAAGGTACCACATAACATTGAGTTCTAGGGGGTTACAGAGGGTCCCCCGTGTTCATGGATTATACAGCAAACATTTACAATATGAAGCATCTGGGACCTAACCTTCTAAGGGAAAGTATAAGAGATTTGCTGTCTCCATTGGTTCTGAAGCTGTAGAGTTTCCTAAGTAAAGTTTTCCCAGGTCTAGTAACCCATAGCAACCAATGAAGGTTTGTTTCTGATGCCAGAGGAGAAAATATGCTCTGTGTAGCCCGGTGCATTTATCAGTTCCTTATCATTATAAGGCCCATCACATCTGCACAATTTCATTTATTAGTGTGACATCACAGGGTGTGACATCACAGGGTATAGCCAAATCATTTTCTCTATAGTTGCACAATATGAAGTCAGGGGCCACTCTTTCCTTTGAAAAATGTCACCCTCCTGAGCTTTATTAATTACATATCTGTCTATACAATGTCACCGCTGTGTTAGCGCCAGTTACCCCGGGCAGCCTCCCCTATACACACTGGCTACTTAAAGGGGTTGTTCACCTTTAAGCTAACTGTCAGTATGATGTAGAGAGGGATATTCTGAGACCATTTGCAATTGGTTTTCATTTTTTATTATTTGTGGTTTTTGAGTTATTTAGCTTTTTATGCAGCAGCTCTGCAGTTTGTAATTTCAGCCATCTGGTTGCTAGGGTCCAAATTACCCTAGCAACCATACACTGATTTGAATAAGAGACTGCAATATGAATAGGAGAGGCCTGAATAGAAAGATGAGGGATAAAAAGTAGTAAGAAAAATACATTTGTAGCCTTACAGAGAATTTGTTTTTTAGATGGGGAATTTGTTTTTTTAAAACCCCCATTTTAAAGTCCGAAAGAATCAGAAGAAGGCAAATAATTTCAAAACTATAAAAAATAAATAATGAAGAACAATTGAGAAGTTGCTTATAATCAGCCATTCTATACCATACTAAGAGTTAACTTAAAGGTGAACCATCCTTTTAAAAGCCACATTCACTGTATCAGTCCCAGCCCCACACTGCTGATTCCTTGGCTCTTATAATAAAAGAGCTCACTCAGCAGAATGTATTATAATCAGTATTACGGAGACAACAACGTCCCGTCCTTCAGTCGTTGGTCACCGAGATGCTGCCGCACACCACGCGCAGTAAACCTGCTGCTGCTTCATTCACTTAACCTATTAGTATGTTATAGAATCGCGTAATTCTAGGCAATTTTCAATTGGAGATCATTATTTTTTTTTTATAGTTATTTAATTATTTGCCTTTTTATTCTAAATCTTTCCAGCTTTAAACTGGGGGTCACTGACCCCATCCTTCTATTCAGGCCTCTCCTATTCATATTCCAGTCTCTTATTCAAATCAATGCATGGTTGCCAGGGTATTGTAGACCCTAGCAACATGATTGGTGAAACTGCAAACTGGAGAGCTGCTGAATAAAAAGCTAAATAACTCAAAAACCACAAATAATAAAAAATGAAAACCAATTGCAAATAGTATCAACATATCAATCTCTACAGCATACTTAAAGTTAAATTAAAGGGGAACAATTGGACATCATTATTTATTTTTTGTAGTGATTTAATTATTTGCCTTTTTATTCTAATTTTTTCCAGCTTTCCAGTAGGGGTCACAGACCCCATCTAAAAAACAAATGCTCTTTAAGGCTACAAATGTATTGTTATTGTTACTTTTTATTACTCATCTTTCTATTCAGGCCTCTCCTATTCATATTCCAGTCTCTTATTCAAATCAATGCATGGTTGCCAGGGTATTGTAGACCCTAGCAACATGGTTGGTGAAATTGCAAACTGGAGATCTGCTGAATAAAAAGCTAAATAACTCAAAAACCACAAATAATAAAAAATGAAAACCAATTGCAAATAGTATCAACATATCAATCTCTACAGCATACTTAAAGTTAAATTAAAGGGGAACAATTGGACATCATTATTTATTTTTTGTAGTTATTTAATTATTTGCCTTTTTATTCTAATTTTTTCCAGCTTTCCAGTAGGGGTCACAGACCCCATCTAAAAAACAAATGCTCTTTAAGGCTACAAATGTATTGTTATTGTTACTTTTTATTACTCATCTTTCTATTCAGGCCTCTCCTATTCATATTCCAATCTCTTATTCAAATCAATGCATGGTTGCTAAGGTATGGTTGAGCCTAGCAACCAGATTGGTGAAACTGCAAACTGCAGGGCAGCTGAATAAAAAGCTAAATAAGTCAAAAACCACAAATAATAAAAAATTAAAACCAACTGCAAATAGTCTCAAAACAGCAATCTCTACAGCAGACTTAAAATTAAATTAAAGGGGAACAACCCCTTTAATCCCAGGGTACAGCTTGTGGATATTACTGTTACTATAAATGGTGATTATGGACATACGTTAGCCAGCCTAATATCCAGAGATTCAAATAATGAATGTAGGCACAGAACACATTAGCACTCGCTATGGGCAGTGGAAAGCGTATGGGCTTTAAGGTACCCAGCACTTGCACCCCTACTTATAGTTAATGGGGTACAGGTGGGAAGAAAGTATTAATAGGCCACTTACACGCTTCACTCATGAACTTCTCCTTGACGTCGGCCGCACAGTCATTCTTACAGGTCTTCACCGCCACGTTGATCTTCTCTCCCTTCTGTAGAGGAAACCACATGTAGAATATTTAGCCCTCCTAATAAACAAACCCCCTCCCGTATTACTAAGGTACCTTATACTGATGTACTATGTGTAAGTTATAGTCCATACAGATAAAATGATGGCTAAGTGGGTGGAGCCTGTATTCTATACAATCTTTTCCATATTTTGGTCTCTTTTACCTGGTGAACACTGCCCCCTATTGTTACACTGCAGACTTTTCCCACCTTCCCGTATATTCTACATCTACTGTTCTATTGTATCGGCTCTTCTTCATCTTTGTAACTATGGTAAAAGCCTAGGAATAGGGCTGTAATCTTGTTATAACACCGCGCTGGTCATGTGATTCATTACCGGATTCATATAGACGCCGTCATACACTTCCCCGAAAAAGCCTTCTCCCAGGATCCTCCCCAGCGCCACATCATTTCGACTGATGGTGAAACGGTTATCTGTAAATACATCGTGTTAAATGAAGGGACTGTTCAAACTGTGGTCGTCCAACTGTTGTTCTACTACAACTCCCAGCAGCCACCCCCAGGCTATTCAATTAAAAGAGCTAAAAACTGCACATTCCCAATAAAAATAAGATTTTCTCTACATTCTCCCTCTGAATCAGTCCCCTTAGATACTGGGAACCCACAGCAAATGGCCTCCCCACCCTACCCTTAAACTGACCCAGGAAACAGGAACAGCCCAGTAGGGGAAGCTGAACACTGCAGAAAAAAAGCAGCCATATTGAAAGCTCAGTTTTGGCCATGCTTAAAGGATAAGAAAACCTTTAAAATAAGTGATTGTAAAATTGATGAGGGGGCTATTCTAAGCACTTTTGTCATTTACAGTCATTATTTATTTTCTTTTTATTCTAAGATATTAAGGGATACATGTACTGTTAATATGAATGAAATGTGTTACAACAGCGCCACCTGCTGGTCAGTTTCCCACCAGTCTGACCACCAAGTAGTCAAGGAAGTTGTCAGGAGAAAGAAAGAGGCTGCTCTGATGTTCTTCTGTTTAGGAGTTAAATTAGAAACCCTTCTCAAATCTTTCCTAAGCAGAAGAACATCAGAGCAGCCTCTTTCTTTCTCCTGACAACTTCCTTGACTACTTGCTGGTCAGACTGGTGGGAAAATGACCAGCAGGTGGCGCTGTTGTAACACATTTCATTCATATTAACAGTACATGTATCCCTTAATATCTTGGAATAAAAAATAAATAGTAAATGTACATTGCAAAAGTGCTTAGAATAGTCCCCTCATCAATTTTACAGTCACTTATTTTACAGGTTTACGTATCCTTTAATAAGAAAGAAGAGATATTATTCATAAATAACAGGGGTATAGTACTACTGGAGCTGCCACTGTGCAGAGCTAATACCTGGCAAGTAGGGGATGATTTGATCACATGACACACTGCATTTAATTTTAAGAAACAGGCACCTACTTGAAAGCTTTGTCTCCTCCTCCGTAATCTCTGCGTATATGTCGGACTCTAGAACAGAATAGTGTTTATAGTGAGATCAGTGCCTCTGCTAATTATTTCCCTACTCTGCACCATCCAATATTTGGGCAATGATTAAGAAAAATGAATATAAAATCTATTGGGTGACATAGAGGTAGCATAGCATAGGTATTACCCTGTACAAAGCACAATTCAGCAGGAACAGCCCCCTAAGTTTGCTCATAGTTTGTACAGAGAGATCCCATAAAACTATGGCAGCATAGGTATTCCCTGTACTAAGCACAATTCAGCAGGAACAGTCCCCTAAGTTTGCTCATAGTCTGTACAGAGAGATCCCATAAAACTATGGCAGCATAGGTATTCCCCTGTACTAAGCACAATTCAGCAGGAACAGTCCCCTAAGTTTGCTCATAGTCTGTACAGAGAGATCCCATAAAACTATGGCAGCATAGGTATTCCTCTGTACTAAGCACAATTCAGCAGGAACAGTCCACTAAATTTGCTCAATCTGTACAGAGAGATCCCATAAAACTATGGCAGCATAGGTATTCCCTGTACTAAGCACAATTCAGCAGGAACAACCCCTAAGTTTGCTCATAGTCTGTACAGAGAGATCCCATAAAACTATGGCAGCATAGGTATTCCCTGTACTAAGCACAATTCAGCAGGAACAGTCCCTAAGTTTGTTCATAGTCTGTACAGAGAGATCCCATAAAACTATGGCAGCATAGGTATTCCCCTGTACTAAGCACAATTCAGTAGGAACAGTCCCCTAAGTTTGCTCATAGTCTGTACAGAGAGATCCCATAAAACTATGGCAGCATAGGTATTCCCCAGTACTAAGCACAATTCAGCAGGAACAGTCCCCTAAGTTTGCTCATAGTCTGTACAGAGAGATCCCATAAAACTATGGCAGCATAGGTATTCCCTGTACTAAGCACAATTCAGCAGGAACAGTCCCCTAAGTTTGCTCATAGTCTGTACAGAGATATCACATAAAACTATGGCAGCATAGGTATTCCCTGTACTAAGCACAATTCAGCAGGAACAGCCCCTAAGTTTGCTCATAGTCTGTACAGAGAGATCCCATAAAACTATGCCTGGCTATGCAGAGAGGGATGAAAACATAATTCTGTCTCTTTATAGGTCCCTGGTGAGGCCTCATCTGGAGTATGGGGGCAGTTTTGGACTCCAGTCCTTAAGAGGGATATAAATGAGCTGGAGAGAGTGCAGAGACTAAGTGCAACTAAACTGGTTAGAGGGAGGGAAGAGTTAAATTATGAGGGGAGACTGAGAAGGTCATTAGAGGACATTATAGACAAATAGCAGGGGACCTTTTTACCCATAAAGAGAATCACGTACCAGAGGCCTCCCCTTCAGACTAGAGGAAAAGAAGTTTCATTTAAAGGAACAGAGTAGGGGCTTCATCACAGTGAGGACAGTGAGGTTGGGGAATGCACTGCCGGGTGATGATTCAGTTAATGACTATAAGAGGGACTTGGATGATTTCTTGGACAGACATAATACAAAGGCTATTGTGATACTAAACTCTATAGTTAGTATAGATATGGGGATATATCATTTATGTGACAGTAGGGAGGGGTGTGTGTATGGGGCTGGGTTTTCATTTGGAGGGGTTGAACTTGATGGGCTTTGTCTTATTTCAACCTGATTTAACTATGTAACTATATAACTAACTATGTAACTATGGCTGGCTATGCAAAGACCAATATAAGCAGCTGACTGGGTCCCTCTGCACTAACACCTTATTAGCTCGCCCATGTGAAGATATATGAATGATGATGATGATGATAATGAAGCTAAACTCACCCATACTGTGCCCCTCTGTTAGTCTGGATCTCCGCACTTGCATTTCCCTAAAGAATAATAAAGTAAGCGTTATTGATTGTACTAGAGACATGGGATTTGTGGGACTGATCCCCAGGTGAGAAGAACAGAAAGATCCAGCTTTGGCCCATGGGTATTTGGGTCTATAATCAAAATCACAGCAGATATCAGGTTCCTGATGGCCCAGTTATGAAGGTTCTATAGTGAGAATGCGATGAAGAGTATAAGTTGCCCTGTGATACTATAGAGGCAGCCACATAGAAAGGTACAGCACCCAGTCATTTAACTGTAGTCCCACCCGTGGGTGTGCTATGGAATTAAAGAAACAGTGTGATATTTTCCATGGAACAGAATGATAACAATGCTTTTATGGATGTAGATCATAATGGGACAACACCACTAAAAGGAGACCTCATATTAGTAAAGTAGGGACACTCATGATGTATTAAATATCCGTCACAAACACAATGTTGTTTTTTTTTTGTAATTTATGTCCATTTATATTCACCAGCAGATTTCCTTGCCCTGCACTGCCATCTAGAGGATGATCCCTGACTAGCGCTTTACTGCATCGCTGCTTCTCATCTTGTAATTGCAGGTAAAGTTGCTGTACCGCGTTAGCCAGTAAAAATGTTACAGGGCAACCCTTTTGAAATAAAAAAAAATAACAAAAGTGGTATAAAGGTGATCCCTTTATTGGCTAACTAATATAATCATAGCAAGCTTTCAGAACATTTTAGTTCCTTTTTCAAGCGAATTACTCTTCAGTGTAATCTGCTTGAAAAAGGAACTAAAATGTTCTGAAAGCTTTCAAAAGGGTTGCCCTGCTTCTCATCTGTAACCCACACAGCACATCATGTCAGGATCCGAATGACTCATACAATTATTGATCCAATTCTGGATGCCCTAAAAGCAGGCGCTGTGGGAAGGGCAAAGATTAGGCCCGAGCCCCTTTGATGTACATATGTGGGCTGCGTCTGGATTTGCTGAGTTCCAGATAAACCAAGAGAAGAAAAGGAACTTAGTGAGACTGGGGAATGAATGAACTGATCCTGACTGCAAAGTGGTACCTAGTCATTTGACTATAAGCTCACTGGACAAGCATCTCCTTCTTTTGCATAAATGAGAAAAAAATATATATATCTAATAAGCAGTCCAGGCTTCCATTCTGCCATGTGTGATATCACTAGGGACACGGAGTGGAGAATGAAAAGTGGATAACAGCACTGACAGAGCAAACCGGAGCCTTTGGCACATATTTATTAACGAGTGAAGTTAGAGATCATCACAGTCCACTAGAGTGAAACTCCGCCACTCTCCATTCATTTCTATAGAATTTTGAGTAAACCTTTAAAATAAATGAATGTAAAACTGATGAGGGTGCTATTCTAAGCACTTTTGCAATGTATATTCATTTTTTTTAATCCCAATACATTAAGGGATAGGTGCACTGTTAATATATATACATTTTGTTACAACAGCGCCACCTGCTGGTCAGTTTCCCACCAGTCTGACCAGCAAGTAGTCAAGGAAGTTGTCAGGAGAAAGAAAGAGGCTGATGTTCTTCTGCTTAGGAAAGATGTGAGAAAGGTTTCTAATTTTATTCCTAAGCAGAAGAACATCAGCCTCTTTCTTTCTCCTGACAACTTCCTTGACTACTTGGTGGTCAGACTGGTGGGAAACTGACCAGCAGGTGGCGCTGTTGTAGCAAAATTCATTCATATTAACAGTACATGTATCCCTTAATATCCTGGAATTAAAAATAAATAAATAATACATTTACATTGCAAGAGTGCTTAGAATAGCCCCTTCATCAATGTTACATTCACTTATGTTAAAGGGTTACTTATCCTTTAAAGGAATATTTATCAAATGGTGAACTTTCACTTTCACCCATTGATAAATGAGGATAAAGAGAAGGGTAATAAGGGTAAGAATGTTTCACTTACTCAGTTGGGATCTGAGGCAGGCTGATCCTTTTTTCATTATCTATGGTGGTAAAATGTAAATGGAAAAATTAGGATTCAAAATAGGCAGTGGCAATTGTTGGGGCAGGTGCTGGGAGTTTCAGAAAGGTGGATCCCTAATACAGTTTTATGTGCCAGTTGTCACCTTTCTTGGGGTTGAAGATGAGCGTCTCTTTTGACTCGTTTTGCAGCCGGCAGTAACCATCGATCAGGTCGGCCATGTTTTCCGCCACAGCCAACGACGACGTCTTTATGGCTAAAGGCTGGGAATGTAAAATAGGAAATACGTTCATTGACTGTAAAATTAACCCTCCACGTGACACCATGTAACTAGCAGTATGACTACCTGTGGGGCACCCGATATTCCTAATAACAGCAAGGCCCGGCCGTCTTCTAATAACGAGCACTTGATGGACTTTATCTGCTTGAATTCAGCAAAACAAGTCGGCTGTGGGAATAGGGTGGAACACTCTGTAACTCATCCCCAGGTCATTTCATGAGAAATACATAAATATACTGAATTCACAAAGGGGCTTCTTACCTTGGAGTCCTTGGTATTTAGCTGCCGAATGCCTTTGGGGCCAATGACCAAGTCAACAGTGATGCTCCATCCTTGCTGAGAGAAGAGAATTCAAGGTCAGTATCAGATTGGATCTATATCCCTGTATAATGTTATACAGATAGCTAGAATCTCAGCTGCCATAAAGCAGGACAGGACTGCTGCTTACAATGGGGATCAGATAGGATCTGTGCAGCCACTGGGACAGAATGCTCTGTTATACAGATAGCTAGAATCTCAGCTGCCATAAAGCAGGACAGGACTGCTGCTTACAATGGGGATCAGATAGGATCTGTGCAGCCACTGGGATAGAATGTTCTGTTATACAGATAGCTAGAATCTCAGCTGCCATAAAGCAGGGCACGACTGTTGCTTACACTGGGGATCAGATAGGATCTGTGCAGCCACTGGGACAGAATATTCTGTTATACAGATAGCTAGAATCTCAGCTGCCATAAAGCAGGACAGGACTGTTGCTTACACTGGGGATCAGATAGGATCTGTGCAGCCACTGGGACAGAATATTCTGTTATACAGATAGCTAGAATCTCAGCTGCCATAAAGCAGGACAGGACTGTTGCTTACACTGGGGATCAGATAGGATCTGTGCAGCCACTGGGACAGAATATTCTGTTATACAGATAGCTATAATCTCAGCTGCCATAAAGCAGGACAGGACTGCCGTATCATGCACAGGGGACTGGTAAATAAAACAACACTCCAAGAGAAGAATAACAGAAGCAGGACCCACAGCTAATTCGCATCTGTAGGTTTCCTGATCGATGGAGGTGAAAGTGGAGAGGGTGTTCATAAAGCGCGTGATACATTCCTCTTCCTTGAGGGATCCGTATTGCTGGAATGTCTGCTGGATCATCTTGCGGAATTGCTTGGGCTGCAAGAAGTGTAAAACAGCAGGAGAAGTCAGACATTCCCCTCCAATCCCTTTCCTAAAGTAACACATTAAATAAGGCTGGGAAGAATGGAATAAGTACTGAGCCAGTACAGATGCGGAGGATTTACCTTGGGCAACGTCTCGGCCTAAAACCCTTTTTAAAATGAATTCGCAAAAACCTTCATCATCGCCACCTGCACAGGAAGTGCCCAGTTATTAAGACCCCCTTCCTTTCCTAGTGTTTGCATCTCCTTTCCTCCACTCACAAGGAATGGTTACTGAGAGTTTATACCAATAACCTCTATCTAATGACCAGTAGGGGAAGGAATACAGATTCCAGCTATCACTTGAACTATTCTGTGCATAGGATGTGGATACAGGAAGTCATGTGTTAGTGCGCGTCAGCAAAACCTTCCACCGCCGAGCCTGTAAGACTCACTATAATGGAACTATCCCTCCTGTACAGGAGCCTCACGTCTTCTGCTTTCTCTTTCACTTCTGACTCAGGGTCATGTT
This sequence comes from Xenopus petersii, assembly GCA_038501925.1. Classification (NCBI taxonomy): domain Eukaryota; kingdom Metazoa; phylum Chordata; class Amphibia; order Anura; family Pipidae; genus Xenopus; species Xenopus petersii. The sequence goes on from CM076680.1 coordinate 5,389,410, forward strand.
TGTGGTTTAATCAGATTTACTAAGCTAAACCTGCCCCTGGGGCACATCCGGGCCCTTCTCTAACGTGAAATGGGGAATTCCATGGCGACTAAACCCGAAGGTTGCACTTTCCTGTTTATAAAACCACAAAGTAACTGTTTCACTATGAATGTCTTTATTTCTTGCTTCAGCTGTTGATTTTAATCATTCCCCTGATTTTAGAAAGAAATGTAAATTTTCTTCTTCGGCAGAAAATTTCGTTACTCAGACCTGCCCTGTTATTTGCTATGGGAGGAAGGGAGAACTTTTGGGCAAATATTAGAGAAATATAACACGCCTACTGGTTGAAATCTTTTTTTTGTGTGGAATCCCTCGAAATGCAATTCAAATGTTCCAAAATGATTTACTACTTATCATTTAAATTCCATCAAAATTCAACAGAAGCCTGATTTCAGAATGAAATCAGGAATATATTTATTTATTGTAACCTTTGTAAAGTTCCCATTAAAAAATACATTTAAATATAAAAATGATGTATGATTGATATTAAGTCATGCATTTATTTCTGTAAGATCACAAAATTCCAATAAAAAATTTTTGGAAAAAAATTTCCAAGGGGATTTGCCAAAATCCAATTTTTTTTGTTTTAATTTAAAAAAAAAAAGTCTGACCAAACTAGAATCCATGATTTACCCTTATTTTTCATTAAAAAACGACTGAAAAAAATCGGATCTGAAAAAGACTTTTTAGGATTGTCTAGCAAAAAATCAGAATTTTTCAGATTTGGACCCTAGCAACCAGATTGTGTTAATAACAAACTGGAGCTGCTGAATGAAACCACAAATAATGAAAAAAAAAATGTTTTTCATTGTCTCAGACTATCACTTTCTACATCATACTAAAAGTTAAATTAAAGGTGAACAACCCCTTTAATAAATGTCACATTTTTACAGTTTTAGAGAAATAGAACGAAACCCACACATTTTTAGAGAAAAAATACAATTGAGATTTGAGATCTGTATTGTTGTAAATCAAACCCATAATGATAAATAAGGCCACTCGAATCTATAGTTTGCCCTTTAGAGCCAAAATAATGAGAAATTGCTAAAAAATATGAGAATTCAAAATGTTCCGACCTTCAAACTCTCCTGCATCTGTTTGGGGAAAAACAAATCCAGTCCCACTTCCTTCCTGCAAAAACACATGGAGAACATTTAGGAAGCCGCACACATGATAACGGAATCAAAGCAGTTGATTTTTGGGAGTCAGGCTTGTTCACTTGTTGTAAACTTACTACTAGGGATACATTACTTGGCTTGACTTTTTGAATACAATTCTATAACAAAAACTCACTAGTAGATAAGTTTCAGTTGGCTCCACCAATTTATTTATCAAAAGTGACCTAAAAACACACCTTGTGGCCTATGATATTTCTTCTTATTCCTAAAAGTCGGTGAACCCAAGACCCAGACTTACAGAAGGAGAAAGCTGGTTGCGCCAGTAGAATATTGTTAGATGTGAATACTCCGGTGCAACCAACTTGTTCCAAAAGAAGCCACTTGGTGCCTACAATGCAAAAAGGCTTGATCCATTATATGTTCAATCTCCTTCAATTAAAAGCCCATGAGATGCCTTCAGCCCACCCTTAAATTAAGCTTGGGTAGATATTTCATAATCAAATCATTAGATATAGGGAAATTATATCAATTTCACAATAAACTAAGTATCAAACCAAAGGGATTGGTTCGAGAGCTTATGGATATTAAAAGAGTGCAGGCTGATGTACATCAAGTCATTTACAGTAACGATAGGAAGTCACTCGTTTACAAAATGAGGTGAAAATCTCACGTATAAACCACACACCAGAATAACAGACCACAGACCATTATTTACTTATACTTGTAATAAAAGATTAAACATTGGCTGGATGTCTAGTTGCAACCAATCAGCATGCAGCATTTCCCGGTCAACTATCTGAAGGCAAACATCTCATTGGTTGCTATGCAACTTTCTCCTATACATTCATTCCACGTTTAAATTCGTAGACGCCATGACTTCTGCTACAGTGTATCAAAAGTCTGATGCAGAGAATATTAGATGACTAGATATAGCAATGATATTTACACATAACCATCAAGAATGAGGAATGAATGGGTAATAGGAAATTGCTTAGAATGATATCAGTTTTTAAGAAAAACATAATTTTTTTTAGCTGCAGTTCCCCTTTAAATTGAAGTTTTCAGAGAGAGAGCATTGGAGGAGATTTCTGAAGCTCTTTTGGTTCTTTACTTACTCTAAAAATTCAAAGTTGGATTTCTTCTCAAGAGCATTCTGGGGCATGTCTTTATAAAACCTCCTGGAAGGAAGAACAAAAAAGGCAGGTTATTATGTGATGAATTGGGAAACTGAGCGAACACATTGCAGGCATAGCTGGATTTTCCAGCTTCATCTACATTAAATCTCTGATTCTGTGACACAAATAGGAGATGATTGTGGATTCTGGGAATTATAGTTTATAACCAGAAACGACTCTTTTATAATCTAACTAGAAGCCTCTATAAATCAGGATCCTGCTTAGGGCATGGGGTGGAGATGCTTGCAGACATGTGCTGGAGTAGAAACCTCAGCGGTGGGAACTATATCTGCTGAAGCATTCTTGGCGTATACATAAAGGGATTAATAGGACTTATATGGCCGCTGAACCATACCAACTTATTCTGACATTCTGGCATAGGGCCATTGTACATGGTATTTTATTTCAAAGGCTGAGCAGTCTGGCGGACAACCCCAATTATGTCTCCATAAGGGAAGATGGAAGGCCAGGCCAGTGTCATCCAAAATGTTGACAATGAGAGATGAGTGTGGGGTTGATATGAGTCCCATGCAAACTTATAAGACATTAATAACTATTATTAATAATGAATTAGAGTACATCTAAGATTCATTCATCCAGGTCATGATATTCATTATCTAGTTAAGTAGAATTAGGTCTAGCAGAGTTAGGACTTATCCTTGAAAACTTTTCCCCACTCATCCGAGTGGCTTCTTCAGTTCAAGGAAACCTCTTTAGAGGTTTAGTGGTCTGCTTACCTCCAGTCATGCTCCCTGAATACATGAATCAAGATAATAATAATAATAATTTTAATAATACACCTATGATTCTGCCACTCCACGGAATAACAATACCTGAGTTCCAGGCATCCCAGCTGCAAGGCCATGCCTTCACTCACTTTCGTCGCATATTGTTGCATGTAGTCATTTCTGAGCTGGAAGATACAAAGACTGTGAATATGTATTTGGGAGGTATCCACCTTGATATCAGGGGTATGTTCTATATTTACACAGATTCACAGGTTTAGATCCAGTTGCAAACTGAAACTTGTAAATTTCTAAGAAGGCAGGTTCTGCTTATAATGAGACTGCCCTCCTTCCTCTTCCTCTATAATTTGGTGCTTCTTCTGCATTGCGCCTAACAACCTGCTAAAATTACCAACTACTTCTCAGAGCAACAGACGAGAGAGCACGCACCATTACCAGACATAAAATACCAGAGTTTTTTTTTTTTAAAAAAATTGTTTCTACTTAACGGAAAAAAAAAACACCAAGACACGTTTAACTTTAAATTCGCAAAGTCTTTATTAAGAAATAACGTAACGATTCTCTGCTTGCGCTCCTCTTCAGAAACGGTGACAGGGCGACGATCCATTGTGCTGCGCTCTATTTCTCCTCCTTGCCTTCTATAAGAGATAACCAGGGAGGAGAAATCGAGCACCGCACGATGGATCATCGCCCTGTCGCTGCTTCTGAAGAGGAGCACAAGCGGAGAATCTGTAAGTTATTTCTTAGTAAAGACTTTGCGAATTTAAAATTAAAGTGTCTTGGTGTTTTTTTTCATTAGGTAGAAACTAATTTTTTTCAAAAAATTTTTTTTTTATGTTACTGGTCCTTTAAGTATAGGTCCTGAGTCACTTAGGGGGTTATTTATTAAAGTCCTAATGCCAAAAACTTGAAAAATTAAAGTTTTTTTTTACTATTAAATTTTTCTCAAGATTTATTATCCCTTGGAAAAAAAGTCAGAATATGAAAATACTCCATCTCAGACCTGCTGAGGTTTTATATAAGTCAATGGCAGAGGTCCCTAACCTATTTGGAAGTTTCTGTGGCCTGAGCTGGAATTAGCTAGAAAATCCGACTTTTTGGGGAAAAAGCCCAAAAATTTTCAAGATTCGGCTCGATTTTATCGAGTTTGTACCTGATCCGAAAAAAAATAATTTAATAACAAATAAGCTCCAATCGCAGATTCTAAATACTCAGAAAAATACAGATTTTTATTAATAAGGCCCGGGACGGCCATGGGCCCTTTGGGAATGACTTCTCAAAAGTGCTTCATGTTGAAGGTTAAACACTTTCCTTCTCCTCTAGTGCAGACAAGCAATGCCATTCAGTTCCACATGTATCTCTGCTAAAGCTCAGTATCCATTTTTAATAATAAAATCTTTCCTATTTTCCATTAGAAACCAAGAAAAAAAGAGAACTTACCTGCTGATAGAAATATAATAATGTAGTTTTATCCTTTCTAAAACTTTCATAGAAGTCCTCAGGCAGGTATCGTATCCGCAGGTCATACCTGTGAGGGGAGAAAAAAACAAGATCGGGTAATGTATTGCTGGAAAGATGGTGGGTGATCTGGATGACTTATTTATTGTATAGTGAGTGATAGCCTGACTCAGGGTGGACCATGTCCCATCTACAGCAGATCAAATGGCAATGCCCTTCATAAATACACAGTTTAATATTATTACACGGTTTGATAAACCAGGAATGTACATTAACCCAACTAATTGGCAAAGCTGGATAGACCTATTTATTATAAATAGTGGGGGGGGAGGTGCCGGAATGGTTCCTCAAACGGTATCAATGCTGAACCCTTCAACAAAGTCCTTCAGCTCAACCAAACCGATGATGTTATTACTTTAATAAACCCTTTTCTTGTCTCTTTTCTCTGCTGGGTAATTCACATCTCTGTATCACTGCTTAAATTTAGCCATCCAGGGTTTAACATGTGAAGGTCTCTTGCTTCCTCGTCATGAGCCACTAACTGCATTAACACTGTTTGAATTATCACCGTGGTGCCACTTGCTTTGTTTACACGCAAGCTCCCAATCCAGAAGGTGTAAATGAGTCACCTTAGCACATATTTCATGCTGATCTGGTACAAACGTCCTTCTAAATAATCTGCATGACAACAGCAGGTTCTCTAAAACACTTCAAAAGAAGGAGCCATAATACAGTCAAACAATAGTATATCCAAGCTCTGGTGTTCTAACTATTCATGTTTTACAAAAGTACAGCTGACTAAATTCCTGTTAGCCAAGTAGTAGACCACTGAAGACCTACTGGAGACTGTTGCACTTGGTAAATATAGGAGCTCAACCATCAGAGGCGTGCAAAATACTTATGCATGTCAACTCCAGGCTGCTAATGGTCTAAGTATAAATCTTGCCATACAAGTAAAGATCTTCCAGGTTGCACAACAAGAGGAACTTTGACTTATTCAACCTCCCAAGTGTTGAATGAGATCAGGCTTATCTTATTGAATTTGAAATGTTCCACAGACAGCCTTTATACTGTTCTGTTTTGCATTACATGCAGGGTCACTGTTAGGCTTCAGAAGTGCAAATATGCAACCAACTGTCTCCAAACATACATGCATCATTGTCCTCAGTGAAAAGATTTGAAGATATTTGTGACTGACCATGGAATTATCAATCCAATAGTAAAGAACTAAATCACGTGGATGAAATGCCCATGGTTGGCTCCTTACCTCCACTCAGCCTCCAGATGGAGATACTCATACTTCTCCTGGACTTCTCCTACAGTGAGGTCAGGGTGCAACCAATGGATCTCATCGGATTTCAGATGCTTTAGGCGTAGACCGTAACACTCAACATGTATGATGTCTGGCCCTATCCGACCACTCAGTAATATTGAGCTGATGATCTCCTGAAAGAAGAAAGGCAATAAGTCAGTTATTCATAGCGTCCATAAACTCCAGGGTTGGATTAGCGCTGGACATCAGCAGAGACTTAAGTAGACTCCTATTCTACCCAGTCATTTGACCCATTTTGTTTATTTTGCCTAGGGTTGGACTGGGTCTGGGTTCTAGAGGATACAGTATGCCATTGGACCTAGGGTTTAGTGGACTGTCTATTCTACCCAGCCAAATGACTGATCTTGTTTGCTTTGCTCAGGGTTGAACTGGGTCAGGTACCAGAAGATATATAAGTGAGACCGGGATTTAATTGAGGTAAAACCTCTGCCAGCACCATGACTCTCCCACCATAACATAGACTACATCAAAAAAAGAGATGGGATAAGAAAAAGTATAAAAGAGTAGAACTCAAAGGGATAGTAGTGAGAAGTGGAATGAAGACAGAAGAGTGGTTAGCAGGCCTTGTATGTAAAATATTAGTGTGAGGCCCTTCAATCCCATTCCTGAACTGACCTTGTCAATGGCAACACAGTAAATACAAATTCACATATTCTATCTTCCTTCAGCTGCCTTTTTTCATCATTCCTTCTGTTGTGTTTTGGTAGCCGAGGATGAGTAGAGTATAACGGTGCTTTCTTAGTAGGCTCTCATGCAGCCATTACACAACAGTAACTTTCACTTTTATGCTGACAGGAAGTATGCACAGTATAAGTCTGGGAACAGTGACATCTATAGGCCATTTGTATAAACACAACATATTCCCCCTATAGTAGGAAAGCATTTGGACAACAGCAACAATTAAACAGTATGCATTTTAAAACAATATTATACATTCTTCACATCACAAAGTCCTTGGTCCATGCAGGTAATTTTCTGATTCTCTCAGTATGCCTTATAGGTTCACTTTCTTCAGGCCTATTGCAGTTGACATCAGTAGGAAAATGTCCTTCATCAAATGGAGCTTCTCCAAAGTCATATCTAACAGGAGCAAGATGACTTGCATTCCATATGCGTCCATCAGACAGTTCAAATGTGTATGGTCCTCGCTGGCGTCTCACTTCAAGTGGTATAGTAAATTTAGATTGTCCTTGTTTCAGTATTCCTGGTTTCTTAATTATGACTAAAGATCCAGGCTGAAAGTGTACTACGTTTTCTCAGTCAGTATAAGCCTTACATTTGGCTTGTTGACGTTTCACAATGTCAGCAGTAGATGATTTTGTAGGCACAGTATTTTGTGGAAGTTTGATGTCTGCAACATGTAACTTAGTGTGCATCTGTCTGCCATGTAATAATTCAGCTGGAGATGATTGGGTTGTTGCATGGCACGTTGCTCTGTAGTTATGTAGGAACTCTGTTGTAAATACTTTCCAAGATTTCCCAGTAAGATTTGCTGTCTGTAGTTCTTCTTTCAGACTTCTGTTGAATCGCTCGATTTCTCCATTTGCTTGTGGGTAATACACTGAAGATTTCCTATGCACAATATTCCTCTCTCTCAGAAAGGATTCAAACTCAGATGAGACAAACTGTGGTCCGTTGTCTGATATTAACTTAACTTCTTTGCACAACCCAGTGAAGTGTTGCTTTGTGGTAAAATGTTAGACACTGGCTGTGTGGCAGGCACTAGTGCTGTAGTAATAAGACCATCAATTAATTGTAGGTTTAATGCAGCAAAGAGATCCCTTCCAAGTATAGCAGTTCCCTTATTCACAATGTAAAAGTCACATTTTGCTGTATTTGATTCAATTGTACAGTCACTGACAAGCAACCAAGCACAGGGATTGGATCCTTTAAGTAACTGACCAGTTTCAGGGCAGGTGCAACAAGCGTTTTTTTTGCAAAGTATTTTAAGAAAATATCCTTTGGTAGTATAGAAACAGCTGAACCTGTATCAAGCAGCAGGTTAATGGAGTGTCCCTTGTCGGCAGAAGCAGTACTGACACTGACATATAAACTTGTCTGGAATAAATGTACCAGCTTTATCCACACAATACTGTGACATTTGTAGTAGTGACTTCATGAACATCTTTAGCAGAACTACGGCAGGTCTTAGCAAAATGTCCTATTTTTTTGCATTTGTGGCACCGTTTAGCTTTTGCATGACATGTAACAGGATTTGCAGTGTGTTGTGTTGAACCACAGCGAAAGCAGTATTTTCTATTTGTATTTGCTGTATGGTTTTGCAGTGTAGGTGAATCCCTTTCCTTAGCACTGTAATTTGCCTGTGACTGTGCATTATTAGGCCACAGTGCTGAATTCACAGTCTGTACATTCCAAGCAGTTCCCTGACTGGGAGTTTTAGCCTCTGCCACTGCAGTTTCAATTTGGCTAGCAACTGTAATTGCCTTTGCAAGGGTTAAATCCTGCTCTCAGAGCAGTCTCTCTCTAATATGAGGTGAGTTTGTTTTTTCCACTATTTAGTCTCTTAGCATTTCATCTGTTAGATTCCCAAACTCACAGATGACAACCAGCTCTCTCATAGCTGTAACAAATTGTTCTGTGGATTCGCCATTACGTTGTCCACGTTGGTGGAATTTATATCTTTCAGCAACCACATTTACTCTTGGCACGAAAAAGTTCTTTATAGCAGTAAGTTTCATAAGTAGCATCAGATAATGGTAATGTATAGAATATACACTGTCCCTCTGCTCCAAAGCAGTGAATAAGTAAAGCTTTCTAAGAAATCTCCCCTTGGTCAGCAGCAATAATGTAATTTTCAAATATACGGATCCAAGCAGTAAAAGGTATGGTAGGCTCACCAGGGTTTGGAAGAAAAGGTGCAGGTTGCTGCAGAGGTAGAAGAGACATCCTGTTGCCAATTGTTATGTTTTGGTAGCCGAGGATGAGTAGAGTATAACAGTGCTTTATTAGCAGGCTCTCATGCAGCCATTACACAACAGTAACTTTCACTTTTAAGCTCAATGTTGGAGTGTTCTACCTCAGTATTCCTTCTTTGGGAACAGGTGCTAGTCAGCTTATTACCCAACCTGCCACGGGTTGGTAAGTCACATACAATCAAATAGGCTGCTGCACACTGATAAATGAATCAAATTCTTGTTGTGCAATTTATTGGCTCATACAAAGTAGACGATTCAGACCTCAGGGCCCTTTATCAAAGCTTGATAAAGGGCCCAGTAACATGGTAGAGGTATAAGCAAGGTTCTCTGCATCTGAATCAAGTTAAAAACATTATAGAATGGAGTTCCATTGTTTGGGCAGAATGTGCTACTGCAGCTCTTGCTGGAATGGTTCCAGGAAAAAAAATATCATAAGGGAATTGGCAGAGGATCCTTGGGGTTGACTGAACAATAATATAATAACACTCGTTACCGGCTGAAGGAAACGAGAAAGTGTGGGAGGAAACGACATTGCTGGGTACGTTGGCCAGCGCTAATTCCTTTCTTTTCTTTTTATTTCTATTATTTTATTATTACTACTGGTATGGGACCTGTTATTCAGAATGCTCAGGACCTGTGGTTTTCTGGATAACGGATCTTCATACTTTAAGTCTACTAGAAAATCATGTAAACATTAAATAAACCCAATACATTTTTTTTTCAACAAAGATGAATTATATCTTAGTTTGGATCAAGTAGGATCAAGCTATTGCTTTATTATTACAGAAAAAAAGGACATAATATTTGAAGATTTCGATTATTTATTATTATTTTAGATAAAATTTAGTCTATTTCAAATGGCCTTTCTGTGATTCGGAGTTTCTGGATACCAGTTTCATGATAACAGATCCCATAACTGTACAAGTTTTTAGCATTGTATTAAATTATTCATTATATTGTGTCATTTTAATAATATTCTAAATCAATCTATACCCGCTGCCATGTGCGATGTGGAAGCTCTTGATTGTTAACATTGTTAATTGTTAATCTGATGGTTTATTGATATAAATGCCAATAAAAACTATAAAAAAGGAAAGAAAAGAAAAAGAATCTACAGAGCTTGTGTCAAAGAAGCTTTTGTCTTTAATCCCAAATGATTTCCAGTTTCTGAATTTACATTATAGAGAGAGGAGACAACCAGGGACATAGTGCAGAGAGATGCAGTTGCTCAGTTGACCTAGACTATGTGGTTGTTGAGAATAGGGGCAGGTCTATACTCACCTGTATATCTGTGTAGATACTGCATTTCACCAGCTTGAAGTTCTTGACCAGGTTGGAGCTGTTGCTATGGAAGCACACTTTCAGGATTCTCATGTCTTCCTTACTGATCTCCACTTCTGGGGGAGCATCCATTGGTCCATCTGGCCAGTTAAATGTGCCCCCCTTAGCTCGGTTGGCATGGTCCAGCGACATCCTGGGACCTCCGATGAGGAGTCTATGAGCAGCTCATTACTTATCTGTAATGCAGAACACATATGTAGAGTTGAGTTCGATTTCACCCTTGGAGCATCCAACCAACATCTCGTGAGATTGTCTAACTAAGATATTTTAGGCTAAAGGTAGAAACATCAGAATGTTCAGTTTAATGAATATAAAAAGTCATATTTATAAGGTATTATCAGTTGCCTTGGGATGACTGGTTCTGTTTTGTCTTCAGCGTATAAAATAAAACATAATAAATTCCAGGATTCATTAGAATGTATTTTATTTTTGAGGGTGGTGATTTCAACATTGACTTAAAGGCATAATATTGACCTTTCACAGCCAATTTTATTGTAACCCATATTATCAAAACTATGGCAGTTTCTGAGGCTCCCCTTCAATCCTGACAAATATTATACTAAACCCACATTAAATCCATATTATTCCCAACAACATCCCCTGGACTTTTACAACAGAACACTCATCTAGGGTTGTGTTTGAGCAAACAAGGGACCAACCCCTGCTATATATAAACATTGTTGCACGGGATATAATGACAGTCCCCCTTCTATTCGCTTTATTTTCTTCCTCCTCCCCATTCGCTTCTACAGCTGTACGGCCTTACACTCTTTATTTTTAGATTTCATTTCTCACACGTGAAGACTTGCTGATACATCTATTGTACACGTCCTGAATATGGAAACATAACAAGTGCTCTTTTAATTATCACATTCTTTACACTGATCCTTTTTGTTACACTTTTTTCTCAAATAACTTTGAAAAATACTTTGAGCTACACAGGAAATGTTTATATCATTCTGATAACCAGGCTCACTATACACTTTACTTTTCTCTTAGAGACTCCAGTAGGCAAGTAGTCTTTAAGGTGTTGATAATAGTCTCTGGGAAGGGAGTGTGACTGTGGGATAGCAGGTATAGTAGGGAGAGATGGTGCCTATAGTAACAGTGGATAATAGTCTCTGGGAAGGGAGTGTGACTGTGGGATAGCAGGTATAGTAGGGAGAGATGGTGCCTATAGTAACAGTGGGATAATAGTCTCTGGGAAGGGAGTGTGACTGTGGGATAGCAGGTATAGTAGGGAGAGATGGTGCCTATAGTAACAGTGGGATAATAGTCTCTGGGAAGGGAGTGTGACTGTGGGATAGCAGGTATAGTAGGGAGAGATAGTGCCTATAGTAACAGTGGATAATAGTCTCTGGGAAGGGAGTGTGACTGTGGGATAACAGGTAATAGTAGGGAGAGATGGTGCCTATAGTAACAGTGGATAATAGTCTCTGGGAAGGGAGTGTGACTGTGGGATAGCAGGTATAGTAGGGACAGATGGTGCCTATAGTAACAGTGGATAATAGTCTCTGGGAAGGGAGTGTGACTGTGGGATAGCAGGTATAGTAGGGAGAGATGGTGCCTATAGTAACAGTGGATAATACTCTCTGGGAAGGGAGTGTGACTGTGGGATAGCAGGTATAGTAGGGAGAGATGGTGCCTATAGTAACAGTGGGATAATAGTCTCTGGGAAGGGAGTGTGACTGTGGGATAGCAGGTATAGTAGGGAGAGATGGTGCCTATAGTAACAGTGGATAATAGTCTCTGGGAAGGGAGTGTGACTGTGGGATAGCAGGTATAGTAAGGAGAGATGGTGCCTATAGTAACAGTGGATAATAGTCTCTGGGAAGGGAGTGTGACTGTGGGATAGCAGGTATAGTAGGGAGAGATGGTGTCTATAGTAACAGTGGATAATAGTCTCTGGGAAGGGAGTGTGACTGTGGGATAGCAGGTATAGTAGGGAGAGATGGTGTCTATAGTAACAGTGGATAATAGTCTCTGGGAAGGGAGTGTGACTGTGGGATAGCAGGTATAGTAGGGAGAGATGGTGTCTATAGTAACAGTGGATAATAGTCTCTGGGAAGGGAGTGTGACTGTGGGATAGCAGGTATAGTAGGGAGAGATGGTGCCTATAGTAACAGTGGATAATAGTCTCTGGGAAGGGAGTGTGACTGTGGGATAGCAGGTATAGTAGGGAGAGATGGTGCCTATAGTAACAGTGGATAATAGTCTCTGGGAAGAGAGTGTGACTGTGGGATAGCAGGTATAGTAGGGAGAGATGGTGTCTATAGTAACAGTGGGATAATAGTCTCTGGGAAGGGAGTGTGACTGTGGGATAGCAGGTATAGTAGGGAGAGATGGTGCTTATAGTAACAGTGGATAATAGTCTCTGGGAAGGGAGTGTGACTGTGGGATAGCAGGTATAGTAGGGAGAGATGGTGCCTATAGTAACAGTGGGATAATAGTCTCTGGGAAGGGAGTGTGACTGTGGGATAGCAGGTATAGTAGAGAGAGATGGTGAATATAGTAACAGTGGATAATAGTCTCTGGGAAGGGAGTGTGACTGTGGGATAGCAGGTATAGTAGGGAGAGATGGTGTCTATAGTAACAGTGGGATAATAGTCTCTGGGAAGGGAGTGTGACTGTGGGATAGCAGGTATAGTAGGGAGAGATGGTGTCTATAGTAACAGTGGGATAATAGTCTCTGGGAAGGGAGTGTGACTGTGCAGCAAGTAGAGAAAGGAGGCACAGTGTTGAGAAATAGTAGAAGTGTTAGAATATATATAAGTAAATTATCCCAATTCCACTAATAATGTCCCTGCTTGGCCCCACTAATCACAGTTACCACCCTCCAGTATAATACATATTTAAACAAAGCTGTTGGTTTAACAAAGAACATTTTGGTCAAATTATGAATTACTTTGAAACCAAATAAAATCCTGGTGCCACAATGTTCTTTCTCGCACAATATCTCAACATGAAGAGGGATCTGAAAATATTCGGCATTTATTGCTTTTCCAAAGAGTCAGTGGGCAGATGCCGTGCTGGCTCGCGTGGGCGGAACACACATGTTAATCGCAGCAATCTCCTCGAATTAGGAGCCCAAATTTAATTTATCGTTTCTTTCTTAGCATCCGTCTGACCTGCTAATGAGCATGAACCAAAAAAAGTGGGAAAAAATGTGGGACTTCTGGGATTGTCAACATTTACAGGGAAACATATATGTGCTGCAATACAGTGTCTCTGTGCCATTTCATTTCCCCATTGGAACTGTTAAAGGGATACCGTCATGGAAAAACATGTTTTTTTCAAAGCACATCAGTTAATAGTGCTGCTCCAGCAGAATTCTGCACTGAAATCCATTTCTCAAAAAAGCAAACAGATTTTTTTATATTCAATTTTGAAATCTGACATGGGGCTAGACATATTGTCAGTTTCCCAGCTGCCCCTGGTCATGTGACTTGTGCCTGCACTTTAGGAGAGAAATGCTTTCTGGCAGGCTGCTGTTTTTCCTTCTCAATGTAACTGAATGTGTCTCAGTGAGACATGGATTTTACTATTGAGTGTTGTTCTTAGATCTACCAGGCAGCTGTTATCTTGTGTTAGGGAGCTGTTATCTGGTTACCTTCCCATTGTTCTGTTGTTTGGCTGCTGGGGGGGGTGATATCACTCCAACTTGCAGTACAGCAGTAAAGAGCGATTGAAGTTTATCAGAGCACAAGTCACATGACTTGGGGCAGCTGGGAAATTGACAATACGTCTAGCCCCATGTCAGATTTCAAAATTGAATATAAAAAAATCTGTTTGATCTTTTGAGAAATGGATTTCAGTGCAGAATTCTGCTGGAGCAGCACTATTAACTGATTCATTTTGAAAAAAAAAATATTAAAGGAGGAATCATTTCACGATGGACCTACTTTCAAAAGGAGAAATGTGGTTAAAATGAGATGGCAAGGAGAAAAGGAGAAATCACCAGGTAGCCGATATGTTTGTAAAAACGTAATCAAAGAATCAATGGGATTTACTCCTGCAGATGTTTTTGCTTTTGTTAATATATCAGATCCTGAAATACGTTTCAAGTCATCTCAGGGCTTAGACAGGTTTTGGAATATATATCAAGAGAAAAAGAAATCCTCAGCAGGGGAAGACTTCTGGGCAATTCCAGTTTCAATACCAGAAGTAAAAACACTTACGATCTTTTTTAAAAATGAATTTGACCCTCCTACGGATGTGTTAGTCTGGTTAAAGAGACAATGTTATGTTTTGATGCCTTTAAAACCTGTATATAATGAGGAAGGGTTTTGGGAGGTTGGTTGGAAGGCTGAAGTGAGGCTGAATGTGCAAAATAATCTTAACATCTCCCAAATTCATTTTTTATAGGCAGAGAAAAGGGTGTTTGCTTTTATCCAGGGCAGCCCAACAATGGGGTATATTTATCAAAGAGTAAAGTTAATGGTGAAGTTCCGCCACTGGAGTGAAATTCATTTCTATGGGATTTTTATAGGGGTATTTATCAAAGGGTGAACTTTCACTTTCACCCATTGATAAATATGCCTTTCAAAATCCCATAGAAATGAATTGAGAGCTGCGGAATTTCACTCTAGTGGCGGAACTTCACTCTTTGATAAATTTACCCCAATGTTTTAAGTGCGGATCGAGGAGACTGTACTATAAACGTATGCACATTGTGTGGGGCCCAGGGGCATGTGAATAAAGATTGTGAGAACTGATTTAGAAGGAGAACAGATCTATACACAGATATATTGACACACAAAGGGATCTGAATTATAGAATTATATTATATAGAGAGGAGACATAGATATCCCTTCTTAGTCACCTAAACAAAAAGGACAAAGGATGAGTCGCAAATAACCCAAATTTTTATAAAATGACTTATAACAAAGCACAGGGTGATAGTTATCCCCTCCTAATATTCATGTATTGTGTTAAACGCTTAAGGGCTACGCCTGTGCTAACCACACGAGGCGATGCGCTTTTCAACAGTCGCCTGAAAATGCCTCGCCAGGCTTTTTCAGGCGACTGTTGAAAAGCAAATCGCCTCGTGTGGTTAGCACAGGCGTTTTTACATAGGCGCCCATACAAAACTGTCGCCTGCGCCGGTCGCGGCGCTTTGACGCCGCGACCGCAAACGCGTGGCTATCTCCCCGTGTGGACTAGCCCTAAACCAATTTGCTCCTTTAGCGTTCCTTATTCCCACCAAATAACTAGTTATATACAAATATAATGTGCCAGTGCATTCAATTAATTCAATTGGTTGGTTAACCTCGGTTCAGGCTTAAATTAATTGAAGATACCTAAAATGAATGAAGTGACTCTGTGCTGAGTTAGCGCTTAGCTCATAAACAGATTCAGAAATAATTATATAGAATTTATTAAGAATTCATTGCCAGAGCGTAATGCTGTTTAGAAATAAGTAAAGTAGTTAAATAAATAAAAAATGAATTAATAGAGTTCTAAAGTGCCGAAAATTGGATTATCAAATGTATCCAATTACAAAATAGTCCAAATGCTCAGATTTCATGGGAGAAGTAAGAAAAGGAAAATTAGGTCCCGTGTAATCTAACTTGTCTTTGGTTAAATATGGGACCCCACAAAGTGGGAGAAGTCGGTGCCTCTGGGACTCTGGTCTCGGAATGACCTTGTCTAACTTGTATTAGAACTTGTGTTGGAATCTGAGGGCCCATCAAATCTGGAAATAGGAATAGTGGAGGAGCAAGGGAAGAAAAGGAAAGGAAGGATAGATAGTGAGGAAGAGTGGGAGTCCATTGAGGAGGTGGAGGGGGAGTCGTTGGGTGGCATGGGGAAATCACAGTATAATAGACATGCAGAACATAAATATACATAAAAATCCCTATCTGATCCCCACTGGAAGCAGCAGTTCTGTCCTGCTTTATGGCTGAGATTCTAGCTACAGTATCTGTATAACAGAACATTCTGTCCCAGTGGCTGCACAGATCCTATCTGATCCCCATTGTAAGCAGCAGTCCTGTCCTGCTTTATGGCAGCTGAGATTCTAGCTATCTGTATAACAGAACATTCTGTCCCAGTGGCTGCACAGATCCTATCTGATCCCCATTGTAAGCAGCAGTCCTGTCCTGCTTTATGGCAGCTGAGATTCTAGCTATCTGTATAACAGAGCATTCTGTCCCAGTCAGTACAGTAATACCAGCTGCACACAGGTGCCAATTCAGAGCAGACCCCACCATTGCCCCACAGCAAAAGAATTTAGTAATATGTGTAAGTCAGACCCTCAGTAGCAAGTGCTTGACACTACCAGGCTCGTGTTCCTAATCCCAGCAGAATTCATATTTCTCACCAATTATCAGTCACCCTCACAGCTGCCCTTTTTGGCACTGGATAAAAAGCTCCCATCTGACACTCACACTAACGAGACTAATTGTGCCCATGCAATGTGGCGCTTTATTTCCTCATAATTGGCAGCCAAATGTCTTAAAGAAAACATGGCAAGTGCTGGCCCTCTCTGAGCAGGTCCTTAAAGCACCGGAAAGAGCGTCACGCAGCGAGGCCCCCGATGCTGAGAGAAGCAGGTACAGCTGAGATAATCACAGATAATGAAAAGCAGCAGCTGAAAAGCATTGACACAATCTGACAAAAGCTCAATAGAAGCGAACAGCTTGTTCTCGCTCAGAGAAGAATGACAAGTGTCGCCCATGTTCTTTTTTAGCCCACGCCGTTGGGACATTCAGAAGTAACGCTTTAAAGTTGCAATGGTTTTACTTGTAAATCTGCCTGGCTGTTTATATTCATGCACTGCTGGTTCAGACTACTTAAACAATGTAGCGGGAACCAGCTTCACAGATTTGGTTAACAGACCTGGAGAGGAAATGGCTTCTGATACATTGTTTCACGAGTCAGATCTGAAAGGAATAAACACATATTGCTGTAAATTGCAATAAGAATTCATTAAAATGCAGGAATAATAGAAAACTTTTACATTTTCTTGTTCCTTCCCTATTTCTGTAGAGAAATGAAAGCAGGCAGCAACCCTTCCAAGACTGTGCCCTTGTCTCTGTCCCGGTATATTGGGTTCCTAAATTCTGTTTCTGTAGAGGGAAATGAGAGCAGAGCAGACAGTAATCCTTTCAAAACTTACCCCATGTCATTAAATATTATTTTATTCTAACCTTATACCTTTGTTTTACCTAATAAACAATTTTGATCTGGACCGCACCCTTGTCATGTCACTGATAGCATATCATGGCAAAGGTGCAGCTATGTAGGAATATGTATGACTTTCTTTTACTATATTTAATGTAGAGCTCTAAATCCATTTTCTCCAATGATCTGAGTGGCATGTCTGGGGTTAATGTAGTGCTCTAAACCCATTGTCTGCAGGGATCTAACTGACAAATCACGGGTGCTTGCCATGTTCTGAATCCATTTTCTTCAGTGCACTTTATGACACATCTGGGGATAATACAATGTCCTGAATCCAGTTTCTTCAGTTAATTTATTGACATGGTTAATTCAATGCTCTAAATCAGTTTTCTTCAATGATCTCACAGGCATGACTGAGGTTAAAATGCTCTGCATCTATTTTCTTTAGTAACTTTACTAAAATGTCCGGGGTGAATGCAATGTTCTGAATTCACTTTCTTCAGTGATCTTACAGGCATGTCTGAGGTTAATGCAATGCTCTGAATACAGTTTCATCAGTAAATTTATTAACATGTCTGGGGTTACTGCAATGGTCTCAATCCATTTTCTTTAGGGATCTCACTGACATATCTAGGGTTAATGCAATACTCTGAATCCATTTTATTCACTAAATATAATGACATGTCTTGGCTTAATGCAATGCTCTAAATACATTTACTTTAGTGATCTTCATGACATGCCCAACGTTAATGCAATGCTCTGAATCCATTTTTATCTGTGATGTTGCTGCTGTGTCTGAGGTTAATGCAATCCTTTGAAACCATTTTCTATAGTGATCTCACTGACATATCTGGGTTTAATGCAATGCTCTGAATCCACTTTCTTTAGTGATCTTACTGACATGTCTAAGATGAATGCATTGTTCTGATTCCTTCATCTTCAGTAAAGATACTGACATGTCTGGGGTTTATGCAATGCTCTCAAATCATTTTTTTAGTGATCTTACGGACATGTCTTCGGTTAATGCAACGTTCTGATTCCTTCTTCTTCAGTAAATATACTGACATGTCTGGAGTTAATGCAATGCTCTCAATTCATTTTCTTTACTGATCTTAATGATATGTGTGAGGTTATTGCAATGCTCTGAATTCATTTTCTTTAGTGATATTAATGATATGTCTGAGGCTAATGCTGTGCTCTAAATCCATTTTTATCTGTAATCTTGCTGTTGTGTCTGAGGTTGATGCAATCCTCTGAATCTTTTTTCTTCAGTGATCTTACTGGCATATCTGGGGTTAATGCAATGCTCTGAATACAGTTTCATCAGTAAATTTATTAACATGTCTGGGGTTACTGCAATGGTCTCAATCCATTTTCTTTAGGGATCTCACTGACATATCTAGGGTTAATGCAATACTCTGAATCCATTTTATTCACTAAATATAATGACATGTCTTGGCTTAATGCAATGCTCTAAATACATTTACTTTAGTGATCTTCATGACATGCCCAACGTTAATGCAATGCTCTGAATCCATTTTTATCTGTGATGTTGCTGCTGTGTCTGAGGTTAATGCAATCCTTTGAAACCATTTTCTATAGTGATCTCACTGACATATCTGGGTTTAATGCAATGCTCTGAATCCACTTTCTTTAGTGATCTTACTGACATGTCTAAGATGAATGCATTGTTCTGATTCCTTCATCTTCAGTAAAGATACTGACATGTCTGGGGTTTATGCAATGCTCTCAAATCATTTTTTTAGTGATCTTACGGACATGTCTTCGGTTAATGCAACGTTCTGATTCCTTCTTCTTCAGTAAATATACTGACATGTCTGGAGTTAATGCAATGCTCTCAATTCATTTTCTTTACTGATCTTAATGATATGTGTGAGGTTATTGCAATGCTCTGAATTCATTTTCTTTAGTGATATTAATGATATGTCTGAGGCTAATGCTGTGCTCTAAATCCATTTTTATCTGTAATCTTGCTGTTGTGTCTGAGGTTGATGCAATCCTCTGAATCTTTTTTCTTCAGTGATCTTACTGGCATATCTGGGGTTAATGCAATGCTCTGAATACAGTTTCATCAGTAAATTTATTAACATGTCTGGGGTTACTGCAATGGTCTCAATCCATTTTCTTTAGTGATCTCACTGACATATCTAGGGTTAATGCAATACTCTGAATCCATTTTGTTCACTAAATATAATGACATGTCTTGGCTTAATGCAATGCTCTAGATACATTTCGCCTTGAGAAAGCTTGTAAGCGAAACGCGCGTTGGCGAGTCGCTCAATTCCTAATTTTTTTAAAGAATCGTTTCCTGGTGCTTTATTGGGTTGGATCTAATTCCTATTGCTACGGTCTTTTTTATCTCAACCAATCTTCCTTCCTTTCCAAGGGGCCGGTGATTTGTGGCTTATTAGTGTTAACTTAGTCTCCTTAAGATCAGGGCAAGTTAATATACCAAGGCCACAGTCTCGGTTACCCTGTCCTGCCTTCCTCTTTGTGGTGTCCCAGACTTAGAAAACAACAGGCAGTTAGTTTTGGGACAGCTCCACCTTCTTATGTTTCATTATATCCTCTCTCTTTTCTGCTGACCGTAGCGTGGGTTTTATTTTCACCCAAATGTGGCCATATTTTAATTTAACGAGATAATCAGGTTAATGCAATGCTCTCAATCAATTTTTTCAGTAAAATTGCTGGTTAGTGAGGGATTAATATTGATGCTCATTCTTCTATTGGTGCAATAGATAAAAGCTATGAGATGGAGTTCTTTTGGACGTGGTACTTTTATTGCCAGTTTTTGAACATTTTGTCCTCTTTCAAAGGCCTTTCCTGGGGGGGGGGGGACCTAGGCTACAATGTTTATGTAAATCCACTTGTGCAACATGACATAAGCTTCTAAATGTCCTAAATATGAAAAAAAAACTATTTTCCTTAATAAACAGACGTGTATCAGATACATAACTTTTTTAATGCATGAAAATACAATTGATTTGTAAAGTCCCGTGTCTCCCAAACACTTCCATATCAAACACGTATAGATTTATGTTAGTTTTTTGACTTGCATGGGTGAAAAACTTTTAGCAGTACAAATTCCCAAATCATGGCTGCAGACTTTATATCTGAAGACCAAAAATGACCCTAATAGTAAGTTTATCCCAGAAAACCATATATTTTTGTCAAGTACACATTCTCCTTAATCCAAAAAGGGTAAATATTTCTTTCTTCTCAAAACTTTCAATAAGCAAAGCTTTTCCTGGTTAGTGGTTTTCAGAACATTTTTGAAAATCACCTCAAAGCTCCCAATTTGCAGCAGTTTATCTCCCACATTAAAGGGGATGTTCACCTTCCAAACACTTTTTTCAGTTCAGTTGTTTTTAGATTGTTCCCCAGAAAAAAATACTTTTTTTCAATCACTTTCCATTGTTTATTTTTTACTGTTTTTCCAAAATCTAAGTGTAAAGTTGAATGTCGGTGTCTGTGGTGTTTGAGTCTGGCAGTTCAGTAATTCAGGTGCAGATTCTGTTACAATTTTACAACATTGAGTTGATCCATTTCTCAGCAGCATCTCTGGAGTATCAGTAACTATTGTATCAAGTCTAACAGCTGCCTGTAATGAAACCCAGAGATTCTGCTCAGCAGGGACAAAGATAAGAAATGGATCAACTAAATGTATCAATTTAGAACAGTATACAGGGTCGGCGACCCCCCCCTCCCTGAGCCTCGTTAGAAGGTGAAAAATGAAACTTTGGACTTGAATATTAGAAAAACAGAAGCACATAGAAAATAGAAAGTAATTGGAAAAAGTTATTATTTCTGGTGATCTATCTGAAAGCAACTAGTTGTTTAAAGGTGAACAACCCCATTAAATACCAATATAAATCACTCTAAATATGAATGGCACAGGTCTACTGAACAGTTTTATGCCATTGTGCAGGTTTTCCTAAACATGTAGGGGCCATGAAATGTACCTTGTACTGTATATACTGATTTCATATAAATCCTGCTGTGCCAAGATCAAACACCCTAAATATGGCACGGCATGCTCCCTGGGCACTACTGAACCTCTCACTGGGAGAAAAAGTACATATTGGAATTACAACTAAAAAAAAGGTTCAGAGCTCTGAGTATATGTTACATCTTGTTTGCCCCATATAATGAATCTACTGACTACTATTAGAACACATTTTATAGCCAGAATTAGCTGAAAAACAGCAGGATATATATATGGTGACACCAGATCTCGTAATAGATAGTCACCAACTTACTCAGCCATGTGTTCATATGTACTAGTGTGTGCAATATGCCTGCGTCTTTCCAACTGTTTAATTATCTGGAAAATTGTGAGTCATTCACCTAAAGATAAAGATTCTCACATGTCAGTACACTTACTACTCTACGCATTAAAAAAAAGATTTCTATCCATCTTGGTTGGAGCACGAGGCTCCTCTTGCTAATTAGTTCTATCTGTCTCACTTTCCTAGAATGTGCTCTTACAGAGAACTACCCTGTCCTGATAACAGCTCATTCACGGGGTCACAGTATCCCCGACTTCACCAACAGCCTCACCACTCATGGGTCCTTACTGAGGCCTAAGTCCCAGGCTCAGGAAACAGAACCCCGATCACAGGGGGGACATGGAAACAGGGGCCCGGACCGCGGGGTCTGCTTCTTCTACATTTAAGTGGAACTACCCCTTGCCAGCCGCTCTCTTAACTTTGGCCAGGAAAGAGGGATGCAGGCTGGTGGGCAGAGAGGGGGCAGGGAGTAGGTAGGCATGAGGCGGAAGTGGGTGGGGTCGGGCACTAGCACTACCCACCCTGTTCCTCAGGTAGAGGATTTTGGAGAGGCATCAGAAAGGATTTTTTTTGCCTTCCTCTGGATCAGCGAGCAGTTGGGCAGCTTTTATAAAAAAAATTAACAAGGTTGAACTTGATGGACATTTGTCTTTTTTCAACTTGACTGACTATGTTACATGTAATTATGTTTGTGTCCCACTTACATTAGTGCGTATATGGCTTTATGTAATTATTTGTACATGAAATGTCGTGCACGTGCAAAGAATCAGAGGAAAAGTGATTAACGTGACCCAGTTGTGTAACACCAGCGCCAGACTAAAATACAACACGTTCCCGTTTTGGTTTCCCCGCTTCCTCTCCTAGTGGTGAGATTGCACAAGAGCATTAGTTCACCAACTTATGACATCACTATCAGTTGTGCTGCGTGTAACCGTCTTGTAACCAAGAGGAGATTTCTGGCAATAAGCGAAACCTGCAAATGTCCAGACTGGCAACCTCTTGGGCCTGCAAACTGGGGTAATAACAATAGCAAGCCTATTGGGGCTGTTCCTGCTGAATTGTGCTTAGTACAGGGGAATACCTATGTTGCCATGATTTTACTTCTTTGTGTATATGATTGAGTAACATGCTTGTTCTCTAATTGTCTTACATTGTGTAAACTCCCCCAGACTGTGTGGGATTACTTTCCCTCACACTTTTCAAGTCTGTATCTCTGCATGACTCCAAGCGAGCTCCATATACAGCCCACACCCCCCCACACACTGAGCTCATTACTTTACCCAAACTGCCCAATGTGATATCTTCTAATACAAACATGAGAAATTAACTGAATTAAAGCTGATTTTATTCCTCCACGTCACATATGTATATTTTCTTGGTGTTTTGAACCAGGGGTGTCTCTATAATGTGAGATATTATATATAATAGGATTGGAGTCTGTCTGTGGCAGTGAGATAATAGTCTCTGGGAAGGGAGTGTGACTGTGGGATAGCAGGTATAGTAGGGAGAGATGGTGCCTATAGTAACAGTGGATAATAGTCTCTGGGAAGGGAGTGTGACTGTGGGATAGCAGGTATAGTAGGGAGAGATGGTGTCTATAGTAACAGTGGATAATAGTCTCTGGGAAGGGAGTGTGACTGTGGGATAGCAGGTATAGTAGGGAGAGATGGTGTCTATAGTAACAGTGGGATAATAGTCTCTGGGAAGGGAGTGTGACTGTGGGATAGCAGGTATAGTAGGGAGAGATGGTGTCTATAGTAACAGTGGATAATAGTCTCTGGGAAGGGAGTGTGACTGTGGGATAGCAGGTATAGTAGGGAGAGATGGTGTCTATAGTAACAGTGGGATAATAGTCTCTGGGAAGGGAGTGTGACTGTGGGATAGCAGGTATAGTAGGGAGAGATGGTGCCTATAGTAACAGTGGGATAATAGTCTCTGGGAAGGGAGTGTGACTGTGGGATAGCAGGTATAGTAGGGAGAGATGGTGCCTATAGTAACAGTGGATAATAGTCTCTGGGAAGGGAGTGTGACTGTGGGATAGCAGGTATAGTAGGGAGAGATGGTGTCTATAGTAACAGTGGATAATAGTCTCTGGGAAGGGAGTGTGACTGTGGGATAGCAGGTATAGTAGGGAGAGATGGTGTCTATAGTAACAGTGGATAATAGTCTCTGGGAAGGGAGTGTGACTGTGGGATAGCAGGTATAGTAGGGAGAGATGGTGTCTATAGTAACAGTGGGATAATAGTCTCTGGGAAGGGAGTGTGACTGAGGGATAGCAGGTATAGTAGGTAGAGATAGTGCCTATAGTAACAGAGGGATAATAGTCTCAGACTAAAGGTATATATTGATAAGTAGAAAAATTGGTTAAATAAAAATTCCCCAGAACAATCATTTTCTGATGGAATCTCTTTTTGTGACTGTTCCTATTTGATTGCACCACCGGAAACAGACTTTATGCCTGAGATTTAATGGGGGGGGGGGTAATTGTAGAAACATGCGACTTAGTTGGAGGCAATTTTCCCAATTCATGCTAAATGTATAGATTTCTACAAGAGGTTCTGTGTTTGCAGCCCCCACCCGCTCATTCCCATGTGACAGCTCTAACTTAATGCCGTGAGTTCTTGAGCAGTTTCCGAGCTATTTCTGTACATTGTTCTCGTGTGAGATCTCAGCCCCCTCTCTCTCTCTCTCTCTCTCTCTCTCTCTCTGTAGGTGCTGCACATAAAAATAGGAATAAGTAAATCTCTTTGCTCCAAAAATGTTTAATTGTAACTATGGGCTTCTCTATGTGGACTTGCTCAGGCAGGAGCAGCCCCTCGACATGAGATAAATGTATCTGGCAGTGGAAGGGTTGATGATGATGTCATGAGAGTGCTGCTTGCGCTCTCATATTGTAGTATTGGTACCAAAGACGAGAGTCACGAGCTGACTGCCATACTGATTATCTAGTAGCCATATAATGATTTTGCTAGGGGTGTTTTGGAAAGTGCTTTGCAGGGGATATTATTGGCAGGGAAAAGGTTAAATAGTGTATGTTAGGTATAGGAGTGTGCTGCAGGGAGGTGCAATGTTTCGAGGCACAGACAGCAGTGCTATGGGCCTGGACATTAAGGAGTTAAATATAGGTTAGGGCTGGCAGTGAAGTCATTATGTTTCAGTCTGTGTGCCATAAAGCATGATAATAAAGGGGTTAAATTACCTTAGGCATCAGTGTGCAGTTAAAGGGATTCTCTCATGATTTTTATGGTGTGGATTTTATTTCTAAATGACACTGTATTACACTGCAAATAATTCACTGTACAATATAAAATGTCATTCCTGAACCAGCAAGTGTATTTAGTTGTAATATTGGTGTGTAGGTGAATCTCAGGTCATTTTGCCTGGTCATGTGATTTCAGAAAGAGTCAGCACTTTAGGATGGAACTGCTTTCTGACAGGCTGTTGTTTCTCCTACTCAATGTAACTGAATGTGTCTCAGTGGGACCTGGATTTTACTGTTGAGTGCTGTAAAAATCTACCAGGCAGCTGTTATCTAGTGTTAAGGTGGCCATACACTATTAGATCCGCGTGTTTGGCAAGGTCGACAAACAAGCGGATCTTAACCCGATTTGCCCACTAGCAGGTCGATATCGGGTGAATCCGAACATTTGGCCCTGCGGCCGAATGATCAGATTACAATGCTGCAAATGGGCAATGACGGGTCACAGAACTGCATCAACTAGCCATGCGGTCCTGGATTGCAGAAATAAAATCAAACTTGCCCAATTGATATCTAGCCGAGTTTTTGGCCTGATATCGACGTTGGGAGCCCCCACACAGGGCAGTTAATCTGCCTGTATATGGCCACCTTTAGGGCAGGGGAGCGCAGGAATAGACGCGTTAGGTTTTTTCCAATGGGGCTGTACTCACACAGGCGCGTGTAGGCGCCGAACGCAGGTTGAGACGCAACATGCTGCATTTTTCCTGCATTCGGCGCCTACATGCTCCTGTGTGAGTACAGCCCCATTGGAAAAAATGTAACGCGTCTATTCCTGAGCTCCCCTGCGGCTGAACGCAGACAAACGGAACGCAGGTAAAAACGCTCGTCTGTAAGAGCCCTACTGGAGCTGCTATCTGGTTACCTTCCCAATGTTCTGTTGTTTGGCTGCTGGGGGGAAAGGGAGGGGTGATATCAGTCCAACTTGCAGTACAGCAGTAAAGAGTGACTGATGTTTATCAGAGCACAAGTCACATGACTGGGGGCAGCTGGGAAACTGACAATATGTCTAGCCCCATGTCAGATTTCAAAATGAAATATAAAAAAAAATCTGTTTGCTCTTTTGAATTTGAATGATTTAAGTCCAGAATTCTGCTGGAACAGCACTATTAACTGATGTGTTTTGAAATAAACAGTTTTTCCCATGACAGTATCCCTTTAAGGCGCCATCATTATGCCAGTTGGATATTACATTTCCTGCTGTAAACACCTCAGTCCTGCTGTTTAGGCCGTTCCCAGATCTCATGTTGGGATCATCTGGTTACACTGGGGGGAGCTCACTGCTACTTTCCCTTTGATACAACCAAATACTCATGCTGTCAGCCCGGGACTTACAACCTGAGTGAGTTGTCTGCAGCAGCTAAAAAAGTCTGTTAAAAACAATACATGCGACCGGAATATCCAAGTGTGGTGCCAAACGGAATTTGCCAACCCTTGTTATCGTAGGAATATATTTGCCTGAGATTTGTGCACTTAACAAGTGGGAGAACACAAGAAGCCTTCACATGACTCCTATATCAGAGCAGCCGTTGGAATCATCAGTAGCAGCGCAGGAGGAGGAGCACTTTACATATCAATGATCTTCTCTGGGGGACAAATACTGTGAATCATTTTAAGGAGTCGATTTCCCAACACCCCCACACACGGCGCTCAGGGACCAGACAGAAAAATACCTATTTACCCAAATTCTCACATTCTGAGCACAATCACATATATTCTTTATTCTGGTTCTCACAATCTCTTAACCCTAAATTCACTCTTCCTTCTCTTTAAAACTGAATCCACAGCCTGCATGGCTAATTAGCAATTCATTTAGATGCATGCTGCAGACCGAACTGATTTATATGCAGCCATGCATCATGCATGTAAGTCAATTGCTAATTAGCCATGCAGGCTGTGGATTCCATATGTGTTCGGTTTTAAAGAGGGTGAGGTCGCAACCCTACTCCCAGTCCCCTTTTTTCAAAGTATATTTTCAACAATTAACACACGGCAACATTTTAATTACCTCTGATCTGATCTACAGCCTGTGTGATACGACAATGCTGCTCTTAATTAACAAGCAAGATTAATGGACAGGTAGTGGTCTGTATAATTAGTTAGATCCCTCCAGTTCTCACCTGCACTGCTGCTGTGACTTCTGCAATCCCTCTGTCATTGGCTACTCCCAGCAGTGCAGGGGTTACACCCAAAGAACCATTACACTCATTTCCAACAATCTGCCCCATTCTGGTTATTCTTAGTAACCCCTCAGTAATCAGACCCGGACTGACAGTCTGTTGAATATATGAGTAAGTGCCCCAATAGGTATGAAACGCGTTAGGTCTCTTCTTTATGTCCAAATAAATGATTTTGTATTTTTAATTCACTTTTGTTTTGCATTTTTGGGAAATCTCACTACATATTTTCATTTTTCTGTTGAAAAGGTAGTGGCTTTAGCCAGTTCCACTGAGAGATATTAAATCAGCATGCTGAATGGCTAATTTCATACCTCCCAACTGTCCCGTTTTTGTCACGATTTTGACCAGCAGTCAAAAATTTCCCGACTTTCTCTTTGATCACCTGCACTGAACAGCCAGAAAAAGAAACAGTTTCTAAAACTTAATATGTGGCAGGTGCACTTAGATATTTTTGTGACAATTTCAGATAAGCAAAGAAACAATTGTAGCAATATAAGATAAGCAGATCTCTTGGGGAAACTTTAACTTGCAGTTTAACGGCAGAGACACACTCTCAGATTTGGGGAGATTAGTCGCCCAGAGACAAATCTCCTCTTTTCCAGGGTGACTAATCTCCCCTTAACTGCCACCCGCCTGCTAGAATGTAAATCGCCGGCAGGATGGCGATCAGTGCGCATCATTTTCCGAAGTCACCAGAAGTTGCCTCACAAGGAAATTTCGGGCGACTTCGGAAAACGAATGGCTCCGAGTGCCATCCCGCCAGCGATTTCAATTCTAGCCGGCGGGTGACAGGTCGGGAAGATTAGACGCCCCGAAAAAGAGGCGATTATCTCCCGGAATCTCTGGGTGTCTCTGTCCTAAAGGGCAAGTCACCTTCATTAGCAAAACTGTAATAACACATGTGTTCAAACTTTCATAACCTACCAAATTTTGTAAAATGAACATGGTAATCAGGGGGTGTGGCCACAAAATGGGCATGGCCAAAAATATTTTTGTCCCTCTTTCTGTTTTCAAAATGTTAGGAGGTATGTAATTAGTAATTGGTTTGCATATTGCATAGCTTCCCAATAATCAGTGCAGTCTGCAGCAGGAATCTTAATTCAAGTCTATTGAGCAGGATGTAGATTAGAGTTACAGTCTCTCCTTTTCAAAACTGCAATTAACCCCCAAAATGAATTGTAGTTGCAGGCTGCACTGGTTCCTATGCCGCCATGCAGGCTGCAGTGAAATAAATGGTGTTTAGTGAAGGGACTGTTGTGAATGTAAAGTGAGGAAGTTGGGCAGTGCCAATGTGCTCAGCGGACGGGGGGGTATGATGCAACATGAGCGAATGGAGACGACTCACTGTATGAACCGGATGCCGAGTCAGAACTCCCCTCTGTATCAGGCTGACGTGTGATATATAGAGACCTACAGATATAGCAGTACTGATACTACTCACTATAAGCACCAGACCCAGGGGTATAATATATAATGTATATTATGTATATAATGTACAATTAATGTATATTATGTATATAATGTATAATTAATGAATATTATGTGTATAATGTAGAATGAATGTATATTTTGTATATAGTCTTCAAAAGCCATGAATATCTTGTAAATTATATAGTGAATAAAGTACCCCCTGTTGTAAAATATAAGGATATTATAAGTTACCGAGGAGTTTCATGACCATATAAAAGTACGAGGCTGAAGGCCGAGTGTTTTTATACAGGTCATGGAACTCCGAGGTAACTTCTAATATCCTCATATTTTGCAACTGGGGGTACTTTATTTATTATAATACACAAATTTCAATGAGTCATGTGACAGAAATGACATCAGAACTCACCGTTTAAAACTGATGACATCAGAACTCACCGTTTATAAGGATATAATTTACAAGATATTTATGACTTTTGTATATTATATCCTTGTAAACGGTGAGTTCTGATGTCATTTCAGTCACATGACTCATTGAAATTTGTGTATTATAATAAATAAAGTACCCCCAGTTGCAAAATATGAGGATATTAGAAGTTACCTCGGAGTTCCATGACCTGTATAAAAACACTCGGCCTTCGGCCTCGTACTTTTATATGGTCATGAAACTACTAAGTAATATCCTAAGTAATATCCTTATATTTTACAAGAGGGGGTACTTTATTCACTATATAATGTATAATGAACCTGCTGTCTCCCCATATACAGTATATGCCCCACTCTGCTGCGGTGCATGACGATTTTTGGCAGCACTGATCTAAAACAGCTAAAGTACCTACCTGCGCCCCTCTACCCAATGTTCTACAACTATTGCACTGCCCACCACCCCTTAATCTCCTTTTAAATGGGGTGGTTGCCCTTTAATATATGGGGGTCTGTAGATTTAACTTTTATATATAATATTTGCAAAATATTTAACCTAAACATTTCTGTCCTTTCTAGAGATGTCTGTAGAAACTCATGGTTCTGCTGAAGCACAACTGTATTGATAGCTTTGTCACTTGCAGTACCGCTTCTCACCAGATATGTCAGACTTTTCTATTGGCTCCAATGAAATACCGCTACTGAGTTATACAGAAAAATGCTGCAGACAAAATGACTGAATTGGAATAAATATTGAACAAAATGTTATGGCAGGGTCACTTCCCCCCCCCATCATATTTACTAATATTCTTAGTTATTATGTTGGGACCTAGAGGTGGACTGCTATGCTGTATAATGGGCTGCTCTGCTGTATGATGGGCTGCTATGCTGTATAACAGGCTGCTCTGCTGTATGATGGGCTGCTCTGCTGTATGATCTGCTGCTATGCTGTATAATGGGCTGCTCTGCTGTATGATGGGCTGCTATGCTGTATAATGGGCTGCTCTGCTGTATAATGGGCTACTCTGCTGTATAATGGGCTGCTCTGCCGTATAAGGTGGGCACTATGATCCCCTATTTTATAGTGACATTTAAAATGTAACAGGAACATATATTTAGTATGTAGACAACATTAACAGATTGTATCTAGAGTGTCACATACACATGTACTTGGCTATAGTGTAACTGTACAACATGTAGCAGCTCAGGACATAATGTAGCACAATGTATCAATGTTTGTAGTCACAGGACTAATAGGACCCAGTCCCTCTCCCGCCCTTGACTCCTGCAGGTTAATCTAAGTGGCAAGTTGGCATCATAGTGTCACCTCCTCTGGTCGATGAGTAAACACTGTATAGAATGACTGAGTAACTCCCGGCCACCCTCCCATATCAGCACAAATATTTACTGAGTCCACTGGTGATACACAGATTCCATCAGCCGACACATTCCACCACTAACAGCTCATACCCTTCAAATGATTCACAAACAAAATGACTTCTCCTCTGCTGCCAACCTGTGCCCTCTTCATTCTTGTTTAATTGTCACCTGAACAACATGAAGCAAGAAATGGGCATTACACTGGGGCAGGTCAGCCTCGCAGGCAGCAGATAAATGCCATAAAAATACCATAGGTAAACTCCTGTACTAGGTATTCCTCTGTACTAAGCACAATTCAGCAGGAACAGTCCCTAAGTTTGCTCATAGTCTGTACAGAGAGATCCCATAAAACTATGGCAGCATAGGTATTCCCTGTACTAAGCACAATTCAGCAGGAACAGTCCCTAAGTTTGCTCATAGTCTGTACAGAGAGATCCCATAAAACTATGACAGCATAGGTATTCCCTTGTACTAAGCACAATTCAGCAGGAACAGTCCCCTAAGTTTGTTCATAGTCTGTACATAGAGATCCCATAAAACTATGGCAGCATAGGTATTCCCTGTACTAAGCACAATTCAGCAGGAACAGTCCCTAAGTTTGCTCATAGTCTGTCCAGTGAGATCCCATAAAACTATGGCAGCATAGGTATTCCCTGTACTAAGCACAATTCAGCAGGAACAGTCCCCTAAGTTTGCTCATAGTCTGTACAGAGAGATCCCATAAAACTATGACAGCATAGGTATTCCCTTGTACTAAGCACAATTCAGCAGGAACAGTCCCCTAAGTTTGTTCATAGTCTGTACATAGAGATCCCATAAAACTATGGCAGCATAGGTATTCCCTGTACTAAGCACAATTCAGCAGGAACAGTCCCTAAGTTTGCTCATAGTCTGTCCAGTGAGATCCCATAAAACTATGGCAGCATAGGTATTCCCTGTACTAAGCACAATTCAGCAGGAACAGTCCCCTAAGTTTGCTCATAGTCTGTACAGAGAGATCCCATAAAACTATGACAGCATAGGTATTCCCTTGTACTAAGCACAATTCAGCAGGAACAGTCCCTAAGTTTGCTCATAGTCTGTACAGAGAGATCCCATAAAACTATGGCAGCATAGGTATTCCCTGTACTAAGCACAATTCAGCAGGAACAGTCCCTAAGTTTGCTCATAGTCTGTACAGAGAGATCCCATAAAACTATGGCATCATAGGTATTCCCTGTATTAAGCACAATTCAGCAGGAACAGTCCCCTAAGTTTGCTCATGCAGCATGGAGCCTGATCATTACCCATAATGAACTCCCCATTGACCTTGAGTTCCATATATATATATAACATACACTGCTTTTCCTGTGCCTCCCAACAGGCCCTGCCTCTCAGTGTCTGTACTATCAGGTATTTATCAGGTGAGTGGCAGCAATGCTTGAGATTTGTGGAATCTGTAGAAAAACAATCACAAAGTGCCCAAATTAATGTGGTAGGAATCTTATGGCCGAGCTGTAGCACAAGGCAGACACTGCCAGTAAGCTCATGGCACAACTCGGAGGCCACAATCAGTTGTGTTTATTCCACACTAGAAAAATCACTGTCAAAATCCCCCAGCCACCCACTATTGGTGCAAATTGTAATTGTATGAATGCACCCACCCGGGGTGAGATCAACTGATTCAAGAGAGAAAGAGGGACCTGCCCAAAAGAGCTTGCAATTTAATGAGACAATGAGATAGATAAGCTGTAGTTCCTCATAGATACAATTCAATCACACACACACTGGCCGGTTATTACTATTGATACTCATAATCATTGCCTTTAAAGGGAAAGTGCGCCTATATGAGAGCGATTGTGATTAATTCTGTGGATATTGCGCAGAATCTGAAATCTGACTATGAAGATTTTCATTCATCCAGGTCATGGTTTATCTGATATAAGTAATTCTAAAACAACTGGACTTGCTGAATAATCATTGAAGACACAGCAAGTCTTGTTGTTTTAGAATCACTTATATTTAGGGTTGCCACCTTTTTCTAAATTTTTTACTGGCTGGTGGGGGGCGGGAACAAAAAGGGGTGGAGTATGATGCCAAAAGGGGTGGGACCATGTCAGAAAAGGGGGTGGGGCAACGACACAGAGATTTCAAGACGGAAGACAAAAGCTAAGTTTACAGGGGATTGGGGGGGGGCAGAGGGGTCTTTTTAAGGGTATTACAAATTTACCGCCAGTGACATTGCCAGTAAATTTGTAATACCGGCCCTGGCCTTGGCAGGTGTTTTACCAGCTAGGCCAGTAAAATACCGTCCAGGTGGCAACCCTATTTATATAAGATATAGCATCTGAAATCGTACTGAGGTGTATACGCCTGATGCTCCATTTCAGAAATATATATTATATGACTGACAGAAATACCTCAAATGGACAGTTGCCATAAAGCATCTCACCGCAGCAAACTCAGCTAGAGCGCCAACATTTTCGAGGCACATTTATCAAAGGTCAAATTTCCAAACTCACATAGACACATAAACTCACATAAACTTCCATATATTCGAATTTTTTTTTTAATAATCTCGAATTTTTTTAAACTCTGTCAAATTGAAATGACCTGCAAACTCCAATCAAATTCAAATTCAACTCAGATATAATTTGGATAACTCCATGGTCAAATTTGACAATTTAGAAAATTAGAAAATTCTAATTTTCAATTCGACCCTTGATAAACTGGCCATTTTTATGTCATCTCCAGGCAAAGCAAGGTTTTCAAAACAGTTCCTGCAACAGCAGAGCTTACAATCTAATCCCCACCCCCTGCCACAGACACTGCAGCAGGAGCTTTTGGACTGATGGAGAAAACCAGAACATCTGGAATAAAGCTACAGAGGCACTGGGGCTCATTTATCAACACTGGGCAAATTTGCCCTTGGGCAGTTACCTATAGCAACCAATCAGTGATTAGCTTTTTAAAGCCAACTGCAAGTAGAACAATGAATGCAGCAATTTGATTGGTTTCCATGAGTTAATGCCCATGGGCAAATTTGCCCAGTGTTGATAAATGACCCCCACTGTGAGAATACACAAACTCCAGGCAGGTCGTTCTTTGGTCAGAATCGAACCCACAAGCCCAGTGCTGGGATGCAGCAAGGCTACACTAACTCAGTACAGTCCAATTAGTTTCCCTGCCCCCACAGAACCAGTACAGAGCCAGGAATCAACACACAGCAGGGTATATATTGTACTTTATACAGCCCAGTCCTGGTATACCCATCCCTGTGCCAGGCTGGACTGTACCAACCAATAGCAAGACAGGGTAAATAATAGAGAGATTACCTGGGCAGAGGTGGGTTCCAGCCGAGGATGAGCCTGTTACACCCTGGGTTCCTACACGGTTTGCACCAGCCTCACAGGCAGCAGAATGGGGGTGGGAATGGGAGTTTTTGGAATTTGCCCCCTGGCTGTGAGAATGTGTTAAAGAGCCAGTGACATACCTGGAGCCGCCAGGATTCCACAGTCGCAGCCGCTTTCACTTTATATTTATGTACAGAGGGGAGATCACGAGTCACTGTAGTATTTTCTGTTGGACTTATTTTTTGAAAAAAGTCAAAAAAAAAAACTCGGGGAAATTTCACATCAGAAAAGACATTGTTCCTAACACAAAAAATAAAAAGCAGAAAATATTTTCAGGATTGTGAAAAAATTGGAGCAGAAGAATGGGGGACTTTTTTTTTATCTGTCCCTGTATTCTGACATTTTGGGGCTTATTTACTAAGAGCTAGTTGTGCAGGAACATTGCTCCTAAAACCTGCTGAGCCATTATTACCCCCAGAATGTGCCCCACAGTTGGGTTGATCCCCTCCCCCTCTCTCAGCAAGGGGGGGTACTTTCACTTGTGAGTGTGGAGCTGAGGAAAAGGAACCAGCACATGCACAAAGAGGCATTTTGGGGGTCACAAATGCAGAGAATTCCTGCCCACGTTTTGCAGTACAGCAGTAAAGAGTGATTGAAGTTTATCAGAGCACAAGTCACATGACTGGGGGCAGCTAGGAAACTGACAACAAGTCTAGCTCCATTTCAGATTTTAAAATTAAATATAAAAAAAAATCAGTTTGCTCTTTTGAGAAACAGATTTCAGTGCAAAATTCTGCTGGAGCAGCACTATTAACTGATGTGTTTTGAAAAAAAAAATGTTTTCCCATGACTTTAAGTCTAGTAACCCCTGGCAACCAGTTAGCAGGTTGCTTTTTTTTGGTCACCTGTTTGACAACAAACATCTGATTGGTTGCTGGAACTTGGCCAGTTTTAGAAGAGGGCAGGAAGGGATTTGCCATTGACCCTCAGTCCAAAATATTGCCTGGACAACTACGATGTTGGAGTATGGACAGCAGGGGGCAGCCAACCAGTTGTGGCTGAAATACAATTCCCAGCATCCCCTGATAACCAGAACATTTATGTACAAGGATAAAGGCCGTCTCCCTGCTTCCTTCCCACTGCTCCCAGTACAAATGATCTTGACTAAGTAGAAGGTCAACACTGGCCCAATCTCACCCGGAATCAGCACAACTGTCAATATTTGCTCTGTCTGTCAGTTTGCTGCTACAATACACAGTAAGGAGAAAAGTGACCGCGCCTTGTGCTGCCCAACATGTAACTCCCAGCTGTAGGGAACACACGGGGTTAATGGACTCAAACAATATTCATTCAAGGTAAGGGCAAGTTCAGTCAAGCGCTGCAACTACTGAATATTTGTATCTGTCACTCACGGGCGCACAATCCTCTCTCCCATGTAATCTGAGTTCAAGGGGAACTACTCCAAAAACTTTTCTCTGCACAAAAAAAGTTATGCGTAAATGTGTTTGCTATTGATCTGCCAGACTGTTTCTATTCTTTGTGCTCCTTGTTCTGACTCCTGAAACAATGTAGCAGAAACAAACTGATTTTCACACCTGGAGGGGAACGTGCTCCATTGTTTCAAGAAAGTGATAAACAGATACCGCTGTTTAGAAACAATCACTCTCCATTAGTGATAAGCGAATCTGTCTCGGAAAATTTGCGAAATGCATTGACGTCAATAGGCATCAAATTTATCTCTCATGTACGACAATTTTTTACATGCTTGACAATTTTTCTTGCTTCAAATGCAGTAAAGTCAATGGGCGTTTTTTCTTATGGCGACTTTTTGGTCTAGTCAACTTTTTTTTTCAAATGCATTAAAGTAAATGGTTGTTTTTTCTTATTGCGACTTTTTTAACTCTGCAACTTTTTTGTCCAAATGCATTAAAGTCAATGGTTGCTTTTTCTTATGGCGACTTTTTTTCTCTGCAACTTTTTGTCCAAATGCATTAAAGTCAATGGGCGTTTTTTTCTTGTGGCGACTTCTATGTCCAAATGCATTAGGGCTTTAGCAGAAATCGAAGCACCGCGAGTGCATTGGCGCTGGCTTTTTCTCACTATAACAGGCAGAAGGCAGTTTGGGAAGATTGTCGCCCCGCAGACGAGGTGATTAAATCTCCCCGAATCTGCCTATGTGCTAAAGACCGTAAAGTCAATGAGCGCTTTCTCTTTTGGCGACTTTTTTAACTCTGCAACTTTTTTGTCCAAATGCATTAAAGTCAACGGTTGCTTTTCCTTATGGCGACTTTTTTTCTCTGCAACTTTTTATCCAAATGCATTAAAGGCAATGGTTGCCTTTCCTTATGGCGACTTTTTGGTCTCTGCAACTTTTTGTCCAAATGCATTAAAGTCAATGGTCATTTTTTGGTTGTTTTTTCTTATGGCGACTTTTTTAACTCTGCAACTTTTTGTCCAAATGCATTAAAGTCAATGGGCGTTTTTTCTTGTGGCGACTTTTCTAACTCTGCAACTTTTTTGTCCAAATGCATTAAAGTCAATGGTTGTTTTTCCTTATGACAACTTTTTTTCTCTGCAACTTTTTATCCAAATGCATTAAAGTCAATGGTCATTTTTTGGTTGTTTTTTCTCATGGCGACTTTTTAACTCTGCAACTTTTTTGTCCAAATGCATTAAAGTCAATGGGCGTTTTTTCTTGTGGTGACTTTTTTAACTCAGAAATTTTTTGTCCAAATGCATTAAAGTCAATGGTCATTTTTTCTTATGGCGCCATTTTGGTCTTGGCAACTTTTTGTCCAAATGCATTAAAGTCAATGAGCGTCTTTTCTTATGGCGACTTTTTTTTATCTCTGCAACTTTTTGTCCAAATGCATTAAAGTCAATGGGTGTTATATCTTATGGTGACTTTTTTGTCTTGGCAACTTTCTTGTCTTGGCGACTTTTTTGTCGCTATGAAGTTTTGCAGCAGTTTTGTGAAAAAATTAGCAGATGGAACAATGCAGAATTTCACTGCTCCATATAAATATTGCATAGAAGGCTTACCACGATTCCAGGCGGAGTGCACCCACTTATATACAGTGTATAGTATCAGCACCCCACTTCCTCCCTCCCTTAGAAAAACAGGTGCTTCCTTATCCTGAGTGTTCCCAGTCATCCTGAGTAATTAATGAAAAATGAGCTGAAACTCTTTATAGCAGCCTAGTATAGAGGCAATGATTATGGGGTCCAAACTAGTGTCCAAAGTGCAGTCTCTGGGGTCTCCGCATGAACCCAACACATTTACGGAAAAAGGACAATCATTCTCTGTCACAGTGCCCCCCTCCTTTGGACATTGTGCTGGCTCCTTTCATAAATCTCATGTAAAATCTCCATGCTGCATTGCTGATTAGCATCTTGCGCGACTGCAAATCCAGTGCAGCCTGAATCATGCAATGGGGCTGATCACTAATCAAGATAGGGGAGCTACGAAGCCTATTTATACTACAGGGGTGTAAACCCAAGGCCAGAAGTAGAAAGAGCTACTGGTTTTGCTGCGAGTCTTGTGGGACTATTGCACTATTTTATTTTCTAGTATTATGTAGAGAGAGATAATCTGAGATAATCTGCAGTTGGCTTTCAGTTTTTATTATTTGTGGTTTTTGAGTTATTTAGCTTTTTATTCAGCAGCTCTCCAGTTTGTAATTTCAGCCATCTGGTTGCTGGGGTCCAAATTCCCCTAGCAACCGTGCATGGATTTGAATAAGAGACTGGGATATGAATAGGAGAGGCCTGAATAGAGAGATGAGTAATAAAAAGTAACAATAACAATACATTTGTAGCCTTACAGAGCATTTGTTTTTTAGATGGGGTCAGTCACCCCTGTTTGAAAGCTGGAAAGAGTCAGAAGAAGGCAAATAATTAAAAAACGATAAAAAATAACTAATGACGGCCAATTGAAATGCTGCTTAGAATTAGCCATTGTATAACATACTAACAGTTAACTTAAAGGTGAACCTCCCATTTAAAGTGAAACCATTGAGCCAAGTAGCACTTGACATCAGACTGACGGGAACACTATGCTGCAAGCTTGGGGAAGTCCCAGTTGATGTATAGGGCAGGGCCAGTGATTTCTTAAATTTCTTCACTAGGGTTGCCATCTCACCCCCATTCCATCTGCATTCTTATAGGGGTCTTTCACCTTTAAAGGGATACTGACATGGGAAAACATGTTTTTTTCAAAATGAATCAGTTAATAGTGCTACTCCAGCAGAATTCTGCACTGAAATCCATTTCTCAAAAGAGCAAACAGATTTTTTTATATTCAATTTTGAAATCTTACATGGGGCTAGACATATTGTCAGTTTCCCAGCTTCCCCAAGTCATGTGACTTGTGCTCTGATGAACTTCAATCACTCTTTACTGCTGTACTGCAAATTGGAGTGATATCACCCCCTCCCTTCCCCCCCCAGCAGCCAAACAAAAGAACAATGGGAAGGTAACCAGATAACAGCTCCCTAACACAAGATAACAGCTGCCTGGTAGATCTAAGAACAACACCCAATAGTAAAAACCCATGTCTCACTGAGACACATTCAGTTACATTGAGAAGGAGAAACAGCAGCCTGCCAGAAAGCATTTCTCTCCTAAAGTGCAGGCACAAGTCACATGACCAGGGGCAGCTGGGAAACTGACAATATGTCTAGCCCCATGTCAGATTTCAAAACTGAATATAAAAAAATCTGTTTGCTCTTTTGAGAAATGGATTTCAGTGCAGAATTCTGCTGGAGCAGCTCTATTAACTGATGTGTTTTGAAAAAAACATGTTTTCCGATGACAGGATCCCTTTAAGTTAACTGAAAGGTTAAGTTAAGTAGGTGTTTATGGTGAACCTTACAAGGAAAGTTCACATACAGGTCCCTATTGCTGAGGATTTTGGCTTTTGTAGAATCCACATATCCCATCATCCTCTATCAGCCAACTGAGACTCATAGGGACGCTTGTTATGCACGGGGAGAGCTCCATCCCAACAAGCCGCATTCTCTCTCCTATGTATGTTTAATAAATTTGCCTGATTTGCCTGCTGACATGTTCCCTTCATTAGTCACCT
Source organism: Xenopus petersii (assembly GCA_038501925.1). Classification (NCBI taxonomy): domain Eukaryota; kingdom Metazoa; phylum Chordata; class Amphibia; order Anura; family Pipidae; genus Xenopus; species Xenopus petersii. Next base: position 5,428,076 of record CM076680.1, read on the forward strand.
TTTCCAGCACATTTTTGTTTTTTCATTTAAAGGGATACCGTCATGATGTAAATGATCAAAAAGATGGGAAAATGGCAAAAACAGCAGCACAGAGGCCCGGTGCTGCTCAGCCTGAGGCTTCTTTGTTGTTAGACGTGTCAGCACAGGGGGACCCCAGGCCGGTAAATCCAGTTCCATCTCGTTTCAAACTCACACTGAGATTCACAATCAACAAATAAGCCCAAATATGGCAAATCATTTGAAATCTTGGAAAAATGGTTTCTTAGAACGCCCAAGGGCAATATATGTTTCTATAAGCGGGTGCGGGGGAGCTTTTGTTTCCACATGATGCCCACTTCCTACTCTTATAGCTGTTACTTCAAACACACATATGCTCTATTTAAAGGGCAACTCCACCTAAGATATATTTTTTCCACATTGAAAGAAAATGCAGCTCTAAGCAGCTTTATATATTTATATAAAAAAAAATTAATGATGGTCAGATAGAGGTATTGCTGTTTCTGACTCTTTGAGCAGAGTAGCAGGAGGCAGCTATTTAACAGACACATGCAAGTCATTGTGGGACTGGAGGAAAGCTGTTTCTTTGCTACATTATTGTATCATTGCCCAGCAACACAGTGTTTCCATTCACGTCAATGGAATGCAGAAATGTAGATGCTAAATGGCCTGGCATTCCAGGTAGATTTTCTATGCCGTGGAGCTAAAGGGTTAAAGTGAAGGGCATTAACTTGTTAGATTTTTTTTTTAACGGGCGGCAAGTTGGTTCTGTCTTGTTAGCAGACTAAGGACGAGCAGTTGAAGGTGCGCTACCCTGCGTTCCATTTTTCTGCATTCAGCCGCAGGGGAGCGCAGGAATAGACGCATTTAGCTTTTTCCAATGGGGCTGTACTCACACAGGACACGTGTAGGCACTGAACGCAAGTTGAGATGCAACATGCTGCATTTTTCCTGCGTTCTGCGCCTACACGCGCCTGTGTGAGTACAGCCCCATTGGAAAAAGCTAAATGCGCTCCCCTGTGGCTGAATGCAGAAAAACGGAACGCAGGGGAGCACAGCTTCAACTGCTCATCAGTAAGAGCCCTAAGGGCTCTTACACACGGCCAGGAGTAGATGCACTCAATTATTTTGAAGGGGCCTGTACTCACACAGACGCATGTATGCGCCAAACGCAGATGAAATGCAATATACTGCGTCCCAATTGTGTTTGGCGCTTAAATGCATCTGTGTGAGTAAAGCCCCCTTGACAATAATTGAGTGCGTCTACTCCTGCGCTCGCCTGCGGCTGAGCGGAAGAAATTGCAACGTAGAGGAGCACAGGTAAAACCAACCGTGTGTAAGAGCTCTAAGGTTGAAGGCATATGGGACGCCTGCAGGAAAAGTGGCAAAATTCTAATAAATAATGGGCTTATGTAATAAAAGACACTAAGTTTGCCCAGGTGCTGTAGCAACCAATCAGAAGGTAGTATTTACTGGTCACCTGTTTAAAAGCAAATGGCTTATTGGTTACTTTAGGTGACTGCACTAAGGTAAACATATGGAGTAATGTATTATAACAAAACATCGTAAGTTTGCCCGCATCTTGTAACCCATAGCAACTAAACAGATTGTTTTTCCCCCCCAACAGCTGACCAGTATATGCTGCCTGCTGATTGGTTGCTAAAACTCTGATTGGGTACAGGTTTGTCTCACCTTATAAATAGTTTCATGGTTCTATTGGGCACCTGTTTCTTGGGCCCTTAGGCTAGAACTACAGGAACGATTCTGGCGCAATCCGACGCTCTGCGACAATAATAAGGTAAGAGATAGAATTGTCACATGGTGTCGCAGCGTTGATCCAACGCAACACGACTGTCGGATGAACATTTGTTCACCTTTACGGCTCTTACACACGAGCGCTTTTTCCTGTGCTCCCCTGCGTTGCGCTTTCTTCTGTTCAGCCCCCTTCACAATAATTGAATGCGTCTACTCCTGCGCTCCCCTGCGGCTGAACAGAAGAAAGAGCAACACAGGGGAGCGCAAGAAAAACCGTCCGTGTAAGAGCCCTTAAATTATCTTTTAATGTGATATAGAGAGTGATTTGTAATTGTTTATTTGTGGTGTATATGTATATTATTTGTGGTTTTTAATTGCTCCAGCAACCAGCGATCCAAATATATATTAATCTCTCTCCTTTCTTTTCTCTCTTCTCACTCATTTTTATTTGTACCCTGGGTTCCCCAGTTTGCAATTTCAGCAACCTAGTCGCTAGGGTCCAAATTCCCCTAGCAACCATGTATTGATTTGAATAAGAGACAGGAATATGAATAGGAGAGGCCTGAATAGAAACATGAATAATAAAAAGTAGCAATAACAATATATTTGGAGCCTTACAGAGCATTTGTTTTAAGATGGGGTCAGTGACCCCCATTTGAAAGCTGGAAGAGCCAGAATAAGAAGAAGGCAAATAATTGAAATGAAGGCCATTTGAAAAGTTGCTTAGAATTGGCCATTGTATAACATACAAAAAGTTAACTTGAAGGTGAACCTCCCCTTTACTGTTATGCGACCTTGGAGGCCTGGATATAGATCATTTGTTTTGTTAATCAAGTACTGATTTGAATCTGCAAATTCATGACAATGTGGCCAAAACCCCCCAGAGCAATGATGGCTGCCCCCCATGAGAGGAGCACAAATATGCAGAGTGAGTCCCTGAGCAGCAGAACCTGTGCTGAACTGTCTGAGCTGATCCTGGTGGAAATAAAGTGATTGTGCCTATCTGTATATAGGGTCCCATGTATTAGCCTGCTCTCTATTGGACTTATTTGGCCTTTATTGGAGGGGGTGGATTATAAGGAAAAGCCCCCAGTTCCACCGCTGATAATATAAGGGATGAGCATGAAGATCGGCACAAGTGACATGGAACTATTTGTAACCAGAACCTACGGGCGTCCCATTGTGCTGAGTCCTGGTGGCAGGTGCCCGGCAGGGAAAGGGTCGGAGCTTTTTGCTGAACGCGGTGGATAATTAGAAGTTATATTTAGGTTTGTGTGTGAGAGAGAGGCGAGCAGTGTATTACACAGGAAGTATAAGTATGGTAATATCCAGCCATTCACTGTGTGTGTGTGTGTGTGTGTGAGAGAGAGAGGAGGCCTATAGGGCTTGTGTTGAAAGCAAAAAGTCCATTAACTCCCCACATGCCAAATACTTCTAGGGACTAAGGTAATGAGGGAAAAAGCGGCTATGCTCAAACAGATATAAGAGTTTTATTTTAATGTTCTCTGAGGGCTGAGATAATAACTTAAAAAATATTGCTGGGCCTCCCATCTCTGCCTGCCACCCCCAGCATGTTGGCACCGAGAGTCCTAGGGCAGAGCAAGCAGATCTGTCTTTAGAGGGGATCTAAATAAAGGAGCCTGTTCCAAAGCTTCACACATTGTTGGGTTGCAGGTATAATAGGGCAAGATGGAGACAAAGGGGGATAGATGATAATGGTAGGCAAGATGCAAGATACACTAGGGCAAGATGGAGACAGTAGGGCACAATGGAGAGAGAGTAAGACAAGATGTAGACAGTAGGATAAGAAGAGCATTGTAGGGCAACATGGAGACAGTAGGAGAAGATGGAGACAGCAGGGCAAGATGGAGAGCGTAGGACACAATTAACATTGTAGGACAAGATGAACATTGTAGGGCAAGATGGACACATTAGGAAAAGATGGAGACAGTAGGGGAAGATGGGGACAGTAGGGTAAGATGGCTAGAGAGTAGGACAAGATAAGAGACAGCTGGACGAGATAAACATTGTAGGTCTAGATGGAGACAGTAAGGCAAGATAGAAACAGTAGGACAAGATGAACATTGTAGGGTACAATGGAGACAGTAGGAGAAGATGGCAACAGTAAGGGAAGATTGCTAGAGAGTAGGACAAGATCGAGACAGTAGGACAAGATGAACATTGTAGGTCAAGATGGAGACAGTAGGAGAAGATGGAGACAGTAGGGCAAGCTAGAGACAGGAGGACAAGATGAACATTGTAGGGCAAAATGGAGACAGTAGAGGAAGGTGGTGATAGTAACCCATCATATCAGTAGTGTTGAAACTTCAGTTGTTGTTGTTGTAGTAGTACAATTCCCAGTATAAATCCCAGCAAAACTTCAATTGTTCAACAACATTTGAAGGGTCATAAGTTTGTAGGCCTGATGTCTTCTCACAGTAATATTTATTCAATGTAGTATAACTCTATGTTGTCTATGTTGCTCCAGCTAGCTCCTCCTGCAGCTTGCATTTCCATCCCACAGAATGCACATGGTTCAGGAGGGGTGCTGAACCAGTTCTAGAGCGGTACTAAGCCTCACATGGATGTAGCACTCCAATGCATTATAAGTACTGACACATGGACACAACTTTCTGCCACATTGATATCTTTGCAATAGAGGGTCCATTATTCACTATATTATGTATATATAGCTGTGTGCCTATATGTTACTTAATTAGCCCACTTGTGCTTTTATTTTGCTTCCTAGATTGTAAGCTCTCTGACACAGGGCCCTGTATTAGCCCTAACTTACAGGGTTATTGAACCTATTGATTGTGTAGGAACAGGTACAGAGATACCAGTGCCAGGCTACAGACGTGCCGTCGGGATGATTTGGAATAAAATGTCAGAGGAGAAGGAGTGGCAGCAGCAGAGAGAGGGGGGCAGTTACCTGTGTGTTTATATAATTAACCTGCAGCTCAGTCCATGCCCCAGGGGCAACTATTCACGTTGTACTCTGTTCCTGCAGGAGGGAGAGTCCTGCAATAGAATTCCAACAGTGTGTGCATAGCTCCCGTATCCCCACAGCTCCTTTATTTACTGTCAAACTACAATTCCCAGCATTCTCCATCACATCTCTACATTACTAGCACTCCTGTACACAGCAGGGAAAATTAGACGGACACACATCACATTTTGATATGAAAAGTTCCCTGCCCCCTGCTGACAATAGTGCGCCACATGTATTAAACTCCTCCAAACTACAGTTCCCAGCAGCCCCTGTGAGTCTCCTGTTACAATTTCATAGGCATATCAGGAGTCAGAATGCACTCAGATGTCTACAAATTGCAGAACTCCCAGCAGACTTCTCTTTGATATACAGTACAGAAAAGTATTCAAATCTTTAACTGCAACTCCCAGACTCCCTCGTTTACCTGTGGAGGGTGCCACAGGTTGGGGATTCCTTTAAAATAAATCAATAAATAAATAAAAAGAGAGAGCAATAAAGCTTCTTCCCAGCCCAGACACACAAAGATCACAGGAGTCCCCCTCGCTTCCTCATTGCCTCTGTCGGAAAGTCACGCTCTGAGGCAGCTTCAACTCCCAACACCCCTCTTCCATTCCTCAAATACCCCTAGTAAGCCAGCACCCTATAGAATTTGACACCCTCTTTCCAAGTCAACCAACAGCAAAGTAAAAGGTAGATCAGCACTTACCTGTGGCCCCCCTGGCTGCCCGCTAGTGCTTCTGTGGCTCAGGAATGTGGCAGTTGCAGGTATGAGCTGAGACTCCTCCTCCTCTCACTGATGTTTAATACTGGAGGCTGGTAATTCTCTCTCTACTAAACACACACCCCTAATGCTCACTTCTCCCCCAGCACTTCCTTATCTCAAGCTGCTCTATTGAGCCCTGACCGAGCTAAGCTCTAGCACCCAATGCTCAGCAGTAGCACCCACTGCTCTCAGCTCCAGCACCCACTGCTCTCAGCACTAGCATTGCTCCAGCAACCAGCCATAAAAATATATATTAATCTCTCTCTCTCCTTTCTTTTCTCTCTTCTCACTCATTTTTATTTGTACCCTGGGTACCCCTGGAACTATAGCAGGGTGACTGTCACCCGAATTTTTCTATATATCTGTAACCTTGTTATGAGCTAAGGGGGCCCAGTCTGAAGGTCAGTTAGGGGGAGATTTGGGGTGAGTGCTTATTTGTACCCTGGGTACCCCTGGAACTATAGCAGGGTGACTGTCACCCGAATTTTTCTATATATCTGTAACCTTGTTATGAGCTAAGGGGGCCCAGTCTGAAGGTCAGTTAGGGGGAGATTTGGGGTGAGGGCTTATTTGTGCCCTGGGTACCCCTGGAACTATAGCAGGGTGACTGTTACCCCAATGTTTCTATATATCTGTAACCTTGTTATGAGCTAAGGGGGCCCAGTCTGAAGATCAATTAGGGAGAGATTTGGGGTGAGTTATTATTTGTACCCTGGGTACCCCTGGAACTATAGCAGGGTGACTGTTACCCCAATGTTTCTATATATCTATAACCTTGTTATGAGCTAAGGGGGCCCAGTCTGAAGGTCAGTTAGGGGGAGATTTGGGGTGAGTGTTTATTTGTGCCCTGGGTACCCCTGGAACTATAGCAGGGTGACACCCCAATGTTTCTATATATCTGTAACCTTGTTATGAGCTAAGGGGGCCCAGTCTGAAGGTCAGTTAGGGGGAGATTTGGGGTGAGTGTTTATTTGTACCCTGGGTACCCCTGGAACTATAGCAGGGTGACTGTCACCCCAATGTTTCTATATATCTGTAACCTTGAGCTAAGGGGCCCAGTCTGAAGGTCAGTTAGGGGGAGATTTGGAGTGAGTGCTTATTTGTGTCCTGGGTACCCCTGGAAATATAGCAGGGTGACTGTTACCCCAATGTTTCTATATATCTGTAACCTTGTTATGAGCTACGGGGGCCCAGTCTGAAGGTCAGTTAGGGGGAGATTTGGGGTGAGTGTTTATTTGTACCCTGGGTACCCCTGGAACTATAGCAGGGTGACTGTTACCCCAATGTTTCTATATATCTGTAACCTTGTTATGGGGTGGGTTCCTATTTGATATATATATATATATATATAGTATTCAACCAGAAACAATCAGAGCTCAGAACATTTACAGAACTGGAATGGGACCAGACCAAGGCCGCTGTAGAGCCAATACAAATTTAACAACATTTAAGGATTTAATTGAAACCAACCAGTGGCCAATCACCTTAGATTAGAACTGTCCACACAATGAAAAAAACTGTTGAAATGCAAGATTTATATGATGCAAACATATACATTCTATACATTCCTTCTATACCAACACAATTTAAAAACCTGCCCTGAAAAAAACAGCAATTGCTTAAAAGCCATATTACTAATATACAGCGCCCTCTGTTGGTATTACAGGAATTGTGCTCACCTTATTGTATTACACTAGAGCTGATTATAGAGGGGGCAGTTTAGGTTCCTTCAGACTGAACTGGCAGTTTATCTATGTATTGGCCCCAGGGGCGATCCTGGCCCCTCCGCCACCTGAGGCAGCAGCAGTTGCTGCTGCCCCCCTCCCCTGGAAATTTGCTCTTAAAGTACCAGGAGAGGCATTTTTGCTGCCCATGGTACCTAGTGGGGCGCTGCCACCTGAGACGACAGCCTCAACTCTCCTCATTGGCGAAGCCCCCCTGATTGGCCCTACCTGAGTGCCTCGCACATGTATCTTTGTGTCTTCTTCTGGCTCTTCTGCAATTTCTATCAATTTCGGTACATGCGCAGTTGTTGCGAACCAAGCAATCATTCCAACTGCGCATGCGACACGACAACGGACTCTTTGTCAGACTCCCGAAGACTCGGAAGATGGCTGCCGTGAACTCTGATCCCTGAATCTGCACCGAGGGTTAAGTAAAGAGTTAGGGGCATTTGCTTGGGGTGGCAGTTAGGCTGGAAGGGAGGAGGGTCTATGTGGGGTGGAGGTAGGGTTTTGTAACAAGGGATTTGTTTCTCCTTTAATAGTGATAACCCCTCACCCTAGTACTCAGGAACAGTAGGATGGGGGGTAGGGTTGCCACCTGGACTGTATTTTATCGACCTAGTGGGTAAAAATTATGGTTGATCCCAATGTTATTAATAGGGAATAAAGATAAATATATAGGAAGGTCAGTGATCCCAATGTTATTAATAGGGAATAAAGATAAATATATAGGAAGGTCAGTGATCCCAATGTTATTAATAGGGAATAAAGATAAATATATAGGAAGGTCAGTGATCCCAATGTTATTAATAGGGAATAAAGATAAATATATAGGAAGGTCAGTGATCCCAATGTTATTAATAGGGAATATAGATAAATATATAGGAAGATCAGTGATCCCAATGTTATTAATAGGGAATATAGATAAATATATAGGAAGGTCAGTGATCCCAATGTTATTAATAGGGAATAAGGATAAATATATAGGAAAGCTGGTATTTTTTTCTAGAAAAGGTGGCAACCCTAGTGGGGGGCGTATTCATTTAGGAATGGATCATAATTGTATCATGATGAGTTTGATTTAGCCCTGTGATTTAGCAGATGGGCCATTTACTGACATGGAGCAGAGATTTGCAGTTCTGCATCTGAGTTAATAACATCACTTGTGGGGTTGGTGGCTGGGATTCTGCCCCCGGGCTCCATGCTTACAGTTCATGTGGGGGTGTCTCAGCTAATAGGAGTAAAGTCTCCTCTGGAAGGATAATCTCTAGGAATGAGAGAGAACGTTACACTTTTATTTCACCCAGCGCTGTCCCAGAATAACCTCCATTCTCTGTTCCTCCAGGGAACACAGGTAAACATGTAAAGTGCGGGGGAAATAGAAATTCATTGCAAGTGGGAGCAGAGCAGAGAAAAGAGAATTCTCCCACCCACCCCGCACCCACCTGAGAAACTGTGAGACAAGAGAAGGATTTGGGCACAGAAAAGTGAAACAATGAAAAGAGATTTACTGATTAGTGAATAAGCATTTTGCACCCCCTATAGGGAATGGGATGTGGGGGGCTTAGCTGGCCAATTCCCTTTACAACCATTCTCCTGTGGCAGAGTAAAAACTGGTGTTAGTGCTCGGTGTTGCTGCTGGGCTACTCTCAGCTTCAATAAGGGTAATGGGACACCTGGAGATTCGGGGAGATTTAGTCGCCCGTGACTAATAGAGATGTCGCGAACTGTTCGCCGGCGAACTTGTTCGCGCGAACATCGGGTGTTCGCGCTCGCCGGAAGTTCGCGAACGTCGCGCGACGTTCGCCATTTTGGGTTCGCCATTGTTGGCGCTTTTTTTTGCCCTCTCACCCCAGACCAGCAGGTACATGGCAGCCAATCAGGAAGCTCTCCCTTGGACCACTCCCCTTCCCTATAAAAACCGAAGCCCTGCAGCTTTTTTTCACTCTGCCTGTGTGTGCTGAAGAGATAGTGTAGGGAGAGAGCTGCTGCCTGTTAGTGATTTCAGGGACAGTTGAAAGTTTGCTGGCTAGTAATCGTTTTGATACTGCTCTGTTATTGGAGGGACAGAAGTCTGCAGGGGTTTGAGGGACATTTAAGCTTAGGTAGCTTTGCTGGCTAGTAATCTACCTTCTACTGCAGTGCTCTGTATGTAGCTGCAGTGGGCAGCTGTCCTGCTTCTGATCTCATCTGCTGACTGCTGCAATAGCAATAGTCCTTGTAAGGACTGCTTTTATTTATTTTTTTGTTGTTTTACTACTACTACTACTACTACTACTACTACTACTACTACTACTACTATAAGAGCCCAGTGCTATTAGTCTAGCAGTGTTGGGGAGTGGGACTGGTGTGCTAATCTGCTGCTCCTAGTAGTTCAGCAGCACCAACTTTAATTTTTTTTTTTTAATATTCATTCTTTTTTTATTTAACTTTTTTTTTATTTTACTACCGCTGTAGTAGTGTATAAGTTGACCTTTTAGGCATTATTTGCCCTGTAGGCATTTTTTGCCCAGTGTGTTATTCAACCAACTGCTATCTAGCTGTGTGCCCGTGTTCACATTCTGTCTAAATATCCATAATATTACCGTCTCCAGAAAAAACACCGGAGTGACTTTTTTCAAGCAGCCATAATAAATTTTACGTAATCCGTATCCATCGCTGTAGTAGTGTATAAGTTGACCTTTTAGGCATTATTTGCCCTGTAGGCATTTTTTGCCCAGTGTGTTATTCAACCAACTGCTATCTAGCTGTGTGCCCGTGTTCACATTCTGTCTAAATATCCATAATATTACCGTCTCCAGAAAAAACACCGGAGTGACTTTTTTCAAGCAGCCATAATAAATTTTACGTAATCCGTATCCATCGCTGTAGTAGTGTATAAGTTGACCTTTTAGGCATTATTTGCCCTGTAGGCATTTTTTGCCCAGTGTGTTATTCAACCAACTGCTATCTAGCTGTGTGCCCGTGTTCACATTCTGTCTAAATATCCATAATATTACCGTCTCCAGAAAAAACACCGGAGTGACTTTTTTCAAGCAGCCATAATAAATTTTACGTAATCCGTATCCATCGCTGTAGTAGTGTATAAGTTGACCTTTTAGGCATTATTTGCCCTGTAGGCATTTTTTGCCCAGTGTGTTATTCAACCAACTGCTATCTAGCTGTGTGCCCGTGTTCACATTCTGTCTAAATATCCATAATATTACCGTCTCCAGAAAAAACACCGGAGTGACTTTTTTCAAGCAGCCATAATAAATTTTACGTAATCCGTATCCATCGCTGTAGTAGTGTATAAGTTGACCTTTTAGGCATTATTTGCCCTGTAGGCATTTTTTGCCCAGTGTGTTATTCAACCAACTGCTATCTAGCTGTGTGCCCGTGTTCACATTCTGTCTAAATATCCATAATATTACCGTCTCCAGAAAAAACACCGGAGTGACTTTTTTCAAGCAGCCATAATAAATTTTACGTAATCCGTATCCATCGCTGTAGTAGTGTATAAGTTGACCTTTTAGGCATTATTTGCCCTGTAGGCATTTTTTGCCCAGTGTGTTATTCAACCAACTGCTATCTAGCTGTGTGCCCGTGTTCACATTCTGTCTAAATATCCATAATATTACCGTCTCCAGAAAAAACACCGGAGTGACTTTTTTCAAGCAGCCATAATAAATTTTACGTAATCCGTATCCATCGCTGTAGTAGTGTATAAGTTGACCTTTTAGGCATTATTTGCCCTGTAGGCATTTTTTGCCCAGTGTGTTATTCAACCAACTGCTATCTAGCTGTGTGCCCGTGTTCACATTCTGTCTAAATATCCATAATATTACCGTCTCCAGAAAAAACACCGGAGTGACTTTTTTCAAGCAGCCATAATAAATTTTACGTAATCCGTATCCATCGCTGTAGTAGTGTATAAGTTGACCTTTTAGGCATTATTTGCCCTGTAGGCATTTTTTGCCCAGTGTGTTATTCAACCAACTGCTATCTAGCTGTGTGCCCGTGTTCACATTCTGTCTAAATATCCATAATATTACCGTCTCCAGAAAAAACACCGGAGTGACTTTTTTCAAGCAGCCATAATAAATTTTACGTAATCCGTATCCATCGCTGTAGTAGTGTATAAGTTGACCTTTTAGGCATTATTTGCCCTGTAGGCATTTTTTGCCCAGTGTGTTATTCAACCAACTGCTATCTAGCTGTGTGCCCGTGTTCACATTCTGTCTAAATATCCATAATATTACCGTCTCCAGAAAAAACACCGGAGTGACTTTTTTCAAGCAGCCATAATAAATTTTACGTAATCCGTATCCATCGCTGTAGTAGTGTATAAGTTGACCTTTTAGGCATTATTTGCCCTGTAGGCATTTTTTGCCCAGTGTGTTATTCAACCAACTGCTATCTAGCTGTGTGCCCGTGTTCACATTCTGTCTAAATATCCATAATATTACCGTCTCCAGAAAAAACACCGGAGTGACTTTTTTTCAAGCAGCATTCTTATATTTTACGTAATCCGTATCCACCGCTGTGTATACGTTGACCTTGTAGGCATTATTTGCACAGTGTTTTCTTCAAACCGCCATCTAGCTGTGTGAGCTTGTTCACATTTTGTCTAAATATTGATAATATTATCGTCTCTAGAAAAACCACTTGAGTTACTTTTTTTCAAGCAGCATTCATATATTTTACGTAATCCGTATCCACCGCTGTAGTAGTGTATACGTTGATCTTGTAGGCATTATTTGCACACTGTTTTCTTCAAACTGCCATCTAGCTGTGTGTATTATCGTTTCCAGAAAAACCAACTGAGTTTTTGTTGTTGTTGTTTTTTTAAAAATAATGCCAGGCAAAGGCAGGCCGCCACGCAGAGGCCGTGCTAGGGGCCGTGCTGCTATGCAATCCTGTGGCCCTAGCAAATTGCCCAGTTTTAAAAAGCCAATGACCCTGAACTCCCAAAATGCTGAAGAGGTAGTTGACTGGCTTACACAGCACACCCCATCCTCTACCGTTTCTAACTTTACCACAACATCCTCCTCATCCTCCACTGCTATGGCCACCCCACGTAACACTTCCTCCACCACCGGTGCCCCATCTTCACTGGAGTCAGAGGAGTTATTTTCCCATGAGTTTCTTGAACTGAGTAATGCGCAACCATTATTGGCAGAAGAAGATGAAGGAGATGAGGACGTTACACCAGATTTAATTCTGGCAGAGAACACGACAGAGATGGACATAATGATGAGTGATGAGGAGGAGGAGGAGGTCCCCGCTGCTGCTTCCTTCTGTGATGTGTCAGAAGAAATTGATGCATCTGAGGAGAATGATGATGAGGAGATTGATGTTTTGTGGGTGCCTAGTAGAAGAGAGCAAGAGGAGGGTAGTTCAGATGGAGAGACGGAGAGTCAGAGAGGCAGTAGGAGAATAAGACTTAGAAGAAGCAGGGAGGCCAGCCCGCAGGGATCAGTAGGGCAACAACATGTATCGGCACCTGTGTTCAGCCGGCCAACGCACCCGCCATTGCCGCCAATGCCGCCAACTTCTACTGTTACCGCCAGATCGCACACTTCCAAAAAGTCAGCAGTGTGGGATTTTTTTAATGTGTGTGCCTCTGACAAAAGCATTGTAATTTGCAATGAGTGCAGTCAGAAACTGAGCCTTGGTAAGCCCAACAGCCACATAGGTACAACTTCTATGCGAAGGCACATGAGCGGCAAGCACAAAGCACTTTGGGAGCAACACCTCAAAGGCAACAGGCAAACTAAAAGTCACACTCCTTCTGGTCCAGCATCTTACTGCTCTACCTCTGCTCTCCTTGACCCATCTGAACCACCCTCCACTCCGCCTTCCACCTTGACCACCTGTTCCCATTCCCAGTCATCTGCCACCAGCCAAGTTTCTGTGAAGGCCATGTTTGAGCGTAAGAAGCCAATGTCTGACTGTCACCCCCTTGCCCAGCGTCTGACAGCTGGCTTGTCTGCACTCTTAGCCCGCCAGCTTTTACCATACCAGCTGGTGGACTCTGAGGCCTTCCGCAAATTTGTAGCAATTGGGACACCGCAGTGGAAGGTACCCAGCCGCAATTTTTTTTCTAAAAAGGGAATACCACACCTGTACCAACATGTGCAGAGCCAAGTTACCGCATCTCTGTCACTTAGTGTTGGGCCAAAGGTCCATATGACTACTGACGCATGGTCCTCCAAGCATGGTCAGGGCAGGTATGTCACCTACACTGCCCACTGGGTGAACTTGGTAATGGCTGGGAATGGGAAGCAGGGAATGGGTAGCTCAACAACAACAACAACAGTGGAGTTGGTGTCACCGCCACGGATTGCACGCGGTTCTGCCACCACCTCTACTCCTCCATCGCTCTCTACCTCGTCTTCTTCCTCTTCTTCTTCTTACTCTGCTGCTGGGTCCTCCTTCTCCTCCTCCACACCTGTGCACCCCCAGCTCCCCCTAGGCTATTCGACGTGCCAGGTACGCCGTTGTCACGCTGTCTTGGGGATGACGTGCCTGGAAAGCAAAAACCATACCGGATCTGTACTCCTGTCATCTCTGCAGTCACAGGCCGATCGGTGGCTGACCCCACACCAACTGCAGATCGGAAAAGTGGTGTGTGACAATGGAAGCAATCTGTTGGCAGCGTTGAGACTGGGAAATTTAACACATGTGCCCTGCATGGCACATGTGTTAAATTTAATAGTCCAACGTTTTGTCTCCAAGTACCCAGGATTCCAGGACGTTCTCACCCAGTCCAGAAAGGTGTCGGCCCATTTCAGACGTTCCTACACAGCCATGGCACGCCTTGCTGACATTCAGCAGCGCTACAACATGCCAGTCAGGCGTTTGATTTCTGACAGCCAGACTCGCTGGAATTCAACGCTCCTTATGTTGGAACGTCTGCTGCAACAACAAAGGGCCGTCAACGAGTACCTTTTTGAACTGGGTGGTAGGACTGGATCTGCAGAGCTGGGGATTTTTTTCCCCCGTTACTGGGTGCTTATGCGCGATGCCTGCAGGCTCATGCGACCTTTTGAAGAGGTGACAAATATGGTCAGTCGCACCGAAGGCACCATCAGCGACCTAATACCCTTCGCTTTCTTCCTGGAGCGTGCCGTGCGACGAGTGACAGATGAGGCTGTAGACCAGCGTGACGAGGAGCTGGAAGCGCACGATTTATGGTCGCAATCACCAGAACGAACCCAGGCACCTGCTGCAACGCAGGGAGAGGTGCCAGAAGTGGAGTCAGAGGAGGAAGGTGGCTTTGTGGAGGAGGAGGAGGAGGACCAACAGGAGCAGGCTTCCCAGGGGGCTAGTGGTGACCTTTTGGGGACCCCTGGTCTTGTACGTGGCTGGGGGGAGGAGACCGTGGATGATGCAGTCCTTGATAATGAGGAAGCGGAGATGGATAGCTCTGCATCCAACCTTGTGAGAATGGGGTCTTTCATGCTGGCATGCCTGTTGAAGGACCCCCGTATCAAGAGGCTTAAGGAGAAGGACCTGTACTGGGTCGCAACGCTACTAGACCCTCGGTACAAGCATAAAGTGTCAGAAATGTTACCAACATACCACAAGTCCGAAAAGATGCGGCATTTACAAACCAGCCTGCAAAACGTTGTACAATGCTTTTAAGGGTGATGTCACTTCAGGAACTCATCAACATTCCAGGGGCAGAGGTGCCAGTAATCCTGCCACGAGCACACCTGCAAGGACAAAGCCCTTTGGCCGGTCTGTAACGTCAGACATGCAAATGTTTTTCTGTCCAAGGCAGCGCCACAACCCTTCGGGATCCACCCTCAAAGAACGCCTCGACCGGCAGGTAGCGGACTACCTGGCATTAACTGCAGATATCGACACTCTGAGGAGCGATGAACCCCTGGACTACTGGGTGCGCAGGCTTGATCTGTGGCCAGAGCTGTCACAATTTGCCATGAACCTCTTGTCTTGCCCAGCCTCAAGTGTGCTCTCAGAAAGGACCTTCAGTGCAGCAGGAGGGATTGTAACTGAGAAGAGAACTCGCCTAGGTCACAAAAGTGTCGATTACCTGACCTTTATTAAAATGAATGAGGGGTGGATCTCGGAGGGTTACTGCACGCCGGAAGACTTGTTCTGACTTCTATGCAGCTGTCCTTCTCTTCAAGCCTCATGACTCCACACACAGCTGTCCTTTAGCGTCCTCCTCCCTCCGCCACCGTTACAAACTAGGGTGCAAACCCTACTGGTTTAATTTTTTCTGGCCTCTGTGCTTCAGTGGCTGCAACCAAAAAAACTGGGCAAACAATGTCTACAAGGTCAACGTATGGCGAAAAATGACTATTTTCAGCATTTATATGGCATATTTTTTCTGGCAACTGTGCTTCAGTGGCTGCGTCCAAAAAAATGCATATTTTCTGCATTTATATGGCATAATTTTTCTGGCCTCTGTGCTTCAGTGGCTGCAACCAAAAAAATGCATATTTTCTGCATTTATATGGCATAATTTTTCTGGCCTCTGTGCTTCAGTGGCTGCAACCAAAAAAATGCATATTTTCTGCATTTATATGGCATAATTTTTCTGGCCTCTGTGCTTCAGTGGCTGCAACCAAAAAAATTTATATTTTCAGCATTTATATGGCATAATTTTTCTGGCAACTGTGCTTCAGTGGCTGCGACCAAAAAAATGACTATTTTCAGCATTTCTATGGCATATTTTTTCTGGCCTCTGTGCTTGAGTGGCTGCGGCCAAAAAAACTGGGCAAACAATGCCTACAAGGTCAACGTCGTTGACCTTGTAGGCATTGTTTGCCCAGTTTTTTTGGCCGCAGCCACTCAAGCACAGAGGCCAGAAAAAATATGCCATAGAAATGCTGAAAATAGTCATTTTTTGCCATACCTTGACTCAACGTATATGGCAAAAAATGACTATTTTCAGCATTTATATGGCATATTTTTTCTGGCAACTGTGCTTCAGTGGCTGCGACCAAGAAAACTGGGCAAACAATGCCTACAAGGTCAACGTATGGCAAAAAATGACTATTTTCAGCATTTATATGGCATATTTTTTCTGGCCTCTGTGCTTCAGTGGCTGCAACCAAAAAAATTTATATTTTCAGCATTTATATGGCATAATTTTTCTGGCCTCTGTGCTTCAGTGGCTGCAACCAAAAAAATTTATATTTTCAGCATTTATATGGCATATTTTTTCTGGCAACTGTGCTTCAGTGGCTGCGTCCAAAAAAACTGGGCAAACAATGTCTACAAGGTCAACGTATGGCGAAAAATGACTATTTTCAGCATTTATATGGCATAATTTTTCTGGCCTCTGTGCTTCAGTGGCTGCAACCAAAAAAATTTATATTTTCAGCATTTATATGGCATATTTTTTCTGGCAACTGTGCTTCAGTGGCTGCGTCCAAAAAAACTGGGCAAACAATGTCTACAAGGTCAACGTATGGCGAAAAATGACTATTTTCAGCATTTATATGGCATATTTTTTCTGGCAACTGTGCTTCAGTGGCTGCGTCCAAAAAAACTGGGCAAACAATGCCTACAAGGTCAACGTATGGCAGTTGTTTAAAGAGAACAGTAGATTACTAGCCAGCAAAGCTACCTAAGCTAAAATGTCCCTCAAATCCCTGCAGACTTCTGTCCCTCCAATACAGAGCAGTATCACGCAGATTACTAGCCAGCAAACTTACTATCATCTGTCCCTGAAATCACTAACAGCTCTCCCCCTACACTATCTCTTCCAAGCACACACAGGCAGATTTTTCAGATACATTTTTGCCCTTGATCCCCCTCTGGCATGCCACTGTCCAGGTCGTTGCACCCTTTAAACAACTTTAAAATCATTTTTCTGGCCAGAAATGTCTTTTGTAGATGTTAAAGTTCGCCTTCCCATTGAAGTCTATGGGGTTCGCGAACCGTTCGCGAACCGCTCGCAATTTTGCGCAAGTTCGCGAATATGTTCGCGAACTTTTTTTCCGACGTTCGCTACATCCCTAGTGACTAATCTCCTCTTTATTGGGGCGACTAATCTCCCCGAACTTCTTCCCCGTGTCTTCCACCTGCTTCAATGAAAAAACAGCGGGCGACTAAATCTCCCCGAATCTCCAGGTGTGCCCTTACCCTAAATCTCTCCATTCATTAGGGCAGAGACGTGCTCAGATTCAGGAAAATGTAGTCGCCTGGTGATAAATCTCCTTTTCTTCAGGCGCCTGATCTCCCTGAACTGCCTCCCCGCGGCTAGAATGTAAATCGCCGACGCCCGAAGTTTCCTTGTGAGGCAAACGATTGTCAGTCAATCTGGAAAGAAGATTGAGTTGCCGGGAATGTTTCTAGATGCCCCCCTCTTTCAAAATTCCATTAATCTGCCCCCCTGAATCAGATTCGGTTTGATGTTCGGAAAATCTTTTGTAGAAACTTCACTCCTGGTCCAAATCCAAAAGCCATGGATTCAGTACAAACCTGGACTCTAATTCCATGCGGAACAAGAAATTGGGGCCCTTCGTTCCAACAAGGATTTTGTTTTCTTGACATTTCTGCACTGACCGTTTATGGATGATTTCCATCTGTTTTGGGAAGAATTTTGATAGACTTTACAAACACATCTTTGATGATTTGCCTATTAAAAATGGATTTTTCCTACATTGGTTGTCGGGGGATTCTGGGAGATGTAGTTTTATATCTGGAAGTCACAGGTTGGTAATACTGTGATAGGGCAATGTTATCTGCTGCTGAACAGAACCAGCCCAGGTCCCTATAAAAGGGTCTGTATTTACAATAAGATACTTTGCTGTATGAGGAATCAGTTAGTGTTGCTCTGGGGCACCCGGGCTGTTCCTTTAAATGCACTACATTTCTCTGCCTGCACTTCCAATAGATCTTCAAGATAACGTCCTACATTCCCTTTAATCCTTTGTTTGTCCCACAGGCTCCAAGGAGAGGAGTGCCATGCTCTGGGCCCTGGGGGCTGTGCTGGAGGGCCGGTCACATGGCGGCTGGAGGCCCTCCCATTCCCCGACAGGTAAGGTAATATCTACTGGTGGTTATAGAGGGTCACTGGTCACAGGGTAACCCAGAACATTTTATTTTAAAGGAGAATATAGGATAAATGAAAAAAACCCTAATGTTGTAGAGTAGACAATTATTAGTAATATATGGTGTTGCTTTTACACGGTGCTAAAAATTAATATTATCTTTAAAAATCGCCCCTTTATTGGAGCTCCCTATAGATGTTCTCTGGTCCCAGTTACAAATGAGGGGTGGGCGTGTCCCAACGGTCCCTACCAGAAGCACAATAGGAAGGGGACAGCCAATCACAGCCCTGCAGTCCTGCTAGCTGCTGATTGGTTCAGTGAGCTGAGAGCCGCCGGTTCCCCTGCACAGCCTGGGAATTCAGGGAGCAGGAAGAGAAGGGAGGGATTATTAGCGTTTTTGCAGAAATATTCAATAAACCAGCCTGAAACACTATTTTTTAAGCACAATTCTTCTATGTCTAAATGAGTATAATGCACTGGTACGTTCTTATTTTTTACGCAAAATGTCTCCTTTAAGGGACTTCATACTTAGGCTAAAGCAACCAAAACAGCGATTCAAATCCCAAGCCTGACAGCTACAATTAAGGGAAAGTCTCCCTTTAATTACTGTCATAACACTGAGAAAGAATTACAGGGGCAAAAAAGGGCTTTGAGTTAAGGTGGCCATCAGCATCAGACTGGGAGCCCAACCAAGGTTGCTGCCTTGGGGCCCACCAAACCACCCCCTGGCCGCCCGAGCCACAACCCCCCTCTGGCCCCCGCGCCTACGTTCTTCCTCTCGCGGCCACCAAAGACTTCATGCAGGGAGCAGATCTGGGCCTGCGGGTCCCACCGGGTTTTATACAAGTGCCCTGCCGACCCAGTCCGACCCAGGTGGCCATTCACAGCTGCTACAGCCGACCAACTCTTCCTCCAGACTGAAGCAGCAGCTTATTGGCCCATGGAATATAATGTATTGGGATGAAGGGGTTGTTCAACTTTGAGTTAAAGTGTTGGTTCACCTTTACATTAACACTTAGTATGTTATAGAATGGTGGATTATAAGCAACTTTTCAGTTGGTCTTTGTTAATTATTTTTTATAGTTTTTTTTAATTATTTGCCTTTTTCTGTTGACTCTTTCAAATGGGGGTCACTGACCCCATCAAAAACAATTGCTCTGTAAGATTTATTGTTATTGCTACTTTTTATTACTCTAATCAGGCCTCTCCTATTCATATTCCAGTTTCTTATTTAAATCAATGCATGGTTGCTAGGGTTATTTGGACCCTAGCAACCAGATTGCTAAAAATTGCAAACTGGAGAGCTGCTGAATAAAAAGCTAAATAACTCAAAAACCAGAAATAATAAAAAATGAAAACCATAGCAAAATGTCTCATAATATCACTATTATCTACAACCTCTTTAACTGTTAGTAGAGAGTGATATTCTGAGAAAATTTGTAACTGGTTTTCATTTTTTAATATTTGTGTTTTTTCGACTTATTTAGCTTTTTATTCAGCAGCTCTCCAGTTTGCAATTTCAGCAAATTCCCCTAGCAACCATGCATTGATTTGAATAAGAGACTGGAATATGAATAGGAGAGGCCTGAATAAAAATAGGGGCAATAAAAAGTAGCAATAACGATATATTTGTAGCCTTACAGAGCATTTGTTTTTAGATGGGGTTAGCGACCCCTATTTGAAAGCTGGAAAGGGCAAATCATTACAAAAAAACAATGGAAACACATGAAGATCAGCTGAAATTTTGCTTAGAATTAGCAATTCTATTACGTAATAAACTTTTATTTAAAGATCAACAACTTTGGATCCCCTGATTTATTTGTCTGTTCCTTAAAAGACAAGGAAAGTTAAAGGGATCCTGTCATCAGAAAACATGTTTTTTTCAAAACACATCAGTTAATAGCGCTACTCCAGCAGAATTCTGCACTGAAATCCATTTCTCAAAAGAGCAAACAGATTTTGTTATATTAAATTTAGAAATCTGACATGGGGCTAGACATATTGTCAATTTCCCAGCTGCCCCTGGTCATGTGACTTGTGCCTGCACTTTAGGAGAGAAATGCTTTCTGGCAGGCTGCTGTTTTTCCTTCTCAATGTAACTGAATGTGTCTCAGTGGGACATGGGTTTTTACTATTGAGTGTTGTTCTTAGATCTACCAGGCAGCTGTTATCTTGTGTTAGTGAGCTGCTATCTGGTTACCTTCCCATTGTTCTTTTGTTTGGCTGCTGGGGGGGGGGGAAAGGGAGGGGGGGGGATATCACTCCAACTTGCAGTACAGCAGTAAAGAGTGATTGAAATTTATCAGAGCACAAGTCACATGACTTGGGGCAGCTGAGAAATTGACAATATGTCTAGCCCCATGTCAGATTTCAAAATTGAATATAAAAAAATCTGTTTGCTCTTTTGAGAAATGGATTTCAGTGCAGAATTCTGCTGGAGCAGCACTATTAACTGATTCATTTTGAGTCGGTAGAAATGGGTAGGTTTTCGGGGTTCTGTACAAGTCCAAGGCAACCACAGCCCTTTAGCAGTAAAGATCGGTGTCTCCAAAGATGCCCCAGTAGCTCCCCATCTTCTTTTCTGCTGATTCACTGCACATGCTCTGTGCTGCTGTCACTTACTGAGCTTAGGGACCCACTCACAATATACAGTACACATAGAATAGAAATGTCACAATATAAGGCAGATTAGTAATTAATACACATAATTACTACATGGCAGCACAGAAACCAGTGCAATTAGCATCAGAATTTAATAATCAGCAAACCTGTAGCATCAGCTTATATTACAGGGGAAGCTCATTTTCTGCTGGATAATTAGTGACGAGCCCTAAACTTAGCTTCTCAACAGCCAATCAGAGCCCACTGAGCATGTGAGTGTCACAGACCCTTTCCAAGATGGTGACCCCCTGTGACAAGTTTGAAGTCCTGGATCATTGCTGCTATTGACAAGCTGAAACTTTAGCCTCGTCCAAAAAAGTTCACTATATAAAATATGGCATTTTTAGCAATATTCATTTTTAGGGTTTAGTTCTCCTTTAATGTTAATAGTTTCTTAGTCATTCTTCCAAGATGAATGTAATTTAGCAAAATGCAGTGGGTAGGAAATGCCCTCCCATATACAGTATATAGATACAGATATACAGGGAAGCAATGCTTTTATAATGTACTGGCTAAGGTAAACAGTATGGCAGCTCTAACCATATAATAAATATATAATAATGTATAATATATAACACAAATGAAAGCACACGAGCCTGGGGAAGATGGACAGACTGCCTGGAGCTGATATTATCTCAGTCACTGACCACATCCTCTCCTACTGACGCACTCTACTCGGCCCAAATGTGGTCACTTTTTTCTTTTCCTGTTCGCTTTTTTTGGGTTATTAGAAAAATGGAGGAAATTAAAGCACAGGCATTTCTTTCCGGTGGAGGAGTCCCAGAAAGAAATGTTCAGAGGAAGATGGCCTGTTCCCCCTGAAGTTTCAGCCCATTTACTAAGTGAAATTCACATTTTCACTGTGTATCTGTGTCTCTGTGTGTGTTACACTTGAGAAAGGGCTTTATGGGCCTGAAACATGTTGTGTCCCATAGTCTGGGATAAATAATTATAAGCAGTTAATTCTGCATTTTGAGTGCTCTCCTCTTACTCTCTATAAGATTGATTCCCTGTACTAATCACAATTCAGCAGGAACAGTCTCCTAAGTTTGCTCATAGTCTGTACAGAGAGATCCCATAAAACTATGGCAGCATAGGTATTCCCTGTACTAAGCACAATTCAGCAGGAACAGCCCCTAAGTTTGCTCATAGTCTGTACAGAGAGATCCCATAAAACTATGGCAGCATAGGTATTCCCTGTACTAAGCACAATTCAGCAGGAACAGCCCCTAAGTTTGCTCATAGTCTGTACAGAGAGATCCCATAAAACTATGGCAGTATAGGTATTTCCTGTACTAAGCACAATTCAGCAGGAACAGTCCATAAGTTTGTTCATAGTCTGTACAGAAACATAAAACTATGGCAGCATAGGTATTCCCTGTACTAAGCACAATTCATCAGGAACCCCCCCTTAAGTTTGCTCATAGTCTGTACAGAGAGATCCCATAAAACTATGGCAGCATAGGTATTCCTCTGTACTAAGCACAATTCAGCAGGAACAGTCCCTAAGTTTGCTCATAGTCTGTACAGAGAGATCCCATAAAACTATGGCAGCATAGGTATTCCCTGTACTAAGCACAATTCAGCAGGAACAGTCCCCTACGTTTGCTCATAGTCTGTACAGAGACATAAAACTATGGCAGCATAGGTATTC
Organism: Xenopus petersii; assembly: GCA_038501925.1. Lineage (NCBI taxonomy): Eukaryota > Metazoa > Chordata > Amphibia > Anura > Pipidae > Xenopus > Xenopus petersii. Next base: position 5,450,637 of record CM076680.1, read on the forward strand.
CCCTGTCCTTAGCACAATTCAGCAGGAACAGTCCATACATTTGAGCATGTTAGTTATTGAGTTCAGCAATTACAAATGTAACAAGGGCACACTATAAAGAAGAAGAGGAACGTTAAGTAAAGCACAATATCCGGACAGTGTCGGTGCCCACATGTGTAACTGTTCCTCTGTCTACAACACTTAACCTTGATAACATGGAGAGATATAACTGCCAGTTGCTAGGATACGCCCACTGCCAGTCAAGCGTCATATATATTGACTTTGTGCCATCAAAGCAAAGACGTTATAGAGATTACTAAACCCTCTGCTGTATATTTACAGACAGATAAGGAATAAATGTGTCAGACAATGCCCCTATGAATCATTCCTGCACTGCAGAGTTTATTTAAAGGGAAACTTCACCCAGGAACTATTTTGCTTAATGAAAGGATATATAATCCTGAGCATCTTTTCAGTATACATAGCAGGAGCGGCCCCCTACGTTTGCTCAGTCAGTTCACTATCACATATTGTATTGAACTAAGATTATAGTGTGTTGTTTGTAACGATAGTGAACTGATTGTGAACGAACTGATGATAATGAACCAATGGTGATGTTATGGAACTGACTGCGGTGACAGTGAATCAGCTGTGATCATAGTGAATTTATAGTCAAGTGATGGAAATAATAGTAAACTTGACTTTGATTATAGTGAAGTAATTGAGATGATAGTGAGCTGAGCCATTAGCCCCATTGCCACCACCTTCTCCCATTTTAAAAATAGAAAATTTAGCTCTTAAAAAGATGGCTTTTTGCCGCCTCCTGGCCACTCGTTGCCACCTGAGGTTCTCTCCTTGCCTCATGGCAGGACCTGGTGTCACAGTTGAGGTGGCCACACACAATAAAATCCACTCATTTAGTGAGGCCACCAAACGAGCGGATCTGAACCTGGTGTGACCACCAAAGTCAGGGGAAAGTCGGGCTCCCTGGGGCCAAACGATCTGTTTACAACCAAGGAAATGAGCTCCCACGTTACGAGGACCACATCAATATCTGCCCGATTTTTGGCCTGATATCAATTGGGAAGACCTTTCAGAACACCCTATACATGGGCATATACGTTGCCTAATTGGTCTAAAGGGCCGATATCTGCAGCTTTAATCTGCTCATGTATCGTCATCCTTAGGGCAAAGACACACGGTCAGATTTGGGGAAATTAGACACCCGGCGACAAATCTCCTCTTCTTCTGGGCAACTAATCTCCCTGAACTGCCTTCCCGCTGGCTAGAATGTAAATCGCCGGCTGGGTGGCACTCGGAGCGCTTCATGAGGAAACTTCAGGCGACTTCAGAAAACGAAGCACTCCAAGTGCCACCCAGCCGGCGATTTACATTCTAGCCAGTATAAAGGCAGTGCAGGGAGATTAGTTGCCCCGAAGAAGAGGAGATTTACCGCCGGGCAACTAATTTCCCCAAATCTGATCGTGTATCTCTGCCCTTAGTCCACCGCACGATTGTCCACCAATCGGGGTGATATCAAACTAACTGGTATGATAACTGGTATGATGGCCAACCCATTGTGGTGATTGTGAACCAATTGTAGTAATAGTGAACCAAACATGATGATTGTGAGCTATGTGTTATGTGAATCAATCGTTACAGCGAATAGTCAAGTAACTGTGATGACAGTGAAGTAGTTAAAGTGGAGTTCACCTTTTAGTTAACTTTTAGCATGTTGTGGAATGGCCAGTTCTAAGAAACGTTTACATTTGTCTAATTTATTGATTCATTTTTAATTGTTGACTCTTTCCGGCTTCCACATGGGGTGGGGGGGGTCACTGACCCCATCTGAAAACAAATGCTCTGTAAAGCTTCAAATATATTGTTATTGCTGCTTTTTATTACTCATCTTTCTATTCAGGCCTCTCCTATTCATATTTCAATCTCTTATTATAATCAATGTATGGTTGCTAGGGTGATCTGGACCCTAGCAACCTGATTGCTGAAACGACAAACTGGAGAGCTGCTGAATAAAAAAACGAAAGAACTCAAAAATCACAAATAATAAAAAAATGAAAACCAATGGCAAATTGTCTCAGAAAGAGAGATAATACACGGATAAATAGACAGACCGACGGATAGATCATAAAAAATTGACAGACAGATAGAGAGATAATTAGATAGGCAGACAGACAAATAAACAGACCGATGAAAGATGGATAAATAGATTGACTGATAGATTGAGAGACTGATAGAGGCTGGTGAGAGTTGATCCCTGATAGATCACAGTCAGCTGAGTGGGAGGCTTCATAACAGCAGGGGGATGATATGTGTCTGTTTGGCAGGAGGGCCCCTCTGTGAAAGATAAAGTTGTAGCACAGGCCCCTCCTACAGCTCCAGTAGCAACTCCTTTGGGCTCAAACGTGGGCAGAGATTTAATACAATAATTGGGTTCTCTCCTGATTGTAATTGTGTTGGCATTAATATCACCCGGCAGTTGTGATGAGCCAATCTGTCCCACTTCACCGTGAAATGGTGGGAAAATCGCCAAATGCATTGCAGTAAATAATAGAAAACATTTTTGACAATGTTTTCTATGGGCAGGTTTTTACCCATTTTTTTTTTTTGGTGTGATTTTTTTGCCGCCGTTTACCAAAAACTTTGCAGATGGTCAAAATGTGAAATTTCACTGCAAAAGCCTGTCAGGGTTTTCTCCAACCTCGCTGCCCTCACCAATAAGAACCCTTTAATTATACTCACATTCTGCTACTCTCACAACTGTCACTACTCTCACTACTTTTAGAAGTAACTAAGGAGATCTCATTTGTAAATGAGTCCAACTCCAATGTGGCTAATTTCGGGAAGATACAGGGAGTCCCAGAGCTCACTAGCCTGAACACTAGCCTGGTCCAAGCCTGAGCTCCAATAATTCCAGCAATATAATATAACTCTCAAACAGATGAAGGGACAGAAGTGAATACACAGTTCGGGCAGATGTACAGCTACATTTATATCTCAACAGATGGGAAACTGCAGTCTCAAAGGCCCTGGCACTGAAATGGTTAAATGATAATGGGGGGGATAGTGAATGGGACATGACAGTTGTGTAGGGACATTTGGGGCCCTTTACCAGCAGATATTAGAGAATTTGTGCAACTCACCTGCACCCTCCTGCCACAATAGTGCACGTCTGTCTGTCTGGGTGGGCACAGGGGGGTCCGGCATATTCAGTGAATCAGTGACCCCTTGGTATTATGAATAGTGATGGGCGAATTTGTCCCGTTTCGCATGGACACTAATTCTGTGAATTTCCTAACAAATTTGCGACACTGGTGAAAAATTAGCAAAACAGCAATTTTGACGCGGGCGAATTTTCGCTGCAAATTTGTGAATTTATTCGCCGGCAGCGAAACTGCCAAATTCGCCACGAATTTGCGCCTGGCAAATAAATTCACCCATCACTAATTATGAAAGTGTTTAAATGACATATTGACAGAACTCACATTGGGGCATTTGGGATCAGGGCACAGGTCCAATCTCTGGGAGCAGAATATGTGACTGATCCAGACCTTTGTGCTCAGTCCTTTTTTATTGACAGGGGGATATTCACATCGCGGGGGCTGATTGGGTGAAAATGACAGACTGAAAAGAACAGAACAGACTGAACTTCATAGGATAATTTTTTCCTTAATTCTTGTTCTTTTTATGATAATGAAGGGTAACCATGGAAACAAGAGCCACATCGTTCTGCTCACAATCAAATTCACTTTAAAAAGGTTTTGGAAATAAGTCATGGAAATGGGAAAGGGAGGCCATAAATGTTGGACAGTGTACATAGTAGGGCAAGATGGGATGAGGAGGGGGCAATAATTATTGGACCATGAGAATAGTAAGGCAAGATGGAATGAGGAGGGGGCAATCATTGTTGGACAGTGTGCATAGTAAGGCAAGATGGGATGTGGGAGGGGGCAGTCGGAGGAGCTAGTGGAGGGTCACAGCAGGATTGTTATAGATGTAACACCCCTGAGGTATAGACTAAGAATATCTAACATTGGTTACACAATATAATATGGGCGTGTAGGTTCTCAAATAATGATGTCCCTGACACCCATTACCTATCACAACCATCTTTAGTGCAACAAATGTAATAAATGAAAGGATGGGGTGAAATAATTTGTAATCATTTTAATGGACACATTTGACATAGACCAACATTTCATTCTGTTAATTTTGTCCTATTCTGCTAACACCTGTGTGATGGAGCCAGCAGGACAAGATGATGACAGTAGGACAAGATGATGACAGTAGGACAAGATGATGACAGTAGAGCAAGATGAAGAAAGTAAAGGAAGATGGAGACACTATGGCAAGATGGAGACAGTAGAGGAAGATGGAGACAACGGAACAAGATGAAGACAGTAAGACAAGATGGCGACAGTAGGGCAAGATGGAGACAGTATAGGAGGATGGAAGCAGCAGGACAAAATGGTGCCAGTGGGACAAGATGAAGAAAGTAGGTCAAGAGTGAGACAATAGGCCAAGATGGAGACAGTAGGCCAAGATGGAGACAGTTGAGCAATATTAAGAAAGTGAGGCAAGATGAAGACAATAGGCCAAGATGGGGACAGTCGGCCAAGATGGAGACAGAAGAGAAAGATGAAGACTGTAAGACAAGATGGAGACAGTAGGACAAGATGGAGACAGTAGGACAAAATGGAGACAGTAGGGCAATATGGAGACACTAGGACAAGATAGAGACACTAGGGCAAGATGGAGACAGTAGGGCAAGATGGAGACAGTAGGGCAAGATGGTGACAGTAAGGCAAGACAGAGAAAGTAGAGCAAAATGGAGACACTAGGGCAAGATGGAAACAGTAGAAGAAGATGGAGACAGCAGGACAAGATGGTGCAAGTAGGATAAGATGAAGACAGTAAAGCAAGATGAAGTAAGTAGGGCAAGTTCGAGACAGTAGGCCAAGATGAAGACAGTAGAGAAAGATGGAAACAGTAGAGAACGATGAAGACAGTAGAGCAAGATGTAGAAAGTAGGGCAAGATGGAGACAGTAGGCCAAGTTGGAGACAGTAGAGAAAAATGGAGACAGTATGGCAAGATGGTGACTGTAGGACTAGATGGAAACAGAAGGACAAAATGTAGACAGTAGGGCAAGATGGAGACACTAGGACAAGATAGAGACAGTAGGGCAAGATGGAGACAGGGGGTGAGATTGTCACAGTAGGAAAAGATGATGACAGTACAGCAAGATGAAGAAAGAAGAGCAAGATGGAGACACTACGGCAAGATGGAGACAACAGAACAAGATGAAGACAGTAACAGAAGATGGTGACAGTAGGGCAAGATGGAGACAGTATAGAAGATGGAAATAGCAGGACAAGATGGTGACAGTAGGACACGGTGACAGTAGAGCAAGAAAGTAGGGCAAGATGGAGACAGTAGGGCAAGATGGAGACAGTAGGGCAAGATGGAGACAGTAGGGCAAGATGGAGACAGTAGGACAAGATGGAGACATTAGGACAAGATAGAGACAGTAGGGCAAGAGGGACACAGTAGGGCAAGATCGAGACAGTAGGGATAGATGGAGACAGTAGGGCAAGATGGAGATAGTTGGACAAGACGGTTAAAACGGGACAAGATGAAGACAGTAAAACAAGATGGAGACAGTAGGACAAGATGGAGGCAGCAGGCAAGATGGTACCAGTAGGACAAGATGGAGACAGTAGAGAAAGATGGAGAAAGTAGGGCAAGATGGAGACAGTAGGCCAAGTTGGAGACAGTATAGAAAAATGGAGACAGTAGGAAAAGATGGATACAGTAGGGCAAGATGGTGACAGCAGGACTAGATGGAAACAGAAGGACAAAATGTAGACAGTAGGACAAGATGGAGACACTAGGACAAGATAGAGACAGTAGGGCAAGATGGAGACAGGAGGGCGAGATGGTCACAGTAGGAAAATATGATGACAGTACAGCAAGATGAAGAAAGAAGAGCAAGATGGAGACACTATGGCAAGATGGAGACAGTAGAGGAAGATGGAGACAACAGAACAAGATGAAGACAGGAGGACAAGATAGTGACAGTAGGGCAAATTGGAGACAGTATAGAAGATGGAAATAGCAGGACAAGATGGTGACAGTAGGACATGGTGACAATAGAGCAAGATAAAGAAAGTAGGGCAAGATGGAGACAGTAGGGCAAAATGGAGACAGTAGGGCAAGATGGAGACAGTAGAGGAAGATGGAGACAGTAGGACAAGATGGAAACAGTAGAGAAAGATGGAGAAAAGAGGACAAGATGGAGATAGTAGGGCAAGATAGAGACAGTAGGACGAGATGGAGACAGTAGGGCAAGATGGAGACACTAGGACAAGATAGAGACAGTAGGGCAAGATGGTGACAGTAGGGCAAGATGGAGACAGTAGGGCAAGATGGAGACAGTAGGGCAAGACGGTGAAAAAATGACAAGATGAAGACTGTAATACAAGATGGAGACAGTAGGACAAGATGGAGACAGTAGGACAAAATGGAGACAGTAGGGCAATATGGAGACACTAGGACACGATAGAGATAGTAGGGCAAGATGGAGACAGTAGGGCAAGATGGTGACAGTAAGGCAAGACAGAGAAAGTAGAGCAAAATGGAGACACTAGGGCAAGATGGAAACAGTAGAAGAAGATGGAGACAGCAGGACAAGATGGTGCAAGTAGGATAAGATGAAGACAGTAAAGCAAGATGAAGTAAGTAGGGCAAGTTTGAGACAGTAGGCCAAGATGAAGACAGTAGAGAAAGATGGAGACAGTAGAGAAAGATGAAGACAGTAGAGCAAGATGTAGAAGGTAGGGCAAGATGGAGACAGTATGCCAAGTTGGAGACAGTAGAGAAAAATGGAGACAGTAGGAAAAGATGGAGACAGTATGGCAAGATGGTGACTGTAGGACTAGATGGAAACAGAAGGACAAAATGTAGACAGTAGGGCAAGATGGAGACACTAGGACAAGATAGAGACAGTAGGGCAAGATGGAGACGGAGGGTGAGATGGTCACAGTAGGAAAAGATGATGACAGTACAGCAAGATGAAGAAAGAAGAGCAAGATGGAGACACTACGGCAAGATGGAGACAACAGAACAAGATGAAGACAGTAAGAGAAGATGGTGACAGTAGGGCAAGATGGAGACAGTATAGAAGATGGAAATAGCAGGACAAGATGGTGACAGTAGGACACGGTGACAGTAGAGCAAGAAAGTAGGGCAAGATGGAGACAGTATGGCAAGATGGAGACAGTAGGGCAAGATGGAGACAGTAGGGCAAGATGGAGATAGTAGGGCAAGATGGAGACACTAGGACAAGATGGAGACACTAGGACAAGATAGAGACAGTAGGGCAAGATGGACACAGTAGGACAAGATGGAGACAGTAGGGCAAGATGGAGATAGTAGGACAAGACAGTTAAAACGGGACAAGATGAAGACAGTAAAACAAGATGGAGACAGTAGGACAAGATGGAGGCAGCAGGACAAGATGGTACCAGTAGGACAAGATGGAGACAGTAGAGAAAGATGGAGAAAGTAGAGAAAGATGAAGACAGTAGGGCAAGATGGAGACGGAGGGTGAGATGGTCACAGTAGGAAAAGATGATGACAGTACAGCAAGATGAAGAAAGAAGAGCAAGATGGAGACACTACGGCAAGATGGAGACAACAGAACAAGATGAAGACAGTAAGAGAAGATGGTGACAGTAGGGCAAGATGGAGACAGTATAGAAGATGGAAATAGCAGGACAAGATGGTGACAGTAGGACACGGTGACAGTAGAGCAAGAAAGTAGGGCAAGATGGAGACAGTATGGCAAGATGGAGACAGTAGGGCAAGATGGAGACAGTAGGGCAAGATGGAGATAGTAGGGCAAGATGGAGACACTAGGACAAGATGGAGACACTAGGACAAGATAGAGACAGTAGGGCAAGATGGACACAGTAGGACAAGATGGAGACAGTAGGGCAAGATGGAGATAGTAGGACAAGACAGTTAAAACGGGACAAGATGAAGACAGTAAAACAAGATGGAGACAGTAGGACAAGATGGAGGCAGCAGGACAAGATGGTACCAGTAGGACAAGATGGAGACAGTAGAGAAAGATGGAGAAAGTAGAGAAAGATGAAGACAGTAGAGCAAGATGTAGAAAGTAGGGCAAGATGGAGACAGTAGGCCAAGTTGGAGACAGTAGAGAAAAATGGAAACAGTAGGAAAAGATGGAGATAGTAGGGCAAGATGGTGACAGCAGGACTAGATGGAAACAGACGAACAAAATGTAGACAGTAGGGCAAGATGGAGACACTAGGACAAGATAGAGACAGCAGGGCAAGATGGAGACGGAGGGTGAGATGGTCACAGTAGGAAAAGATGATGACAGTACAGCAAGATGAAGAAAGAAGAGCAAGATGGAAACACTACAGCAAGATGGAGACAACAGAACAAGATGAAGACAGTAAGAGAAGATGGATGAAGGTGACAGTAGGGCAAGATGGAGACAGTAGGGCAAGATCTGGAAAACAGGACAAGATGAAGACAGTAAGACAAGACGGAGACAGTAGGACAAGATGGAGACAGTAGGGCAAGATAGAGACAGTAAGGCAAGATGGAGGCAGCAGGGCAGGATGGTGACAGTAGGACAAGTTGAAAATAGTAGAGCATGATAAAGAAAGTTGGGCAAGATGGAGAGAGTATAGCAAGATGGAGACGCTAGGACAAAATAGAGACAGTAGGGCAAGATGGAGACAGTAGGGCAAGATGGTGACAACAAGACAAGATCAAGACAGTAAGACAAGATAAAGACAGTAAGACAAGATGGATACAGTAGGACAAGATGGAGACTGTAGAGCAAGATGAAAACAATAGAGCAACATAGAGACAGTAGGTAAACTTGGTGACAACAGGACAAGATGAAAACAGTAAGACAAGATGGAGACAGAAGAGCAAAATGGAGATAATAGGTCAAGATGTAGACAGTAGAGCAAGATGGAGACAGCTGGACAAGTTGGTGACAGTAGGACAAGATGTAGCAGTAGAGCAAAATGAAGAAAGTAGTGCAAGGTGGACACAGTTGGGCAAGACAGAAACAGTAGAGGAAGATGGAGACAGCAGATGAAGACAGTAGAGGAAGGTGAAGAAATGTGGGCAAGATAGAGACAGTAGGGCAAGATAGAGACAGTAGGGAAAGATGATAACAGAACATAATTGAGACCGTAGAGCAAGATAAAGACAGTAGAGCAAGATGGAGACAGCAGGACGAGATAGTGACAATTGGACAACATGGTGACAGTAGGATAAGACAGGCAAGAAGGAGATAGTAGGATAAGATGGAGATAGTAGGACAAGATGGAGACAGTAGGACAAGATGAAGACAACAGAACAAGATGAAGACAGTAAGAGAAGATGGTGACAGTAGGGCAAGATGGAGACAGTAGGGCAAGATCTGGAAAACAGGACAAGATGAAGACAGTAAGACAAGACGGAGACAGTAGGACAAGATGGAGACAGTAGGGCAAGATAGAGACAGTAAGGCAAGATGGAGGCAGCAGGGTAGGATGGTGACAGTAGGACAAGTTGAAAATAGTAGAGCATGATAAAGAAAGTTGGGCAAGATGGAGAGAGTATAGCAAGATGGAGACGCTAGGACAAAATAGAGACAGTAGGGCAAGATGGAGAAAGTAGGGCAAGATGGTGACAACAAGACAAGATCAAGACAGTAAGACAAGATAAAGTCAGTACGACAAGATGGATACAGTAGGACAAGATGGAGACTGTAGAGCAAGATGAAAACAATAGAGCAACATAGAGACAGTAGGTAAACTTGGTGACAACAGGACAAGATGAAAACAGTAAGACAAGATGGAGACAGAAGAGCAAAATGGAGATAATAGGTCAAGATGTAGACAGTAGAGCAAGATGGAGACAGCTGCACAAGTTGGTGACAGTAGGACAAGATGTAGCAGTAGAGCAATATGAAGAAAGTAGTGCAAGGTGGACACAGTTGGGCAAGACAGAAACAGTAGAGGAAGATGGAGACAGCAGATGAAGACAGTAGAGGAAGGTGAAGAAATGTGGGCAAGATAGAGACAGTAGGGCAAGATAGAGACAGTAGAGCAAGATGGAGACAGCAGGACGAGATAGTGACAATTGGACAACATGGTGACAGTAGGATAAGACAGGCAAGAAGGAGATAGTAGGATAAGATGGAGATAGTAGGACAAGATGGAGACAGTAGGACAAGATGAAGACAGAAGGACAAGATGGAGACAGTAGGGCAAGATGGACCGTAGGACAAGATTGAGACAGAAGGACAAGATGGAGACAGTTGGGCAAGCTGCAGAGAGCAAGGCCTGAAAGTAGTAAAAGATGGAAACAGTATTACAAGATGGTAGTTATAGGAAAAGATGGAGACAGTAGGCAAAGATGGAGGCAGTGGGGAAAGATAGAGACAGTAGAGCAACAGACCATGCAAGAAGTAGCTCTTGTGTAAAGCTTTGGGCAGAATGTCAGTGTGGGTGATTGATAAAGAAGAATAGAAACCTATTTATCAATCTGTAATGCCACAAAAATAGAAGTGTTTGTTGTCTGCCAGAAATATTATTACACCATCTTTCTGATATATCTACTAACATCTCGAAACACTGTATTCTCTAAAATGGGCAGTAGAGGCCACTTTATGCTTTGTCAATGAATAAAGAATGTAATTATTTCCCTCTGCGTGGAAATAAAATATACAGACGAGAGAGAGAGAGAGAGAGAGAGAGAGAGAGAGAGAGAGAGAGAGAGAGAGAGAGAGAGACAGTGTATGAACAGTGGGTAGAAAGCCCTATCTTGACCAATAAGGGTTTGTTTTTCTGGGAGATTTTTACCCTTTATATAGACAAGAGCTTCATTCTGCTGCATGGAACTTCATAGGAGAACTGGGAACGTAGACAAGTAGGTATCACAGGGATCAACTGCACTAGGTAAATAACATGGTTGGGAAAGAATGCAAAATTTCCGAGAAATAAATAACCATTAAAGAAAGCAAAATATTATAGTTTCTTTGTATATTTAGATGTTTAGTAAGCAAGCCTGTAACATAGAAATATATGTATTCAGATGTTTATTCTCATTCTGTCACTAGATGGAGCATGCAGAAAACAAACAGCAGAGAAAACATTCTGATATCATCCTTGGAAACTGGCACTGCTGCAAAGACTTGCAGATATCAATGCCCCCAACGCTCTATGCATTCCTATCATTACAGCAGATTCCCTCCATAGACTCATGTGAATGGGAGTCACAGACTCTACTTGAGTCACTGGCCGAATATCTTAGACACTATTTCAAAAAATACATATTTGTAAGGCAGCATTATAACCAGGGGCGCTCCACCAATGAGGCGAGTTAATCCACTCACCTCAGGCGACAGCGCCCCCCTGGTCACCAGGGACGGCAAAATTCCAGAGAGTGTTGCTGAACAAATCTCAAAAAGAAAATAGGGGAAAAACCAAGAAAATATAGTGTAGCGTTCTCATCAAACACACACCTTCAGCGTTACCACAATCACTCTTATCAGTGTCCGGAAGTTCCCACAACACAGAGCTCAAAGTAAATTTCAATCCATCTCATATAAAGAGTGAACGTTTATCTAGCATAACATCAAATAAGAGCGAAGAAGTGTTATTTGAGAAAGAGATAATAGTAGAATATGGTTGGTACCCACACTCTAATTCACAGTCTAATGCTAGTCGATTATACTATCAGACACATACTGTAGAATGTATTTGTCAGGGGGCCTATCGGCTCCCAGCAGGAGAAGTCCAGACCAAGGAGGAAGCTTAGGGGTTTATGTCCAATACATGATACAAAGGGATCAAGAATAAACATAGTCAGGCATGTGATATCATCACTCCGGCGCCAAGATGCCGGCGTCAGCTCACGTGGAACATGGGCAACGCCATCTTGCTTTGGACGCTGCCAGAGACATGAGCGTCAATGGGTGCTCCTGACAGTATCCCCTCCCCTGGCCACTGGACCACCACCTCATGGTTTCTTCGGAAACTGAAGAATTCCCTTACCAGTCAAGGAGCATGGACATCAGACTATTTTATCCAAGAGCATTTCTTGGGAACGATGCCCTTCCATTGGATCAGGAATTGTATAGACCCTCTGGAGATTCTTGAGTCTAGGATCTTCTCCACTTCGTATTCTTGTTGGCCATCCACGGAGACAGAAGCAGGGGGAGATTGTTCCGAAGAGAAGAGATTAAGGATTGCCGGTTTCAACAGGGATACGTGGAACACATTAGGGATTCGCATCTCAGGGGGAAGCTGAAGTCTGACTGCCATGGGATTAACAATCTCCACAATGGAGTATGGACCAACAAATTCTGGAGCCAACTTGGGGGAAGGAATCTTGAGACGAATGTTTCTTGTAGAAAGCCACACTTTATCCCCAACTTTATATAAAGGAGAAGATTTCCATCTCTGATCAGCATAATTCTTGTGGGACAATGAACTTTGGTAGGCGACCAAATGGCTGACATGTGGGCTGTGTGATCATCGGCCGCGTATCAGACAATAGGAAGTCTTGAGGGAAAGCTTGCGGATGTTGTCCATACACGGTCAAGAAGGGCGATCTACCACTGGAGGCATGACAAGCGTTGTTATGAGAAAACTCTGCCCAAGGAAAGAGATCCGCCCAATCATCCTGACAGAGGGATACATGACTTCTCAATAACTGTTCCAGCGCTTGGTTTACCCTTTCCACTGCCCTGTTGGACTGAGGGTGATAGGCAGAGGAGAATTGGAGGGCAATACCCAGATTCTTACACAACGATCTCCAAATCTTGGACACAAACTGGGAACCTAGGTCAAATACAATCTCCGCTGGAAATCCATGAAGTCAGAAGATATGCTGAATGAAAAACTGAGAGAGTTCAATGGCAGAAGGAGTTTATGAAGAGTGATAAAGTGTGCCAGTTTACTGAAGCGGTCAATAACTACCCATATCACAGTGTTCCCCTTGGAAGGTTGTATTTCGATAATAAAGCCCATAGCTAAATGAGTCCAAGGACAGGAAGGAATGGGTAGAGGTTGCAATAGCCCGCTAGGGCGAGAATGACTAGATTTTGAAGAGGCACAAATGGAACAGGCCACCACAAAGTCATTTACATCCTTCCGAAGGGTTGGCCACCAAAGGAGACGATTAACAAGTTCAAAGGTCTTTTGGACACCTGGATGTCCAGCTTGTTTGGAACAGTGGCTTTGCTGAAGGATGGGTATATGGAATTCATGTGGCATGTACACCATGCCTATGGGGGTTTCTGACAGAGCAGAAGACTGGACAGAATAGGGAAGCAATGATCTTGGTGGGGGGAACAATTGGTTCCTAATCTTCACTGATCCTCAGGTACAATGCTTCGAGATATAGTATCTGCCTTTCCGATTCCTGGAGCCAAGACGGTATGTCAGAGCAAAATTGAATCATGAGTAGAACCCACCGAGCCTGTCCAGGGTTCAGTCTCTTGAGAGTCTGGATGAATTCCAAGTTTTTGTGATCAGTTTAAATGGTTACAGGATGAGGAGCTCCTTCCAAGAAGTGTCGCCACTCCTCGGGTAATTTTGCTCAGCAGGAGAGAATTTCTTCGAGAAGTAAGCACAAGGGTGTAGTTTGCTGTCTGCAACCTGTCTCTGAGAGAGTATGGCTCCAGCCCTCGGACGTCAGGCATCTACTTCAATGAAGAAGGGTTGCAGAAGGTCAGGATGTCTAAGGACAGGAACCTGAGGCAAATTAGTCTTTCAGGGATTGAAAAGCCTCCAGAGCTTGAGGGGGCCAGGCATTAGGTTTTCCTCCCTTGCGGATGAGAGCCAAGACAGGAGCAATACAAGAGGAGTACCTGTCGGGATCCAGAAGATCTGGCTCAAGCTGAGCCGACATCTCCCAAGGCCTGCGCTTCCACTCCGGCGTTTGTTGCGTTTTCGAGCGCGTGTCCTGATGCGCGCGTGTGTTTGGACGCGGGCGCGCATTTACGTGCGCGCGCGCGTTCCGACGCGGGCGCGCGCTCTGACGCGGGCGCGCATTCACGTGCGCGCGCGCGTTCTGACGCAGGCGCGCGTTCTGACGCCAGCATGCGTCCTGGGGTTAAAAGGTCACTCCGACCTAGGCCCAGTGCGAGGTGATCGTCTTACTGACACTAAGCGTTTGATTATTGAAGTATCCTGATTTTGACTACGGCTTGTTTCTGACTACTCTTCTGATTATCCCTGGATCCTGTATTTGCTCGTCTGACTTCGACCTTGGCTTTGCTGACTACTCTTCTGGATTTCCCTCAACTGGTACCTGCTTATTGATCCTTCCTGTGTATGACCTGGCCTGTTCCTGACTTCGCTTCGTCTCCTGCAGATAAGTGCTAGCCCTTATTACAAACTGTTATTCGTGTGGGCTCATCTAGCACTCCTGCTATTCCTTATCTGGGAACGCCCTGTCTCAACCCTCAGGGCGTAACTCAGTGGGAAGCGTGGGGGAGGCTCTTACCTTCGGACTCACCTCGACTCCTGACAGTACCCTTGATAAATTGTTGGTAATAAACCAGCAATCTTGGATTGCCAAGACTTTAGAAGGATCCATCTTGAATCCCTACTGAGAAATAATATAACCCAGGAAGGGACCTCGAAGACACACTTCTCCAGCTTGGAAAAAAGGACATTTTCTCTCATTCTTTCATCCGGGTTCGGTGACTTTCCAAGTCTTTGGAGAATATTAAAATGTCATCCAAGTACACGACTACGGATTGCCCCAGACGATCTCTAAAGATATCCTTTACTAATTCTTTTTATTTTTTTAAAAAAAATTTATTTATTGGAATCTGATGTTTCTTTACATCGTATCAGTACACTTTTTTCAATAATAAACAAAAAAAATTGACCACACATTGTGCACTGGTGAGTTTTCATTTAAGCCCGGGAAAACAATACAAGAGACGGAAAGGTTGAGGAGAGTGCTTGGTCAGGAGTGCTTGCTCCACCTGAGTTATCCAAAAGGCAATCGTGGGTGGATGTTCCTCTTTCCATTTAATAGCAATAGCTTTTTTGGCATAGAAGAGCAAAAAGGTAAGTAGTGTGCGAGAGGTTGTTGTTTGTAAAGGATTGACGCCAATACCTTGTCTGCTGCAAATTCAGGGGCCCCAATCTTTATTCTATGGTGCTCATGATACATCACAGTGATCAAACGTTTCGGGACTGCATGGGCCTTCCTCAGTGACCACTGTCCACAGTCATCACTGAGGAAGAGCCATGCGGTCCTGAAACGTTTGATCACTGTGATGTATCATGAGCACCATGGAATAAAGATTGGGAACCCCCCATTTGTAGCAGACACGGTATTGGCGTCAATCCTTTTCAAATTGTATATTACTGGCGAGTGGTTAGGCCAGGGCCTCTACCTAATCCCCTAATTGGACTGTTAATTGCGAGAGGTTGTTGTGTCTGAGAGGAAGTTCAAGAGCAAGACTGATGGATGGGTCTCTATTGGTAATGTCATAAGACGGGAGATATATGAGGCTCTCTTCATCCAGAATCCATGAATTGAGGGGCAACTCCAGCCCAAATGGAAAAAGTCAGCATTGATTCCTTTACACCTGTTACATATGTTTGGAATTGCAGGGTTGATCTTGTGAAGGATGAAAGCCATGTAATAAGCCCGATGAAGATATTTGAATTGTATAAGATCGTCTCTGGCTCGAATTAGCGGCTGTATAGATTCAGCAAGTATTATTTCCCATTGCTCCTGGGTAAGATCAGGAATATTTGTTATGCAATTTTGGTACAGTTCTGTCTTGGTAGCATATCCGCTTATCTTGATTTGATTGTAGATGGTGGATAGAGGTTTATGGAGGTGTTCTTTACGTAAAAATCTTCAAATCAAAGTAATTTTAATTTGAGCAGCAGTGAACTGAAATTGCTGAGCTACGTCATGTCTCAATTCGAAATACCTGAATAACATTGAGTTTGGAATATTAAAATTGTCCTTTAGTTGCTGATAGGATAATAAGGAATTATCTTTGTAAATGTCACCAAGGTATTTTACATTGTATTGTGCCCATATCTGGGGGCCAGGTACAGTGGTAAATTGCTGCAATTCAGGGTTTTACCAAAGTGGGGTATGAGGTGATAAAACCTGGGGATTTTTTCCTATTCTGTCAGAGCCTAACCGCCATGCCTTTACTGTATTGTGGATAATTGGAGTTGGGTAAGCCAAACCCGAGGGTTTCATTTACAAATTCGTTGAAGATGGCAGGGGCTTTGCAGAGGCTGAAGAGCATTACGAGGTGCCCATCTTTGGTGTTGAATGCCGTCTTCCATTCATCGCCCTCTCGGATGCGGATAAGGTTGTAAGCTCCTCGGAGATCCAACTTAGTGAAGATCTTAGCCCCACGGAGTTGATCGAAGCTTTCCGGGATGAGAGGCAGAGGATAACGTTTTTTCACCGTGATCTTGTTTAGGCCTCTGTAGTCTATATAGGGATGCAATCTGCCATCCCTTTTCTCCATGAAGTAAAATCCAGCCCCTGCAGGAGAAGATGAAGGTCTAATGAATCCCCCTGGAGGTTATCTCGGATATATTCCTTCATCGCGGAAGTCTCAGCAGGAGACAAGGGGTAGGTCCAACCTCTGGGGGGCATGGTACCAGGAAGAAGTTTGATGGGACAATCATAAGAGCGATGTTGTAAGTGGCACTCACCCTGGTGGTCCAGTGGGCTGGCGAGGATGCCCGTCATGTGATGCATCATGTGTTTCTGCTCTCACTGTTCTGCCTTAGGGCGCATGCGGTTTTACGTGCGCAGCGTAGCCGGTGTCATGACATCATCGCGAGATTTAAAGTTATTTAAAGGGACTTTTCATTCATACTCATTGCCCGTCGTTTGGTTCTACTTAGTAGCTTCCTAGGTGCGATTCCTGCATTATCTGATTCCTGTTTTGACTCCTGCCTGTCTGACTATTCTGAACTTTGTAAACCTGACCTGTGCCTGCCTGACCATTCTGAAAGATCTTCCAGTTTTGACTCGTGCCTGTCTGACTTCACTTGAACTCTGCCTGCGCGACCCGGCCTGTTTGACTACGCTCTGTCTATTCCAAGAACTGTGCTTTCCATCAAAAACCATACTAACAATCGTGCCCCTTTGCTTGTCCAGAACCTTCACTTGGCTCCTCTCTTATTAAGACCTGGTGGCATCCGATTAGCCGAGGGCTTTTCTTGAGGTAAAAGGCAGCTGTTAGAGGCACAAGCAAGAGCTGAAACCAGGGAGCCTAGCATCTGTTCTGGATTTTGGGTGCCGTTTGCGACAGATGTGGAGGGAGACTCTCAGCAGACTTCTTGCAGAAGACATCCACAAAGTCATTGTACTCTATGGGTAAAGAAGGTAAGTCTGCTGCAGCAAGGGAAACCCGATGAATGGTCTTAGCGGGTAAACAGTTCTTTTGACAGTAAGGGCTCCAATGCAATATCTGGTTGGCAGACTAGTCAAGAGAAGGATTATGCAGATGGAGCCAGGGTAGACCCAACACTACAGGAGTCAAGGGACAGTCTATTA
This sequence comes from Xenopus petersii, assembly GCA_038501925.1. NCBI lineage: Eukaryota > Metazoa > Chordata > Amphibia > Anura > Pipidae > Xenopus > Xenopus petersii. The sequence goes on from CM076680.1 coordinate 5,468,237, forward strand.
AAAGAAAAGTCAGTTTCACCTGATGGTGGGATCCAACAGTCAGTGGAAGATCTCCTGTTGTCTCAGAGATACTCTGATCGATCTCATCGATCATCAATCGCCAAAACCCACGGGAGATTCGATAGAGGGAATAGGGGAATTCTCAGGAAATTGGCAAGGCAACATCCATGAAATTTCCTGAAAGGCAGACACATCGATCATCGATCATCCTGTCAGGTAGCCAAATCTGAAGAGGCAACAGAAATTGACGAGAGTTCTTTTGGCGTGCAGGCTCAGTTTTGCCTGAGCTAGGAGATCCTCCCAACTTAAGGGGACAACGATTGGCAAAATAGGCTTTTCCACCAAAATATAGGCATAGTCCAGCGAAATGTCTCTGGAGCTTCTCTTGTTCAGAGAGACACATCCTATCGATCTGCATAGGTTCCTCTGAGGGAGTTACAGGAGGAGGATTGACAGGATTGGGGAGGAGGGGTCTCTGGAAGCGAGGTGCCAGACCAGGCAGGAATCTTTTGTTTCGTTCTTTATCGGACTGGTGCTCCCAAAACCGGGTGTCTACCTTGATTGTGAGAGCAATCAGGCCTTCCAAAAGTTCAGGACGATCCCTGGAGATTAAGTCGTCCTTGAGTCTAGTCGACAAACCTTGATAGAAGACCGCTGCATAAGCCTCATTGTTCCACTTAGTTTCAACCATCAAAGTTCTGAAATCAATGGCGTACTCACTGGCACTGCGTTTCCCTTGCTGGATCTAAAGCAGACGAAAAGAGGCATTAGCGACACGACCAGGAGCGTCAAAAACAGTACAGAGGGCTTGGGGGAAGACCTTGGTATCAAAGGTCATAGGAGAATTCTTCTCCCAAAGTGGTGTTGCGCACTCGAGCAGTTTCCCCTCCAAACGTGACATCACATACCTCACCTTGGCACATTCGCTCGAGTACTGTGAGGGTTGAAACTCAAACTGGATTAGGCACTGAGTAATGAAACCTCTGCAGGCTTGAGGATCCCCATTATAGTGGGGTGGTGGAGGAATGCGGGGCTCAGCAGCCGATAAGGCCGCAGAAGGAGGAGTAACTGCAACGGGAGGATTTCCCGCAACCGAGGAGGTGGAGGGCATCCAAGAAAGGAGAGTGTCCAGTACTTCCCCAATGTGGACCTGCTGATCTTCATACGCTTCCATGTGGGACGCCAATCTGTGGAGAGCTCTTCCAACATCAGGCGTAGCCTCCTCAGTGGGGTCCATGGCCTGAATATACTGTCAGGGGGGCCTACCGGTTCCCATCGGACAAAGTCCGGACCAAGGAGGAAGCTTTGGGGTTTAAGTCCAATACACGTTACAAAGAGATCAAGAATAAACATAGTCAGGATTTCAGGCAAAGTTCAGAAGACAGGTGGCAATGATTAAAGTCCAGAGTTCAGCAAAGGTCAGAAAGTCCAAGAATAACAATAACAGGAATTTAGGAAACCCAGGAACACGCACCTGGAACGTGATGTCATCACGCCAGAGTCAAGACGCCGTTGTTGGCCCACGTGGAACATGAACACTCAAACCTTGTCATTAATGTCTAAAACTCCTGCCATATAAAGACACAAGGCTGCAGGCTGAGCTATACAGGGAACTCTGAGTATCACTCGTATTATAAGGGATAATGTACCCCCTACTGTAAATGATAAGGATATTAGAAGTCACTGAGGGGTTGTTACGTGACCATATAAAGTCACAAGGCTGCAGGCTGAGTTATACAGGGAACTCTGAGTATCATTCATGTATTATAAGGGATAATGTACCCCCTACTGTAAATGATAAGGATATTAGAAGTCACTGAGGGGTTATGTGACCATATAAAGGCACAAGGCTGCAGGCTGAGTTATACAGGGAACTCTGAGTATCACTCATGTATTATAAGGGATAATGTACCCCCTACTGTAAATGATAAGGATATTAGAAGTCACTGAGGGGTTGTTCTGTGACCATATAAAGACACAAGGCTGCAGGCTGAGTTATACAGGGAACTCTGAGTATCACTCATGTATTATAAGGGATAATGTACCCCCTACTGTAAATGATAAGGATATTAGAAGTCACTGAGGGGTTGTTCTGTGACCATATAAAGGCACAAGGCTGCAGGCTGAGTTATACAGAAGTTACTGAGGGGGTTCAATTTATGACATATCAAGGTATTATTGTATTACTGTAGAGCTATACACAAAACAATATAAATACATATATATTGATTTATTCTCACTCTCCCATTTCTGCGTGTTTATATAACACAGGGGAGCACAGACATAATGCATATTCTATGGCGCTTAGGGAAAGGCTGTATTGTATTTATTTTCTCATTTATCTCTGTATTTTACTCCTTTTCTGATACTATTTCCCTTTGTAGTCGTTGCCTCTCGGCCCCCCTGGTCATTTACTCAGATGAAGGATTCTGGGAAATTATTTCTTATTGTGTTTTCCAGCGATTCTCCTTCCCTTTGTGCCTTGTTTTATTAAAATACTTGGCTTTCCCGAAGGTACCTTCTCTTTGCAAAATTAAAGGGTTGCTCGTTGTTATAGAAACGAGATTCTAGGTAACCATGACAACCCGACGCTCTACAGCTTAGCGTTTCTATTCAGTGATGCACAGACTTGTGTCTGGTACGACGAGTTCTCCGGCTGAGCCGAGGGCTCTGGATGGCTGGTTGTTAAGGAGGGTGGCTGGGGGGCTTTATATTTTATATTATTGGTCTGAAAACATTCACTCAAGTGCCTGCAGGTATGAGTCATACGTCCAAATAGCCATGATATCACCCCAACGCATTCCGTATCCTCTTTTATAGGACGTTTCCTCTGATTAATTCTCTGTCCTATTTACCTCAGGGATTATTTACCCTTCGAAATTCTTTCCCACTTCACAATACCTTGCAAACCTTGATTTATAAAGGTGAATCTCAGCTGCCATTAAGCAGGGCAGGACTGCTGCTTACAATAGGAATATCATAGGATCTGTGCAGCCACTGGGACAGAATGTTCTGTTATACAGATAGCGAGAATCTCAGCTGCCATAAAGCAGGACAGGACTGCTGCTTACAATGGGGATCAGATAGGATCTGTGCAGCCACTGGGACAGAATGCTCTGTTATACAGATAGCTAGAATCTCAGCTGCCATAAAGCAGGACAGGACTGTTGCTTACAATGGGGATCAGATAGGATCTGTGCAGCCACTGGGACAGAATGTTCTGTTATACAGCTAGCTAGAATCTCAGCTGCCATAAAGCAGGACAGGACTGCTGCTTACAATGGGGATCAGATAGGATCTGTGCAGCCACTGGGACAGAATGTTCTGTTATACAGAGAGCTAGAATCTCAGCTGCCATAAAGCAGGACAGGACTGCTGCTTACAATGGGGATCAGATAGGATCTGTGCAGCCACTGGGACAAAATGTTCTGTTATACAGATAGCTAGAATCTCAGCTGCCATAAAGCAGGACAGGACTGCTGCTTACAATGGGGATCAGATAAGATCTGTGCAGCCACTGGGACAGAATGATCTGTTATACAGATAGCTAGAATCTCAGCTGCCATAATGCAGGACAGGACTGTTGCTTACAATAGGGATCAGATAGGATCTGTGCAGCCACTGGACAGAATGTTCTGTTATACAGATAGCTAGAATCTCAGCTGCCATAAAGCAGGACAGGACTGCTGCTTACAATGGGGATCAGATAGGATCTGTGCAGCCACTGGGACAGAATGTTCTGTTATACAGATAGCTAGAATCTCAGCTGCCATAAAGCAGGACAGGACTGCTGCTTACAATGGGGATCAGATAGGATCTGTGCAGCCACTGGGACAGAATGTTCTGTTATACAGATAGCTAGAATCTCAGCTGCCATAAAGCAGGACAGGACTGCTGCTTACAATGGGGATCAGATAGGATCTGTGCAGCCACTGGGACAGAATGTTCTGTTATACAGATAGCTAGAATCTCAGCTGCCATAAAGCAGGACAGGACTGCTGCTTACAATGGGGATCAGATAGGATCTGTGCAGCCACTGGGACAGAATGTTCTGTTATACAGATAGCTAGAATCTCAGCTGCCATAAAGCAGAACAGGACTGCTGCTTACAATGGGGATCAGATAGGATCTGTGCAACCTCTAATCATTTTCCCTATATTAATATTCGCTGCACCTCATGCCAGTGAGATCACTCAGCACATGATGTAGGATGTGAGCTGAATTAAAGATGTGGCCCTTGTTGTACGGGGCTGGTGCACCCAGTGATGTAACTAATGGCTGAGAATCCCAGCGCTGTCTCGTTATGAGAAATACCTTGCGGTACATCATCAGCGCTGCCACTAACGAGCCTTTAATGAAAGTGATGTCACCTTGTTTTTCTGCTGCAGCAGAGTAAGGAATAACAGCGAGGAAGCCTTGTCCTGCAGCAAAGGCTGTGATTGGCTCAGCCTGCTCTCTATGATGTAATCGTGCTCCAATCAGAATGTAGGAATTGCACAGTACAGTATGTCTGCCTACACATTAACCCTATCCATCAATATTGGTGCTTATAGGTATCCGGTGGGTTTGAATAACACAAATTTAGAGACAGCAGAGCTCCAGTTTGTACTTGTGACCAGCTCCAATGGAATGGTTTCTGGGTACCATTGTAAGAGCATTAAAGGTACAATATTGTGCCCCTATTGTATAAATGGTGGCGGCTGTACTCTCTATCCAGTACCAGATTAAAACTCCACTGCAGGGTTCACATCACTGTTGGGAGATAAAATTCACCAACACTGATTTCACAGGGGTAGGTATCCCCCAGAACATCACACAGCCCCTGGCATTCCCTAGCCTGTGTGTGATTGGCATGTGATCCAGGGTACTCCCACTTGTCATCTTCCTCCCACCTCGTCTGAATGCAGTTACTGCAGGGGTCCATTCTAGTATTGCAAAGAACTGCACTTACTGGGCAACATGCAAAACACACAGGGTGATAAAGGGCAACATCCAGCTGGAAGAGGTGCTTCATAGGGTCCCAGCCGGACTGGCAATCTGTGTGTTCTGGCAAATGCCAGAGGGGCTGCTGTAAGTTTCCATAGACAGTCACTATATATTGGGCTGGGGGGGGGGGCTGTTTGGGCCTTTGTGTATCTGAAATGCCAGGACCTATATTGAATCTCTGTCCAGACCTGGTCCCATGCATTAAAGTGGACCTGTCACCCAGACATAAAAATCTGTATAATAAAAGTCCTTTTCAAATTAAACATGAAATCCAATTTCTTTTTTATTTTTTATTAAAACATTCATAGCTGTTGTAAACTCATTTAAATATCTCAGCTGTCAATCAAATATTGCCTGCCCCTCCTCTATGCCTTAGGCAATTACTTTCACTTTCCATTCAGCACTTCCTACATGTCACTGCTCTCCCCACATTCCCCCCAATCTCTTCACCATTTAATTGCGTAACCAGGACATGGGGATGGACATCAGCTCCCCCATTCTGGTGCACAAACAAGATTCTGAGATGATACAAGACTTGTCTTAATAACAGTGTCCACAAAATGGCTGCTGCCTGCTTGTTATAATTATGAATTCCCAGACTGAATGAAACAAGATTCAAATAATTTATGCAGTGTAATTAAAGTTCATTTTGAATGACTAACATGATAAAATAGGATTTGGAATTTATTTGGGTGACGCATCCCCTTTAAATTGTATGCCCACCCCTATAAGTGCTGCTGTTGCACTTGATGCCCTGTGATGGAAAGGAGTAGAGGCCAGTGCCATGCACTGAATGACAAGCATAACCCGTGATCTCTAGTGCACCCATAATGCATCTGGGGAGTAAGGAGTAAAGTGCAAAAAACTGTGCTTTGAGCTTCATATTTGTAATTTGCACCTCGTCCCTGTCTCCAGGGCTGGAACTAGGGGTTGTCAGAAGAGGCACCTGACTAGGGCGCAATGAAAGGGGGGCGCTGGACACGTAGCTCTCTTCTGACTACCCCTAGTCCATGTTCGCTGCTCTCCCCTCCGGCGCTTTACCTTCCCTCTCACCTCCAGCACTGTCCCCTGCCTTCCCCTCCGGTGCTCTGCGCATGTGTGCGCACACTGCATTCGGGCGTGCACAAGGAGGGGAGCGTGAACGTGTGCACAAACACAGATGGGAGCGCGTGGCCGGGTCGCCTAGGGCGCCCGGTCGGCTTGGCCTGGCACTGCCTCCCTGCATCGATGAATGTAACAAGTCCCACATACATAGAATGAGTGATGTTCCATTCGCCTCCTTCGAACAAAGTGGCACCAAGCTTCACTCATACCCACATGAACTGTTTTTTATAATGGAAACCTTATAAACATATTCACCAGTGTGGAAAAAATTTACACCAAGTTGTCCAAAAATGTCAATTTGGGGGGGGTCAAGAATTTTATCAGAAGTTTGGTAAATAGACCCCTGGAAATGTTAAACATAATGTTTTTAAAAACAGTAGGAGTAGGCATTGTAGCTAGGGTAGCATATGGATCAGACTGTAAGCTCTTGAGGACCCATTTCCTCTTGTGTCATGGGTAGTGATGGCGAATTTATTCACCAGGCATACATTCGTGGTGAATTTCTTCATTTCTCCACCTGCAAATTGTTTCGCGAAATTGCTGCGATAATTTGCCAGCGAAAAAATTCCACTGTAACAAAAAAAGTCGCTTGTGTAAAAATTGTCGCGCGTCAAAATTATTTTGACACTCATTGACGTTAATACATTTGGACAAAAAAGTCCCTCATGTAAAAGTTGTCACATGACAAAATAGTTTTGATGCTTTTCGCGAATTTTTGCAGTTTCGCAAATTTTTCGGCAAAGCAAAATGGGACAGATTCGCCCATTACTAGTCATGGGATGTGGGGCACTGGCATATGTTATCACCCTTAAGGGTTAGCGGTTATGTTATTACCTACCCATGTCTGATAGTCCCCCTCTATTAGCCTTATACCAGCAACAAATATCCATTACCAAGATCAATAGAGAAAAACACTACATATCCATTAAGTAAATGACAATTCATTTTAACTGTCTTGCTGCCATTGGAGAATGTGTTTCTTATTCTGCAGTTACTTTACAAACTATTAAATACTGTCTGCAGCATCATGAGCACTAACATATGGAGCTTACGCTCTAATCATCTGAGCCTCACATTTGCACCAGGATATTTATCCAGATCAAAACAAAGATTCATCCTAATAAATCAGATTTACGTTGATTCCTGCTATCCCACAGTCACATTCCCTTCCCAGAGACTATTATCCACTGTTACTATAGACACATCTCTCCCTACTATACCTGCTATCCCACAGTCACATTCCCTTCCCAGAGACTATTATCCACTGTTACTATAGGCACCATCTCTCCCTACTGTACCTGCTATCCCACAGTCACACTCCCTTCCCAGAGACTATTATCCACTGTTACTATAGGCACCATCTCTCCCTACTATACCTGCTATCCCACAGCCACACTCCCTTCCCAGAGACTATTATCCCACTGTTACTATAGACACCATCTCTCCCTACTATACCTGCTATCCCACAGTCACACTCCCTTCCCAGAGACTATTATCCACTGTTACTATAGGCACCATCTCTCCCTACTATACCTGCTATCCCACAGTCACACTCCCTTCCCAGAGACTATTATCCACTGTTACTATAGGCACCATCTCTCCCTACTATACTTGCTATTAGAGATGGCGCGAACTGTTCGCCGGCGAACTTGTTCACGCGAACATCGGGTGTTCGCGCTCGCCGGAAGTTCGCGAATGTCGCGCGACGTTCGCCATTTTGGGTTCGCCATTGTTGGCGCTTTTTTTTGACCCTCTCACCCCAGAGGAGCAGGTACATGGCAGCCAATCAGGAAGCTCTCCCCTGGACCACTCCCCTTCCCTATAAAAACCGAAGCCCTGCAGCGTTTTTTTCACTCTGCCTGTGTGTGCTGAAGAGATAGTGTAGGGAGAGAGCTGCTGCCTGTTAGTGATTTCAGGGACAGTTGAAAGTTTGCTGGCTAGTAATCGTTTTGATACTGCTCTGTTATTGGAGGGACAGAAGTCTGCAGGGGTTTGAGGGACATTTAAGCTTAGGTAGCTTTGCTGGCTAGTAATCTACCTTCTACTGCAGTGCTCTGTATGTAGCTGCAGTGGGCAGCTGTCCTGCTTCTGATCTCATCTGCTGACTGCTGCAATAACAGTAGTCCTTGTAAGGACTGCTTTTATTTATTTTTTTGTTCCAATACAGAGCAGTATCAAGCAGATTACTAGCCAGCAAACTTACTATCATCTGTCCCTGAAATCACTAACAGCTCTCCCCCTACACTATCTCTTCCAAGCACACACAGGCAGATTTTTCAGATACATTTTTGCCCTTGATCCCCCTCTGGCATGCCACTGTCCAGGTCGTTGCACCCTTTAAACAACTTTAAAATCATTTTTCTGGCCAGAAATGTCTTTTTTAGATGTTAAAGTTCGCCTTCCCATTGAAGTCTATGGGGTTCGCGAACCGTTCGCGAACCGCTCGCATTTTTGCGCAAGTTCGCGAATATGTTCGCGAACTTTTTTTCCGACGTTCGCTACATCCCTACTTGCTATCCCACAGTCACACTCCCTTCCCAGAGACTATTATCCACTGTTACTATAGGCACCATCTCTCCCTACTATACTTGCTATCCCACAGTCACACTCCCTTCCCAGAGACTATTATCCACTGTTACTATAGGCACCATCTCTCCCTACTATACTTGCTATCCCACAGTCACACTCCCTTCCCAGAGACTATTATCCACTGTTAATATGGACACCATCTCTCCCTACTATACCTGCTATCCCACAGTCACACTCCCTTCCCAGAGACTATTATCCACTGTTACTATAGGCACCATCTCTCCCTACTATACCTGCTATCCCACAGTCACACTCCCTTCCCAGAGACTATTATCCCACTGTTACTATAGACACCATCTCTCCCTACTATACCTGCTATCCCACAGTCACACTCCCTTCCCAGAGACTATTATCCACTGTTACTATAGGCACCATCTCTCCCTACTATACTTGCTATCCCACAGTCACACTCCCTTCCCAGAGACTATTATCCACTGTTACTATAGGCACCATCTCTCCCTACTATACTTGCTATCCCACAGTCACACTCCCTTCCCAGAGACTATTATCCAATGTTACTATAGGCATAATCTCTCCTTACTATACCTGCTATCCCACAGTCACACTCTGTTCCCAGAGACTATTATCCACTGTTACTATAGGCACCATCTCTCCCTACTATACCTGTTATCCCACAGTCACACTCCCTTCCCAGAGACTATTATCCCACTGTTACTATAGACACCATCTCTCCCTACTATACCTGCTATCCCACAGTCACACTCCCTTCCCAGAGACTATTATCCACTGTTACTATAGGCACCATCTCTCCCTACTATTCCTGCTATCCCACAGTCACACTCCCTTCCCAGAGACTATTATCCACTGTTACTATAGGCACCATCTCTCCCTACTATACCTGCTATCCCACAGTCACACTCCCTTCCCAGAGACTATTATCCACTGTTACTATAGACACCATCTCTCCCTACTATACCTGCTATCCCACAGTCACACTCCCTTCCCAGAGACTATTATCCACTGTTACTATAGGCATAATCTCTCCTTACTATACCTGCTATCCCACAGTCACACTCTGTTCCCAGAGACTATTATCCACTGTTACTGTAGGCACCATCTCTCCCTACTATACCTGTTATCCCACAGTCACACTCCCTTCCCAGAGACTATTATCCCACTGTTACTATAGGCACCATCTCTCCCTACTATACCTGTTATCCCACAGTCACACTCCCTTCCCAGAGACTATTATCCCACTGTTACTATAGACACCATCTCTCCCTACTATACCTGCTATCCCACAGTCACACTCCCTTCCCAGAGACTATTATCCACTGTTACTATAGGCACCATCTCTCCCTACTATTCCTGCTATCCCACAGTCACACTCCCTTCCCAGAGACTATTATCCACTGTTACTATAGGCACCATCTCTCCCTACTATACTTGCTATCCCACAGTCACACTCTGTTCCCAGAGACTATTATCCACTGTTACTATAGGCACCATCTCTCCCTACTATACCTGTTATCCCACAGTCACACTCCCTTCCCAGAGACTATTATCCCACTGTTACTATAGACACCATCTCTCCCTACTATACCTGCTATCCCACAGTCACACTCCCTTCCCAGAGACTATTATCCACTGTTACTATAGGCACCATCTCTCCCTACTATTCCTGCTATCCCACAGTCACACTCCCTTCCCAGAGACTATTATCCACTGTTACTATAGGCACCATCTCTCCCTACTATACCTGCTATCCCACAGTCACACTCCCTTCCCAGAGACTATTATCCACTGTTACTATAGGCACCATCTCTCCCTACTATACCTGCTATCCCACAGTCACACTCCCTTCCCAGAGACTATTATCCACTGTTACTATAGGCACCATCTCTCCCTACTATACCTGCTATCCCACAGTCACACTCCCTTCCCAGAGACTATTATCCACTGTTACTATAGACACCATCTCTCCCTACTATACCTGCTATCCCACAGTCACACTCCCTTCCCAGAGACTATTATCCACTGTTACTATAGGCATAATCTCTCCTTACTATACCTGCTATCCCACAGTCACACTCTGTTCCCAGAGACTATTATCCACTGTTACTATAGGCACCATCTCTCCCTACTATACCTGCTATCCCACAGTCACACTCCCTTCCCAGAGACTATTATCCACTGTTACTATAGACACCATCTCTCCCTACTATACCTGCTATCCCACAGTCACACTCCCTTCCCAGAGACTATTATCCACTGTTACTATAGGCATAATCTCTCCTTACTATACCTGCTATCCCACAGTCACACTCTGTTCCCAGAGACTATTATCCACTGTTACTATAGGCACCATCTCTCCCTACTATACCTGTTATCCCACAGTCACACTCCCTTCCCAGAGACTATTATCCACTGTTACTATAGGCACCATCTCTCCCTACTATACCTGTTATCCCACAGTCACACTCCCTTCCCAGAGACTATTATCCCACTGTTACTATAGGCACCATCTCTCCCTACTATACCTGTTATCCCACAGTCACACTCCCTTCCCAGAGACTATTATCCCACTGTTACTATAGACACCATCTCTCCCTACTATACCTGATATCCCACAGTCACACTCCCTTCCCAGAGACTATTATCACACTGTTACTATAGGCATACTCTCTCCTCAGGCCCGGACTGGCAATCTGTGGGTTCTGGCAAATGCCAGAGGGGCTGCTATAAGGTGCCATAGAATGTCAGTATTTAGTGGCTGGTGGGGGCTGTTTGGGCCTCTGTGTACCTGAAATGCCAGGGCCTATTTTAATTCTTAGTCCGGACCTGTCTCTCCTTACTATACCTGCTATCCCACAGTCACACTCCCTTCCCAAAAGATATAGAAAACATTTAATATATATATGCTGTGTCTTTACCAAGTATAATTTGTGACTTAGGGTCAAAACTCAACTCTGCCCTAAGACCAACATTGAACAAGACATGAAGAATTTAGGAATCTGTATAGAATCTGTAACTGTAACTGTAGAACTGTAGAAGAAGCAGACCCCACAATCCGGGGCCCACTCTATAATTACACCACTGGTTTAAATGTAAGTTTAAAAGAGTAAATTCATTTATACAGCAGAGACTTGGAGAAACTTTTGTACAAAGTCCCCACCGCAGATCTAGGCTTCGTTACTTAATATACTTTGTGTTGGGAGAGTTGGGAGCCGGGGATACATTGTTAATATTTAATGGGCGTTCTTTTAAAGCAGTATTAGGGAGTCATTAATGCTGATGCGCTAATTTGTGTTCCGGAGCCGAGTTGCTCAGTCTTCAGGGGAATCTCTATGTTCCTGTCTGTTCTGCATCTTCTTAATTGTGTAGGAATGTGCTAACAAGCTGCCTCCTAATTACTCACTGTTCTTTCCTGGGTCATTGACTTACAGGGATGAATCACTTGCAGAGAACTTCTCTTATGTTTCACATTTGTGTACAATCATTGCAAATATGCCAGTTGGTTAGTAGAGGGGTACCATACATTATCCTCATCTTTACTGCTGATTTTCTGCATATAACACCTGAGGGCTGCCCCCCTAAAGCTGCCACCCTATATATAGATCCTCAGGTGCCTCTACATATAATCCAGCCCTGTTGACAAGCACTTGCACCTGATTTAATAGGATTGTGTCCTTAACACTGTTCATAAGGCCCCAGGCTTCCAGAATCACCCCAACATAATGGGAGCCCTGCAACAGTCCATAAAGCACTGCATGGTGTGTAAGAGAGTTCCTGCATCAAGTAGGGCCTGTGAAAACAGAACATTGTGAAAAATGTGCAAAAGATGTTTCTACATGAATTATACACCATAGCCAATGGCAGTACCTGAACAGGTTACGGTATGCATGACACTCAGTTATAAGAGGAAGTCCACCTTGGACAGTCTTCCATGTGATCTCCTTGAGAAGAACATTTTCCTAGGCCAACTTTGCAGTAGACTCCAATACATCCTTGGCTCTAATCAACTTTCGGGTTGTTTTTGGTTTCCACAAGTCAAGGCTTGCTTCCCTCCAATTGGTGTCCGCTGACAAACCGAGGGGTGATCCAATTTTAGGGGCTTTCCCACAGCAGCATGTTCCAGTGGAAGTAGGAAGAAACAGGACATGGATCTGCCAGAAGGGTCCATGTCTTTCCAAGTCAATGTCTGGTGGAGGCAGTTACACATGAAGAAACTCCTCAGTCTTGAGCACCTTTTCCCCTACTAAAGGTACTCGTACAGGTACGTAACTGATTGGTTGTCCATCTTCCAATGACAGATGAAGTAAATCTCTGTTCTATTGACATCTCTGTAGACTGTCAGGATGGGAAGAATCTTGTTCCACAGTTCCAGTGTTTTCCCTTCCATGGTAAGATCTCTGAGATCTAAGATCAATCGTGTGACAACCATTAGAATTTCTCTCCTCCCAGCACTTTAGGGCAGCACCCTCACCACCAATACAAAATCCAAGTGTTTTGATGAAGTCAACTTGATGTAGAAGGGGAAGTGTCAGAAGTCAAGTTCCAATCTCCAAAGAGCAGGGTCCATAACTTTCCACAGTTGACTTCTGAAGCTCTGCCAAAATCTTCTCAGTTTTGGACGAGCGCTCCCACCATCTGCTGAGCACTGGAGAAGATGGTTCCACTGTTCATGCACAGCAAGCACTGGATCTGGGATCTGCATTGATCCCAATTGTCTCTGGATTCAGACTACTGGAAAGGGATCCATTTTCCAGCTGTTCACAACACCAAGATGAAAATGTCCCATCACATAAGGCTGACATAAGAACAAAACACCCAAGTGCAAGAAGTGCAAACACATAAGTTTAACAAGAGGGCAATGAGTTAGCTTTAAAAAGGGCTAAAAAAATGCCAGGTGACTCACTAGGGGTAAAATAATAAATAGAATGGAATAAATAACTAAAATATCATAGTGGCTATGTGCAGCCCCATTCTATAGGCTGGATGTTAATGTCTTTGTTCTAATGCCCAACAGGCTAGGGTAAAAAGGCAGGAAAAGTGCCAGCGTGTGCAAAGTGCCAGTTTCCATGGAGTTCTTCCTCGCAGTGGTCATCTGGCACCCCAGGGGTGCAAAGCCTTGGACTCTGTTAGCTGTATAGCCTTTGGCCAGTGTTGGCGCTATAAATACATGTTAATAATAAATAATAGTAAAATCAAATGGTTCTCTGCCTCTCAAGGGCGAGATCTCTCTCAAGGGAGAAATACTATACAACTAAACATCTACACTGCAGGTAGGTCTCTCCAGGGTCACACAGTTAGGGTGTTAGTCCCACTTTCAACCCTTCCGTCATACTGGGAATGGAGAAAATCACTCAATGCCCTGCCTGTCAGCAACCTGAATGGTCAAGTAACTTGGCCAATCAGGTAGTTGTAGTAGGTAAATGACAGTGGCATAATGGGCCCGGGAAACAATGGGTCTCAACTACAGGGTCGGCTTCCTCTATAGCATTAAAATCCTCCTTCCCCACCACTCTACTTTAAATGACCTTGCGGGCATGGGGGTGACAATGGGGGGAGGGGGCTTGAGAAGCTATGCTCAGTGGGCCCCTCTGAAGATTTAATTTAGAGTGCCCTTGTTACACCACTGATACCTGGGAGTGCAAAACATTTCCAGCATCACACAACCCAAAAATGTTTCGGTGGCTCAGGTACACACAGTGGCGGAACTACCGGGGGAGCAGGGGGTGCGAGAGGGCCAGGGCATCCCCTCAGGGCCCCCCCGGCAACGCCGCACACCACTGATCCCCACTAAAATTCGGCCGTACGGAGGGGGGCGGGGCCCGGCTGCGCGTCACGCACCAGGGCCCGCCCCCCTCTAGGAACGCTACTGGGTACACAGTATAATGGGGATAAGCAGGACTTGGGGGCAGAATGAGGCATTGACAATACATTTTGAAGGGAGTGGGGCACATATACAGTTACAGTGCTACGCAATATGTTGGCGCTATATAAATACATGTTAATAATTATATTACAGCAGCCCCATTGACAGCTCTGTAAGTTCATGCAGGTAGGAATACCCAGAGCGAGTATACCCACTATCTCTGTACAACCCTTATTAAACCGAAATGATGCATGACACTGTGTATTGTGATCCTCGTACCTTCATCTGGGTTCTCCCTTCTGATCACCTTTCTGTCCAAGCCCAACACCCGCTCTGGCATTGGTTATTGGCAATGTAACTGCAGCCATGTGTGTGGCAGCAAATCCTACACCCCCAGTTAAACCTCTTTCAAACTATCATATTCCCGGAGCCAAAGGGATTAGAACAATCAGTGATATCTCAATGTGACAAAGCTTTACCCCATCACATCTTATTGCACCCCCCTGCTGTATATAACATTATCTAATAGAGAACATCAAACACTGTAGATTACAAGGCCAGAGAAACCTTGCACAAATTAATTAAGCTCTGCATTCTTTTCATCCCTTTCCATGGAAATTCCTTCACCCAAACCCTTCGCATGGTGTGAAGAATAAGAAAAGGGAAAGGTTCTTCTGTGTGACATCATCTTTTTCCTGCATGCAGCATGTTACTCAGGCAAATTCTGCTTGCCCAGATTCTGTCCAATCAGGGAGCTCAGAGACACAGCCAATAGGAGCGCTCAGAGGTGATGTCATGGGGAGAGTCTGATTGTGGTCCTGATGCTGCGACCGTCTCTGGGAGATTTAACTGAGGGAGAAGCATCTCAGAGATACAGAGCGCAAGGTAAAGGTGAGTGAGCTGATTGCTTCCCATAGATACAATCATATATATGTGGGCATGTTTTATATATATATAAAATAATATATAAAATATATATATAATATAATGTTATATTATATTTAAATAATATATATTAATATTATTATGTGCATGCACTGTGCAGGGTCTCTTGCTATTTCTCTTTGTTTCCCAAATGTTCCTAATATTGCACCCTTGCATTGAGCTGCACAACTGGTTCCTTTGGGGCTGCATGTGCCCAAATAGAGGCTGAACTACACACTGGCATCAGTGAAAAATTGCAGATGAGTTAGTCCTTAGTTTTGTGTCTTTGTTCCCATATTTTGTAAATACAGGGTCACATGGGGTGCAGACATGATGTGGGAATTGTGTGTGTGAGTCTGTGTGTGGCCCCAAAAGACTGGTATGAGGTTACGCTGCAGTAGGGGTGCTGGAGAAGGTTAAGCTTTAATGGACTGGGGAACAAGCAACTGTCTTAGCTGAGTATTGGGGGTCTCTCCTGCCAAATGTCTTTGCTCCTTGTTGGAAGTCCCTGGCCCCAGGTCAGCAGCCCTTGAACTCTGTCAGAGATATCTGGGAATTGCATTTCAGGAAGAGCCAGAAGACCTTCCACTATCTAACCCTCCCCCCTTTGGTTTTTAGGGTTAAACACACTAATAATGCCCTAGCACTGTCAGAAGTGACTGTGAGTAATTTTTTTCTCTCTTGGCAAATCACTAGTTAACTTGTTAGTGGAATTTTCAGGGTGGGAAAGGTTCCCAATAATCTCTACAGATGTAACCCCCCCACTTAATGCCAAAATCAAAAGGCTGTGCATGTACATGATGAGGACACAATGGATAAAGGCAAAATTTAATCCTCAAGATCTGACAGGACTACACGTTCAGTGGTTGCATCTTGCTGGATTTGCTACTTTTTCTCAAAGTGTTGTTCATTTACATTGTGTGGTTTTGGTGTCATTTATTCATTTACACCATCCATGGTGACGTCACTACTAGACCTACGGGCAACACCCTTTCCTATTAAACTACAGCTTTTACCTGGGCATTATACCTACTGCTGCTTATTTTAAACCAAGATGATACTGGAATGAATGAATCCACTAAATAACCCTTTAAACTGTACATGAATTTTATAAGGGAACGGAGGGAACACTCTCATTGTCTTCCATCTGGATCCCCCGTGTTCCCTACCTTGGCTTATTGTGTCAAGCTAGGGAGTGCATTTCAGGGCATGGAGATCAGTGTGTAGCGTTATTATTATCATTATTATTATTATGGGATACACGTTGTGCTGCTCTAGCCTGCCATATGGGCCGAAGGGCAGAATTTAAAAAGATTATTAGGGGTTATCGATTAAAGCAAAAGTGCAAATAATCACCACGTTTTTTATGCCAGGCTCCTTTTGTTCCCAGCTGAATATTTTGCACCAGATGCTGGAAGGCCAAATTTGCATCAGCTGGTGATAAAATGTGTTCAAATTGGTGCAAGTTGTCCCTTTGAGGAAAGGGGAGGGACATGGGTGGACCCTTACATGTTCTTTAATTGGGTCCAGTTAAACACATTCAGTTGTGGGTTCAAGGCCAAATATCCTTCCTAAAGAAGCCAAATCACAATGTATAACACCTTAATAAAGGACCTTTCGTTGGACTAAAAAATAATGGGCCCACCCTGACAGTTTGTCCCCACACCCCTCTATTGATTAAGACAACCCAGTATATATATGTATATATGTGTTCGTGTGTCCTTATCCTTAAGGGCAGAGACTGACGCTCAGATTCAGGCAGATTAGCTACCCGGCAACAAATCTCCTCTTCTTTGGGGCGACTAATCTCCCTTAACTGCCTTTCTCTGCCTTCCTGCCAGCTAGAATGCAGTGGAAACTTTGGGCGACTTCGGAAAATGAAGCGATCCGAGTGCCATCCCGCCGGCGATTTACATTCTAGGAAGGCAGGGAAAGGTAGTTCGGGGAGATTAGTCGCCCTGAAGAAGAGGAGAGGAGTATTGTCCCCGGACGACTAATCTTCCTGAATCTGAGCGTGTGTCTCTGCCCTAAGGTTTCAGGAAATCCAGTGGTTTTTGTGAACTCCGGGCTCCTCTGCCTGCCCATGGCTCATATTAACCTAATGAAGGAAAATGTTATACAAAGAGGCCAGTGCTTTCTGTCCCAGGATTCTAACGCACTGAGCCCAGTTATGCTGGTGACTTCCTTGTGCAATCCCAGGTGCCCTCTCAGCCAATAAAAAACAGTTTCTATTATTCCCATACTATTCTACACAGCAGGTCCGGACTGAGAATTAAAACAGGCCCTGGCATTTCAGGTACACAGAGGCCCAATCAGCCCACATAGAGGCCCAAACAGCCCCCACCAACCCACTAAATACGGACTTTCTATGGGACCTTATAGCAGCCCCTCTGGCATTTGCCAGAACTCACAGATTGACAGTCCGGGCCTGCTACACAGTCTGAGTAATAATTGTTCTGCAGGAGCAGTGCCTGCAAGGAGTGCTGGGAATAGTTCCAGTAACAATTGGATGCTGTTGGCAGAAAGTGCCGCCATTGTCCCTGTATTGCCCGACACCAATGCCAATTACTTATTTATAGGAACTCAGTCTTGTATGACTTTATCATGCTAGTAGATTGGAATGGGGTTACAGTATATTGCAGTCAAAATTGTCATTGCCTGTTGCTTGTTGCCTCCTGCTTTCCCTTTCCCGCTGTCCTAAAAGGGTTGCTTTACATTTAAGTTAACTTTTAGTATGTTATAGAATGGCCAGTTCTAAGCAACTTTTCAGTTGGCCTTATTTTTTTATTTTTTTATGGGTTTTAAGTTATTTGCCTTCTTCCAGTTTTCAAATGGGAGTCACTGACCCCATCTAAAAACAAATGCTGTGTAAGGCTACTCATTGCTACTTTTTAATACTCATCTTTCTATTCAGGCCTCTCCTATTCATATTCTAGTCTCTTAGTCATATCCGTGAATGGTTGCTAGGGTAAATTGTAACCTAGCAACCAGATTGCTGAAACTGCAATCTGAAGAGCCCCTAAATAAAAAGCTAAATGACTCATAAACCACAAATAATAAAAACTTAAAACCAAATGCAAATTGTCTCAGAATACCACTCTCTACATCATATTAACAGTTAATTTAAAGGTGAACAATCCATTTAATTAATGGGTGTTTTACATTAGAAACAGCTGTTGCCTTATCATGGCGTCACATAGACTCATACAAGGGGGTATATGGTAAAGTATCAATGCAAAATAATTTCATTCCTCACTAAAAGTGTCTTTTTCTTTCCAGGTTATTACGACTTTCTCTGCACTCTCTTCCTTGAACTAAGCGCCATGACTCTAGCAGGTAGGTCACTATTACTAACTCATATACAGAGCAATGAACATGATAACTAACAACATTACAATGGTCAGCTCCTCTCCAGCCCATTATTCCTTGCATGGTCTTGCATAGGGATTAACAGCCCTGTGAATAATCCATAATCACAGAAGTATGCAAGGCATTGTGGGAAATAGAGTCAGGGCTGGAGGGGAATAAGCTATGGGTGTTGTCTTACTTCCTCTATGGAGACCACACTTCATTCATCTCTATTGTTTACTCCCTTTAAGCCTATAAAGAGAAGATGAAGGAGCTCCCCCTCGTGTCCATTTTCTGTTCCTGTTTCCTCTCTGATCCTTTAAAGACACAGACTAACAAGTATGATGGTAAGTTGGTGATATAAACTCCAGCACTGCATCCTTATTGCCTCCTGTTTTGCCCTTCCCTCTGTCCTTAATTGATACCTACAAAACTCCCAACCAGTCCATAAAGACTGACTTGACACAGACAGTAGTCCTCACAAGTCCCATCAAGTTTGGACTGGGATTCAAAATAGGCCCTGGCATTTCAATTACACAGAGACCCAAACAGCCCCCATAGGCCCAATAAATAGTGATTGTCTATGGGTTTTGCTGTGGGACCTAATGACTTCTATATACATCAGCTATGTGCCTAAAGGCAATTTCTAGTAAACTTCTATATTTGATTCCTTATGAGGAACAATGAAATAAAACTTAATACTGGGTCGTAAGAAATGAAGCTTTCAGGGAGGAGTATGGAAATACTAATTGTATCCCTCTTTTAACTGTACAATGGCTTATTTCTTCCAGCAGACACTGTGGACCTTACTTGGTGTGCTATTTCAGACATGGAGGTGATAGAATTAAACAAGAGAGCCTCTGGCCATGCCTTCGAGGTTATCCTGAAACCCCCTTCCTTTGATGGGATTCCAGAGATCACAGCCATCCTGCCCCAGAAGCGAGACCCTTCCCTGGAGGAGATCCAGAAGAAACTTGAGGCTGCCGAAGAAAGGCGCAAGGTAAAAAAGTTGGTTGCATGTACACTCTATCTGGTGTTGCTTGTTCTAGTGAGAAGATAGCATGGCAGAGGTTGACATTAACATAGAGAAAAGGCTTCCACCATTCGAGGCATCGCCTTTTTATTCTGGAAATGTTCTCTCACCCTGAAAGTCTCCTGTCTCCATGCTTGGCATCAGGCTACACCTTCAATATCAATGAGAATTAACTCATACAAGCTTACGGCCACCACCTTGCTGTGAGCCATTATTGACCCATTTAGTATCATCTTATACCTGTTGATGATGCCAAGGCTGGAGTTAATGGCAAAGACTGGTGGGAAAATCTACAACTGAAAGATAAGTTGTCTCAAAATGAGGTCCATTTTTCTCTATCTCAAACCATGTAATGCAATCTATCTCACCCCAAACTAATAAAAAATGCCTATGTTAAGCGATACATTATTAAGCTGGGTGTGTAATGACTTTTCTAGTATCAGGAGGCAGAACTCCTCAAGCACCTGGCAGAAAAGAGAGAACATGAGCGCGAAGTCATACAGAAAGCCATTGAAGAGAACAACAACTTTAGCAAGATGGCCAAGGAGAAGCTGGCTCAGAGAATGGAGGTCAATAAGGAGAACAGGGAAGCCCACCTAGCAGCCATGCTTGAGCGTCTGCAGGAGAAGGTTAGTTAAAGTGGTAAGATCGAACTCTATTTCTTTATAATCATTCAATAGTGTTCCATTTCATACTCTGTGTTCCAATGATCCCCAACCAGTGGCTCATTAGCAACATGTTGCTCACCAACCCCTTAGATGTTGCTCCCAGTTGCCTCAAACTTGGAGGCTTTTTTGGTTGCATACAAAATAGGTGTACAGCCAACGCTCCCCAACTATTTTTACATTTGAATGTGGCTCATGGGTAATAAAGGTTTGGAACCCCCAGTCTATTCCCTAAAGGATTTGGACAACCCAGTATTGAATGGCTGCTGAATAGTGATCTTCAGCCTATAATCAACTCTAAGTATCTCACATCTACTGGGTAATCCAAGGGTTGAAGTCTATGGGAGTATAGTGGTTCCATATTGTAAAGCCAAGGCTTGAAGGCCACTGTTCTAGACCAAAACAAACTGTTCCATATTGGTAGCCTGAACATTTTAACTGGCCTGCATTGGGGTAGGCCAGTACAGGTTGAAAGTCCAACAGTAAATCTGTAGGAATTTTGGTTACACAGAGGAAAAAAAATGGCAGCACCCTTCCATAGTGATAAACACCATTACCATACAGATATTTGCTTTTTCACACATATTTAATATATCCCTGCTCAAAATGAATTTGTTAAAATCTTTTTCCTACCAGGATAAACATGCAGAAGAAGTGAGGAAAAACAAAGAACTGAAGGAAGAAGCTTCAAGGTAGAAGGTGTGGACTAGCAAAACTTGGACTGAGGACTCCATTCGGCGTCTGAGATGCCCGGCACAATATAAAGTTACTCAGATTCTCTTTTGCTTTATCTGTCTGTGAATGTCCAGAGAGGACCTGCTAAGACACCTTTTTTGTAAGGAGTTTTTAGGGTGGGGACACAGTTTATGGGAGGATCTGTCCACGCCATTAGAGTCCTAAGAAGTCGTCTCCATGAGCCCTTCAATGTTCTCATATTTGTCACACGTCACAAGTGTGATCCATTCACAATCACTAAATCTACTTGCTGTGGTGGTGAGAGCGCTGACCATCTCTACGCTCAGTTGTAACAAAGGAACCAATGGTATCCACACTCGCTAGCGAGATTCTTGTTACATTGCACTGATTTTTATATGTCTACCATTAAGTCATCAATACAATGTTACTACCAGGTTACTCCTGTGTCTCTGTCATTATTCTTAGTACTTAGTAATTTCATCGCTCATGGCACAGAGATATCACTTGTGTGATCTGACCCTTTTACTCTTGTTTAATGTACCCCCAGCTTAAAATATAAATATTGTATGGTGTAAAAAAACTACAGATGTCCATAGCCTTTATAAAAGCATTTAGTCTAAACCCTTGTGCCTTTAAATTGTCATAGAACCCCTCAGTGACTTCTAATATCCTTATCATTTACAGTAGGGGGTACATTATCCCTTATAATACATGAGTGATACTCAGAGTTCCCTGTATAACTCAGCCTGCAGCCTTGTGCCTTTATATGGTCACAGAACAACCCCTCAGTGACTTCTAATATCCTTATCATTTACAGTAGGGGGTACATTATCCCTTATAATACATGAGTGATACTCAGAGTTCCCTGTATAACTCAGCCTGCAGCCTTGTGCCTTTATATGGTCACAGAACAACCCCTCAGTGACTTCTAATATCCTTATCATTTACAGTAGGGGGTACATTATCCCTTATAATACATGAGTGATACTCAGAGTTCCCTGTATAACTCAGCCTGCAGCCTTGTGTCTTTATATGGTCACAGAACAACCCCTCAGTGACTTCTAATATCCTTATCATTTACAGTAGGGGGTACATTACCCCTTATAATACATGAGTGATACTCAGAGTTCCCTGTATAACTCAGCCTGCAGCCTTGTGCCTTTATATGGTCACATAAGAACCCCTCAGTGACTTCTAATATCCTTATCATTTACAGTAGGGGGTACATTATCCCTTATAATACATGAGTGATACTCAGAGTTCCCTGTATAACTCAGCCTGCAGCCTTGTGCCTTTATATGGTCACAGAACAACCCCTCAGTGACTTTAATATCCTTATCATTTACAGTAGGGGGTACATTATCCCTTCTAATACATGAGTGATACTCAGAGTTCCCTGTGTTACTCAGCCTGCAGCCTTGTGTCTTTATATGGTCAGAGAACCCCTCAGTGACTTCTAATATCCTTATCATTTACAGTAGGAGGTACATTATCCCTTATAATACATGAGTGATACTCAGAGTTCCCTGTATAACTCAGCCTTCAGCCTTGTGCCTTTATATGGTCACAGAACAACCCATCATTGACTTCTAATATCCTTAACATTTACAGTAGGGGGTACATTATCCCTTATAATACATGAGTGATACTCAGAGTTCCCTGTATAACTCAGCCTGCAGCCTTGTGCCTTTATATGGTCACAGAACAACCCCTCAGTGACTTCTAATATCCTTATCATTTACAGTAGGGGGTACATTATCCCCTTATAATACATGAGTGATACTCAGAGTTCCCTGTAGAACTTAGCCTGCAGCCTTGTGCCTTTATATGGTCACAGAACCCCTCAGTGACTTATAATATCCTTATCATTTACAGTAGGGGGTACATTATCCCTTATAATACATGAGTGATACTCAGAGTTCCCTGTATAACTCAGCCTGCAGCCTTGTGCCTTTATATGGTCACAGAACAACCCCTCAGTGACTTTAATATCCTTATAATTTACAGTAGGGGGTACATTATCCCTTCTAATACATGAGTGATACTCAGAGTTCCCTGTATAACTCAGCCTGCAGCCTTGTGTCTTTATATGGTCAGAGAACCCCTCAGTGACTTCTAATATCCTTATCATTTACAGTAGGAGGTACATTATCCCTTATAATACATGAGTGATACTCAGAGTTCCCTGTATAACTCAGCCTTCAGCCTTGTGCCTTTATATGGTCACAGAACAACCCCACAGTGACTTCTAATATCCTTATCATTTACAGTAGGGGGTACATTATCCCTTATAATACATGAGTGATACTCAGAGTTCCCTGTATAACTCAGCCTGCAGCCTTGTGCCTTTATATGGTCACAGAACAACCCCTCAGTGACTTCTAATATCCTTATCATTTACAGTAGGGGGTACATTATCCCCTTATAATACATGAGTGATACTCAGAGTTCCCTGTATAACTTAGCCTGCAGCCTTGTGCCTTTATATGGTCACAGAACCCCTCAGTGACTTCTAATATCCTTATCATTTACAGTAGGGGGTACATTATCCCTTATAATACATGAGTGATACTCAGAGTTCCCTGTATAACTCAGCCTGCAGCCTTGTGCCTTTATATGGTCACAGAACAACCCCTCAGTGACTTTAATATCCTTATCATTTACAGTAGGGGGTACATTATCCCTTCTAATACATGAGTGATACTCAGAGTTCCCTGTGTTACTCAGCCTGCAGCCTTGTGTCTTTATATGGTCAGAGAACCCCTCAGTGACTTCTAATATCCTTATCATTTACAATAGGAGGTACATTATCCCTTCTAATACATGAGTGATACTCAGAGTTCCCTGTAGAACTTAGCCTGCAGCCTTGTGCCTTTATATGGTCACAGAACCCCTCAGTGACTTCTAATATCCTTATCATTTACAGTAGGGGGTACATTATCCCTTATAATACATGAGTGATACTCAGAGTTCCCTGTATAACTCAGCCTGCAGCCTTGTGCCTTTATATGGTCACAGAACAACCCCTCAGTGACTTCTAATATCCTTATCATTTACAGTAGGAGGTACATTATCCCTTATAATACATGAGTGATACTCAGAGTTCCCAGTATAACTCAGCCTGCAGCCTTGTGCCTTTATATGGTCACAGAACAACCCCTCAGTGACTTCTAATATCCTTATCATTTACAGTAGGAGGTACATTATCCCTTATAATACATGAGTGATACTCAGAGTTTCCTGTATAACTCAGCCTGCAGCCTTGTGCCTTTATATGGTCACAGAACAACCCCTCAGTGACTTCTAATATCCTTATCATTTACAGTAGGGGGTACATTATCCCCTTATAATACATGAGTGATACTCAGAGTTCCCTGTAGAACTTAGCCTGCAGCCTTGTGCCTTTATATGGTCACAGAACCCCTCAGTGACTTCTAATATCCTTATCATTTACAGTAGGGGGTACATTATCCCCTTATAATACATGAGTGATACTTAGAGTTCCCTGTAGAACTTAGCCTGCAGCCTTGTGCCTTTATATGGTCACAGAACAACCCCTCAGTGACTTCTAATATCCTTATCAATTACAGTAGGAGGTACATTATCCCTTATAATACATGAGTGATACTCAGAGTTCAACATATAACCTTTATATGGCATATATGTAAGCCAATATTTGTATAAGTGTGCTTTTCCAATTGAGGCTAGAACATGGGTCCCACTGGACTCCTTTACCCAGATGGGATAGGGTGTTGAGCAACTACACCTCTTAGCTGTAGTGTAGAAACAAAAATAGGACACCAGAGGTTCTTGCAAAAAAAAAACAAAAGGGGTTTTATTGAAATCACACCACAGGGTTAATAATGATGTATTATATTAATTGCTAGATACTGTCCTAGGTAGAACAGGGAAGGAAGGAAACTCCTATATTGTTGTCCTGGAACCTAAGCCTTCAAGGGAGTCCAGGTGCAACTGTGAGAACACACCACCAGCAAGTGGACAAGATCCCCTCCAGTGGAAACTTTTCCGGGAGCAATGGCCTAAGCCTGAATACCTTCAGCTCTGTGGTCTCTTCACTTTAGGCCAGTAATGTCTAAGGAGAGCTCCATCCAGCTATCAGTCCTTTGGTGGAGCACAGGCTGCTCTTACTAGCTTTACCTTACTTTTTACATTCCTAGAACTTATTCATGTCAAACGTAAGTCCTGTAACAGGCCTGTCTGACAGAAATCTGGTTAAAAATCAGACAGATATCAATTGTGCAGATTTGGTTTTTCTGGGTACAACATCTGGGGTTTTTATGCGGTCCTCATCCAGTGGGACTGTAGACCCTCTGTATAATAGAATTGTGGCCAACTATTGGGTCAGCCCAATTTGGCCCAGAGTGTGGGTGACCAAATTAGGCCCAGTAACGCTCATAGGGCAACCCCACCAAATGAGGGGAACTGTATAGTTTTGCTTTCGTTTTTATTTCAATAATATCCCATTTGAGCACTGGAGTCCAAACCTGCATGCCATATTGTAAATGGTTATATACCAGTGCTTTGTAGAAGGGACGAATGACTCTCCTCCTGTAACTCTTTACCCCTTTTAATACAGAGCAAGATATTGCTGGGTTCTTCCTGCTTCTGACTGGCACTGCTTGATACAAACACGTTTATCACCCACAAGCACCCCAAAGTTCTTCTCCATCATGGCTTTGCTTAAGATAGTCCCATTAAGAGTATAACTGACTACATTGTTTTATGAACCAGGTGAACATCCTTACATCTATCAACATTGAAGCTCATCTGCCACTTAGCTGCCCAGGCTGCCAGTTTGTCCAGACCCACCTGCAAGGATGTTGCCTCCTGGATGGAATTAATTGGGCTGCAAAGTTTTGTGTCATCAGCAAATACTAAAACATTCCTTAC
This sequence comes from Xenopus petersii, assembly GCA_038501925.1. NCBI lineage: Eukaryota > Metazoa > Chordata > Amphibia > Anura > Pipidae > Xenopus > Xenopus petersii. Next base: position 5,494,332 of record CM076680.1, read on the forward strand.
AATGCCAATTAAATGCACAAATTGAATTAAAATGTGCATTTATAATATAACCAATCACAGCCATTTTTGTCACCCCCCGGAACTATTGTGTTGCTCCCCAACTCTCTTTACATTTCAATATGGCTCATGAAAAAAACAAGTTGGGGAACTGCACTCTAAAGAATTCTAAAGAATTCTGATACCAATCTTCTCACACTTATCTGATAACCTAGTTGTTTATATAAAGGAATCCAGCCACTGTAGGGGGAATTTTTTTAGGATTCAATTCAGACAAGGCACAGAGTTAGCCATTGAGGACCCCCCCCCATCATATTAACTTAGGGACAGTCCAGGATAATGGGTTCCGAAAAGAACAGGATTTACTTGAAAGCAAAAATGGTAACAGGTTGGCCAGGACATGACCTAAAATGTCCCTGTTTTCAAATGCTGGAAGGATAGTGAACGTTTTATCTGGGGTTTCCGCTACAGGGGCCATCTAGTGGTAGAATTGAATCAAGTCACATAAACTCTTATTTTCTACTTTCTTTGAATGAGTAAATATTTGAAAGTAAAAAAACAACTGGCTTTGTGTTATACAGTGAAATCAAATGACATACTATATAAATAGTATTGCTTATTGTGCAGCCAAACATGCTAACCACTATCACCAAACTCACTTACCTGTCATGAGTGGTAAAATATGAGCCAAAAAGGCAGATTATATTTCACAAAAACAATACAAGAAAGATCCACTAGATGGTATTAGTAGGTTATTCAGTGACTTCACAGCAACAATACGATATCCTGTGTACAGATGTCACTATTTTGCCTCTCTTTTGCCATCTTGTCCTACTGTCTCCATCTTGCCCTACTGTCTCCAACTTTCCTTATTATTTCCATCTTGTCCTACTGTCTCCATCTTGCCCTATCCTCTCCAACTTCCCCTACTGACTCCATCTTGTCCAACTGGTTCCATCTTTCTTCAATGTCTCCATCTTGTCCCACTGTCTTCATCTTTCTCCACTTTTAGCATCACTGCACAGCCACAAAGCCCCCTTCAGCCCCCTGACCAAGCCTCATCCCCCTCCTCTCAAATTTTCCCTACTGTCTCCATCTTGTTCTTTTGGTTCCATCTTTCTTTACTGTCTACATCTTGTCCTACTGTCTCTTTCTTGCTTTGCTTTATCTGCCACCCCTGAATTTTCCTACCTACTGTTGTTGCTCTACGTTGCCACAGAATGTCTAGGACTCATGATTATAATAATAACAGTCTATAAACTGTTCTCCATAAGTTTTTAGGGACCATTTCATAGAAATGACAGATGGCACCCTCACCCACCGCAAGAAGCTGGATTGATCTCCAACTCCAACTGTTTTTGGCAAGAATAATGTGGAATATGTGTTCAGTGCAGGTAATTACACCTTTGTAGAAGAAATTCAGATTTTTATAATTAGGTATGATTTAAATAAGACATTCACCTTTTCTCAAACTTTTATATATGGCCAATATGGGACATATTTACTAACGGACAAATGTTGAATTTTGCCATATTTTTTTCCCAGAATTAGAATTCACTCTGACATCATCAATTTACTAAAAGACAAGTACAGCAAGTTTTGGCAAATTATCTTTACTTTGGTGAAAATATCACTTTGCTTTGGAGAAAATTCACATCTTTCCCCACTTTACTAGGCACACATGAAAAAAAATTTCTCCATGCAAATATCCCTCATATGTATTTTCACAGAGAATGTACACCTGCATGTCACTCTTAAAAGTGTAAAAATGTCAGATGTGTTGTAAAAGCAAACACCTGGATGAACTTAGACAAGGAGAACATTCCCATACCCCTATACACCAGGGAGTCGCCTATATACACAGACACGGATATTTTTATTTAACCAGCAGATGGTGCTGAAGGCTTTATAACTTTAAGAGATTGTGCTTTGGCAAAATAAGGATGTTTATTATTATTTATAGGACACAGACACGTATTCCACAGCACTCTACCTAAGGCGCCAATCACATTCACACACTAGGGTCAGTTTTATCACAAACCAATTAACCTGCCAGTATGTATTTGGGGTATGAGAGGAAACCAAAGAATCTGGGGAAACCAACACAGAACAAATACAATCCTGGCAGTGTGTTGGATAGAATTGAAATCAGGGCCCAATGTCGCAAGGTAGAAGTTCTGGCCGGTGAGCCCCCATGCTGCCTGTTTCTCCTATCCTGTGTCCATTTCACATACAATTATTTGCTTTTATTAAAACAGTTGTCAATTACCCTCATGACCCCCATCCCCCCAAAAAGAAGTGAATTTGGGTATATTCCCAGTCAACGGAGACTCCTACAAAAGGAACTAAAATACACACAGGATGAGCAGCACATCATGGGGATTGGTGTAGTTGAAATGCTCTTGAGCGTATTTTCATGGAGACTCTTCTCAGTGAGTAGTAGTCAGTGTTTCTCCAGCTGTACCACACTATGCCGTCCGGTCCCATGGCACTGCGTCTTTTCTTGTATCTTCCACCCTGGACATTATGGGTAAGGAATCAGGAAAAGGAATGATTTACCGTGTGTCAGTTTCATCAATTTCCTGGGAGCGGGGTCATGGGTAAGGGTTTGTGCCATCAAATTACATTACACAATAACAAGCAAGCCGCAACATAGCTGCAGGTACATAGTAACTTTGGGTGGAAATATATACACGTCCATCAAGTTCAACATTTATGTGTATATAAAACCTGCCTAACTGCTAGATGATCCAAAAGAAGATGAAAAACCCTTTCTGAAGCCTCTCCAATTCATCTTTTTGCCCCAGTGTATATTTACTTTCTGCACCACACTTGACCTACTGTCTCCATCTTGTTCTATGTCTCCATCTTTGCCAACAGTTTTCATATTTTCCTACATTTTCCATCTTGCAATACTGTTTCCATCCTGTCCTACTGTCTCAATCTTGCCATATGGTTTACATCTTGTACCCCCATTATTATTACTTGCCCCAGCTAGTTACTGAGGTGGTTGCCCCATGGCCTTCAGTTGTTGGTGGGTGCTTTAAAAACAGCTAAATTCACAGCCCTGATCATGCTTGTCTCTTGTCCTACTCAATCTTTCTCTACTATCTCCATCTTGCTCTACTGTCCCCTTGTCCAATTGTATGCATCTTGCCTGGCTGTTTCATCCTTGCCTTACTGTGTTCATCTTGCTCTACAGTCTCTATTTTGTCCTACTGTCTTCATCTTTCTCTACAGTCTCTATCTTGCCCTTCTGTCTCCATCTTGCCCGGCTGTTTCCATCCTGTCCTACTGTCTCTATCCTGTCCTACTTTATCCATCTTATCCTACTGTCTCTTGCCCTACTCTTTCCATCTTGCACTACAGTCTCCATCTTGCTCTACTTGACCTGAGGAACATATGCCACTATCATGTCAGTATTTAAATGTAGACTAATGATAAACAACAAATTGTGTTTATATTAATTCAGTAAGTTTACCTTTAGTGCAAAACTTTCCTTACCCTATAATAAATGCCATTTAAATTGGAGTAGAAGCATTGGTGATACCACCAACCCCCATGGGAAATTTCCGCACATAAATTCTCAGTCTCTGGAGTACTGAAGCTCCTTTTGTTATGGTACCAGGCGAAAGAATCCTCAATGGTGCCACTAAACCCCTCCACATTCAGCCGGTAGTAGTTGCCTTCATCTTCAATGCTTCACAAATGAGAGATATACTGGGGGTCATTTGGTGATGGGGAAATTTAAACCATGATTTCTGCCCCTGACAGTTGAAGGCTACTTACCTAAAGCTTCTGTACAATGCGTACTTATGGTTTCCATCCCAATCCTCTAAGTCAATACGAAGAGAATAGTCTCCTTGGCTTGTGATTCTGTAGATGTTTTCATTTCCAAGCCAGAATTCCCCATTCAAATCACCAAAGCCTTCCTTGTATTCTGCCCAGGTCCTGTTGAAGTTCACAGACCCGTCCTGTCTAAACTGTAATACGGTCCAGCCCCCACCTAAACAGAAGGGGTGTTCCGTCATTGTTTAGTTCACTAAAATATGGTTGTCATACGGTATATTTAATGCCTGAGTTAGAATTAGCCACTAGGGGACACTATATATGCCCTTTTGGTGTTTTTACCAGGTTTCAGTATTACATTCTTCTATTTACCATCTGTCTCCATGTCGCAGAAAACTTCTGTCGGAATTCCTTCATCGCCTGTCTCAATGGTATAAATTCCCGACCTTTTAATCCCATTGTAATAGAGGCTTGAGCAGTCAGAGTGGCAGCTCTGGGAGTACTGAACATCTAAACATATTTTATAGAGGGAGTCACATCATCAGTCATTTAAAAACTACATCATGCAAATAAAGGGCTACAGAATCATGAAAAGTATTTGATATAAAACAATCCTCCATATTAGTTGACTACCCTTGAGTGGAGGTTTTTACTTTCAGTTGGATAAATAAGAACTCACCCCAAATCTCACACCAACTGAAGTTAAGACCCCCTTAACTCATAACAAGGTTACAGATATATAGAAATATTGGGGTACCAGTCACCCTGCTATAGTTCCAGGGGTACCCAGGGTACAAATAAGCACTCACCCCAAATCTCCCCCTAACTGACCTTCAGATTGGGCGTCCTTAGCTCATAACAAGGTTACAGATATATAGAAACATTGGGGTAACAGTCACCCTGCTATAGCTCCAGGGGTACCCAGGGCACAAATAAACATTCACCCCAAATATCCCTCTAACTGGCCTTCAGGCTGGGACCCCTTAGCTCATAACAAGGTTACAGATATATAGAAACATTGGGGTAACAGTCACCCAGCTATAGTTCCAGGGGTACCCAGGGTACAAATAAGCACTCACCCCAAATCTCCCCCTAACTGACCTTCAGACTGGGCCCCCTTAGCTCATAACAAGGTTACAGATATATAGAAACATTGGGGTAACAGTCACCCTGCTATAGTCCCAGGGGTACCCAGGGTACAAATAAGCACTCACCCCAAAGCTCCCCCTAACTGACCTTCAGACTGGGCCCCCTTAGCTCATAAGAAAGTTACAGATATATAGAAATTGAGGGTAACAGTCACCCTAAAAACAAATCCAGAAATTTTCAAGAGCAAATGATCTTTTGCTGCAATGCTTCACCTTTAATAAGGCTGGGTAACCCCATCTAATACAGGGACAGTTCCAGAAATGTGCAGTTCTGGAGTTCAGTTAAAAGAGGAGCCGCTTAATAATGTAGACGGTTCAAAGACGGAAAGACTAGGCGATACAAGAATGCTAATTGTCTAACAATAACACAGTATTTATTTTGATGCACCTAGTGAACTTAAACAAAGGAAAAGTACCCCAATTGTATTGCCTATACTGATTTAAAGGTATTTAACCACTGTTGGAGTGGTGTGATGGCCAATGAAGAGTATTCTGAAGGGTAAGTAACATTAAAACACACACAGTAAGAAGGTTACCTGCTTTGGGATGTGCTTTCTGCGCTCGTAGTTCAGCTGCAGCCAAACAATCGTTGCGACGAGCCCTGTCCACCGCAGAGGACAAGTTAAGAAGTTTCCCTTGAAGGTCGTAAATAAAAGCGGCCTGTATGCGCTGTAAGGCGCTGCTTTCACCTGCCCAGTTCTCTAGATTGTGAACTCGGTGCTCCACTGTGGAACTGTGATTCCCTTCACTACACTAAAGAGACAGAAAGTAGGAGTTAAGTGTGGTTAGATTCTCACTCCAAGCCCAGCTTTTCTCTCCCTCTTTGTCTCTCACTGCACCTAGGTGCTTGAGTTCGGTCCCCTAGCAGAGATGCTTGAGATAAAGGGGCCACCGAACAAGTGTTCTACCCACTGTGGTCTCTATCAATGGCTACACAATGATTGTGCAGACTCTCTTGTACCACCTCAGACTCTCCAGACAAAACTACACACAGTTTCCCTAACTGTGAGAACACATAAGGTTGCCATAATTTGGCAATGTCTTCCCATATTTTACATTGGCATCAAATATCCTTGTACTGGATATGCCAATAGGAACACAACAGGGTCACTACCCCCAATTTGCCTATCCCTCTATAATTCTCCTATTTTGGCACTAGTCAGGCCTACAGCAGATGGCCCATACCATTCCCCTTGTATAAGCTACTAGCTTTTGGTCCTCCCCTTTTTAGAAACTTCCTGGTGGGGACAAACCTAACCAAGGCCCAAGCTTATTGGTTGCTGCCACCTACTGTCCAAGGGATAAAACAACAATAAACTGTTTACAATGTATTTAAACCTCCTTATTTACCATTTACACCTCCAACTCCTCACCTGAGTTTCAAGCAATTTAAGTCGGTGCCTGTGGTTCCGTAATTCCTCTTGAAGCTCAGAGATGAGCTCCCTCAGCTCCAGAATCTCCGATTTATGTTCCTCGTTCTCATGCAACCAGTAGGCGACCTCCTCTGTGCAGCGGAACATATCTGGGCACCTGTGACCCTCTTGCTGTGGCAAAGTAGCGACAATCTTGCACTTTCCATTAGGCAGAACCTGTGAGTTGTACTCACCACATCGTGTAATTTCTGGGTTGTAGGAGCTCAACCGATGAGCTTGTGGGTGTTCCTTTAATGCAGCTGTGTACTGCACAATATGGCATATTATGACCGCAATTAGCAAAATTTTGGTCATTTTGGTAAGATTTTCTTTTATCCAGTTAGTGTCCCATAAGTTTAATTTTTAGTCTTTACTCTTCTCAGTCAAAAGAAAAGCACAAATAAATACCTGAACAATAATGAAGAATAATGATCAATCTGTTACAGAAACTCCTTTTGTTGCCACGTGGCTCATTTCTGTCCTTGAATTTAGAAATACATGCACAAATATTAAAATACATTTAGATTAAATTGTTTATTTATTTCATAGATTTTAATCCAACCCACACTATATACTATAAATTATGCAAATTTAGAAAAAGATGCTGCATTTTCCAGTAGGTGGCGCATTCAGTGAAAACCAACAGCAACGGAAACTCTCACATAAAACTCTTGGGATATGGCATCGCTGCAAAGGCTCCATAGAGTAATTAAAGCAGCCTTGTTATCATTCAAGGGAAGTTGACCATAGTGTTTAGGGACTAAGCACTGCTGAATATGCTGACGCTGTATAAAAATAGAATAATAATGCAGATAGCCTCTGTAAAGTTCTAAATCTCACCTAAAGTCTCTCTGGCAGGAGGATACAGTGTACTCATGGAGGCCTCCCTGTTCTAGCTGCACCTCAATGGAGTGCTCATGAGATGAGATGAGATTGTGGCATCAATCGCTACATTATATAAAAGAGAGGCCTGGGAATTGCTGATCTTAAAGTCCTTCAGGACCTTCAGATGCCAGCTCATCCTTCCTCAAGCAACAACAATACAACTATGTGATCAGCCTTTGGTTTTGGTGCAATGCAGCTGAACAACAGGAGGACAGAGTTTTCTTTAGCACAAAGAAGTGCACTTGTGCAGAACATGAGTAGTGAAGGAAAGTTGGCAGGTGGCACATTATAACACCTCTGCAGAGTCATCTACACTGAGTGACACACACTTTATTAAAGTACAGAGTACAATGGACCCACTTTTACAGCCTTTGCCTTCACCCTCCTCTGATGGAGCCTGACCTGGTGCACTGCAGTCTCTCCTGATGTACTTGATGAGTCACTTACTGTGCTTTCTTCCCCTATATCTGTTGGAAACATTGTTCAGTCGCTATGGTTTTGTATATGCCAGGAGGTTCCATGTAAAACTGCTTCAAACCCAGGTGCTTTGCAATGGTCTTTAAGTGGGTGATTGGCTAGAAAAATCTTTTATATCACATGACATGATGATGGGCATTGGAACAAAAACAGACACACTAAAATTTTCCAACATGTCAAAATTGTAATAAAGTCATTCATTGCAATTGTTCATGTATGTGCCTACTTCTCCTAATGTTCTTCTGCACATTGAACATCCCTACCAACTCTTGTTTAATGCTATGGTCAGACAGGAGTCACTGTCCTAGACTACATGTTGGCATGCTTCAGGGCTACACTACTTTATTGCATTTTTGGAGATGATGTTTCCAAGCATAGCACATCAGATAATCCTATGTTCATTCAGCCTACAACCTAACCTACAAACAGAGCAGTTCCCAGTAGTGTTTGAGAGGACACTTTTTTAGATAAAGCTGGAAGCCCAGCTAGAAGGTCAACTAGAAGGAGATCTGGGGTGAAGACTTATTTACTATTCTAGAATGTCTTCGAACTGTGGCTGATAAACCACTTGTGACTTTTTGTTATAAGTTAAGGATGGCCCTGACCAAAAATGGGCCCTTCAAGGAAGCTTGAATTACAAAAATAGTCATTTCTAACCAGAAACCAGTCTTTGAACCTTGACTGTTGACTGAATTAATCTATCCTTGGTCTCTACATTTTGGATGCATATTTCATGTCCCAGTTTTCACTACAATGGTCTTTGTTCAAAGTTCTTGGGCCCTTCAAAACAACACTCCCATCTTCTTCCTACCTTTCTCTGTTTGTCAGAATTGTAACAAAGTCATTCCAATTGTTCATGGATGTGCCTACTTCTCCCAATGTTCTTCTGCACATTTAACATCCCCACCACATTGTCTACCAACTCTTGTTTCATGCTACAGTCAGACAGGAGTCACTGTCCTAGGCTATATGTTGGCATGCTTCAGGCCTACACTACTTTATTGCATTTTTGGAGATGATGTTTCCAAGCCTCGCACATCTTATGACCCTATGTTCATTCAGCCTACAACTAAACTACTGGTTTCCAGTAGTGGATAACAGGACAGTCTTTTAGACAAAGCTGGAAGCCCAGCTAGAAGGTCAACTAGAATGAGATCTGGGATGAAGACTTATTTACTGTTCTACAATGTCTTCGAACTGTGACTGATAAACCACTCACAACTTTTTGTTATGAGTTAAGGGTGGCCCTGACCAAAAATGGGACCTTCAAGGGAGCTTGAATTACAACAATAGTCATTTCTAACCAGAAACCAGTCTTTGAGCGTTGATTGAGGTAATCTTGCCTTTGTCTCTAAGTTTTAGATGGATAAGGGATGCACCAAATCCAGTATTTGGGATTCTGCCGAATCCCTGAATCCTTTGTGGAATATTTGGCCGAATACCGAACTGCATCTGAATCCTTACTGGCATATGCAAATTAGGGACGGGAGAGGAAAAAGTGGGGACTTTTTTTAACTTCCTTGTTTTGTGACGAAAAGTCATGTGAGGTCCCTTCCCTAATTTACATATGCAAATTATGGTTTGTATTAAGTTCGACCAGGCACAAGAATTCAACCGCATCCAAATCTTGCTAATAAAGGCCGAATCACAAACCGAATTCTGGATTTGGTGCATCCCTAATATTTCATGTTCCTTTAACAATTTTCACTACAATGTTCTTAGTTCAAAGTCCTTGGTCCCTTCAACACAACACTTCTTGCTACAGATCCATTTCCAGTACTCTCTCTGTGCTTCTGTTATGGAACTAGAACCTTTCTCTGTTTTTTTTTTTTTTACATAAAACCCTTTGTCTTTGGCCTGGGGGGCTGTCTGCTTACACCTTGGAAATGTCTCCACCAGCTGCTAATTGTATACACCAAAACATGATGGTCTATCATAAAAAAAAAAACACTCATGACCCAAATAAAATGTATTATCGTCACCTCTCTCATAGATTTCCCATTTAACTGAGCCAGTGCGGCGATGGACCCTGTCAATATCTCTCTAAGTTAGGGCATTATGAGTGATTTTGTAACCTTTAAAAGGCCGCTGTGTGGTTCTACTACACAAGAGTAGTGCAAAGCCCACCGTCTCTGGTCATGTGAAAGACATAAATAGCAATAAATGTCGATCAGCTTTTCAAAATGAAAAACTCATTGAATTTCTAAAGAGAAACAAATGAGTGCCCTTACCAAAAGAGCTTTTTCTTCTTCTTCCACTGAATGAGCTCCGAGTGCTTTATCCAAGGCCGATCTTAATAAATGTAACAATGGGCTCAGCAAATTGATAAGGAACCCATTTTATTTTGCTGCCATAACTGCCCGGTCATCCAGTCTAAATGCAGCACTTAGCCAGACAATGGGCAGCCGAGCCACAGAATTAATGAGCCCATTTCAGAATCATTTAGAAAACAATAAGCCAGGAAATGGGGAAAGTAGTTTTACTGAAGTTCAGGAAACTTTTTTCTCAAGTAACTATTAAACCTGAACTGTATCATTTGTGGGTCTGTCCCGCTGCACTTGACTCATCCATCAAACAGGCCGGCTTATGGGAGAACGCCATTGTGCCAGAGCGAAACCAACCTAATTTTGCATTTTCTTATTTGGATTATGGGGATATATATATATATATAGTCCACAACTAAGCGATTGCAGGGCCCCTATAAACATTGCCCCACTCACTGCCCCTAAACCTCCTGGACACTCCTGCAGACTCAGGGTCTGCTTCCTCTACATTGCTCCCCTATGTTTACTTACATGTCATTTATTGCTGGGGACACTGTGGCATATAATGCTGGGGTCACTGTGTAATGAAATGCTGTATTTGACTGAATAGTTAAACTATTAAATTTAAAAAAAAAACTATGCCAGTGGGTGCAGTTAAAGGATAAGTAAACCTTAAAAATAAGTGACTTTAAAATTGATGGAGGTGCTATTCTAAGCACTTTTGCAATGTACATACATTATTTATTTTTTTTAATTCCAAATGAATGAATTTTGTTACAACTGCGTCACCTGCTGGTCAGTTTCCCACCAGTCTGACCACCAAGTAATCATTACTACTTTATCCTTTAAAATAGGTGGGTGATGCTAAAAATGGTGCAAGGCATTCCCATAAATTCAGCTTTTTTGAGCCGCTTCAAACATTAAGTTGAGTTATATTAATCTCAGTATTCTGGTTAATACTCATATGCACTAGTACAAATATACAGAGAATGCATTATCTGTGGCTAGAGTAAGCTATACCATGACTATGGATATATGGCAACTCCATTCCATATACAGTATATATATAAATACACAATACAGAGCAAAAGACATTCTGTGCACACTGGGGATGCACTGAATTCACTGTTTTGGATTTGGCTGAACCCCTGAATCATTGGTGAAAGATTTGGTCAAATACCAAACCGAATCCTAATCTGATTTTGCATATGCAAATTAGGGGTGGGAAGGGGAAACATTTTTTACTTCCTTGTTTTGTGACAAAAAGTCACACAACTTCCCTCCACACCCCTAATTTGCATAGGCAAATTAGGATTCAGTTCGGCCGGGCAGAAGGATTCGGCCGAATCCGAATCCTGCTGAAAAAGGCCGTATCCTGGCCGAATCCTGAACCGAATCCTGGATTCGGTGCATCCCTAGTGCATACAATCGTGCATGAGTCGGAACAGATAAAAAGAGTGCCTTACCAGGTCACCTAGACAGAAAGGGAGCCTTATAAGATTTCCAGTAACTCCTGATCAGTTCTCCAAAATTCACTGGGTTCCGTGACATGTTTTCTCCCCAGAAGAATGAGTTTCCATTGCAATTTTTGGCTGCATTCCCTGAGTCTTGTTGATCAGCCGCGTGGGGATTAGGGAATAAGGGAGCACAATCCCAAGGTTTTGCATTTCTAATTAGATTATCCCTTTTCAGTTGGTGCCGAAAATGTAATCCAGATAAGAACCATCTCCACTTTGCATAATCTCCTTCTGTTTCCTGCATTTCCTTTCATCTCTACTGTATCCGTTATATTTGGGTTACGACAATCCATAGATACATTTCTGCTTTGTCAATGAGCTTTCCTACAGTTTCCCACAATGGTTACCCACAATACAAGGGGCCCACGGCAGCAGAGTAGGCTTAGATGCCCCATACAGACAGGCCTTTAGGGCAGAGACACTGGCTCAGATTCGGGAGATTTAGTCGCCCGGCGATAAATCACCTCTTCTTCTTCCCGCCGGCTAGAATCTAAATTGCAGGCTGGATGGCACTTATAGCGCTTTGTTTTCCGAAGTTGCTCGAAGTTTCCTCCTGAGTCAACTTCGGGCGACTTTGGAAAAAACTAAGCGCTCCCAGTGCCATCCCACCGCTGATTACGATTCTAGCCTGAAGAAGGCAGTTCAGCGACTAATCTCCCCAAATCTGAGCGTGTGTCTCTGCCCTTATAGAGACATCAAGAAAAATATTTGAAAGGAGAAAATTACACAGTATTGTATCCTGAATACGCTGAGTGTATTGGCTCCTTTAGGTACCAAATTCTCAATAACTCAGACTGTCAGAGACTGTAGAGAGAGTATAAGTATAAGTCACCTTCTAATTATACACTCGCAGGGCTAATGACTGATAGTGATTAAAGATTACAGTAAGTCCCTGGCCAGTGCCAAAGAATAGAGACACTGAATTCTGTCTGTCTTGTCCCGACTCATGTACGTCCCCTGCCTTCATCTGGCTGAACACCCTCGGGGAAGATTTTTTAAATGTTGAAATGAAAATTCTAATTCTATTCTAAATTAATTTTAATTTCGAGATTTATCAAATTCTGGTCCTTTAAAAATTAGAATTTGACTATTTGAGACCTAAAACCTGCAGCAAAAACAACCCCAACCTTGTCAGTCTCCCCTCATAATTAACTAACTCTTCCCTCCCTCTAACCAGTTTAGTTGCACTTTGGGGCAAATTCACTAAGATGCGAAGTTGCGCCAGGCGCAACTTCGCCGCACTTCGCCACAGTTCGCCACACTTCGCCAGGCGTATTTTCGCCAGCGCTCTGCAAATTCACTAAAATCCGAAGTTGCGCACAGGGGTAGCGTAAGTTTTCGAAGTTGCGCTAGCGTTAATTCGCCAAGCGAAGCGAAGTTTCACTAGCGATGGTTCATTTACACGAAATTCAAATTTCAATGGAGGAACACGTATCACCACTTCAAATGCCTAGAAAACCTTCAAATCAGCAAATATAAATTTTATTTTGCCCTACACATGTGCCCACTGTCTAGGTAAGTTGCCATGAGTCAGGAAATGTAGGGGGGAAGGAGGGGAGCCCCAAAAATATTTTCGATCTTTTTCAGCCTATCACCCATCATGTAGAAAACACGCCAGCGTTTTTTGGGACTTAGAAAAAAATTTGACTTTTTTTGAAACAATCCCTATCTACTCTATTGCGCTTCGCCAGGTCTGAGGTGGCGAAGGAAGTCTAGCGTAAAAGGTAGCGTTCAGTACACTGCGCAAGTTAGTGAATTTGCGTAGTTACGTCGCTAGCGAAAATTCGCCTGGCGTAAGGGTGCGAAGTAACACTAGCGAAATTACGCCAGCGTTCGTTAGTGAATTTGCGCAGTAGCGAAAAATGCCAAACGCTAGCGAATTAACGCTAGCGTTCGGCGCTTCGGCGCTTAGTGAATTTGCGCCTTAGTCTCTGCACTCTCTTCAGCTCATTTATATCCCTCTTAAGGACTGGAGTCCAAAACTGCCCCCATACTCCAGATGAGGCCTCACCAGGGACCTATAAAGAGACACAATTATGTTTCATCCCTTGAGTTAATGCCCTTTTTTATACAAGAACTTTATTTGCTTTAGTAGCCACAGAATGACACTGCCCAGAATTAGACAACTTGTTATCTACAAAGACCCCAAGATCCTTCTCATTTAAGGAAACGCCCAACACACTGCCATTTAGTGTATAACTTGCATTTATATTATTTTTGCCAAAGTGCATAACCTGCATTTATCAACATTGAACCTCATTTTCCAGTTTTCTGCCCAGTTTTCCAGTTTAGACAAATCACTGTGCAAAGTGGCAGCATCCTGCATGGAACCTATAGTTCTGCACAATTTAGTCTCATCTGCACAAATAGAAACAGTACTTTCAATGGCCACCTCCAGGTCATTAATAAACAAGTTGAAAAGCAAGGGACCTAGTACAGAGCCCTGCGGTACTCCACTAACAACACTGGTCCAATTAGAAAATGTTCCATTTACCACCACTCTTTGTAGTCTATCTTTTAGCCAGTTCTCTATCCAGGTACAAATACTATGTTCCAGGCCAATATTCTTTAAGTGAATCACATCCACTGCCATCTCCGAATCTAGGTACCTGCTCACCTCCTCATAAAAAGAAATCAAGTTAGTCAGACAAGATCTATTACACATACAAACAAACTGGCACAAACTTAAAGGGGGGAATTCACAAAAGTGTGGGAAATGAAAAAATGTCTTTAAAATGTCGTAGAAAGTGTTGTAGCAACAGCCGACAAATTCACAGAGCATTTCTCCGCCAATTTTCCGAAATGTACAACACTTTTGAATTAGTGTCGTTAAAAGTGGGCGTGTTTTTTTCTGCGCCACTTTTCCCGAAACTTTTATGAATTACTTGTAAACTCATTTTTTCTACCGACAATTTTTCAGATACTTTGGGCTCTCCAAAATGAAAATGTCGGTCACATTGTCTTTTGAAAAGTCTTGGTAAATGTCGTTTGTACGATGAAAAGATATACGACATTTTAGAAAATTGTCGGACTTACGAGACATTCAGAGATGGTAACATCTGCCTTTGTGAATTTGCCGTTCGCACGACATTTTACAAATTTTTCGACCGCCACTTCTGGGTTACTTATTTTACCGACACTTTCGTGAATTCCCCCCATAGTATTATGATTTGCTATGCAGTCCAGTATCTTATCCTTTATTAGCCCTTTTAAATACTTTCCTAACTAGGGTTGACACCTACCCGGGTCAAAACTGCATGCTCGGTTTTCCAAATTAGGAAAATCAGGCAGGATTTCCTATAATTGATGTGGTGACCGGCCAATCACCGATCGTCACACCATAGCTCCTCCTCTGACATCATAGCCTGCTGTGTCACGGCCCTGCCCCCTACCCAGATTCCACGGGGCGAAAAGGTGCCAACCCTATTCCTGCCACTGATGTCAGACTAACCGGCCTACAGTTTTGAGGCTGAGAACAGGATCCCTTTTTGAATAGTGGCACCATATTAGCAGTGTCTCCCTTATAGAGTTATCTCTGCAACAGAATCTCAAAGGAGACCATGTTATGATCACTATTCCCTAAATGCCCCTCACCCACACAAATGTTAGAGATGAGTTCAGTATTATTAGTTATTACAGGTCCAAAAGAGACTTATTCCTAGTAGGTTCTTGAACTGTTATTCAGCATATTTACAAACCCGTTAGCTTTTACCGACTTGGCCATTACCCCAGTCAATGTCTGGATAGTTGAAGTCACCCATAATAATAACTTGACCCAGTTGTGAAGCAGCTTCTATTTGTAATAGTAGTTGGACCTCAATCTGGTCACTCAAGGCGGTTTGTAGCACACACCAATGATCATTTTCTTTGTAGCTATTTGCCCAGTCGAAATCTCACAGTTACTGTGATATCAACTGTTTTAGACTGCTATTACCAGCCTTTCAGTTTGGCAGTTCTGTGGGGGAGCCAACTAATATTAATGGTCAACCCTTACCCTGTCTAGAGCATCTCTGAAATAACGAAACTGAAAATTCATGAAAATATCAGAGGAACGCTCTAATTTGGAAAGTGCATTGTAAATACAAGAGCTTTAGCACCTAAAGAGCAAACGTTTACCTGGGCCTGATGTTACTGTGCAGAGACTAAGTGACTAAGACTCATTTAATATCCACAAGGTCTGCAGTTACGTCCACTGTTCCTTTTGGAGATCTCAGGGGGGTCACGGCATTGCCAGCGAGACAGTGTGGGCATATAATGCAATGATATCTTTCTTTTATTACAAGTTATATATATTTATACTGACCACAGAGCTCTTTGAATATTAAACCTTCTTTTCTGTCGTATGGGCCCAAAAGTCTTGAGTTTCCATGGTACTGACCTTGTACAACCAAACTCAATAGAACTTACATTCATCATCCTATGTTTATCTGTGCTGAGACTTCAACTCTTCTTCTTCATTCTTATATCCCTACATATCTATATATCTCCATACATCTGTATTTACTACTATCTATACAGGGAACTCACTCATGTATAATAAGGAATAATGTACCCCCTACTGTAAATGATAAGGATATTAGAAGTCACTGAGGGGTTGTTCTTTGACCATATAAAGGCACAAGGCTGCAGGCTGAGTTATACAGGGAACTCTGAGTATCACTCATGTATTATAAGGGATAATGTACCCCCTACTGTAAATGATAAGGATATTAGAAGTCACTGAGGGGTTGTTCTGTGACCATATAAAGGCACAAGGCACAAGGCTGAGTTAAACAGGGAACTCTGAGTATCACTCATGTATTATAAGGGATAATGTACCCCCTACTGTAAATGATAAGGATATTAGAAGTCACTGAGGGATTACAAAACCTATAGAGCCTGGGTTTGAAAAGTTGACAGCACCTGTGGTTCCATGTCTGCACCCCTGTTGGTCAGCACCTAACTACCAATAGATAAAATCAAGTATTTCTTTTTCTAAGAATCTCCTACTATTGTACCCAACAAATGTTCTTTCCTATTCACTAAATGGCCCATTACTGTCAATTACGCAGATATTCAGAGAATGGAATGAGGCATTTAGTAGTAATTATCATTGTGAGATGCTGTTCCAGCCTTTGTCGGGGCAAACTGCTCTGGATGACTGTGTCAGACTGTGGCTACTGGGTTGAAACCTCTCAGGATCAGCGATTACTACAATTTGTTCATATTTTTAGCTTTGTGGGGCAATTTAAAGGAATAAACAGGAACGCTTGGCTACTCAGCATGGGGGAATAGTAGATCAAATTATTGTTTTGACACTTGCATTTAACTTAAGTGCACTGATAACAAACCAGGATAATTATCTGCCCCAGAGGTGAGACACCTGCAGACCTCTAGATACTGTTAAACTACAACTCTCAGCATGCCCCCATCACCAAAGCCTAGACAGGATTGATGCACACTGTTCCTTTTAATAAAATTGGCTATAATTGCATTGTTTACTACTTGGTTTTTAGAGAACAAATTAGGTCCACTGTCTGTAAGAAACAATCTTATTGGCTTTTATGTTTTAAAAATAGTAGAAGTGGGCCCTGTACCCCAGGAACATTATACAATGAGGGGTAGTGGGTATCTGCAGCCCTAGCACAATACATACAATGGCAGGCAATAGATACTGGCACCCCAACAACATTAGATATAGTAGGAGATAGTGGGCACTGACACCCAGAGTTATATACAAAAAAGCCACATTACATTATAGAAAGTGAGAGGCAGTGAGGGCTCAAGCAGTGATAAAAAGTAACCGAGCTGAGCCCCTCGCAAAGAAAAAATTGGGGGTTTGGCTCACAATCTTCCTTGTGTACAAGGTCGGACTGGGGTGTGCGAGGTCCCCGGGGCTGCTACACCAGAGGTTCAAACACCCCCCCTCTCACCCACTGCCTTTTCCTCTCTCCCATGTGTGCACCCTATACTTATACTTACTTATACTTATACTTACTTATACTTACTTACACTTACTTACACTTACTTACTCTTACTTACTCTTACTTACTCTTACTTACTCTTACTTACTCTTACTTACACTTACTTACACTTACTTATACTTACTTATTCTTACTTACACTTACTTATTCTTACTTATACTTACTTATACCTACTTATACGTACTTATACTTACTTACACTTACTTACTCTTACTTACTCTTACTTACTCTTACTTACTTTTACTTACACTTACTTACTCTTACTTACACTTACTTACTCTTACTTATACTTACTCTTACTTACTCTTACTTACTCTTACTTACACTTACTTACTCTTACTTACTCTTACTTACTCTTACACTTACTTACACTTACACTTACTTACTCTTACTTATACTTACTCTTACTTACACTTACTCTTACTTATACTTATACTTACTCTTACTTATTCTTACTTACACTTACTCTTACTTACTCTTACTTACACTTACTTACTCTTACACTTACTTACTCTTACTTATACTTACTCTTACTTACTCTTACTTACTCTTACTTACACTTACTCACTCTTACTTACACTTACACTTACTTACACTTACTTACTCTTACTTACACTTACTTATTCTTACTTATACTTACTTATTCTTACGTATTCTTACTTATACTTACTTATACTTATTTACTGTTACTCTTACTCTTACTTACGCTTACTTATACTTACTTATACTTACTTAAACTTACATATACTTACTTAAACTTACATATACTTACTTATACTTACTTATACTTACTTAAACTTACATATACTTACTTATACTTACTTATACTTACTTGAGGAGCGACAACAAAGACCAGGCATGGATCGGGTCTGTGTCAGTGGGGTCGCTGGGTTTTTTCCCAGTATCCCACTAGCCCAGTCTGACCCTGATTGTCTACACCCCTTCCTGCTGAAACCCCACTGGCCATGGCCACACATGCAGTGGAAGGTGAATGATAAGCAGCGGAAGGGGAAACCATTCAGGGGTCGTCTGTATGGTAGTTATGTCAGTAGCCCCAAGTGTAGGCAAGGCAACAGCAGATCTCAAAGGAATAGTTGGAAAAAAACTAAAATGCACAAAATAGGTGTAGTATAAGGAATATGGAGGGGTGAAGTATAAAGCAGATTGGGGCAGGAGAGAACAGGCATAGATCAGGTCAGATAAGTAAAGCAAGGCAGAACAAAACAGAGGTCTGTACAACCATATAGAGTCCAAAACATATGGCTCATCCAGGATACTCCGGCTTTTCAGATCCACAGTTCCAGGAAAGAACTTTAGTCTAACCCAAAAGGATCAAGCACAGACAGTGAGTGGTTAATGTAGGGAGAGGTATAGCTTGTTCTAATTAGCCAATAAGGTTGCCTTCCACAACATAGGAAAGGTGGGTGGTATTACCAAACTTACCCTAAACTTTCGAGTTAAAGGGAAAAGAAGCAAAAGTTTTTGCATTGTTGGAGATAACCATACAAAGGGGGTAAATTACCTAAGCAGCGAAAATTCGCCATCGACGGCTTCACAGCCTTCGCAACACTTCGCCATGCAAAAATTCACTCAGACAACGCTAATTTGCTAAAATGCAAAGTTGCGTCCAGGGCACCGAACTATGACAAATTTTTGCTAGTGTTACCTTGGCAATCAAAGCAAAAGTGTGATCGCGTTCAATTATGCCTAGTGTAAATTCATTAGAGGTCTTGCGCTCCGGCTAATTTGCATATGGCGGGAATTTTACATTTGAATGGACATATATGTTGCAGCAAATACATTACCTTACACAAGTCCAGGGAACCTTAATAAAGACATTATATTTGTTATATTGTCCTACACATGAGCCCACTGTATAGTTTATGTTCCCTATGTTAGACAATGTATGGGGGAAACCGGTTACCCAAAAAAAAAATTTAAAGACTTGTGCAGGCTGTCACTCTGAACAAAGGAAAAGACACCAGCGTTTTTTGGGACTTTTTTGGGAACTTTTTCCACTAAAAAATATGATGAAGTAACAGAAGAATGAGGAATATCTATAGACTCCATTGGACTTCACCTTGGTCTGAGCTGGCACAGGCAAGTCTGGCCAAAGAGCTAACGTTCAGTCAAATCCAGATCTTAGTGAATTTGCAGAGCAAAACTTTGCCTGGTGATAGAGTGTGAACGACTGGTAGCGTCTGTCTCTTTTGCTAGCGAAGTTACTCCTGCGCCCATTAGTAAATCAGCAAAGTACCTGAAAGCAGTAGCGCCAGCGTTAGTCACTTCGCCCTTTAGTAAACCTGCCCCATAGCATTTTTTATAAGATTTGTCTTTGGAAGGATAAAAGGGGAAACGTTTGGGGTCAAGTAAAAGAGAACACAGAATTTTAGAAATAACTGACCATCAGTATCAGTCAATGAAGTGGCTTTCCAAATATTGTCTCGTTTCATTTTCAATGCAAAAAGTCATTTGCCAGTGCTAATGTCTGATAAATGCTCTCAAGCCCTTCTGAACTGCAGCTCCAAGTACATCACAGAAATCCATTTGTGATCAGGAGAAAACAAGAACCTCTTGAGGAACATTTTGTACCAATCTCAGGTGTCTTCTCTAAAAGGTCTATACATGCGGCTTTTATGGCTCGTGCTCGGCATCTGGACCATTAATAACAGGGGCTATTTTAAGGGACAGCTTTTCTCTACGTTTTTTTTATCCATAATGTTTTGTTTTGCAGATTTAAGTGCTTGTTATGGGCAATCAGAATATTTGCTTGAGTTAAACTGCAGTTTCTGGATTGGAATTAATAAATCTGCATTGTCGGTTGACATTTTGACTCTGTGTTCAGCCATTATTAGGTGCATTTCAGTTGGGTGACCACTGGAATCTGGATAGCAATTGTGGGGGGGATAATGTTTGCACGAAGCCAAAAAAAACGTTTGAAATTCAAATAAAAGTTTTTTTTATTCTATTCCTTCATTCGAGCTAAGTAAATGGGCCCCGTACTGTTTATATGAATGAAATTTGTTACAACAGCGCCACCTGCTGGTCAGTTTCCCACCAGTCTGACTACCAAGTAGTCAAGGAAGTTGTCAGGAGAAAGAGGCTGCTCTGATGTTCTTCTGCTTAGGAAAGATGTGACAAAGTTTTCTAATTTGATTCCTAAGCAGAAGAACATCAGAGCAAGGATGGAGGGGCAAGAGAGCAGCAGAGAGAGCTAGCACAAGTCCATCATAATAACAAACCCACACTGACTCTAAGAGGTCCCAGTGGCTCATGAGAATGGTGCAGGTATGATTCGACAAGTGTTTGATTCCTGGCATTTCCTTAGATTGCGCCGCATACTTTCCATTTAGGAGCCCTTTATAGGAAACAGTGGCAAACCTGGGCAGGGTGCAAAAGTCACCTGGAATTAATGGCAGTATTGTCACGGTCGGAACCCAACACCAGAACAAATGCCAAGCACCCTGGTCTCAGCTCGTGCTTCACCTGTAGTGTGACCGCCGTTGGCCTCGGGAGGAGCCCTCAGCTACTTGGATGCCACCAGGACTTAACGAGAGGTGCAAGGCTAGAGGTTCTGGATAGGCAGAGGGGCACGACTGTTAGCTAGAGTCTTTAGGCCGAGGGTCACGGTACAAAAGAGGAAACCAGAACCGTAGTCAGTACAGGCCGGGTCGAGGCAGGCAGAAGTCAATCGTAATCAAGCAGGCAAAGGTCAAAACCGGGTAATCAATCTGACAGGAGGGTTCAGCAGAAGGATAGTCGATATTCAGGCAAGGGTCAGATATAGAGAAGTCAGGATAATCGTATAGCCAGGCAGGGGTCAAAACCAGACTCAGAATCAAGACAGCTCAAGAAGCACCAGGAACAAGATCCTATCACGGTCAAGGTCTAGCAGCCCAACTGGGCTTTTTATAGAGGCAGTTTCGCGCCAAGATTTCGCGCCATTGCGCGTTTGCGTCAGATGCTTGCGCGTCCGCGTCAATAAGTACAACGGGCGCCCTAAGGAACCAACATGGCGGCAAAAACAGACTGGCGTGGCGGGCGTCCCCGCCACACCATTGGACCACCAGGGTGAGTCGATTTTATCACAAGTATCCCTTCAGTAATAGTCAACCATACATGTGCTGATCCTTGGAAACCAAGTCAACCTGCTAAAAAAAATTCCAGGGCCCCCTCCACATGGCTCGATTATGATCTGCACCCTCAACTGCTTCCACTGCCCCCCCAACCAATAGCCCACAAATTTACTCGCTTACTTGCTTGCAGCAGATAAGACCCATGATCATCATGGATCTATTCCTCCACCACCTTGAGCTCCTTTCTGGAACACATTTTGCCAGCTAAAGTAACTGAACTGATTCTACTTAATCTGAATGACTCTACTTTTATCTACGTCAGTATGGCCCACAATTCCCTTGGAGACTTTCCAGGGCTTCACACTACACCTAAAATAACTGATCACATTATAGAGGACATGCTACACCCTCATGAGATCCAGGAGAAACCCTTGAAGATATTGTGATATTGTTCCTGAAGGAAAGAGAGAAGTTATATTGAGGAGACCTAGGAATGCATGACTTTACTTTGTAATGGCATAAAGCTTGGGTAGTAATGAGCAACATTTTCGCTGGTACATGTTGGATTCACTATATGTATTAGGGACAGTTCACCTTTCTAGGTATATTAAAAAAACTGGACTAGCATCACCCAAATGTTATTGTTCTGTGTTAGGTTAAACGTATTAGCTATGGAAAACAATGTAAGGTCAGTCAGATTTCTTTGAAGGTCCATTCCCTACCTGACCTCACTTACTCTGTTGGTGATGTAAGTCCATATATTATAGCCCTTTCAGACTTATCATCAGCTTCAGAACCTGAGTGACCCAACTCCCAACAGTCCTGCACCTTCCATTTCAATATATCAGGGATACACACACATTGATGAACAGGAACAGAAATGTATTCAGGCATCGCCATGTTCTACACTATGTTTTAGGTGTTTGCCCCCTTTTATGCAGTACACAATCTGATTACTTTATTATATTGTTCATCAATGGTTGTACTCCTTTGGTATATAAGAATGGAAGATGCTGCTGCAATATGACAAGGCCACACAGTTCAGGAGACGACACCATGTTCATCTACTTATTGTTTTTGCTCTGGTGATGGGTGTATACACAGTAGATTTCTGTCAGCATCTTGGTATTGACAGTTTGAAAGTATTCAAACGTGATGATTTTTGGAAAACCTGCTTTTGGACTTCCCTGAGGAAGAGGGGGGAAGTATGTCAAGATAACAACAGTAAGGCATGATGATGATAGTAGAGCAAGATAGAGACAGTAGTGTTAGATGGAGAACATATGGAGAGCCTATGTGCTGTGTAACTAAGGTGATATGTAGAGATGGCTTGATGAAAAGCATAGACCTTATGATAGTGATTGCCAACAGCAGAATATGAAAATAAAAGGCAAGCCAATACTAACCAGTGATTGAAGAAAAAAGACAAAATAACATAAAGTCTTTAAGTGGCAAGGATCAGGCAAGGTGGCAAACAAGAGTAGGTCCGTGAAGAAGACGGTGGTAAAAACAGGCAGCAATCACGCATAAATCCGTGGATTCAGACAAGGTGAGAATGTAGGCTACAGCAGAAACAAAAACAAGCAGGGGGCAAGATCCCCAAACTGATTTCAACGATCCAGTAGAAAGGCAGAGGCAGAAAGGGACTGACTTATAAAGGCCCATAATGACCAGATTATAGATACTTGGCCTTAAAGGAACAGTTCAGTGTAAAAATAAAAACTGGGTAAATAGATAGGCTGTGCAAAATAAAAAAATGTTTTAATATAGTAAATTAGACAAAAATGTAATCTAAATCTACATGGAGTGACTGGATGTGTAACATAACAGAACACAACTTGCTACTTTTGAGCTCTATAACTCTGAGTTAGTCAGCAACTTGATTGGGGGCCACATGGGACATAACTGTTCAGTGAGATTGCAAATGATCCTCAGCATTCAGCTCAGATTCAAAAGCAACAGTTATGACCCATGTGCCCCCTTCACGTCACTGATTGGTTACTGCCTGGTAACCAATCAGTGGAAAGCAAGAGAGCTGTAAAGCAGGAAGTAGTGTTCTTGCTATTATGTTACACATCCAGTCACTCCAGCCTTTATACATTACATTTTTAGCTAAGTAACTATATTATTATATATATATTATATTATTTTTTTTTTATTTTGCACAGCCTGTCTATTTACCCAGTTTTTAGTTTTTCACTGAAAAATTCCTTAAATGAGAGGGAGGATGGAGACAGAGAAAATAGCAGAGGTAGCAGGTGTCTACATGGACAGTTAGGAACCATGAACTCTAAATGCCTCCAGTGGCTCACCAGGATACTGAATACCATGCGGGCCAGGGTTTGAATCTCTGAGTGTCCTGATGGATGTTAACAGTAGAGCAAGGTGGAGACATTAAGGCAAGATGGTATAGTAGAATAAGATGGTGATTATATGAAAAGATAGACTCTGGTAAGGCAAGATGCTCCACAGTAGAACAAGACTATTGTTTTAAGAAAGAGACACCTGCTCAAGATGAGGAGCAGCAGGGCAAGATGGAAACAGTAGGGTACGATGGAGTTAGTAGAGCAAGATGGAGACATTAAGGCAATATGGCAATAATAGGTCAAGAAGGAGACTCTTCACTAGGATTGAGACAGTTATGCAAGACAGTGACAGTAGAGTAACATGGTAACAGGGCAAAGTGTAAAAGTAAGAAAGTATAATGTAATAGTAGGGTATGGTAGAGAATATAGGGGATTTAGCTTTACACGGCTTGAAAACCATACTAGCACTTTATTTATAGCAACACTGGGCAACTCAAGGATTCTGGGGGAAGCAGGGATAAGTTGTATCCCCTAAATAAATCATAATTATCAAATTATTATGCTTATTCAATTAGGAAAATGTTTGAGAGAAAAGAGAAGCCTCATATTTGGAAGAGATTATTTTTGTATGTATAATAGTATCTGAGGGACCACGTGAACAAGTACCAAATCCATGTGTTTCCATGTAACTGGAGCCGGACTGAATGAAGTGTATAAGGTTTTCTGTACGTCATCTGGCTGTGCTACTGTATATCCTTCTCATTGGTTCTGATCTTCCTCTGTATTCCCCATGAACTAACATGGGGCGGCAACAGCTTTCTGCTGAATGAAAGGGTTTCATGGGGAAAAGCAGATCATCAGAACATTCAATTAGGTGAATAAGAAGCAATTGCATAGAAAAAACCTTATGTAACACCTGCATCATATACTGAATATGTTGCTATTTATTAACTGCAGTGTCCTTCCTTCCTACACTTGTTCTATCTATATTTATTCCTTTTTAACCTACGAACATACATCATATAACCAAAAAGTATGGGGACCCCTGTCTGCCAAATATCTCATTCCCAAACCAAGCGGCTTAATATGAAGTTGTCCCTCACTTTGATGCTGTAAAAGACCCTACTCTTCTGGGAGTCCCCATTAGATGTTGGAACACAGTTTCTGCAATTTGCTTTGTTTGTACATTAAAGGTTAAGCATTAATATTGGGCAATGAGGCTGGACTCTGAAGGTTACCCTAACGCATAACTTTGAGCTAATTATATTTTAATACATATTTTTGAAACCAGTCCATTCTTGGTACTTTGAAGAGATTTTGATCTCCTAAATGCTCCTGGAAGGCCATCTTGGAGAACAGTTGGGGTAAGATTCGGGGGTGAATATACCGTGCCCTGGATATTATTGGAACTCCTACTGAACAACTGGTACAAAGATGTTTTCCTATTTCTGTAAATACAGGAGACGCTTACCGACCTCAAAGAGGGTCTTGAACAAAGAAAGAATGACCAATCTGTAAGATCTTTGAATACATATATAAGTAATAATAATATTATATTCCTCACCCCTCTTACTAGGGTTACAGTTCTTTTGAGCAAGCCGACAAAGAATCCACACAAACAAGTGTATAGTAAAATGATTATATATTTACTATCAATGGATGGTTACGACAATTAAACAAGTACAATTAAACTAACACAGTATTTACAATATTAACGGTTACAAATGTTTTATCTAGTCTACATTGTTCTTGCCTTGCCCTAATTGGATATCTCTCTGTGTTATCCGATGTCTCCTGTTCTCATTTTGCTCCAAGGCCAGGGTCGGACAGGCCGACCCTCATGGGCCCCCGCCGGGCCAGACCCCTCTTTCGATATTGGAGTGCTAAAAAAAATTATTTCAGCACCGTGCATCGCTGTCATGCATGTGGCCCGTGGCGCTTCACAGTAGGGGGGCAGGGCCAGAGAGGGCCCTGGACAGCGGTCCCAGTGGGCCCCGGGACCCCAGTCCAACCCTGTCCAAGGCTGCTCCCTCACCTGTCCCCGGCTGATTCAGTTGTCATCCCTGGCTTTTTTTTTATCCCAGTCCTCGGCATCCCACATCTCACCTACCAACTGATACGATTCAGAGATAAACCCCCCAACTTGCCCAATGCCAGTTGAGTAAGTTCCTTGCATACAGAAATTAGTTATATGGGACAGCCAAACTACCATTCCCAGGAAACCCTTCTATATTCATTGTTTGAGTTTCAGTGTAACTTAAAATGTGGGTTTCCTTGACTGATCTTCAGTGGGTTAGTAAACTGAAGTACCTAGGGATAGAGGTGGAAGTGGATATGACCAAGTTTGTGGCTAATAACTTAGAGCCGGTAATCAGGAAATTGCAACTAGCTACCACACAATGGGCCAACCTACCACTAACACTCTGGGGGAGAACCAATGTTATCAAGATGATATATTTACCCAAATTTTTGTACATACTCCTGAACTGCCCCATGTACATTGATAATAAGGTATTTCGTAGAATTGATGCTATAGTTAGGCCTTTCTTATGGTCGAATAAGGCCCCTAGGATTGCACTGCACACCCTCACATTGCCTACAGATATGGGTGGTCTGGCGCTCCCGAATCTGAAACAATACTATGTGGCCTCGCAGATCTCCTACCTTCATGCTTGGTTTAATCCAGACATGAATTGTCCATTACTGATCCTTCAAGCCTTAGCGGTAGGCTCCTGGGAATCCCTTCGTAACGACCCATACCGATTAGGGGTGAATATGTCAGCTCAACCCCTCACTATCACTACCCCGATTAAAATATGGCAGCTGGAGATGAAGCGCATGGGGAAAAAGACGACCACTTTGGGGTAATAATAGCTTATCCCACTTTCGGCATTTTCCAGATTTCTTATACTGGCCACAACACGGTATTAAATATCTGGAACAGCTACAAGTAAATGATACCTTCCCCACTCTCCTTCAATTACAACAAACTATGTCACCACCCCGACTCCTGCAATATCGGTATTTACAGTTAAGGCATGCCTTCAGGGAACAATTTGGCACTTTATCTTTGCCCTCACATTCCTATAAACTTGAGGAGCAGGCTTGGAATGCTTCCCCTACAAAAGTGGTATCCAGACTCTATAAGGCTCTTATGGGTAGTCAGGACTCAAAATTTCAGGCACTGTTTTCAAAGTGGCAGGCGGATATACCTAATTTGACTGACGACAACTGGGAAGAGGTTACTGAGGACCCATATTGTCATTTGGTTTCGGGGAGGGATAAACTTATTCAATGCAAACTCCTTCACAGAGTGTATATTACGCCTCAGAGACTGCATCAGATAGGAAGGAGGGAGAATGATGCGTGTCATAGATGCCATCAGACTCCTGCTCACTGGATGCATATGTGGTGGGATTGTCCACTTATTAAAAAGTACTGGGATAAGATAGCTAGATACATGGTTAATGATCTGGGACTGCCACCGACGACAGACCCGCAGCAGGTATTACTGGATGCCGTTGGTGATCTTCCCAATACGAGTAGGGGCACTCGTACTTTGATTAAAATTTTACATCATTATGGAAGGAAAACAATTCTTATGCACTGGATGGGTGGGGATAACCCCACCATGATCAAGTGGCGGAGACAGGTGAATGCGGTACTTCCATTGTATAAGCTAACATTTGAGAAAAGGGGTAATATGTCTAAATTTACGAAAATTTGGGAGCCATGGTTGACACAGGAAGGATTGGACATAGACTAATCTCATCTAGAAAATTAGGGAAGAGCAATGGGAAACGGTACCCCCCCCCCATTTTTGTCTCCTATGTGATTGTTATTTCATATTGTGCTGTAATTTTAAGTACAATTTCACTGTTGATGTATGTGATTGTTTGTGCGAAAACAATAAAAATCATTTTGAAAAAAAAAAAAAAATGTGGGTTTCCTGGACATACTCTGGGTAAAACACAATTGCCATGATCACATAAATAGATAGAAGAAAAGGATATCAAAACCAACATGCCAATTTCTTCTAAATCACTTCTCTAGATCAACTACAATATCCTGGTGGAGGATAAAACGAATAAAGCGCACCATTTGGAGGTGCAAGAAAACTTTCTATGTGTCATGTTAGCCATTCCCCTGTGGATGTTTCCAAAAACAGTTCCCAGGGCAACAGGGAGATGAAACGGCACTGTAGAGGAACAGTTGGCTCAACTGGATCAGTAGCTGGAGCCTTCGACTCTCCTGTAGACCAATCAATCCTATCTTGTTAGATATTTGTCACTAGTGATATGTGGGTCAGGAAAAACTCTAAAACCCTAACCTACAAAATGTTACCATACCTGTGTCTTCTTGTTCTATGTGCTACTTTGTGTGCACCTCTGGTTCCAAGATAATCTTCAGGAGCAGTGGGGCAGTGTACTTCCCCAGTCTGACCCACACCCAACCCTAACCGGCAATGGTAGACCATATTTAAATCTGAACCCGCCCAATCGGGGGTCAACTTGTGGGTCACCGTAGGTTTCACACATAACTGTTTATGTCATTGCTGAGCCTCAGGTGTCATATGTATGGCAGTTTACAGCCTTAAATTTGACATACAAGGCTTGGAAAGGACTTCCATTACACCCCATTTGCTTTGTGAGCACAGTGTAGATAATTATTGTTCTTCCCAAGCACCCAAACATGATCCTCCTGCCATGTGAGGCAACATTTCACCCTTCTCTAAGAATGTTTCTATTATTAGATATATCAAGGACCTTTCAGACCCCCATCTCCCCCAAAGCTTCAAAGCAAAAGGTCCCCGTACAAATCATTTTAATACATTCCTGGTACCTGCTCTTAGAAGCAAATTCCCGGGGAAATGGTCAACCTAACATTTTTGTGCCTTTCTAAATGGTGCAAAATTATCTCTGGGATCCGGGTCACTTGAATAAAAGAAAATTTGGACAATGCTCATTTGAGACAATTGCCTGGTTTGTTGGCATAATAAATCACCTTCACAAGATTCAGAGTGCTTGATCGTGTTTTCTTTTGAATTAAAGAAAGGGACAGCATCCTAAAAGAGTAAACAACAAAATGCTATCATCTGGTTGAAAAGCGCAAATAGAATTAAAAATAAGTCCTAGTAAAACTAAACTGCTACCACATAAGGGATGTAAGGAAGTAACTACAAATAAAGTAGCAGATTTAGTGAATCGAAAATTTGGTTAGAAAAGGTCGGCACTGAGGAGATGACTACTAAGTAGCTTCAAATTTCAAATACAAATATTGGAAGCACAATGAGCCAGAAACCTCAGACGGTGGAGACAGTGAATGTTGTCACTTGTACATAGGAATCACAATTAGTTAAATTACCTTAGTTCTCGTCATTATTGAAAGAACTGTAGACTTTTCATGTAACTGCACAGCCAAAATAAGAAAAACACAGAACGTTCTGATGTTGCTCAGGACAGGAAAGAGATCCGAAGCCCCAGATTCCCATTCCCATCTCCTCCCTGAGCAGAGCAACATCAGAACACTCTGTTTTTGTTTTCCTTCGAAGGTTTATCTCTTCAACTGTTTTAGACTTGAATTGCTAAGGAGATCAGACACATCACTTGAAGACTAGGACCCCCAAAAATTATTATGGCAACTCTATGAGGGAGGGGTTGAATCAAGAAAGCATTAATAAAGATGAAAACTAAAGGAAGCCGTCTGTCTTCATTGCCTATTTCTTGCTTTCAAATGTGGCAGTTGTGTTAATGTGCAGTCATATTATGAGCAGTAGTTGGTCTAATTATTGTTCTGCATAATAGAATTACTAAAGAGTAAAGAATTACTAAAGAGTAAAAGTCTAATTAGCAACTTAGGTTGCTTTTTTCTTAAAAATAATCTTCCCATATTTTTAACTTTCTTCTCTATTAATAACAATGGCATCAAGCATCATTTTTATAGACCAGACCATTAAAATAAAGGCCAGATCATAACCCTATTAGGAACCCAAGGCTTGACATGACAGACTATCTAATGGTGTGGGACAAGGAAGCACATCTACATTAGAGGGTCATCTTGTTTTCCACAGTGGTTGGTTACCCTACTACAGCACCCCATAATCTTAGCCATCAGTTTTATTCCACAACAGCCTACGATCGATACATTTATGCAACTGGTATTTTAGATGCACTAAATGCTCTAGTTCAGGCAACACAACTATTCTTGAGTTTACCCCCTGTGCACTTTCTGTATTTAGAACTTTTACTTGGGATGCGAGTGGCTATTGCAATTGCTTCTTTATCTATGTCCCATCAACTTTGGAAAGGTTAAGTCTAGAACAAACATAACTCTCACAGGACATTAGTACTTAGCTAATCACTGCATTAGAAGGTTGAAATTAAGAAGAGCCGACTTTCTTAGCCAATACTTAGAAAGAGTGCCATTATATGCTACAGGTTCATAACTTAAAGTAACACTGCACCTACTTTTTCATGAATTTATGGTCCATGCTATGGTTTTTCTTTTTTCAATGATACGGAATTACCCTTTGCTTCTGTTTGCCCATCGTAACAAAACCCGAAATGGCACTTGCTTTTTTACATATTTAGGTTCTGACTGGGTCAGAAGGACACTGGGTATAAATAAGACTCAACCAAGACCCACTCCCCTTCTGAAACCATGTGCGCTACCCCCTGATCTTCCACCAGGCTCCAAGAAAAGGAAATAAGGTACACACTGGTGGGGAGTAGCGAGGGTTGCAGTTGGGCCAGGGGCTTGCAGCCATGGGGTAAGTACATAGGAAGAAGACCCTCAACTGCAAGGGGCCCTACCTAATGTACAATTTCAATAAATTGGTAAAACAGGTCAACCTTTAGACATTTTGGGGGCCTGAAAAAGAATTTGCTTTGGGACCCAGTAATATCTATTTACACCGCTGCATGCAGCTGTGATGGGGTCCTGTGGATCGGGGCTGGGTTGGGGGTCCCAGGGGGAGGCCCTGAAGTGGCAGCTCTGGTTGGCCCCAGACC
The DNA here is from genome assembly GCA_038501925.1 of Xenopus petersii. NCBI lineage: Eukaryota > Metazoa > Chordata > Amphibia > Anura > Pipidae > Xenopus > Xenopus petersii. The sequence goes on from CM076680.1 coordinate 5,525,176, forward strand.
CCCCCCCAACTCTTGGTTCTAACACACTTAGTTAAGGTAGTTAAGACCCTTGATGCATTTTGCAAAGGTGGATAGAGGTTATTGACTGCGCTGATCCCCATGGAAATGTCCCTCTCCGGCTAACACCTGTTTCTTGACCGGCGCATCCCAAATAAATGAAAACCAACAGTCGCACCCTAATTAAAAAGTCACAAAACAAGTTGGGTCCAACCTGGCTAAGAATACACCATTCACGTATTTGTGTTGATCATTTATTGCCATTTAATGCCCACTGCAAAGGCTGAATAGCTTTAAAGTAATCCCCGTTATAAAAGTCCAATCACAGGGGATTGGGGAACCTTTGTCTTTCTACAGGGAAGGTGCTAATCCCTGTTGTCCACGGAGATATCATGTAGATGACTTTTCAGCAACCTTTTCTTTCCTAATCATCTGTTCTGTCTCTTACATGCAACCTTATACCCTGACTTTTCTCCTCCTCCTCCTCCTCCTCTTCTGCTGGGAAAGGTCTGTCCGGAAGATCCTCCGTTCCATTCACCCCCCTAGACAATGCTAAAATGTGGTATATAAAGACCAGCCCTGGAGATGAGCGAAGAACACAGGCAAAGAAGTGCACAGCTTGGGAATAGTGAATCAACAGGTAAGAAAGCCATGAGAATATCTCTTCTTACCCTTTATATATACATCTAGAGATATATACATTATGTACAGCTTTCCTTTCCCCATACATTACATGCACAAGCCTTTCCCTGCTGACATTCTTTTATATATTTTTTTTAATCTTTCTTTAATTAAGTTTAGGAAAGCCCTACTATTTTTTAAAAATATTTATTAAGTACATTTTGTGATGGATTTTATTAATACAGGTGCCTTTATTAAACGGCATTTTTACTTTGCACATTTTTTTTTTTTTTATCAGCGTCTCTATAAATTTATGGCATTTGCAGTTTCAAGATGATTTACATTTAATGAATTCAAAATATATATTAAATATATAAATCAATTGAAAGAATGATATTGGTCATACTAAATGTACATCTAACATTGATGACATCAATGAACTAGGTTGATTAAAATTAGGTTTATTATTGAACAAATGTGGAATTTGTCGTTAAATATATTGTTAAAACAATTCTATAACAATGGGTTAATGTTGAGACACGAATATAAATAAATAAGGAAATAAATAAATATATATAATAATGGCGCAGGAAAGAAAACACTTTATTCTAGAAATCTTTGAAGTTGAGGAGTTGAATGGTTGGTACAATTCATGGCTCATACAATTCATACAAAGGCACCAAGGTTATTTTTCCGACTGTTGTTATGTATATATTTTTTTTTTTTGCCGTTTTTATAGGCTGTCAGTTCGGAAAAGATATTTCATTTTTCTTTAGATATTGCTTTATTTTATGGGTTTTGATGGCTTTGATAGACTTACCTTTAATTTGTATCATACACCAATGTTAAGCTTGTTTCATTTCAAGCCAGCGATTGATATTGTGTTGAATTTTTAATTTTTTTTAGACACAGGAATTAAAGTTTTTTCACTTTCATTCTTTTTCATCTATCAATAGCTTTTTTTTTAAAATTAATTCATAATAATATATATATATATATAGAATTACATAATGTTTTATTTTACTTCACTTACATACTGTATTAGACAAAAAACTAAACTTTTTTACTTTCACAAAAAACTGCACAAAAAAGAATAGGTCATAGTTAAAACTCAAGCCTCTTTCTATTCATGCATTTTGTTATTATATGAAAATATATACTATATATATATATATTATAAAATATAATGTTTTATTTTTTCTTTATTTATAACAGACTAAAATATATAACTTCCACTTTCTTTCTTTCTTTCTTTCTTTCTTTCTTTCTTTCTTTCTTTCTTTCTTTCTTTCTTTCTTTCTTTCTTTCTTTCTTTCTTTCTTTCTTTCTTTCCTCTAGAGAAATGGCATATTTAGGGGCAGATTTACTAAGGGTCGAAATGAATTCGAGAAGTAAAAAAACATCGAAATTCAAAGTAATTTTTTGGATACTTCGACCATAGGACACTACGACTTCGAATTTACTTCGACTTCGATTCTAAGTAAAAATCATTTGAATATTTGGCCATTCGATAATCGAAGTACTGTCTCTTTAAAAAAACTTCGACTTCAATACTTTGCCAAATTAAACCTGCCGCAATGCTATCTTAGCCTATGGGGACCTTCTGCAACCATTTTCTAAGTCTTAAGAGGTCGAAGGAAAATCCTTCGATTGATCGCTAAAATCGTTTGAATCAAATGATTTTTATTCAACAGTAGGATTGACAAATTTGCTGGAAAAACTTCGAATTCGAAGTTTTTTAATTCGATGGTTGAATTTCGACGTTTTTGTACTTCGAAATTCGACCCTTGATAAATCTGCCCCTTTAACAATCAACCCATTCACAGGCATGGGTCATTATTCGGAAACCAAAAATCCAGAAAGCTCAGGATCTCCCATAGACTCCATTTTATCCAATAATCCAAGCTTCTAAAAACTATTTCCTTTTTCTGTGTAATAATAAAACAGTAAATTGTACTTGATCCCAACTAAGATATAATTAATCCTTATTGGAATCTATCTATCTATCTATCTATCTATCTATCTATCTATCTATCTATCTATCTATCTATTATCTATCTATCTATCTATCTATCTATCTATCTATCTATCTATCTATCTATCTATCTATTATCTATCTATCATCTATCTATCTATCTATCTATCTATCTATCATCTATCTATTATAATATTATATACATTATTTTTATTTGGGGTGGGAGAAGGAAAGCGAAAACCTGCACAAAAAAAATTTGAATATTTTCTTTTGCAAAAAAAAAAGAAAAATGTGAATTACATTTCAATGACAAATATTTATATCATCTTTTTCCACTTGTATCATAATTGCAAGTATAAATGTGACGGGTAAAGAGAAATCTAAGTTGGGAAAGTTTACTGGAACAAGGAATTTTTTTTAAATGAAATATCTAGGAAAGCACGGAGTCCGCCCCAAAATACCATTGCAAGATAATGCCAGATAGAGGATGTGACTTGGGGGTGCATATTCTGAAATAAATAGCCATTACTGTTTTTAGTATCTTTGGGGCAGATTTACTAAGGGTCGAATTTCGAAGTACAAAAAACTCGAAATTCGACCATCGAATAAAAAAACTTCCAATTCGAATATCGAATTGGAAGTTTTTTCAACAAATTTGACAATCCTGCGGTCGAATAAAAATCGTTCGATCGAATGATTAAATCGTTTGAAACGAATGATTCGAACGATTTTTAATCGACCGAAAAAAAAAACTTGGAAAAGTGCTGTGGAAGGTCCCCACAGGCAAAAATTGCACTTCGGTAGCTGTAATTTGGCAAAGTATGAAGTCAAAGGTTTTTTTAAAGAGACAGTACTTCGATTATCGAATAGTCGATCAATTTTTACTTCGAATCGAAGTCAAACGGTCAAATATAACCTATTCGAGGGTCGAAGTACCAAAAAATTTACTTCAAAATTCGAACTTTTTTAAATTCGAACCCTCACTTGAGCTTAGTAAATCTGCCCCTTTGTGTTTGATCATGAATTAATATCGTTTTTGGGGTAAGAAAGTAGAGTAAACACTGATAGGACTAGAAATGGTTTCAAACTCTCTACCAATAAAGCAATATTTCTACCCATGGTTGTGGATGAAGGTTAGTCTTTTCATTGTAAACATTTTGGGCTTTTTAGCCTCCCAAAAAGGTAAGGACTCGCTCTCTGCTGTTTTCTTTTGTCAAGGTTAGAATATTACATAAGATACCCCTAATATTAAAGGTATGGGATCTGTTATCCAGAATGCTAAGGACCTGGGGTTTTGTGGATTAGGGATCTTTCCGTAATTTGGATCTCCATACAATAAGGGGCAGATTTACATAGGGTCGAATATCGAGGGTTAATTAACCCTCGATATTCGACCATCGAAGTTAAATCCTTCGACTTCGAATATCGAAGTTGAAGAATTTAGCGCAAATAGTTCGATCAAACGAAAAATAGTTCAATCTAACAATTAAATCCTTCGAATCATCCAATTCGAAGGATTTTAATCCATTGATCGAACAATTTTTCTTCGACCTAAAAAACATTACAAAGCCTATGGGGACCTTCCCCATAGGCTAACATTGCACTTCAGTAGGTTTTAGGTGGCGAAGTAGGGGGTCAAAGTTTTTTTTAAAGAGACAGTATTTCGACTATCGAATGGTCGAATAGCCGTAAGATTTTTAGTTCAAAACGTTCGATTCAAAGTCGAAGGTCGAAGTAGCCAATTCGATGGTCGAAGTAGCCAAAAAAATAATTCGAAATTCAAAGTATTTTTTATTCTATTCCTTCACTCGAGCTAAGTAAATGGGCCCCTAGGTCTACTAAAAAATAATTTGAACGTTAATTAAACCCAACAGAATTGTTTAGCTTCCAATAAGGATGAATTATATCTTAATTGGGACCAAGTACAAGCGGCTGTTTTATTATTACAGAGAAAAATTTTTTTTATAAAATGATTTGATTAAAATGGAGTCTACGGGAGATGGCCTTCCCTTAATTTGGAGCTTTCTGGATAACGGGTTTCTGGATAACAGGTCCTATACCTGTATTAAATATATTTTAAAGTCTTTTTATATGCTAATGTAAGAGAGTATATCTTCCATTTACTGCCATTTTTCTAATGTCTTTTAGCCTCCAGTCCTGAAATGTTTCGGCCACTTTGGGGCTGTTTCCTTGCAATACTCGGAATATGTATATTCCATATCGGAGAGGTCCAAAGCCAGTGCTGGGAGAGCAGCCGATGTGCAGACCTCAGCAGTGAAGATGGTGTTCTGGTAAGAGAAACAAATATTGTGAGAAACAATTGACAAATAGATTGAGGGATGGTCGCTCTTGCTGGACCTTTTAGCTGTTGGTTCTTGAAGGCTGCTAGAACTGGCAGTTAGGAGGACACAACGAGGAAAAGGTTTCAAATCCACTCCGTAAAAGGGAATTGCTCACTGTAGAGTGTGAGTGATCTATGTTGTAAATTTCCTTAATTTAATTATTATTATTATTATTAATAATTATGATAATAATAGTTAGTGTTTTATTCCACATAACAATTGCATTAGCTCTTAATTTTCTCATTCCGTTTCTCAGAACTTTACAGTCACTTACTGTAACTTTGAAAGGCTGATTTATCAAGAATTTGAGACGAGTTTTTTACACGGTCACTGTTATTTTGAAATTTTCGTTTTCTGATCTAGAATTTTCAAGATTTATATACCAAACTGATTTTTTGTGCTGAACATACATCTTGCCTATTGTTTGAATAAAGAAATATCTTTTTTGCCACTAAACAAGACAAACAAGTATCACTTTAGTCCTTCCTGTCACTTCTGGTTCCAAAGAACATCAAATGAGCCGATAAAAGTAATTACCAGTCCACTAAGAAGCCCCTTATAATGAGCTGTTCAAAGGCTGCTGCCTATAAAAGAGAGCTCTGAATAAATTGCCCTGTTTATAAAAGAAGGTTGAGGTGAGTTTGTTGAAATCAGTCCAACTTTTCGAATTAGTGTTTTATAATATCAAAAAAAAAAAGAAAAAATATGGATTTTTTTTAAAAAAAATTAGACAAAATTTAATTTGAACAAAGATACTTTAAAAAAAAAGTAGGGGTGTAAGTTGAATCTTTGCAGAAATTGAAAATTCTATGAAAAGTTATTTTTTGTAAAAATGCTGTAAATTGAGAAAGGACTATGTTCAATCAATTCCAAGCTTTTTCCTTAAAAGAAACTCAGAAATTCAAATATCTGATTTTGAAATTTAGAAAATCTGTCTCCCTTGATTTGAATTCTGTTCTGCTAAACATTTAAGATTCTGCAAATCCTGAATTCGGTGCGTTTTCATTGTTCAATAAACATGCCCCAAAAGATTCTGTCTGTGTATGAGAATTTATATTTATATAGCAAATACATAGATGTTTTCTATTTTCTGAACGATTATTTCAAATCAGCTAAAGTGTCTATTGGCCTGTAACCTGTGATATGTTTAGACAAATCCTTAATTATAAACTAGACCAATGGGAAACACTATTGGTTTCTTCTAGGGATGCACAGAATTCTATAATTTTTTTTATTTGGCTGACTACGGAATACCAAGCCGAATCCAAACCAAATCCAAAGTTGCAAATTTGAAAGAAATAATAAAATAAAAATCTATCAGTTTTCCCTGATTGTAAAGTCATGAGACTTTGAGGGGTCTAGAAGAAAATGGGGATCCAAGATTCAGGAATTAGTCAAATCCCAACATTATTTAACAAATTTTAATTTAGCCAAATTCAAATCTTTCTTCTACAGATACACAGTCCTAATTTTTGGATTTGCTGAAATACCAAATGACCACAAAAGATTCAGCTGAATACTAAACCCAAAATCGTTCGATCAAACAATTAAATCCTTCGAATTGTTCGATTTGAAGGATTTTAATCCATCGGTCGAACGATTTTTCTTCGACCAAAAAAAGATAGCAGAGCCTATGGGGACCTTCCCCATAGGCTAACATTGGCTTCGGTAGGTTTTAGGTGGCGAACTAGGGGGTCGAAGTTTTTTTTAAAGAGACAGTACTTCGACTATAGAATGGTCGAATAGTCGAATGATTTTTGGTTTGAATCGTTCGATTCAAAGTTGTAGTCGTAGTCGAAGGTCGAAGTAGCCCATTCGATGGTTGAAGTAGCCCAAAAAACCATTTAGAAATTCAAAGATTTTTTTCCTCTATTCCTTCACTCGAGCTAAGTAAATGGGCCCCACAGAGTCCTAATTTATGGATTTGCCCAAATTCCAAATGATTTAACTGAATACCAAACCCACAGCTGTATATTCAAATTTGAGAAAACATTTAAAAAGAGTCTGTCAAGTTCAGTTGTCCATAGCTGTAAAGTCATGAGACTTTGAGTGGTCTACAAGAAACTGGGGATCCAGGTTTCAGGATTCAGGAATTAGCCAAATCCCAACACTATTAAATAAATCAAATCCAAATCTTTCTTCTACGGATACATAGAGTCCTAATTTTTGGATTTCCCCAAATATCAAATCAACCATAAAGGATTCAGCTGAATACCAAACCCAAAGTTGCAGATTTAAAATTTTGGAAAAAACAACTGCTACGTTGAGTTGCCCAGAATCACATGACTGTATGGGGTCTATCCACCAAATCTCAGCATTTCCTTCTAGAAAATTCCATTTTGGCTTAATCTTGTGTACAGTCAAATAAAAACTGAGGTGAAAACCTGAATCTAGTGCATCTCTAGTTTCTTCTGCCCAAGAATGGCTAAACAAGTAAGAGGTAGAGAATATGGACCTATTGATAGTAGCTAGCTGATTGCTTGATGTATATATATATATATATATATATTTTGTCCCTGTTAGGAATGCATCAAGGCATGTAAAACGGATCTCTCTGCCGAATCACCTGTGTTCCCAGGAAACGGACATATGCAGCCTTTGTCGGAAAGTATCAGAAAATATGTGATGACCCATTTTCGGTGGAATAAATTTGGCAGAAGAAACAGCACAGGGAACGATGGAAGCAACACAGGCTACAAACGTGAAGATATTTCCAGTTACCCTGTATTTAGCCTATTTCCCTTAAGTGATCAGAATGCTCCAGGTGACAACATGGAAGAGGAACCCTTAGACAGGCAAGAGAACAAGAGAGCCTACTCTATGGAGCACTTCCGATGGGGAAAACCTGTTGGGAGAAAGAGGAGGCCCATTAAGGTGTACCCCAATGGAGTGGAAGAAGAGTCTGCTGAGAGCTACCCCATGGAGTTGAGAAGAGAATTATCCCTAGAACTTGACTATCCAGAAATCGACCTTGATGAGGACATTGAAGACAATGAGGTGGAGAGTGCATTAACGAAAAAAAATGGGAATTATAGGATGCATCACTTTCGCTGGGGTAGTCCACCCAAAGATAAGAGGTATGGGGGATTTATGACTCCTGAGCGGAGCCAGACACCTCTAATGACTCTTTTCAAAAATGCCATCATTAAAAACACCCACAAAAAGGGTCAGTAGGGATCTTTAGGGTATGGTTTCCCTCCAGAGCTCCATCCAGATACACCAGCGTGTTTTCAATAGATACAGTTCCATTCATTCAATGATCAATGCCTATGAATTTACTTTGTAGTAGGATATTTATCACACTTTTTCACTTGATGTTTTATCTCCTGTTTCTCTTAGTTCGGAATGCACAGTACAGGAACCTCTCCGGTAAAATGCTGACATTGTAACGTTGTACATATAGAAAGAAATAAATGGTTCTATGAGTGCAAAATCGGATTTTTTTCAGTTTGCTAAATTATTTTCATATCTGATAAGAAAAAATGTACAAAATTGTAAATGAATGGAAAAATAAAACTTTCAGATCTTACTGGCTATCTGACTGGCTATTCATTGGCTTCCTCAGCGGAAATCCTCCCACCCTGGCACTGATGCCCATATGTACAGGACATTGATCCCTGTTTATAAAGGGTCTTGGGGCATTGCTACCTGTATATGGGGGGTAGTAATACCTGGATATGGGGGTAGTGATACCTGGATATGGGGGGGTAGTGATACCTGGATATGGGGGGGTAGTGATGCCTGGATATAGGGGTGGTGATGGCTGGATATAGGGGTGACATTGATACCTGTAAGTATATGAAAACAGAAGGGAGTTTGAACATTATTGGGCATAATATAAAACTCTGGCAGCAATTCACAAAACTAGAGATTAGATTTGTATCCTTGTTATTATGTAATTCATTAAATAATATTTTGAAAGACATAAAGATTATTGGTGTTGAAAAAGAACAATAAGTTTGCCCTTTAAATGTTAGTTTTCTGGAAATGTCAAGATAATTTGGAGATACTGTGTAAAATACATTGTTATATAAAAAGCAAATACCAGATTTGGTGGGAAGGTAGATAAATGCATTAACAGAGAGATAGATGATAGATGATGATAATCAATATGTTGGCGCTATATAAATACATGTTAATAATAATAATAATAGATGATAGATAGATAGATAGATAGATAGATAGATAGAGAGATAATAGATAGATACAGTAGATGATAGATAGATAGATAGATAGATAGATAGATAGATAGATAGATGATAGATAGATAATAGATAGATAATAGATAGATAGAGAGATAATAGATAGATAGATAGATAGATAGATAGATAGATAGATAGATAGATAGATCGATAGATCGATTGATAGATGATAAATAGATAGATAGATAGATAGATCAATTGATAGATGATAGATAGATAGATAGATAGATAGATAGATAGATAGAGGGATAGATAGATAGATAGATAGATAGATAGAGAGATAATAGATAGATAGATAGATAGATAGATAGATAGATAGATGATAGATAGATAATAGATAGATAGAGAGATAATAGATAGATAGATAGATAGATAGATAGATAGATAGATAGATCGATAGATCGATTGATAGATGATAAATAGATAGATAGATAGATAGATCAATTGATAGATGATAGATAGATAGATAGATAGATAGATAGATAGATAGAGGGATAGATAGATAGATAGATAGATAGATAGATAGATAGATAGAGAGATAATAGATAGATAGATAGATAGATAGATAGATAGATAGATAGATGATAGATAGATAGATAGATAATAGATAGATAGATAGATAGATAGATAGATAGATAGATGATAGATAGATAGATAGATAGATAGATAGATAGATAGATAGATATTGATAAATAGATGATAGCTAGACAAACAGACAGATGATTAATAGATATATAATTGATAGATAGATAGATAGATAGATAGAGAGATAATAGATAGATAGATTGATTGATAGATAGATAGATAGATAGATAGAAAGATAGATAGATAGATTGATAGATGATAGATAGATAGATAGATAGATATTGATAAATAGATGATAGCTAGACAAACAGAGAGATGATTAATAGATATATAATTGATAGATAGATAGATAGATAGATAGATAGATAGATAGATAGATAGAGAGATAATAGATAGATAGATAGATAGATAGATAGATAGATAGATAGATAGATATTGATGAATAGATGATAGCTAGACAAACAGACAGATGATTAATAGATATATAATTGATAGATAGATAGATAGATAGATAGATAGATAGATAGATAGAGAGATAATAGATAGATAGATAGATAGATAGATAGATAGAAAGAAAGATAGATAGATAGATAGATTGATAGATAGATAGATAGATAGATAGATAGATATTGATAAATAGATGATAGCTAGACAAAGAGAGAGATGATTAATAGATATATAATTGATAGATAGATAGATAGATAGATAGATAGATAGATAGATAGATAGATGGTAGATAGATAGATGATAGATAGATAGATAGATAGACAGACAGACAGACAGACAGACAGATAGATAGATAGATAGATAGATAGAGAGATAATAGATAGATAGATAGATAGATAGATAGATAGATAGATATTGATAAATAGATGATAGCTAGACAAGCAGACAGATGATAAATAGATAGATTGATAGTTAGATTATCATTATAGTGTATCCCCCTTAAAGAGACAGGTGCAGTTTGTCTTGTGACCTTCCCATGCAGTGTATATGGGGGGGGGGGTCACAGAGAGAGAAGAAGGAGATATTGTTCTGTACATACAGACCCTGCAACGTTTCTATTCTTTACACTGAGGTCCATTCTCTCTGTAGGTTTGTTCCACGTCTGATTCAGTCTATTCTCTCTCATTAAAGGCTTCACTGGATGACAATAACCTTCACTGTACAACTTGCGCTTATTCCCGAGGGCACGGCCCTTATTTACTGAACAGCTTCATAAAACACAAGGTGATACACACAACACTTTAATAACACAATCCGTTGAGTAGTGAGTGCGACTAACACAGCTCTGAGAAGAAGGGCCCAATGTCTGATTTTGCTACAGTGCAAACAAACTTGCTGTTATACATTTATACTATTGTGTTATTATTGACCGTTTGTTTCCATGACAAATTGAGTTACCCACACAGTCACTGAAGTCATTGCTCTGACTTTAACTTTATTTAGCTGCTTAATGTATGTTATAGAATGGCTAATTCTAAGTAGTGATGCAACGTTTCAGACTTTTTCAGCCAGATTCGGCCAAATCCTCATGCCTGGCCGAACTGAATCTGAGCATATGCAAATTAGGGGCAGGAAGGGAAATCACATAATGTTTTGTCATCCCTAATTTGAATATGCAAATTAGGATTTGGATTTGGTTTGGTATTCGTCCGAACATAGTTTATATAAACAAGCTGCTGTGTAGCCATGGGGGCAGCCATTCAAGCACAGGATACACAGTAGATAACAGATAAGTACTAATATAGTTTATATAAACAAGCTGATGTGTAGCCATGGGGGCAGCCATTCAAGCACAGGATACACAGTAGATAACAGATAAGTACTACTATAGTTTATATAAACAAGCTGATGTGTAGCCATGGGGGCAGCCATTCAAGCACAGGATACACAGTAGATAACAGATAAGTACTACTATAGTTTATATAAACAAGCTGCTGTGTAGCCATGGGGGCAGCCATTCAAGCACAGGATACACAGTAGATAACAGATAAGTACTACTATAGTTTATATAAACAAGCTGCTGTGTAGCCATGGGGGCAGCCATTCAAGCACAGGATACACAGTAGATAACAGATAAGTACTAATATAGTTTATATAAACAAGCTGATGTGTAGCCATGGGGGCAGCCATTCAAGCACAGGATACACAGTAGATAACAGATAAGTACTACTATAGTTTATATAAACAAGCTGCTGTGTAGCCATGGGGGCAGCCATTCAAGCACAGGATACACAGTAGATAACAGATAAGTACTAATATAGTTTATATAAACAAGCTGATGTGTAGCCATGGGGGCAGCCATTCAAGCACAGGATACACAGTAGATAACAGATAAGTACTACTATAGTTTATATAAACAAGCTGATGTGTAGCCATGGGGGCAGCCATTCAAGCACAGGATACACAGTAGATAACAGATAAGTACTACTATAGTTTATATAAACAAGCTGCTGTGTAGCCATGGGGGCAGCCATTCAAGCACAGGATACACAGTAGATAACAGATAAGTACTACTATAGTTTATATAAACAAGCTGCTGTGTAGCCATGGGGGCAGCCATTCAAGCACAGGATACACAGTAGATAACAGATAAGTACTAATATAGTTTATATAAACAAGCTGATGTGTAGCCATGGGGGCAGCCATTCAAGCACAGGATACACAGTAGATAACAGATAAGTACTACTATAGTTTATATAAACAAGCTGATGTGTAGCCATGGGGGCAGCCATTCAAGCACAGGATACACAGTAGATAACAGATAAGTACTACTATAGTTTATATAAACAAGCTGCTGTGTAGCCATGGGGGCAGCCATTCAAGCACAGGATACACAGTAGATAACAGATAAGTACTACTATAGTTTATATAAACAAGCTGCTGTGTAGCCATGCGGGCAGCCATTCAAGCACAGGATACACAGTACATAACAGATAAGTACTACTATAGTTTATATAAACAAGCTGCTGTGTAGCCATGGGGGCAGCCATTCAAGCACAGGATACACAGTAGATAACAGATAAGTACTAATATAGTTTATATAAACAAGCTGATGTGTAGCCATGGGGGCAGCCATTCAAGCACAGGATACACAGTAGATAACAGATAAGTACTACTATAGTTTATATAAACAAGCTGATGTGTAGCCATGGGGGCAGCCATTCAAGCACAGGATACACAGTAGATAACAGATAAGTACTACTATAGTTTATATAAACAAGCTGATGTGTAGCCATGGGGGCAGCCATTCAAGCACAGGATACACAGTAGATAACAGATAAGTACTACTATAGTTTATATAAACAAGCTGCTGTGTAGCCATGGGGGCAGCCATTCAAGCACAGGGTACACAATAGATAAAAGATAAGTACTACTATAGTTTATATAAACAAACTGCTGTGTAGCCATGGGGGCAGCCATTCAAGCACAGGATACACAGTAGATAACAGATAAGTACTACTATAGTTTATATAAACAAGCTGCTGTGTAGCCATGGGGGCAGCCATTCAAGCACAGGGTACACAATAGATAAAAGATAAGTACTACTATAGTTTATATAAACAAACTGCTGTGTAGCCATGGGGGCAGCCATTCAAGCACAGGATACACAGTAGATAACAGATAGGTACTACTATAGTTTATATAAACAAGCTGCTGTATAGCCATGGGGGCAGCCATGTATAGTCTTTCTAAAGCAGTGATCCCCAACCAGTAGCTTGTGAGTAACATGTTGCTCTCCAACCCCCTTGGATGTTGCTCTCAGTGGCCTCAAAGCAGGGGCTTATTTTTGAATTCCAGGCTTGGAAGCACGTTTTAATTGCATAAAAATGAAGTATAGTGCCAAGTAGAGCCTCTGGTTGGCTGCCAGTCAACATAGGGCCTATCAAATAGCCAATCACAGCCCTCATTTGGCACCTAAGGGACCTTTTCATGTTTGTGTTGCTCCCCAACTCTTTTTACATTTGAATGTGGCTCACGTGTAAAAAAGGTTGGGGATCCCTGTTCTAAAGCAAACTCCCCCATTCTACCAGTGCAGAGAAACACTACATTATGTACATTATAATTGAATTACTTTAAAAGAATTTCATTATTGTCTCATTTGTGGCAGGTGGATGGGTGGGTGGTTGGGGTCGCTGGGCTGAAACCCATTTAGCTACTTCAGACCTCCCCCTACATCCAGTAGATGTTGAAGTGGCACAGTTACTGTACCCAAGGATCTGACTTGTAGGAAAAAGTACATCGCAATTCTGAGCAACGAATTCCTCATTCACGGATGTCAAGCAGCACATTCTTGCATTCTGTAACAATAGACAGAGACATGCGTGGCACATGTAACAGAGAAGATATGTAATTGGTATGTTATTGAATGGAACACTGGCCAAGGTTGCCTCTTTGCAGCTTTAATGTGCACTAGCGGAGTCACAATTAAAAACTATTCAGTCATTCCCTGCCTTTTCACCTCTTTGACTACAAACTAATGATTCTGAGCTCCCACCTAACAGAAGAGCAGCACAACAAGAACACTATTATCCACCTCAGGTGCAAGGACACGGGGATAAATATATTATAGGCACGTGGCATTGCAATCAAATGGCAGGAGCAACAGAGAAAAGTGAGTGACTTCCAGGGAAACTTAAACAGAAATTACCTGTGTTTTATTCTCAGTAGGGTTTTGCAAAGACCACATTCAATAACACAAAACATATGCAAAAAAATAAAAAAAAGATAGACAGAAACATACATTGTAAGAGAATTATATCTGGCAGCCTCTGAAATGCAGCAGAAGCCTCATACACCCCAAAAGGAAACACTGTGTACTGAAATAATAATAAGGTGGAGGTGGAAAATGCTGTTGCCAGTAGGGTGAACCCTCAGAAAGATCAAGCATTATCAAATACCTGGCACAGGTTAGTGCTCACCTACTTAACTCTGGCCAAGATCTCTTAACCTTGGTATGTACCCATGGCCATAAAACCTCTAACATATGTTCTTTTGTTTTTATCACAACCCGGGTGCCCTCTCATGCATAATACCATCTCCTACACCTTGAAAACACGTTAATTGGTTACAAAAAGCAGACAATTGAGTGTTAGATATATGTTTTGGGATCCAACAGAGTAACTCTACCAGTAGGGACCAATGGGACAAGAGAAATGACTATATCATCTCTGAATTTGGTCCAATAGTCAAGAAGGACAAGGAAGCTCCAAATTAAAATGAAAAAAGTTAGGGCAATTAGAGTGGCCTGATGAAAGTACTTAAGGATACGATAGCCACCCTCCATTAATTGTAGGTGGGAAAATGTTTTGCCAACCATTTATTCAGGTAGTTCCGTAGGAGAGCTTTGGACAGCTAAGAGCTGGTCCTGATTTACAGTTGGAAGTAAATTCTTGGGTTAAAGTATTGCCCCGGCAGTTCAGTAACTGGTGGTTTGTATCAGAGAAGCCACCACAGGTTCTGCTTATTTTGGTCCCTATTAGCTGGAGAAGGTAGTGTGCTGAAGAGTCTGAGCAAGAAGTTGCTACCAGTAGAAGTGCCAGGAAAGTTTTGTAATAGATGACCGTAGACGTGAGAGGAAGGCTAAGGGTATTTAGTAGAACAGCCAGAGGCCCAAAGGGGAGACTAATTAGGAGAAAAGCCTGTGGTGTCACCCACCAGTATAAGGACTCAAGTAGTCAGGCTCAGGTATAGGAGATTTCTAGAGTAGAGGACCACTGGGAGTATCGCCTAGTGTTGGGTACTAGTTCACTGATCTGTGAGTATTCATTAAATAATTGATGATTTACAATCTAACACCACCAACAAATATAACCACTGGCAAGTTTATTCGAGAGATCACGTTTTTTGTGTGTGCTGCGGTGTGGTCAACCCTTCCTCCACAAGTACAGCAAGAGCCAACGTGAGAGTAAAGAGTCACATGTAACCCGGGCTTTATCAGGAGTAGCAGTAAATTGTCTGGCAAAGTTCAAGGTAATCCATCTGTAGGTATTACAGAGCAAAGTTAGCCCCTAGTAGTGGGATAGTCCTTACCATCCCCATATATACACATGCTCTAACAGTTCACTATTACTAGTAGGACAGTCCTGGTCATGCTCCTCCTCATCGTTATGTGGCAAATATCCTACAAAAGTGGCCAGCTCTTCCATTGCCCAGGAGTTAAAATGCCAACAAGCTCCATTTATTACATTCAGGAGACACATGATGTTTGTCAGGTGGAGGAACAAGGATATGTAACTACTTGTACAGAAGCAGTGCAGACTTATTGCATCTTTGGCTACTGAGTCATTTCTGCCAATTGAGATAAATTATTTTAAGTGATGCACTTTTAGAGGAATTATCTATATTATCAAAATCAAGATCTCTGGTTATCTCTGCAGCAAGACCATAATTATCCAGGAGCGCTCTAAGGGGCAAATTCACTAAGCGCCGCAGTGCCGAACGCTAGCGTTAATTCGCTAGCGTTTGGCATTTTCGCTACTGCGCAAATTCACTAACGAACGCTGGCGTAGTTTCGCTAGTGTTATTTCGCACCCTTACGCCTGGCGAAGTTTCGCTAGCGATGTAACTACGCAAATTCACTAATGCGCGCAGTGTACTGAACGCTACCTTTTACGCTAGACTTCCTTCGCCACCTCAGACCAGGCGAAGCGCAATAGAGTAGATAGGGATTGCTTCAAAAAAAGTCAAAATTTTTTCTAAGTCCCAAAAAACGCTGGCGTGTTTTCTACATTATGGGTGATAGGCTGAAAAAGATCTAAATTATTTTTGGGGCTCCCCTCCTTCCCCCCTACATTTCCTGACTCATGGCAACTTACCTAGACAGTGGGCACATGTGTAGGGCAAAATAACATTTTTATTTGATGTTTTGAAGGTTTTCTAGCCATTTGTAGTGCTGATACGTATTCCTCCATTGAAATTTGAATTTGGCGCCGTATGCAAATTAGCCTTCGGTAGCGTAACTTCGCTTCATTTAGCGAATCAACGCTAGCGCAACTTCGCAATCTTACGCTACCCCTGTGCGCAACTTCGGATTTTAGTGAATTTGCGGAGCGCTGGCGAAACTATGCCTGGCGAAGTGCGGCGAAGCACGGCGAAGTTGCGCCTGGCGAAACTACGAATGTTAGTGAATTTGCCCTTAAGAGGGAGCTCATTTTGGAGGCCTCCTATTAAATGAAATTTGAAGGAATTTTTGCCCCAACAGGTAGATATGGAATAGACTTGTTTTGCGGCCAATGTGTTTGATCATTCGTCTAGGATGAAGCCATGTAGAATGTTAGATCCTTCCTAGAACTTGGTACTAAGCTGCAGCCAGTTGGTTACTTCTTCCATTCATTGTCCAAAATATAAAGCCTCCCTTCACCCTTTGTTGTGACTGTTGTGTTTACAGGAGCCCATGATGCAGGGGGATTATCTGAGCATTGGTTATCGTAACGACCAAACTTGGAGTTGCTTCAGTTTCCCTGTTTAGCTCATGAAATAACAAAAAACATGTTTTTTTTGTCATTAAAATCAATGGCATAAAGAATGTTGAGCCCAAGTCCTGTTCATTGCACTTATGTTAAACACAAATAGAAGAGGAGTATACTGACACTCAGGGGGTTATTTATGCCAAAAACTCGAAAAATTCTAGGTTTTTTTACTACACAAACCAAATTTTTAGTGGAAAAAAAACCTTAAATTTTCAGGATTTATTATATCCTGAGGATGGATAAAGTCCAAATACAAAAATCCGGCATCTCAGTCCTGCCAAGGAGAAGTCCCAAAGATTTTCACCCAAAAATCCATTAAAAAAAAGGGTTATCGGGTGTCAGATCCGAAATATTTCTATGATTCAAATTTATTGCGAGTTTTTTAAGTTTTTTCCCCCACACTTTACACTTCAATATTAGAAAAAACAGCAACAGAGAAAATAGAAAGTAATTGGAAAAAGTAATTATTTCTGGTGATCTAAATCGAAAACAACTAGTTGTTTGATGGGTGAACAACCCCTTTAAAGTATTTTGACATCAATGCAGCACCATATTCATAAGGAGAAAGAGAAAGAATGACCCATTGAGACTGCACCCTCCCATTACTGTTGTCTGTTAATCCCTAACATGTAAAAAATAAAACATAATAAATAGTAAATTAAAAGAAAAGGGTTGAAAATCAAAATCAGAAGGGGGAATCATTATAGAGGCTAATGGTTTCCATCTTACGCGTCAGCTGTTCATGGTATGGGTGCTTTAGTAACCTAATCTCTTCGTATATGGTTAGCAGGCCCGGACTGGCAATCTGTGGGCTCTGGCAAATGCCAGAGGGGCTGCTGTAAGGTGCCATAGAAAGTCAGTATTTAGTGGGCTGGTGGGGGGCTGTTTGGGCCTCTGTGTATCTGAAATTCCAGGGCCTACTTTAATTCTCAATCCGCACCTGATGGGTAGTACGTTCAGGTATGGCCTGTCTATGCCCTTCGAAGTATAACCAGTAGCCCATACCTCCCAAAACAGAACTCCCCACCACCACCACCTCAGAGTCTCCTCCAGGCTGAGGAGGTTAATTGTAGCCCATTTTTACAAGAGTTCTGTCTTCCTGCCTAATTAAACTAAAAGAGAATGTGCCTGACGCGTTTCGCTCGTTTGTCACAGGTAAAAGCAGTTACGAAGATGTGAATCTATTTATAACCACGCAGCCGATTGTTAATTCAAACTTGCCATTAATGAAGCAGAACGTCATAACAGGAGGAAGGAAAGCACATCGTACCTCTTACGGACCGTCTCTGGCGAATTCGTCCAGTCCCTGTGTCTGTCTGTTTTTATAAATGTTTGACTACATATGTTCTAGCGCCCGTTAATTTAACGGGCTTAATGTCTAGTATATATTAAAATTGCTCATAAATTAGGGTCTCGTAGGGCCCCCTATACCTCCTGGGCCCCACTGACGCTGCTGGGTCTGCTTCGTCTGTAGTTACACCCCTGATTACACCCCTGAAAGTATCCATCAACATGACAGTGTTAGTATGATATATATTGTATTCAAATGCCTTGGGATTATATACGGTGAAACAAAGTGCCCGCCAGAATAATGACATCATAGTCCAAATTTACAATGGTAACTAATGTCATATTAAAGACTCGTATATCCCAAAGTCTGTATCCGGATGTGATATAATAATTCTATAAATACGCATAGATCCCCGCAACGTATAATACCAAATAACCTCATATATGTAGATGTTTAAGGAAACATGCAGAAAATATCATATTCATGACAATTATTTCATTACGTCCAGTTGGACTCAGGGCCTTCCTCATAAAGATCCATTCGCTATCTTTATCTAAGAGAGATGATTCCATGTCCCCACCTGTGATCCCTAGGGATATCTTGGAGAGACCTGTAGCCTTTAGGCTCAACTGGTCGTTCTTTTTTTCTTTCTCCTTATGAATGGTAATTTCACTTGACCCTGCACACTGTTAGTTGTTTCTCATGTTGATGGAAGGTGCTCCCAATCTATTTGTCTTGTGTTAGGTCACTATTAATAATAGCCTCACATAACAGATTCCCTTTCAAACCTGGCAGTTAGATATGTCTTGATTCAACCTGACCCACCTTTGCTCTGCCTTTGATCCACCTTGGTTCCGCCCCTGACCCACCTTAGTTCTGCCCTTGACCCAACTATGTCCTGACCCACCTTGGTTCTGCCCTTGATCCACCTGGGTTCTGCCCCTAACCCAGCCAATCCACGCCAATCATTCCCAAGCCCATCCCACAAAGCCCTTCCCACTATTTGCTTATTTGTGCTCTTTATTCCTATGGATCTGAATAAGCCTAATGGAGATCTACCATTGAGAGTACTATCAGGGCTTACCAGGGTGGGCTCTGGAGAGGCTCAATACTTTTCCCCAGCTCAGAACAGCTGGCACACAGTCTAAGTCCCATTTATCAGATCCTGTCTAGAATCCAATATTGATCAGATATTGTTAAATTACAACAGCAACATTGCCCTATTTCTTGTATTTTCTTATAGTATTTTATTTCTCATGACATATTTACTATCCACTTGCACCAGTGACAGTTCATCCCAGAAGCCATGCAATAGGCGCTAACAGTAAATACAGCGTTGGTGGATTGGCCGACTCATACATATTTAGCAAGACTTTGACGAGGCAGTAAACCCCCCCCCCAGGCTCTGCCCGACTAGGAGCCGCTAATAATTCCGCTCTGGATATGAGTAACAATCCCCGATTTGCATTCAGAAAACAAGACATTTTTTATGACATCCATAACATTTTCTCTGAAAAGGGCAGAAATGTGACTCAGAGGGGAAGCTCGTCTTTGCTAAAACACGGGACCTTTCCAGCCACCTTGTATTTTCTCTCTAATTGTAATGAGATTTATAGAGGGTTTTTGTGCAAACAACCCCAAGAACAGCTTTGTCTGCACTCTTCTGATTTCCATGAACAATCCCTTGTCTGTTTCTTTGTATCCAGTGACTGTTTCCAGAAAGAAAAACAAATATGAATAACCAAAATGTGGCCTCTCCTATAGTTGACAATGTTAATGAGGCCCTACTGCGCCTTTGGTTCATCACCTTCTTAGGTTTCCTGGTCATGTGTTGTTTTGAAACAATATTTAACATATATAATTGTTGTGTTTCAAGTGATTTGTTTTTATTGAATGGAGTAGTGAAACAATGTTGGAGGCCCAAGAACAGAGTAAGAAACATGTTCTGCTGGAGGAATGCTCAGCTGGAGTTCTACAAACAGTATTGGAATGACATATCTAGTTGTGGGCTTCCATAGATACAGATGGTTAGATAGACATGCTGTCTTGATGGACATTAATTAGTGTTTGAGGAACATATTGATGGAGAGGCACAAGTCCTGCTGGAGCTGCATACTGTTAGAAGGACCTAGATACCCATGTAGGCCATATATATCATATATATAATGCTGGGGGGATATGCATTCTGCTGTAGGGAGTAACATATGAAGGTACAGCCTGGACAGTTGTATCACCACCTACTTTGTATTGTCCTATCTGCTGACTTATAGTATTTTTACACTAGATGGGCTGTTAGATCAAGAGTTTAGGGTTGGTGGGAGTTGATGGGTTTGGTTCTCATAAAGTTTGGGGTTACATCAGTTGGCACTACTCTCTTCTTGATTTCCAGCTGGAAAGGACTAGAACCACCCATGCTGCTTAGTTTTATCTCTCCTTTGACTTATGTAGACTTGCCACACGTCTCCATTCTCTCAGCAGATTTGTTGGTTTGCTACTCATGGCTCAGGATATCAGTCTCATAAACATATATCATGCACAGAGCTTCAGGAACTCTCCTATGCTGAGCATAATCCAACCACATGGATAGTAATTCTCTCAATTGAACCCCAATTCTTTCCTTGGTGTAGGGTAAAAACATGAAGGGCCACTCATTCAGCACTATCCAGGCTGCTGCCCCCATAAAATGGTTGTTCCAAACAAGTTCATTGAGATTTACCAGTAGATTCCGAGATCTACTCAGGATCAAGCTTCACACTTTTGACAATGCAAGAGCAGCGGTATCTTAAGGGATTTAATTCACCGTATTACCTTCTCTCTAAAGCTGAGGTTCCCTGACAGTGGAGCCTAGAGATTGGCCAATTTAGGGTGATTTTATTTTGCTTTCCTGGCTAGGCGGGAAGGCTAAATTGAGTGAGATTTTGTACGGAGTCTTAAAAGCACTATAAGATACTTCTCAACTCCTGTCTGTTATGGAGTCCCTGTCTGGTTCTTGTCCTGGTTCCTATTGGATTCTGCAAGTGCCTTCTACCTGCCCCGGCCCCTGACCTGTATATTGGATTATATTTCTTCCTGCTGTCTGCCCTGATCTCTGATGTGTCATCGGAACTCTGGCCCATTCCATCTAGTCACCATGAGTGGGTTCTACACTTTCCCAATAATGCAGATTGCTCATTGCCCCATTTACTGCTGTTACCAGCCTACAGGCTCCAGTCCAGTTATCAGTTGGACATGGCCACATTTTGGACAACATAGGAGGAGGTTTAAACTCAAAAAGCCTCAAAATTGCAGCTCTAAAAACATCCTTGATACTTTAACAAAACCACAGATTGGGTTTAATGGCATAAAGCATGAGAACTAAGGTTATAATCCAAGTCATTCTGTGCTGAAGGTACAATTTTATTAATGACATCATGTGACGCACAGACATTCATTCACAAATGAACAATTATTACAATGCATTGACAATGTACAGCTGTATTTACATCAGGAAGGGGAGAAGTCTTCACATTGCTGCATTCCTGATCTATAAATGTACATGTAGAACGGTGGCACAGGAATGGGATTCATAACATCTACAACCTTCTTTTTTATAAAAATATCACAAAAGACCATGTTTGATAAAAGAAAAATATATTTTTTTGTTTTTTTGAGAAGTAAAAGACTTTTTCAGGGTGGAGGTGGAAGAATACAGATGTATCGAAACTGAGACGGGGGGGATGAGGTTTTAGCATCAGCATAGGAAGGGTTCCATTACTGTAAGAACGGTTGGGTTCTGACACTACCAAGCAACAAATATTGAGACAAAGGGTTCATGGAGAGGGCCTGGATGCCTTTCTAGCTACACTTGGATGAAGCAGAATTCCTAGTATCCCCATGTATTGTGTTGCATGGCTTAAAGTATGTGGGCACCTCAATACTAGTGCCATTCCATGCTTCCTGTATTGTGGAACCATTTTTGGAAGATCCTGTATCAGCACAATGACGCCCCCATGCACAGAGCCTACAGAATGGATTTGCTGAGATGAGAAGGAGCTGACTGCACAGAGCCCTGACCTCAACCCAACTGAACCCCTGTGAGATGAATTGGAACCCCGACTGCATCCAAGGCCTGATCTCCAAAATCACTGCCCAAGGTTGGTGCACCAGCTTCAGGCAAAATATATATTAATTACTGTATTTATAACTCATCACAGAACCTCAATTGCATATTGAGGAATCAGACCACTTATTTTTTAAAATAACCGAATATAACAAACACTTTTTAACATTGCAAACAACAGTCCATTGGCTTGCGGCTTTGACACAAACACACACAATGGCACTCCCTGATTGGCTAGATGCTCTAAGTTCTTCTTACCTGGGCCCCGGACTGCAAGTGCCCGACTTGCTGGAGGTGCATTATCTACCCTTTACATAACACCCACACGACATACACGTAAAGGGAAAGAGTTGGGGTACCTATTTATATTATATACATTGGTATAGTGGAAGCTTAGTCTCATGTTCCCTGTCACAAAGAATGGTTTTGAGGTTCCTGTTGGAAGGTGCTGCCTATACTGATGTGATTTGAGATGGGGCTTGGCTCACGAGCAGGAAAATGTATGAGGCCAGGAGCTACAGAAGAAAATACTTGGCTTGGTACTTTGCTTTAACACAAATGTCACGTTGTCTACACTTTGCACCCTGTTCCCAGCTTATGCACCCTAAATTTCATATCCAGAATGGAGCCCTAAGGACCTGTGCCAATGAATACGGCATGCGGGAGCACCATATTATAGAGTCCTGCATTGGCTCTGTACCCGTGTAATACAGTAATACCGTGATTCAGGCAAAAAGTCCCCAATTCCTTGGCGGTGCGAGCAGGCTGCAAGTAACCCAACAAAAGGTGCGGGATTGATCCCTCCCTTGTGGTTCTTCCAGTTTTTTTTATTTTTTTTGTGAACATTCGATACCGGAGTGACGTCACTTCTGGATAAAGGTGACGTCACTTCTGGTTTTGCATGTCCCCATGGGTCGGAAGGTTAGTTGGCCTATTGCGGGTCGGGAAACATGCAGATCAAATTGCGGGTTGCAGGTACAGGTTTCCAAAAAATAGACCTGCGCAGGACTCTGCCATATTAATGAAGGCTAGTGGAGGCATGTAGGTGTCCACCCATTCCCCCTTAACTTGTCCGTCATTCAGAATGTTGGTGGGTGTAGGGTGCAAAGAAGCCCAGTCCTTACTCCCTGCATTATGGCTCACTATTCTGGACTGGGTGCTACATAGAAAGAAATAGATGCAGAGCAGTAATAGAATAGTCAGAGGATTGGGAGTCAATGGAATTAATGTTTGTGCCATTAGTAGAAGTGCAATTGATTTACATTGAGCTGTGGAATATCAGGGTTGGGATTATTCCCCCGTTATTGATACTTCCATAACATTATTATTGTGTTGCTGAAATCCATTTGCCACCCAATTCCTTTCATGCAGCAGAGGATCTTGTAGTGCCTGAGGCAGCTGAGGCCCCGGCAGATCCATTCCTTTATTAATGATATGGGCCTTTGTGTGTGTGTGGATAATACGTCAGACGTCCATTTGTATGGGGGGAACAAAGACTTTCTATACAGACGTCTTGTGTCTGTCACTCCATCCGCACAAAATGCACTTACACCCTTACTGACCATTCTCCCTGCCGGAACATTGTGTGTCTGCTTCCCAAGGCCACAGCACTTATTATATATATATATATATATATATATATATATATATATATATATATATATATATATATATATATATATACCTATACTTATTATATATATATATATATATATATATATATATATATATATATATATATATATATATATATATATACCTATTATATGGACACAATTACTGCCCTATACAGAAGTCACATAGGAAACAATCTGACCTTTCTATTAAAGGGGTAATATGTTTAGACAAAAAAATAATAGATCTCGAAGGGGTCGTTCACCTTAACGTTAACCTTAAGTATGATTTTGAGAGTGATATTCTGAGACAATTTCCAATTGTTTTTCATTTTTTATTATTTTGAGTTATTTAGCTTTTTATTCAGCATCAGCAGTTCTCCGGTTTGCAATTTCAGCAATCTGGTTGCTAGGTTCCCAATTCCCCTAGCAACCATGCATGAAAAAGAGACTGGGATATGAATAGGAGAGGCCTGAATAGAAAGATGAGTAATACAAAGTAGCAATTACAATACATGTGTGGCCTTACAGAGACTTTTTTAGCTTGGGTCACTGACCCCCATTTGTCAAAGTCAAAAGAAGGCAAATAATTCAAAAACAAATAAATAAATAAGAAAGACCAATTTAAGTGTTGCTTAGAATTAGTCATTCTAGAGCATACTAAAATATATCTTAAAGGTGAACCACCCCTTTAAAATTAACTTTTAGTACGGCATAGACAGCAGAATTCTTAGGCAGTTTGCAGTTGGTCTTTATTTTTAAAAAATGTTTTGTAAATGTCTGCCGCTCTTAGTCTTGAAACTGTAACTGTTAACTTGCTAGTTGCTAGGGGCTATTTACTTAGCAACCAGAAAGCAGTTATGAACTATAAATCCACAATAAATAATAAAGGGTCTGAAAAGAAAAATCAACAATAAATA
The DNA here is from genome assembly GCA_038501925.1 of Xenopus petersii. Classification (NCBI taxonomy): domain Eukaryota; kingdom Metazoa; phylum Chordata; class Amphibia; order Anura; family Pipidae; genus Xenopus; species Xenopus petersii. Next base: position 5,550,296 of record CM076680.1, read on the forward strand.
AAAATGACAACAAAATACACCAGGGTGTCTTGGCTGCCAGGATCACTGATCCCATCAACTGGCTGAAAAAAAGGCAGAAGAGGAATTCTAATAATCCAATACAGGTATGGGATCCGTTATGCGGAAACCCGTTATACAGAAAGTTCCGAATTACAGAAAGGCCGTCTCCCATAGACTTCGTTTTATCCCAAAATTTTTACAATGATTTCCTTTTTCTGTGTAATAATAAAACAGTAACTTGAACTTGATCCCAACTAAGATATAATTAATCCTTATTGGAGCCTATTGGTTTTTTTTTCATGTTTAATTGATTTTCTAATGAAGATCCAAATTATGGAAACATCTGTTATCCCGGAAAACCCCAGGTCCCGAGCATTCTGGATAGCAGGTTCGGATACCTGTGCGCCTATAAAATGGATAATGTAGATCAACTGAAAAGCTGAAAGAATTTAGAAAAAAAAGTAGACATACAGTATTATACTTGTGTTTATGGAGTTAGGGCAGCAGTTTGGTATCCCCAGCTGGCCCCAAACATGGTCCAATATTTCCATCCAGTCTCTACATATTTAGGGTGCTGCCATATGCATTGCCTGAGATAAAGCAGTAACAACAGCTCCCCTACTGGCCATAAAGGTAGAGCAAGGAATAAAACTAACCTTGTGACTTGTGAAATAGCGCCCCCCTCAGTAGGGTATTGTAATGCACCTGGAAATGATACACATAGGGATACTAACATCAACATATCAACAATACAGCCTACTGCTTGTTCTTAGGGTACAGGCTTGATACGAGCAAAGGGGCCTTGTGAACCTCATAATGTGTTTAATATATGTATAGCAAGAGCAGCTGCAAGGTTCTGTGGGAGAATCGCTGGATCTGGATCTATGAGGAGTTATAGGCAGGTATTGTATATGGGTTCTACCCATGTTAGTTAGTGAGGTGGGGGTGCTCGCTAGTTACCAGATCCATACGATGCAGGAGACTCGCTCCATGACAATTAGGAACTGTACCCACATTTGGGAAATATTTCCAGCTGTACACTACGACTCATGGGAGAAATACAAGGTGCTTTAATACAAGGGTGCTATAAAGAGAGAACGGCCGTGTCTCCTGACGAATTGTGTTAGTGTGGAAGAGGCAAAGGGAAGAGGTGTGGGGTGTCTGTACCCCGGTACCGCCGCTGCCATGCTGCCATACGAGAAAAGTCCTTGCGCTTAGTCGCCAGTTGACTCCGCCTGTCAGTAGACGCACAGATCCGGGAACTTCATTTCATACACAGGGATGGAGTGATTCTGAGACTGTCCATACGCCGCCGTAATCGTACCAGAAGGGCTGGGGGGCGGCCTGCAAAAAATGACGGTGGTGATTTGGGGCTGGTGTGCAGAAGGAATACATACAAATAAAATACACAAAAGCCATTTGCTTATAATACACAAAAGCCATGAATATCTTGTTATAAACGGTGAGTTCTGATGTCATCAGTTATAAACGGTGAGTTCTGATGTCATTTCTGTCACATGACTCACTGAAACTTGTGTATTATAATAAATAAAATACCCCCAGTTGCAAAATATGAGGATATTAGAAGTTACCTTGGAGTTCCATGACCTGTATTAAAACACTCGGCCTTCAGCCTCGTACTTTTATATGGTCATGAAACTCCTCGGTAACTTATAATATCCTTATATTTTACAACAGGGGCTACTTTATTCACTATATAATACACACAAGCCATGAATATCTTGTCAATTATATCCTTATAAACGGTGACTAGTGATGTCATCAGTTATAAACGGTGAGTAGTGATGTAATTTCTGTCACATGACTCACTGTGTATTATAATAAATAAAGTACCCCTTGTTGAAAAATATGAGGATGTTAGAATTCATCTTCGACCTCGTACTTTTATATGGTCATGAAACTCCTCGGTGACTTATAATATCCTTATAGAGATCAAGCTTCCTCTTTAGTCTCACTTAAAGGGGTGGTTCACCTTTAAGTTAACTTTTAGTAAGTTATACATTGGCTAATTCTAAGCAACTTTTCACTTCTTCATTTTTTTCATTTTTATAGTTTTTGAATTATTTGCCTTCTTCTTTTGACTCTTTCCAGCTTTCAAATGGGGGTCACTGACCCCATCTAAAAAACAAATGCTTTGTAATTTATTGCCATTGCTGCTTTTTATTGCTCCTCTTTCTATTCGGGCCTCTCCTATTCATATTCCAGTCTCTTATTCAAATCAGTGCATTGTTGCTAGGGAAATTTGGACCCTAGCAACCAGATGGCTGAAATTGCAAACTGGAGAGCTGCTGAATAAAAAGCTAAATAACTGTAAATAACAAATAATAAAAAATTAAAACCAATTACAAATTGTCTCAGAATATCACTCTCTACATCATACTAAAAATTAATTTAAAGGAGAACAACCCCTTTAAAATCCTTAAAAGGAGCCTGGGGCCCCTGATGGTCCATTCTGGCCCCTGGTAACAGAACACACTGACAGCATTTCTAAAAGAGGTGGAATGTCTCCAACAACCAGAATTTGGCACTTATTTAGAATGATACAGGAGCCCCAAAACCCTTAGTCTGAATCACTAAACATTACTCTATGGGAATATGGACACTTACCGTATAGTCAGCTCAAAGATTTGGTTGAGTTTACTCTGTAGTAATGTTGCCTTTAAAAAAAAAAAAAAAGTACATTTATGAGTAAGGGAAGTATTGGGGGATAATTACACACATATAGAACTGCTATATTAGCATTATTACAGCCAGGTATAGTCCTCCAGGTATAGAGTTCAGTACCTTGTACAGGTATGGGACCTGTTATCCAGAATGCTCGGGACCTGGGGTTTTCCGGATAATGGATATTTCCGTAATTTGGGTCTTCATGCCTTAAGTCTACTAGAAATTCATTTAAACATTAAATAAACCCAATAGGCTGGTTTTGCTTCCAATAAGGATTAATTATATCTTAGTTGAGATCAAGTACAAGCGACTGTTTTATCATTACAATGAAAAAAGGAAATAATTTTTCAAAATTTGGATTATTTTGATAAAATGGAGTCTATGGGAGACGGCCATTCCGTAATTCGGAGCATTCTGGATATCGGGTTTCCGGATAAGGGATCCTATGTACCTTAAATTGCTCCATTAACATGTTCAGTGGAGTGTTACTTACCCTGGCACCACAATGGGCTGCGATTTCTTCAAATGGAGCTTTCTGGAACTTTTCCACCACCTGACGCCTCCTCTCTCGTTCCTGCTCTTCCACAGCCACACTGTCAACTAATAGTTTGCAACACAGGGGGAAAGGGGGAACTCACATTAAAATAAACTAAAAATACAGCTAGAATTTCTGTTACACAGATAGCTAGAATCTCAGCTGCCATAAAGCAGGACAGGACTGCTGCTTACAATGGGGATCAGATAGGATCTGTGCAGCCACTGGGACAGAATGTTCTGTTATACAGATAGCTAGAATCTCAGCTGCCATAAAGCAGGACAGGACTGCTGCTTACAATGGGGATCAGATAGGATCTGTGCAGCCACTGGGACAGAATGTTCAGTTATACAGATAGCTAGAATCTCAGCTGCCATAAAGCAGGACAGGACTGCTGCTTACAATGGGGATCAGATAGGATCTGTGCAGACACTGGTTCAGAATGCTCTGTTATACAGATAGCTAGAATCTCAGCTGCCATAAAGCAGGACAGGACTGCTGCTTACAATGGGGATCAGATAGGATCTGTGCAGCCACTGGGACAGAATGTTCTGTTATACAGATAGCTAGAATCTCAGCTGCCATAAAGCAGGACAGGACTGCTGCTTACAATGGGGATCAGATAGGATCTGTGCAGCCACTGGGACAGAATGTTCTGTTATACAGATAGCTAGAATCTCAGCTGCCATAAAGCAGGACAGGACTGCTGCTTACAATGGGGATCAGATAGAATCTGTGCAGTCACTGGGACAGAATGTTCTGTTATACAGATAGCTAGAATCTCAGCCATAAAGCAGGACAGGACTGCTGCTTACAATGGGGATCAGATAGGATCTGTGCAGCCACTGGGACAGAATGTTCTGTTATACAGATAGCTAGAATCTCAGCTGCCATAAAGCAGGACAGGACTGCTGCTTACAATGTGGATCAGACAGAACTTGCTATAAGTGTAGCTACACCCCTAATTATATCCATAATGCAGAGACACTCACCAATTGCTTTCTTCAGAGTCTCAAATGTGATCTCTTCTGCGGGTGCTTTCTATAGACAAATGAAAAATGGGAGATATAGAGATATTGAATAGGGCCACGTTATATATCACTGGGGTATTAACCAATAACCTTCAGCTGAGCTAGAGATTGTATGTCCTTGGCACATCATATATAATTACTGTCCTTTGTATTCATACACATCATTTACTCATTAATATAGATGGGACAAACTGAAAGCTGTTATGTGGGGGCTGTAAAACAATTCAATGACGATGAGACAATAAGGAATCTAATGGCGAAGGGGAAGATTTATCAAACATGAAGAACCCCCAGATGACTTTACACAGCACAAATTCATATGGTATCAGCCCCTTCATATAGTATCGGCCCATTCTGGAGTATTAGCCAGTGTATTAGAGACATTACCTCCTCTTTCTCGGGGCTGTTTCTCGACTCCACCTCAACCTGCAGAGAGATGGTTTCACCAATACTTTTCCTCTTTGATAAGCGATCTTCATCTTGGGTTAAACAGAGAGAGGGGGGGGATGAGATTCTAGTGATCACAGAACCAGCGCTGGCCCCCTGTTAGCCATATTGTGCCCACTGAAGCCACAGGTCATTGGGCACAATGCCATCCTGCCACTAATTCTTGTGCCTCTTCGGTGGGCTCTGCTGAGTGCTGAAAACCCCTATTCTGTGATACCCTGTCCACATGTCTGTCTTCAAGGAGAAGGAAAAGCTAAAAGTAAGTAAGCTTTTATCAGAAAGGTCTATATAAATACACCAGTAAACCCTAATGTTGCTCTGAGTCCTCTGTGAAAAGAAACAGCACATTTCTTTCCTTCTATTGTGTACTCATGGGCTTCTGTATCAGACTTCCTGTTTTCAGCTTAAACCTCCAGGGCTAGGGCTTGAGCATGCTCAGTTTGCTCCTCTCTCCCCTCACTTCTCTGCTGTAATCTGAACCCAGAGCTATAAGTGATCAGGGAGAGACACAGGCAGGAAGTGATGTCACAGCAAGCTAGTATGGCAGCTGCTATCCTAAACAAACAGAGAGAGCGTCTAGAGCTGATTACTCAGGTATTTTAAAACATTCTGGAGAATAAATATAGTGTAATAGCTTGTACTATTGTGGCTAATCTATCGGCAATAAAATGCTTCTGCTTCAGCTTTCCTTCTTTACTTTTCCTAAAAACAGTCCAATGAGAAGGATCATTCTGTCTGTGGCTCTTGCACCTGTAGGGATGTGTAAATTTAACCATCCTTACACTTTTTTGACAGGCACATCCGTAGTAATATGGACGCCTAAGTGGGTCCTGATGGGGACCTTGTGCTTATGTAACCCCTGTAGTTCTCACAGTGTACACTAGATGGCACTGTGCTATAGTATAAAGGTCTTGGGAACCATGCCGTCTGGGTCCATTACTTTAGCCCAACCCTGCAGGCTGGAAGGGAATGGGTAGTGGTCCCTAGGAGTGTTGGCCCTAGTCATGAGATTAGCAGTACTCTGTCATAGATCACTCTTGGAGTGATAGATAGCTCAGCCCAAAAGTAGGGACAAAGTGTTGAGACTAGGGATGATATGAATTCCCCTAGCTGCCACTTAAAGAGATCCTGAAAACTGGTTGTACCATCTACATTACTGCTACCTCTGCTGACATGAACCCTTGCCTATAGGGATCCAGCCCCATGAATGGTCTGTGTTCTAAGTTCCATTGTGGATATGTGCTATGTTAAATAAATATATGGTTCTGGTTAAGCATTAAAGAACTACTGGCGCCCATTTATTGTGCAATTGCACCTGGTTACAGTTGCACTACACCCTGCCTCCACCTCGTTGCGAGGGATTACCCCTGAGAGAGAGCCTCATTTGTGGTATTACCCCACACTGAAAGTATCTTAAACTGACCACAGTAAAGTCAGTTTATTATAGCGCTACACACCCAACCAGCTTTGAGCACATACAGGCGCGGGGGGTTCCTTACCTGTTAGCTGGGGTACATATGGGGTGCTCAGCTTGTCCGAATTATACCCGCTGCCTCCCAGCACTTCACTGATCTTGCTCTGGAGGAAAAGCAATTGTGTTTCTATGCGATCCATGCTGTTAGACCACCTACAGTGGAATTCAACATAATCAAAAATGAGAAAATCCTATAGAAACCAATCTTTACTGTATATGCAAAAAAAAAACTGGAGCACATTCTCTCATATGTAAAGAGGGGAGCTGCCATATAGCTTCATCTCAATATCATTGTATGCACAAAACATTCCTTCTTTCTGTATTAGTAAACATGGATGGAAGCTGCTATATATATATAGGTATAATTTGGCAGCTAAAAGAAATGAAAAGTGATATGGGATGTGGAGGAATGCTGCCGTATAGCACCATACGTTTATACGAGGAGCAGGAGGATAAAATCTCGCAGCTGCGGGACAAATGGAGGAGTGGGCGGCGGATCCTTCTGTAAAAGCATCTGAATCATTACTGACTATTGCTTTATCTGTGCTCAATAGGAACGGAATGAATCAGTCAGCTTGTTTGTTGTCCAACTGCACTCACTGTTCTGCCTTCTATTAACCATTCACCATACAACTGCAATTCTTCTGCATTATCTCTACTATAAAGCAAAATGCAGATAATGAACTATAAAGAGCATTATCATCAAAAACAGGCATCTTGTCTGGCTATCTGTATAACAGAGCATTCTGTCCCAGTGGCTGCACAGATCCTATCTGATCCCCATTGTAAGCAGCAGTCCTGTCCTGCTTTATGGCAGCTGAGATTCTAGCTATCTGTATAACAGAACATTCTGCCCCAGTGGCTGCACAGATCCTATCTGATCCCCATTGTAAGCAGCAGTCCTCTCCTGCTTTATGGCAGCTGAGATTCTAGCTATCTGTATAACAGAACATTCTGTCCCAGTGGCTGCACAGATCCTATCTGATCCCCATTGTAAGCAGCAGTCCTGTCCTGCTTTATGGCAGCTGAGATTCTAGCTATCTGTATAACAGAACATTCTGCCCCAGTGGCTGCACAGATCCTATCTGATCCCCATTGTAAGCAGCAGTCCTCTCCTGCTTTATGGCAGCTGAGATTCTAGCTATCTGTATAACAGAACATTCTGTCCCAGTGGCTGCACAGATCCTATCTGATCCCCATTGTAAGCAGCAGTCCTGTCCTGCTTTATGGCAGCTGAGATTCTAGCTATCTGTATAACAGAACATTCTGTACCAGTGGCTGCACAGATCCTATCTGATCTCCATTGTAAGCAGCAGTCCTGTCCTGCTTTATGGCAGCTGAGATTCTAGCTATCTGTATAACAGAACATTCTGTCCCAGTGGCTGCACAGATCCTATCTGATCCCCATTGTAAGCAGCAGTCCTGTCCTGCTTTATGGCAGCTGAGATTCTAGCTATCTGTATAACAGAACATTCTGTACCAGTGGCTGCACAGCTCCTATCTGATCCCCATTGTAAGCAGCAGTCCTGTCCTGCTTTATGGCAGCTGAGATTCTAGCTATCTGTATAACAGAACATTCTGTCCCAGTGGCTGCACAGATCCTATCTGATCCCCATTGTAAGCAGCAGTCCTGTCCTGCTTTATGGCAGCTGAGATTCTAGCTATCTGTATAACAGAACATTCTGTCCCAGTGGCTGCACAGATCCTATCTGATCCCCATTGTAAGCAGCAGTCCTGTCCTGCTTTATGGCAGCTAAGATAAAGAAAGCTATAATTGTGTCAGCTTTAACTGCAGTCAGGGACTCTTACCGTGGTTTTTCAGTGAATATATCTTCTGGGAGTAAATACGGAGCCTCTTTCTGTCGTGTTTCTATCACCTGGGTTAAAGAAAATAGACATTTTTCTAATACTGAAACCCAAAGAGCATTCTGTGAATAATCCAATGAATGGAGCTGATTTCGCAGTGGGAATGAATGGATTGGGTGGAGGAGAAGTCAGGTGTGTATTTAAAGAGGTTATTTAATGTGAAAGTCAAATATTTCTCAGTCATCAATCGGTCAGTGTCAGGCCTCTTTCTGCCCCAGATATAGTAACCACACATACTCCATACTTATACGAGCCCTGGTTAAGCAATTAGCCTAGCTGCATGTTGCATCTTCAAGGGAACGGGTGCTATCGCAGGTAAAAACGCTTGTGTAGTTATATCCTAAGGGCTCTTACTCACGAGCGGTTGCAGCTGCGCTCCCCTGCATTCCGTTTTTCTGCGTTCAGCCGCAGGGGAGCGCAGGAATAGACGCATTACATTTTTTCCAATGCGGCTGTACTCACACAGGCGCGTGTAGGCGCCGAACGCAGGTTGAGACGCAACATGCTGCATTTTTCCTGCGTTCGGCGCCTACACGCACCTGTGTGAGTACAGCCCCATTGGAAAAAATGTAATGCGTCTATTCCTGCGCTCCCCTGCGGCTGAACGCAGAAAACCAGAACGCAGGGGAGTGCAGCTTCAACCGCTCGTGAGTAAGAGCCCTTAGGGTCTTCTAATTAACCATAGGCTTTGCAGTACAGCACTCATCCAGTAGGGGATGCCGAATTCTATACAATTTACCCAGTATGCCTCTAGGTTGCTGACCACTGTCTCCAGGTAATAAGTGTGCCTTGCTATTTACTGTAAATTACTAACCACTGACTGATGGGGTGTTGCTTTTGTGATCTCACCTACAGAGTTTATTGGAGGGTGTTTAGCCATGCAGAGGGGTCACACACTGCACCCCATAATAAAATAAGCCTTTGTGTGTCATCAGCAGGCTGCCTGTAGCTTAACTCGCTGGCGGTTGTGCTCTGGTTGGTCAAGATTAGGAGTCTGGGATGGCACCTAAAGTGTTTTACTCTTGGGCCCAAGCATTTTATTACAACAGGCAAACTGCATAGGGGAGTACAGACCTCATGAACGTGCTGGCAGAAGGCGGGTACAGTGGTCAGGTTGCTGATCAGACTGAGATAGGCGGCACAGAGGGCATGCATGGCAGATAGACAATTTGCAGGGAGGTTGTCCTCATTGTTCAGAGCCATCTCCTGGAACAGAGAAGAGAAAATGTAATTTATATTATATATATAGAGATATATTCAGAGGCACAGGCAGCACAGTAGAGACAGGAACATGGAGACATGATGCTCAATATACACAATCCTTTATATTTACCTGCACCCCCAATACCAGGCGGATGAGATCCACCACCACCTCCTCATTGGCCAACTCAATGCTGATAATGACCAGAAGGAAATAAAGGGCCTCGTAATGAGTCTGAATGTTGCTCGGCTCGTTGCAGCTCAGGTAGATGTGTCGGTACAGATGCTGAGCATGCTGGGGATAAAAGCAGAGAGAAGAGCATTGTGGGATGGAATGGGTCCTGTTCCTCTCCAACTGCTGCTGTTGGAATTGTGGGAGTTGTAGTTTAGCAGCAGTGTCTATTCAACCCCCCCATTGTTTCCTTTCTTTCTTTTCAATTTCTTTTTATTGAATTTTATAATCCAGCCATCAACAGTTCATACAATAAATTGACATGCCTATTTCGAAATGAGTGATTAAATAGAATATATTAACCATAACTAGTAAGAACTAGTAATAATTCAAAAAATAACGACCAATTAGCTTCATCTCTATTCCTAACGCAATCTTTATGTAAGAAAGTGTTGAATTTATGTGAACGGAACAATTACAACTTCATATACAATCTTGACAGATACGTAGCAATACCTTTTTAATTACTTCTAGGGGCCGATTCACGAATTTCGGGTGAAGGATTCGAATAAAAAAAAAATTCGAATTTCGAAGTATTTTTTGGGTACTTCGACCATCGAATTGGTTAAATTCGATCGAATTCGATCGAATTCGAACGATTAGAAGTAAAAATCGTTCGACTATTCGACCATTCGATAGTCGAAGTACTGTCCCTTTAAAAAAAACTTCGACCCCCTACTTCGGCAGATAAAAGCTACCGAAGTCAATGTTAGCCTATGGGGAAGGTCCCCATAGGCTTGCCTGTGATTTTTTGATCGAAGGATTTTCGTTCGATCGAACGAAAAATCCTTCGATCGATCGATCGCAGGATTTGCGCAAAATCGTTCGACTTCGATATTCGAAGTCGTACGATTTTAATTCCCAGTCGAATATCGAGGGTTAATTAACCCTCGATATTCGACCCTTCATGAATCGGCCCCCTAATGTTTCTAAATAAATAGACCGTTTTGTTTTTGTGTCCTTAACTGATGGTCTCCTACTTTATATCTAACAGCATCCCGTAAACACAGATTGGAAATATAATGAACAGGAACCGTGTCTTTAATCCAATTTTTAAAAGATTGACTTCCGAGAAGCTGCCACAACCCTATTCTCAGGGGCAGCAGCTGCATTGGGACTGGGTCCGTTTACTAAAGCGCGGTAAATCTGACTTTAAGTTTCCGCATGTTATCGATGTGAATATTTTTCCGCCAGAATATTCGCAGCGACTAAGTTTACTAAACAGCGATGCGCTCAAAGGTCATTGCGATCACTTGCGGTAACTACGTTATGGAATGAGCTTACGTTAGCGGTAATTTTAGTTGCGAATTTTCGGGCGACTAATTAAGTCTTTGCGGATATATATGCTATAAAATAGTCTTGTTTTATGGCGGTTATTATGGCAAATTTTACTGTGACATTTATGGCCAGAAATGCATCTTTAAAACTCTGATACCTATATGTAATAAAAGGCACTAAGTTTACCCAGGAGCAGTAACCCATAGCAACCAATAAGATATTTGCTTTTAAACAGGTGACCAGTAAATGCTGCCTGCTGATTGGTTGCTATGGGTTACTGCCCCTGGGCAAACTTAGTGCCTTTTATTACATAACCCCCATAAACTTTATTGACTGATGATTATACCATCCAACAACATTACCAGAGTAACATGTCTGCATCATATAAACCCAAGAGAATCATATGAACAAGAAATCATACCAGTCAATCTCTTTGCTTCATAGAAATGCACAGTTGAATGTAGCCAATCACAATGAAACCAAAAAAGCGTAGAGGCTGATGGGATATTTCCTGCCCCTTGAGAATTTTCTGGTGAAAAACTACTTTTACGCCACTACATAGGTGGCGGTAAAATGTTGCGAATAATATTGCGTAAATGTAGTCTTTTGCACATTTCGCTGTTTAGTAAACCAGGCGTTAATGTGTACGTAGCGTTATTTTCAGCGAATGCGATAACTGGCGAAAACATAGAAAATTCGCAAATTTAGATTTACCGCAGGTTTGTAAACTGGCGAAAACATATTTGGCGACAAATTTGTCTATACTTTGTGCGAATATTTTTACCGCGCTTTAGTAAACGGACCCGAGTCCATTATCTCACATTGGGTACAAGACTTCTACCCAGCAATATATTTACCTTCTTCATAAAGAGCGTGTCCTGCCGGGAGCACTTGTCCACCTTCAGCTTCAGTACAGCGATGTCGGGTTCTGTGCTGTAACGGTTAATCAGAGGACACTATAGTCAGTGCTGAGTACATGGCAACTCCCACCTCATTCAGGGGCCAGACAGCAAAATAATCTAAGTTATGGGGGAACCGTACCCCGCTGATTCACTCTTAAACAATAAAGCAGTGACCAGATGATTGACCAGATAATTAACCAGTAAAGACGCATTCAAGGCATTGGGGGATGTCAAGTCATGGGTAGAATAGTGACAGCTTCTGCTACACTGTTTCAAGAGTCGGAACTAATAGTGCAGACTGGGACAAACAAGAATGCTCAGAATAACATCCTCTGTTTTTGGGGTAGACGTTCCCCTTTAAAACCTAAATCTACGGTAAATGCTTCTCTCCCATCATGTCCATGTGTTATTGATAGGGATGTACTGAATCCACTATTTGAGATTCTTCCGAATCTGCGAATCCTTCGGCCAAATACTGAAATGAATCCGAATCCTAATTTGCATATGTAAATGAGGGCTGGGAAAGGAAAAAGTGGAGAAAAAATGTTTTATTTCCTTGTTTTGTGACGAAAAGTAACATGAATTCTGGCCCCACTTCTAATTTACATATGCAAATTAGGTTTAGGATTAGGTACGGCCAGGCACTTACTTAGGTGTGTATATAAACTTGAATTATTAAAGAAGCAGGAACAGGTAGACGACTTGCTTAGTGTTATTTATTAGCACGACATGTTTCGAGCACAAGGCTCTTTATCAAGGTGTGTATATATATATATATATATATATATATAGGTATGGGACCTATTATCCAAAATGCTTGGGACCTGGAGTTTTCTAGATAACGGATCTTCATAGATTAAGTCTACTAGGGATGCACCCCAATTAGGGGTGGGAAGGGGAAAACATTTTTTTACTTACTTGTTTTGTAACAAAAATCCATTTGATTTCCCTCCTAACCCTAATTTGCATATGCAAATTAGGATTCCGAGTCGGTTCGGCAGAAGGATTCGACCGAATTCTGCTGAAAAAAGGCAGAATCCTGGCCGAATCCCGAACCGAATCCCTAATATATATATATATATAAATATATATATATATATATATATATATATATATATATATATTTATATAATTTTTTTTATTATTGGATTGAGCTCCCCAATTTTTGGGACATGTGTTATTGAATGGCAGTTCCTGGCAGGGTACCTGATGCTGGAGATCTTGTGCCTGTTCCCATGTCGGTCGATAAGGCAGATGAGAATTTCTAGGACAAAGAGCCGGATCTCAGCATCTTCCATTAGAGCGGAGGAGAGTAAGGGGTCCAGGAAGGAGCTGGGCAGGGCGGTCAGCATATTGTTGCACTGGAAGCCCATGGACACCTGCAGAGGTTTAGTCCAATGTCATCAAAACTACATTTTAAGGGAAAGCTGACCACTTTGTTTATTAAATAATGTGCAATTAGTCTGATTCACTTTTGCCTCTTTATTCTTGGGAATCTACAACTGATCAGGAGGCAGCAGTTTAAATTCCAAAAAGAAAAGGGGGAAAGGACAGGAGTGAATAATAAACTGTGTTGGTTTAAGATTAACTTCCTCAAATATATATTTGGCATTGGCATTCTCCATCTGACTGCAGACGGCAGGGTGGGATTGGCCCACCGGGATACCGGGAATAATCCTGGTGGTCCTGATCCTGTTGGGCCGTTTCGTAGCCAATATGGTGGAGTAGGTAAGTAGTGGTGTGGTGGAGAAGTGAGGTGGTGGCCATTGACCGGGGTACCCAGTGGGACCTGGGTACCCCAACCCAACACTGGCACCCAGAAAGCAGACAAGGCAGACAGTACCTGGAGGAGGGATTTCAGCAGCATGATCTGGGTTAACCGGTTCCTGTTTTCCCTAAAATTCAGAAAAAGCCACTGATTCAAATAAAAGAATAACCAAGGAAGCATTGCAGTTCAACTATATTATAAATTCAATTTTCTGCAGATAAATCTATTTAAAGAACCTATGGGCAGTGGGTGGACTCACCCTGCTTTGCCAATTTCCATGGCGTGGTGCATAGAGGGCAGCGGCATTTTCCCCATAATAAACAGCATCACTTCTGATCGCTGGTAGATTGGCAGGGTGCTGGCAAAGGAACCTAAAGCAAATGCAAACAGTAAGCCATCGTCATTTATACACACACACATATTTATATATCAGGTCCATCATGTACAGTATATACAGCTTGATTAGCCATGATCCTGTTCCCATTTGAGAATGACAAGGTTGCCCCCTGCTGGAAATAAAGTATATTTTATCCACCCAAATAACTATGTTTGACTGACCACAGAAACAATGTAGACAGAATCAGTTGCCACAGTCTTGGTTGAAGGAGCGCTGACTACTGATACAATGCTGCAACAGTGTGAGAAGAGTAAGAGACAGACAGACACCTCGGCCAATAGTAATGACATTTACACATAACTATAACCTAGAAACTCAGGACGAATATTTATATTTGCATCATAAGCATAATACAGTGTTTGGGTAGAGTTCCCCTTTACTCAATTTGAATTAGCCATAGCATTATGTTGTATTGTCCCCATGCACAATCATTATTCTTAAAGGGATACTGTCATGGAAAAACGTGTTTTTTTCAAAGCACATCAGTTAATAGAGCTGCACCAGCAGAATTCTGCACTAAAATCCATTTTTCAAAAGAGCAAACAGGTTTTTGTATATTTAATTTTAAAATCTGACATGGGGATTGATATATTGTTAGTTTCCCAGCTGCCCCCAGTTATGTGACTTGTGCTCTGATAAATTTCAGTCACTCTTTACTGCTGTACTGCAAGTTGGAGTGATATTAGTGATAGTGATAGCAGCTCCCTAACACAAGATAACAGCTGCCTGGTAGATCATAGGGTCAGGGCACACGCTCAGATTCGGGAGATTAGACGCCCGGCGACAAATCTCTTCTTCGGGGTGACTAATGTCCCCGAACTGCCTTCCGCCGGCTAGAATGTAAATCGGAAAACAAAGTGCTTCGAATGTCATCCCGCTAGATTCACATTCTAGCCAGTGGGAGGCAGTTCAGGGAGATTAGTTGCCCCGAGGAAGAGGAGATTTGTCGCCGGGCGTCTAATCTCCCCGAATTGCAGCGTGTGTCTCTGCCCTTAAAGAGAAAGTAAAGTCTAAAATAGAATAGAATGCTGTATTTTGTATACTAAACATAAATGATTTATGCTTTCAAAGTTGGCCACAGGGGGTCGCCATCTTGTAATTTTGTTATACGTCTTTGCAAGACCAAGACTGTGCACATGCTCAGTGTGGTGTGGGCTGTTAGGGATCGTCATATATTATACAAAACAGGGAAACAAACAAAGCTGCTTGAGTTCTGCATGGCTGGGAAGTAAGGCGGGGGCTCCCCCTGCTGTTCATAAGTATGATTGTTTCCCTGCAGAGCAGTTAGGGACCGTCTGACAATTCCTATCCACAGCAGTAAATGAAGGGAGAATTTCACTGCATACAGTCAGGTTTCTTATAAAAACGGTACACATTTTTTAATTAAAGTATATTGGAGATAGGTTTATTTTCATTAAAGAAAGTAAAAATGGGATTTATTTTTTTTTGCCTTTACATGCCCTTAAAGGTGGCCATACACTGAGAGATGCTCTTGTTTGGCGATGTCGCCAAGCGAACGGATCTCTCCCCTGATATGCCCACCTCAGCGATATCAGGATGATCCGATCGTTTGGCCCTAGGGTTCAACGATCGGATCACAACGAAAGTTGGATCGTGGGACCGCATGAACGAACAGATGCAGCCACAATCCGATGGGAATTTTAGTCCTGTCCGATCGACATCTGCCCAACTTTCGGCCAAATAATGACTCGGTCTGTCGGCAGCTTTTATCGGCCCGTGTATTGCCACCTTAGGAACATCACCTAATAGTAAAATTCAGGTCCCACTGAGACACATTCAGTTACATTGAGTAGGAGAAACAACAGCCTGCCAGAAAGCAGTTCCATCCTAAAGTGCTGGCTCTTTCTGAAATCACATGACCAGGCAAAATGACCTGAGATGCACCTACACACCAATATTAGAACAGTGTAAACAGTGTCATTTAGAAATAAAAACTACCTATTGTCTTGATTACAGCCTCTTGGAACATCCTCTCCTCGTGCTCCTTGATGATCTTGGTGCCGATGTTGATGGCGGAGTCGTAGGTGCCAGTGAGCTCGTAGTCGATACTGAGTCGCAGCTGGCGGAGAAGGGTGTTGAACACTTCTAACACGGTGGGACCTGAGGTGGGGGAGGTTGCACCTACTGTCAGTGATGTCACAATGATGCTAACCAAAATGTAAGTTGCAGGGAGTTATAGTGGAATCAAGGTGGCACACAAACGACACACCTCCCAACGTTTCGGAAATAGAAAGAGTGACAAAAAGAATTGGTGCACGATGCAAGGCGATATTTTTTGAATACGCCTGTTTTATGGCCACACCCCCTAATTACCATATACATTTTACAAAACTTGGCAGGTTATGAAAGTTTATACCCATTTCTGTGTTTTTTGTGTGTTATTACAGTTTTGCTCATGAAGGTGATTTGCCCTTTAAGCTGCAAGGCACAGTTTCTCCAAGAGACCTGCTTATCTTAAATTGTTACAATTGTATCTTTGCTTATCTTAAATTGTTACAAATGTATCTTTGCTTATCTTAAATTGTTACAAATGTATCTAAGTGCAGCTGCCATGTATTCTGGGCTCTCTGCCAAAAGCCAATTAAGTTAGAAACTTTGTATCTTTTTCTGGCTGTTCAGTGCAGGAGATCAAAGAGAAAGCCGGAACATTTCAGTAACAATCCCGGGACTGCGTGCTGAGCACTCAAAATCAGGACTGTCCTGCGAAAAACTGGACTGTTGGGAGGTATGAAATGGGGGCAAGAGGAAGGGGGATGTAAATGGGATATACACTTGGCTTGTGATCCCTCTAGTTTCTCATGAATCACTGTCCTATCTGAGACAGATCCAAGAGGTGTAGCAAACGTAGCCCTCTGTGCTGAATGGATGAATACATAACTCTAACACAACTGCAATGCATAACTGTCTGGGGCAATGCAGAACCAGTAAATGGCATATGGCACAGGGTGTAGGGTTTAATCACTTGAGATACCCTTGAGATACCCACCTACAGATCCACTGGCCGCAATAACAGCCGCCTCCGACAGCACTTCCACGATCCCCGCTCTCACCGTCGCTGCACTTTTACTGTTTGCGTCCAGGTGTCCCAGGAGCTGCTGGATTACTAGATGGGAATGCTGGGGCTAAAATACATCCGAGTGAGGATTAGTGATGCTCATGAACTAGTATCATGGGGCATATTTACCCCATTCACTAACCCCTCAACCACCAAGCTGACAATCTACTGACACTAGAATGCAGAAAGCTCATGTCTGTGTCTCATGTGACTACACAAAGTAACCAATCAGTGGTTCCCACCTGTATGGAGTACATGATGATCTTGAAACACCGGATAGCAAAGACCTTGGGTTCCCACAGAGAATGGTTATCCAAATGCCTGCACAACAGAAAAGCACACGGCTGAGTTAACTCTGAGTCTCACTCATGTATTATAAGGGATAATGTACCCCCTACTGTAAATGATAAGGATATTAGAAGTCACTGAGGGGTTGTTCTGTGACCATATAAAGACACAAGGCTGCAGGCTGAGTTATACAGGGAACTCTGAGTATCACTCATGTATTATAAGGGATCATGTACCCCCTACTGTAAATGATAAGGATATTAGAAGTCACTAAGGGGTTGTTCTGTGACCATATAAAGACACAAGGCTGCAGGCTGAGTTATACAGGGAACTCTGAGTATCACTCATGTATTATAAGGGATCATGTACCCCCTACTGTAAATGATAAGGATATTAGAAGTCACTAAGGGGTTGTTCTGTGACCATATAAAGACACAAGGCTGCAGGCTGAGTTATACAGGGAACTCTGAGTATCACTCGTATTATAAGGGATCATGTACCCCCTACTGTAAATGATAAGGATATTAGAAGTCACTGAGGGGTTGTTCTGTGACTATATAAAGACACAAGGCTGCAGGCTGAGTTATACAGGGAACTCTGAGTATCACTCATGTATTATAAGGGATAATGTACTGTAAATGATAAGGATATTAGAAGTCACTGAGGAGTTGTTCTGTGACCATATAAAGACACAAGGCTGCAGGCTGAGTTATACAGGGAACTCTGAGTATCACTCGTATTATAAGGGATCATGTACCCCCTACTGTAAATGATAAGGATATTAGAAGTCACTGAGGGGTTGTTCTGTGACTATATAAAGACACAAGGCTGCAGGCTGAGTTATACAGGGAACTCTGAGTATCACTCATGTATTATAAGGGATAATGTACCCCCTACTGTAAATGATAAGGATATTAGAAGTCACTGAGGGGTTGTTCTGTGACCATATAAAGACACAAGGCTGCAGGCTGAGTTATACAGGGAACTCTGAGTATCACTCGTGTATTATAAGGGATAATGTACCCCCTACTGTAAATGATAAGGCTATTAGAAGTCACTGAGGGGTTGTTCTGTGACCATATAAAGGCACAAGGCTGCAGGCTGTTATACAGGGAACTCTGAGTATCACTCATGTATTAAAAGGGATAATGTACCCCCTACTGTAAATGATAAGGATATTAGAAGTCACTGAGGGGTTGTTCTGTGACCATATAAAGGCACAAGGCTGCAGGCTGAGTTATACAGGGAACTCTGAGTATCACTCATGTATTATAAGGGATAATGTACCCCCTACTGTAAATGATAAGTATATTAGAAGTCACCGATGAGTTATGCTTGATGACAATTAAACATGATGGCTGTATATTCACTTACATTAGGACAGGCTTGATGGCGTTCTTGATGTTCCCATAGGCCGCTCTCCCCAGTAACTCCCGGAGGCACCTCTCTGCTAGTTCTGCTGGATTCTCCTTTTCCTTCTCACTAGTCTGAAGCGGAGATGGAGATCGGCTGAAATGACCATAAGAGAATGATATTTATCACATATGGCAGGATACAGTGCAGTGGGACACAAAGCTTTATAACATAAGAAATCCTAATTATTCCTAATAAGGGAAGGTGAGTATTGGGGTGAGGACACAGAGCTACATCAGGTCACCTCGAACCTTAATTGAAAAGGAGGGCCCTAAGCAAATGTTGGTCTTGAGCCGAAAATGCCTGAAATGAGCACACAAGCAGATACTTCCCAGAATTCCCTGTAATAGGGAAACAATTCACACTGGCACAAATACGCTATAGCGGCCATCTTGCCCAACTATACAACTCACCTTTCTGTCTCTTCCACTTGCTGGAGGTTGTACAGCAGCGACGGCACAATCTTGTCCATGTGTTGGGTCTCCCAGATATTGGCCTGAAGTTCATCATTCACCGTCTTCCTGACGACTCCCTGCAACCCTTTGATTCCGGCCATGCGAATCCTTGAAATCAAGAGATTAAGGGGAAATGAACAGAATAAACGTGGCAGGATGAGTAGCCAATACCAACCCTACTCATTACTTACTTTGTCCTGATCTCCAGGTCGTCGTGGCTTGAGTGGCACATCTCGCTGAAACGTGAGACGAAGAAGTCGTAGCTGCGGTGGTACGATGGCGTGTCCTCTTCTATATTGGCAAACTTCACAAACTGCAAGAGAGCAGAAACCAAATAAGTAAGTCTGCAATGAGAGGCGGACTAAGACCAGGTATATTCACATGAGTAGTGTTCTTCTAGAACTCATCTTTTATTCTCATTTCTCATTCAAATGTCATTGAATGAGAAATGATTTGCTATTGCTAAACTTCCCCTCCTGTGGAAGGATGATGACGTGATTAAAGGGGAACTAAAGCCTAACTAAAGAAGTAGCTAGAAATGTTGTACATGATGTACCAGCCCAAGGCAACCACAGCCCTTTAGCAGTAAAGATCTGTGTCTCCAAAGATGCCCCAGTAGCTTCCCATCTTCTTTTCTGCTGATTCACTGCACATGCTCTGTGCTGCTGTCACTAACTGAGCTTAGGGAGCCACTCACAATATACAGTACACATAGAATAGAAATGTCACAATATAAGGCTGATTAGTAATTAATACACATAATTACTACATGGCAGCACAGAAACCAGTGCAATTAGCATCAGAATTGAATAATCAGCAAACCTGTAGCATCAGCTTATATTACAGCCAGGGAAGCTCATTTTCTGCTGGATAATTAGTGACGAGCCCTAAGCTTAGCTTCTCAACAGCCAATCAGAGCCCACTGAGCATGTGAGTGTCACAGACACTTTCCAAGATGGTGACCCCCTGTGACAAGTTTGAAGTCCTGGATCATTGCTGCTATTGACAAGCTCAAACTTTAGCCTCGTGCAATAAGTTCAGTAAATAAATTATGGCATTTTTAGCCACATTAATTTTTAGGGTTTAGGGTTCTACTTTAAAAAATACTCATCACATACATGGTCAAACTGCTGATCCTCCCTTCCTATGCCCAAATTATGGAAAACTTCACCCAACCCCAGCTACTTCCCGAAATCCTAGCGTCTTTTCAGGCCCATGAATTGTACCTTTTCTGTCTCTGGGTCCCCCTTTGCCACTGGGCCCTGATAGTAAGTAAATTCCAAGACTTCAACCATTACTTACAATATGTAGACTACACATACTCTATATAGCCTAAGTACATGTAGTCTGGTACAGTCAGTAAAAAGTGGTTTAGTATAAGTAGCCACAGCTCAGCAAGTTAGTAATATGTGCACTATGTTGGTGCTCTAAAAATACATGTTAATAATAATAATATTTTGCAGATAGGAATTTATTATGTTGTTGTTGCACCACTGGAGGGAGCCCTGCAGCTACTAATATAACAGCCAAACAGGAACCAGTGTTGTTTTAAAGCAATAGTAACATCAAAAAATGTTTTCAAGGGGAAGCTAATCTTGGAATGAAAGGAGATTTAAGCTGGTGGCATAAAGGGCTGTTCATCAGCTTTTTTCCAACTGGGTTTTCTACTGAGGTGGAGAAAGTCCAATGTGATCCCACCAGCTTCTTGAACTCAACTCCTTTTAACAAGTTTACTGACAGGCAGCCTTTAGGCACATACACAGAGCAGATTTCAGTGCAAAACCACAATAGTATATATATTTGCACTGCAGATCTGCTTCAGGTGTATCCCCCCTTGTGCAACATGAGTGCAATGAACAGGGCTTGTGCTGAATATGAATTATTAATCATGAAAAATCTATAGTTTTTGTGAAGTTCCTCCTCATTTGGTCCTTGTGAGGTAGGTCTTTAAATTCCTGTGTGTGCAGATAATCCCCCTGCATAATGGGCTACTGTTATCGATAAAGCAAAACAGTTTGGACAAAGGGTGAAAGGACGGGGATCATTAGCACAGAGCTCATTATCTCAGGTCTCATGCTCTGATACTGCCCCTTTAATTCCAAATGCAAGAGGATTGTCCAATGAGAATTGCCCCTACCACGGCATTCCCTATGTAACACATTGAGCTTACCAAACAATATACTGTATGTCATTATCACACTGTCATGAAGTATATAAAGAGCAGATATAATAATGTGCAGGTGAGCAAAGAGGGGAAAAAACACATTTACTGAATTGCGTTAACAGGCAGGATTCCCACAGAATAGGCAGGATTCCCACTGGTGGATCTTTTTGCATTTATTTATTATTTTTAGCTTGCTAAATTGCTCTTTTATGTACATTACACCGATTTAACAGTAATCAAATATAGTTTGTCTACAAACTAATACAGAGGCTTATGTTACTTGCAAATTGGGAAATTAAATGCTTAAGAGAGCTGTTGGGCTCAGTGCCACATCTATATACTAGCCATGGGGTCCATACTCATTGGTGGGAATTCAATAGAACACTGGACATCTTCTCTTGGCCCATAATCCAATCTACTTTATGTTTGGGGGCATCAACGGAGATTCGCTACCCATGCCCTTGCTGGAGTCTGCTTTGCAGCTGTCATGATCACAGTGTAGGGGATCAGAGAAATCCTTCCCCTGTTTTTCTGTCTGTGACATCATTCAGCCCAGTTACAGACTGGAGAGCCACCTGATTGGCTGGGAGCCCCAGTGCATCCTTGGGAGAGAGGGAGTGCTTGTCTTTGGAGCCATTTGTACAGGGTCTCCATCAGAGCTTAACAGGGGTTGTATACTGCAAGATGCAGTTTGTATGAGACTGTCCAGTGTAGAGAAGCTGCTACATCTCTCTAGAACAGGGGGTGCCCAAAAGGTAGATCGGGATCTACCAGTAGACCTTTAGCTGGTGATCAGTAGATCTCAATACTCTGTCAACAAACAGTTTGACTAAATCACCCTCCTATTTCATGTTTTTTATTCAGATATTTATTATGTAAGGTTGCATAATAAATAGTTGTACTTACATAATATTTTCCATGGAACAGAATGCTAACAATTCTTTTATAGATGTAGCTCATAATGGTATAAGATCACTTAAAGTAGACTTCACATTAGTAAAGTATGGACACTCCTGCTCTAGAAGTACAGAGAGTCCATCCTGTTCCCTGACAAGCTGCTAGAGACTCAAGAGGTGAAAGGTGCCACTAATGAGATTGATCCTACTGCAGAGCTGCCTGTAATTCCCAGTGTGACTGCCTCTGAGAGCACCCCGGTGAGTGAGCCACCCAAGGGAGGATACTGGCAAGGATACAAGTGTGGGGCCTCAATATGAGGACAGGTCTTGTGCATTTACCTGCTACCTGGGAGTGGCTGCTAAGTTCCAAAGGGAGAGGTACTTTGGGGAAAGGTAGCGCTACCTGGGGAAGGGACATTCTATTTGAACTGAAATGTGTGGTCCTTAACTCCTTCCAGAGGATTGGGACTTTGATAATAAAAAGGACTGTGTTGGAGAAACAGTCAGGTACCTAATAGTGAGTTAGGTCCCATGTGTCCCCAGTGCAGGAGTGCATTGAGTATTAGATTGCCCAAGTTTTTCACTACTGTTTCATATAAAGTTTATGTTTGTTTCATTTGCAAACTGTGTGTTTATTTTTCCTAGTGGAAATTCCCTGAGGTGTGCTCCTCAGTGTTCCCTAGGTGGAGGCACTGCGCTGTAAATCACAATTCCCAGTACTTTGCATACGCAAAAGGGACTCAGGGCCCCTGGATTGCCAACGGTTAATTGCGATTTAAAGAGACAGTAACCAAATTAGGGATACAACAGTAAATAGTTGAAATTGAGTTGAAGTTAATGTGTTTTTTTTTACATAATAAAGCTGTATTTAGGATTGATATGCCAAAGACTGAATAAACCATAGTGTAGATTCTGATCTTTGGGCTACTGGGCATTGCCTGACTTTCTCCCAACCTTTCTGCTTTCAAGAAATCTCTTAAAACTCACTTCTTTTCAAGAAGCCTCCCCTCACTCTGCTTAACTACCAAATGCAACACCACATACAGTATCACATTTCCGATCTTGCCCACTCCCACACCTTGTGTATTACTCCCTTCCCTTTAGAGTGTAAGCTCTTTCTGCATAAGGCCTTCCTCACCTTTTGTACCGGTATTGATTGTGATGTATATAACTCCATATGTTCTATGTATATAATTGATGTGATTTAGTTGTATAATCACATTTACTTTACAGTGCTACGCAATATGTTGGCGCTATATAAAAACATGTTAATAATAATAATAATAATAATTGCCACCATATGTGGTACATGGTCCCTTTGTGGCCACAACCTCTAAAATCATCTACAGCGCGCCCAAGGTTTTAATTGTGCAATATGGGCGGGAACTAAACACCACCTAATTAAAACTTTATAATTAGTTTCCATTATCGAAACATTCCTAAAGGATCTCCTCCCATTTGGTCCATACAGATTCCTAGTCTTCAAGTCTTTACTTGATACCCCATCTCTCTCTGCCATGCTCTGACATAGGGTATTAGCTGGCAGTCAGTTATTTAAAAAAAAATGTCTATAATGGATAGAGATCTTTTCTGGGCTTTAGAAGCTTTGCAATTGATGTGATATATTTTCCTAATTTCGTGCCCACTTCCCAGAAGCCACTCCCCTTCTGTCATACAGTATATAGCTCAAAACTGAATAAATTCCTTACTTCATTTTTCATAATAATATATATATATACAATTACGTGTTCTTGCCTGACATGGAGCACCGGCCGTAACTAACTAAACTAGAAACGATCCAGGAAGCAGCATCTGATTGAACCAGCAAATAAAGATCCATCAAACATTAATTTCACCCAGTAGTGACACCCAATTGAGCTGCACCCTTCTGTGACAGTACATGCCCCCCACCCACGGGATCTCACATAGGAAGTGTTTCCCGGCAGCCATATCTCTGTTACCTGCGTTGCCAAGTGAGCTCCAGACTAATGTATCCGGGGATGTCGCTTTGTTATCCAACACTCTGGACTTGCACAGAGTAACGATGGGTAATAATTAATGTTTGATTAACTGAGCTTTACTACTCTCCCCCAGGGGTGGGCAGGAAAACAAGAAGATATAATATATGATCAGAGGTATTGGGTGCAATGTCTGCTATAAACAGGGGCGTAACTATAGAGGAAGCAGACCCTGCGCCTGCAGGGGGGCCCAGGAGGTATAAGAGCCCCATGAGGCCCTAATTCATATCCAGTTTAAATAAATATTGGTAAAACAAGTCAACTGCTAAAAATTTTGGGGGCCTGAAAAATAATTTGCTGTGGGGCCCAGTAATATCTAGTTACGCCACTGGCTATAAATCAGATTGCTTTGGGGTGGGGGTGATGTTGGGCAGCAAGGAGATTAATGGTTCCCTCTGTGTTAGTTAAAGAGAAATGGACTTTAACCTTAGCTTTGCTGGGCAAACTTTGTAGCCGGGGTGGTGGAACAGTGGGCAAGACAGGGGGAGGCATATTTATTAAAGGTTGAATTCCGAATCCATGTGATTTTTTTTTAAACTCCGTTAAATTCGAATATACTCGAAATTCGATCTGGGGGTTATTTCATAAAAAAAAAATCGAATATCTAATCGAAAATCAAATTTTACACACTCGGTAAATCAAATTCAATGAAACTCGATTCATGTTTTTTCTCCGGGAAAAACTCGAATGTCGGTAAAGCTACTTACATGTCCCTGGACTTCTCCCATTGACATGTCCCCATACATGAACTCGGCAGGTTTTAGGTGGCGAATAGTCGAGTACAAGTTCTTAAAGCGCCACAGCATGATAAATCTTGACATTTGAATTCGAATTAAAACTCGAATCGAGTTTGAATAATTCACAATTCGATTTTGAGAGTTTTTTTTTACATATTTGAATTTTCAATTCAACCCTTTATAAATCTGCCCCTTAAGGTACAACTTACCTGCACCGCCAATATATTTTTTCCCATAAACGTCAGGGGGGCGTTTTGATTGCACAAAAATACATTGTAGGCAAAATGCCCTGAAATCAGTATTTTTAACACTAATTCTAAGCATCTTTTCAGTTGCCCTTAATTGTTTCTTTTTAATAGTTATTGAATTATTTGCCTTGTTCTTCTTCTTCTGACACTTTACAGCTTTCAAATGGGGGTCACTGACCCCATCTAAAAGACAAATGGCTCTGTAAGGCTACAAATGTATTGTTATTGTTACTTTTTATTACTTGTCTTTCCATTCAGGTCTCTCCTATTCATATCCCAGTCTCTTATTCAAACCAGTGCATGGTTGCTAGGGTAATTTGGACCCCAGCAACCAATATGCTGAAGCTGCATTGTATAAATACAATAATTATCTATTTGCTGTCAGGTCCCAATTCCCCCAGAGCCACATAAGGGACTCAGAGCCAGAACAAAAGGGAAGATTCTGTGTATAATCTCGCAATTTCTCATTTAGCCGCATTCAGCACGACGCATGATTCAGAGGTGCATGAGTCACGCTGCAACGGATTTCAATCTGCCGAACACTGACTCAGATTAATGTGTTAATGGGAGACAAGCCGTGCAATGAAGAATTAATAAGAAAAACCGTAACTCCAGCTCTCATCTGCTTTAATTATATCTATGTTTTTCCCCTCAAGAAAGAGGATAATTAGCAGCTTTAATTATTGCCGAGCCCAAGTAGGAGAAGCGCTGGTAGCAAAGTCCCCAAAGACTTGCTGTCATTTCCCTCCACTGTACAGAGGAAAACTCTGATTTCTACTCACTCTCTACTTTCTGGGGGTAAAAGGCTATACAGCCAGTGGAGGGATATTCATTTTTTTAAATGGTAGTTCCCCTTTATTATTTATAGAGGTTTCTAATTCACAGAAATTTACTGTTAGGGGTGGTTTATATAATTCTAAGCAACATTTCAATTGGTCTTTATGATTTTTTTTTTTTGGTATAATTTATTAATTATTTGCTTTCTTCTTCTGACTCTTTCCGGCTTTCAAATGGGGGGTCACTAGGGTTTCCACCTGTTTGGTTTTGACCTGGACAGTCTGATAATTTGAAGGGCTGCTCGGGTCAAAACTGCCTGCCTGGTTTTCCAAATTAGTATATATTCCAGTCTCTTATTCAAATTAGTGCACGGTTGCTAGGGTAATTTGGACCCTAGCAACCAGATTGTTGAAATTGCAAACTGGAGAGCTGCTGAATAAAAAGCTAAATAACTCAAAAACCATAAATAATAAAAACTGAAAACCAATTGCAAGTTGTCTCAGAATATCACATTCTACATCATACTAACAGTTAACTGAAAGGTAAACAACCCATTTATAGCAGATATAGTGGCTACTTTATGTTTGGGGGCATCAACGGAGATTCGCTAGCCATGCCCTTGCTGGAGTCTGCTTTGCAGCTGTCATGATCCCAGTGTAGGGGATCAGAGAAATCCTTCCCCTGTTTTTCTGTCTGTGACATCATTCAGCCCAGTTACAGACTGGAGAGCCACCTGATTGGCTGGGAGCCCCAGTGTATCCTTGGGAGAGAGGGAGTGCCTGTCTTTGGAGCCATTTGTACAGGGTCTCCATCAGAGCTTAACAGGGGTTGTATAATGCATGATGCAGTTTGTGTGAGACACAAGTACAGAGAGAGCCCATCCTGTTTCCTTTTCCAAATTAGGAAAACCAGGCAGGATTCTCTAAGATTGACACGGTGAACGGCCAATCTCCTGTGTCTTAGCCCTGCCCCCAATGTCATGGTCTGCCCCCCTCTGCATCTGGGCCCTGCCCCTTATGCATCACAGCCCACCCCCTCCACGTCACAGTCCCACCCCCTGCCTGGTCTGGCTAAAAGGTGGCAGCCCTAGGGGTCACTGACCCCATTTAAATGACAAATGTTCTGTAAGGCTACACCTTTAATGTCATTGCTACTTTATGTTACTCATCTTTCTATTCAGGCCTCTCCTATTCATATTCCAGTCTCTTATTCAAATCAGTGCATGGTTGCTAGGGGAATTTGGACCCTAGCAACCCTATTGTTGAAACTGCAAACTGGAGAGCTGCTGAATAAAAAGCTAAATACAGTAACTCAAAAATCACAATTGAAAACCAATTGCAACTTGTCTCAGAATATCTACATCATACTAACAGTTAACTTAAAGGTGAACAAACCATTTAAAGCAGAGACAGTGGGGCTTATTTACTAGCACTGAGCAACTCTGCTGTCCCAGAATAAATAAATAAGCCCCAGTGTAGGGACAGAGGTTTTGCTTATGATTATGATTATAATACTAAGCAGAGCAAAGTGAATTCTAGGGAAAGAAGCCCCACATACCTGACTATTTTAAATAATTCATTTTTATTTTTATTCCCAGAGAATAAAGGGCAAGTAGAGAATAAAGGCCTCTCTATCATATTTAATAAACAGGCCGCAGAGCTATTATCCATGATCAGTGCAACATCTCAGGGATACCACGGACCCTCTGAATGGAGCACAGGCTCATCGCTGAGTTCTGACAATCACAGGGCCTCAATCAAAGCCTGGGAACAAGCCTATGAGGAATATCCCCTCCAGGGGTCAGAGAGAAAGGGCAACAGGAAAGATACAGAATAGAGTGTTGCATTGATCTCCTGCAGAGCTTCTTTTCAGATAAGTGACAATGGAACAGACAAAGAACACTAATACCACAGCCATCATAACGGCAGATACAGAACAGAAGCAGCCTGGCACAAATAGCAGCAAACTACAAGTCCCATAATCCAGTTTGAGGTTGGTATTTACTTTTGCAATTAAAGGGGTGGTTAACTTTTAGTATGTTATAGAATGGCCAATTCTAAGCAACTTTTTAGTCTGCATTATTTATTTTTTATAGTCTTTAATTATTTGCTTTCTTTTTCTGACTCTTTCCAGCTTTCGAATGGGGGTCACTGACCCCATCTAAAAAAACAAACGCTCTGTAAAGCTGCACAATTATTATTATTATTGCTACTTTTTATTATTCATTCTTCTATTCAGGCCTCTCCTATTCATATGCCAGTCTCTTATTCAAATCAATTCATGGTTGCTAGGGTAAATTGAGCTCTAGCAACCAGATTGCTGAAATTGCAAACCGCAGAGCTGCTGAATAAAAAGCTTAATAACTCAAAAACAATTAAACATGAAGACAAATTGCAAATTGTCTCAGAATATTACATCATACTAAAAGTTAATTTAAAAGTGAACAACCTCTTTAAGTTACTAGATGCCAGGGATGCTACGAAAAATCCTCCCAACATTTTGGAAATAAAAAGAGGAGGAAAAGATTTTACCATGCCCATTTTTACAAAATTTGGCAGGTTATGAAAGTTTGAACATATTTCTGTGTTTTCAGTTATTACAGTTTTGCCAATGAAGGTGAATTGCCCTTTAAATTGAGTCTAACTTCTCCCAAGGGACCTGTTATCTTATATTGTTACAATTACTTATTTCCTTATCTTGATTGCTTATCTAGATACATTTGAATTGTTACAAAAGTATCTTATCTTCTGTTGTGGCTGATCTGGGCTCTCTGCCAAAAGCCAATTAAGTTAGAAACTTTGTTTCTTTTTCTGGCTGTTCAGTGAAGAGGAAAACGGGTCTTTCCAGTACAAATGAGGGACTGCAGGTTGAGCTGTCAACAGAGGGACTGTCCCTCTAAAAACAGGACAGTTGGGAGGTAGTCCCATACTACATAGTCACAGTACCCTTCCCCTAGAGGGCCTGGGTTATTAGCCAGCAGAGGAGTGGGCTATGTCAACTAAGTAGAACGGGACTTCAATTTAATTAATGTTTTTATCCAAATAGGAGACCCCTGACAGACCCCAGCCATGCCTCATTTGATCCAAAATGAATCATTTTAATTGGGAAATGGCCATCCTGTATTTCAGAGCTTTGCGGATAACAAATCTTATATTTACAGAAAAAGTGGCATTATTAACCCTCCCAGAAAGCAGTGACGGTCCAGCCAAATTGGTGGCTTCCCCCTGGAAGTCTGGCTCTGTCACCCCCATCCACTTACTGAGTTTGTCCCCAAGATCTGGAGATTTGGCTTTTCCGATTCCAAGAGCTTGGCCACCATCTTCAGAAAGCTTTCCACAAAAAGGTTGATGCTCTGGCAGTGACAGGCCATGAGAAGCTGGTCCAGGGCTTCCATAGCAATGCAGACATAGCTGGAAGACATACAGATGGAGACACATTATGCTTAACATACACAGTAAAGAGCCACAGAGCTGTCATTTGCAACTCCCAGCATTTACCTGGCTGGGGAGGATGGCAGATCTGGTCATGAGACTCTCTTTCTAGGCTACTGGGACAGAGACTTGGTCTTACAGTCAAGCCGATGGCTCTGCACTCAAGGCCAGGGTACTAGTGACCAAGACTAGCTTGAGAACAGAATCCATCCAAATCACAGGGACTCCCATGGCAATCTGTATACACAGAAATGTATTCTCATTCACTTGGATGGGAGGATGGCAGATCTAGACTTGGTGCAAGTTATGAGACTGTCTGTCTAGTAAACTGGGAATAAAAAACTGCTCTTACAGCCAAGCAGATGGCTCTACCCTCAAGGACAGGGTACTAGTGACCAAGACTAGCTTGAGAACAGAATCCATCCAAGTCATGGAGGCTCCCAGGGCAATCTGTATACACAGAAATGTCACTCATTCACTTGGATGGGGAGGATGGCAGATCTGGACATGGTTCAAGTCATGAGACTGTCTGTCTAGGCTACTGGGAAAAAGAACTGCTCTTACAGCCAAGCAGATGGATCTACCCTCAAGGCCAGGGTAATAGTGACCAAAGCTAGCTTGAGAACAAAATCCAGCCAAGTCAGGCGGCTCCCAGGGGAATCTACATACACAGAATTTTATTCTTTGTCACTTGGGAGGCTGGGGAGGATGGCAGACCTGGACAAGGTGCAAGTCATGAGACTTCTTCTGGAGGACCTGCTATACCCATTCCTATATGTGCCTCTGTTAGACGGAAGCAGCTGTGCTCCTCTATATTCAGGGTTTAGGAATAAAACCTTTTATTCAGCTCGGTGAAACACAAAGAGCTATAAGTCATGTGCCCAGTATATCGTGGCTCAGTGCACCTGCAATGCTGATATGAGTCACAGCCAACGAGGGCATCAAGCTTTTCATGAGTCGGCAATCCATTGCAGTTTCAGCATTAAAATGATCCATACAAAACAGTATGAGCCAGGACACGGGCAAATAACTAGGGAGCTCAACGGACCTAAATACCTGTTTTTTTTTTTACTGCAATCTCTTTCTACCTGACTCTGTAGCTATCCTACATTCAAGCTGATTCTGCAGAGACATCCCTGTTCTTCTACAAACTTCCATCAAGTTTAGATGATAATAAGACTGGTGTGTAAGGCAAGTAGTTATAAAAAGTGCAATACAATAAGCTTCCCAAAGCCAAATAAGAAAGCTGCATGTCCTGCCACAAAGCAACAGAAATATTTTGAAGGGGAAGTTTACTTTTCAATAACATTTAGTATGTTACAAATGGACGTGTTTTGTATTTGGCTTCCTTTTTTTTTGTAATCAGGTATTCACTTTCCTATTTTTTTTCCTGGTTGCTAGGGCAAGTAAGTCCTGGCAACTGTATGACCTTATTAAATTCCAAACATCTGAGCTGCAGAACAATTAAAGTGAAATAAAACAAAGAAATAAAAAAAAAAAATGTCAATTAAAAATGTAATCTGCCCACTACATCACATAAAAAAGTTCAATTCAGGCAGAATGTTAATAGAAAGGATGGTGACACAGGATGATCGAGGGTAGTCGTAATGGTAGACATAAGGGAATGTGTATTATTGTGATGCTGCCAAGGAGAGAGCTGGTGGTTGTTGTGAATTGGAAGGTATAAAGTATGTTTTATGATGTTACAGTGCCTCTTTTATGTTTTACATTTAGGTGAGAGTTATGGAATGGAGATAGAGAGATATGTATCACCTGCATAAAGAGAATATTCTAAGCCAAATGATATAGGTAGAAATTCCAACACTGAACCCTGGGATACACCAACACAGAGCTTCAATCACAGCCCAGCATAGCAACTACAGCCCATTAACAAGCTATAACAGCCTCTCAAGATGGTATTGATAGGCAGCACCAGCTGTGAGATGCCACAGTCTTGAGATCAGGATAGTTTTACTCGTCGCCTTTACTTCCCCTTGGCAGTTTAGAGTGCCTGACATGCACATAGAGTAACTGCAGGTTTCTGGGTAAATAGTATGGTTCAGTGCTACTAACAGTTCAGGGATCTTTATACCCCATTCGCTTCTGCAGCTGCACCAGTAATATGCAATTTGTATCCTCTTAGTACATCCCATCTGATCCTTTCTCCACTGCTACATCATATGTGGCCTATTAAACTAGTCTCCTCCATCTGCTGCTCTTGTTGTTGATCTTCTCTTCAAAAATACAGAATTTACTCCATGTTCCTGTTGTCAACAGTCGTGGTATAAGACACTTGCCTACACACCCACTTCCCATTTGTCAGATACGTACGTTCTCCTTACAACATACAGTATATAGTAGGTTCCTGATTCTCTCCTGATACGTTGTTACTAAGAAGACACCTACCTACCTAGACACCAACTTCCCATTTGCCAGATCACTTCTCCAGGTAATATGTTCAGTAGTAATTCCAGTAGTAACTCCTACCTCTCTTCTGAGACATTGTTACTTTGGTTAAATATTCCTCCTACCTCCACACCCACATCTCTTATGCTAAGGTGATCTCTGGTAAACAGACAATAGTAGCTTCTCGCTTCTCTTCTGATAATATTTTTACTAAGAAGACACCTACCTATATACACACCCACGTCTCTTTTAAAATGAGTTCTCCCAGGGTGATCTACATGTACAGTAACGTGTCTCTCCTGAGTTCTCCTGGGCAACCTACAGTATAAATGTATAGTTGTATATTCCTTCTTTTTGTTGTATGAAGAGGACAACTACCGACTTTCATACCCACTTCTGTTCCTTTCAGTATTGCACAAGGGGACCTATCAACCTATACACCCACCTCCCTCTACATATGAAGTATGAGTCAGTCCTGCTACACCCAATCTACTGATATAAGGAAGCCATCAACCTATAGGCATCTACAGTAGAACCCCCATTTTACGTTTTTCAAGGGAACCAGAAAAAAATGGTGTAAAATCCAGGAAAATGTAAAATCAGGGAAATGTATTATGCATAATATACAATATATATATATATATATATATATATATATATATATATATATATATATATATATATATATATATATATATATAAAATAACAAGGTAAAATTAGGGAAAACTTTAAAGCAGGGGATGTAAAATTGAGGTTTCACTGAATTCTCTAAGGATTGCTCTATAGTAACATGTACAGTAGTAGCTTCCAGCTCCCTTTCTCATATACAGTTTCCCTGGAATAAGAGACTCTTTTAGTTATATACCCTCTTGCCTCATGTCTTGTCTGAAATTTCACAACAGGTCCTGGGATCATTGCAGGTCATACATTCCTGGCCTGACAGGAAATAAATAAACTGCTTACATGATGTCTGTTGATAAAGGTAAAGTTATTATTTAGGCTAACTTCCCCTTTAAACAACATAGAAACCTAAAACCACGTGATGAGTTCACTGTGAGGCAAAGTCACCCTTCAGTTGTTGAACTGTTTGGCCCATACTTTTAGGACCCATGATCTTAGCCAGAAGAAAGATCCACACTCTTAGCCTAAAGTAGGTCCCTCACTTTTAGCCAGAAGTAGGGCCCATGCTTTAAGTCTGCAGTAGGGCCCATGATCTTAGCTAGTAGAAGAGCCCAAGCTCTTAGCCTGAAATAGGGTCCACACTCACAGCCAGAAGTAGGGCCCATGCTCTTAGCCTGAAGTAGGTCTTGTGTTCTTAGCCTTAAGTAGGCCGCACTCTTTGCCAAAAAAAGGGCCCATGCTCTTCGTCTGAAGTAGGGTCCACGCTCTTCGCCTGAAGTAGGGCTGCACCCTTGGCCAAAAAAAGGCCCACAGTCTTAGCCAGAAATAGGACCCACACTCTTAGCCTCAAGTAGGGTCACACTCTTAGCCAGAAAAAGGGTCCACCCTCTAAGCCTGAAGTAGGGCCCACCCTCTTAGCCTGAAGTAGGGTCGCACTCTTAGCCAGAAAAAGGGCCCACCCTCTTAGCCTGAAGTAGGGCCCACCCTCTTAGCCTGAAGTAGGGCCCCTGATCTTAGTTAGAAGAAAGGCCCATGCTCTTAGCCAGAAGTAGGGCTTATGCTCCCAGGCAGATTTAATCTGATATCAAGGTAAAACGAAGCCATTTTTAAAAGACAAAAAGTGAATGAATAAATTGCTCCGAGTTAATCCATCAGGCCCTGCAGGAACAGCAGAATGAGCTGCAATGCAGGAATCCTGCCAAGTAGCAGACGGTGGGAATGTAGTTCAGAGTAACCTTCCTCTGCGTCCTTATCAGCCTGCATGAGGGACAATGGTGCTCTATATAACATGTACCTGCACCCGCAAGTCATCTTCCTAATCCCGTCCTCTCTGTTGGGCCCCGAGCAAGAAAAGGATCCGTTCTGTCAGCAGCAAGCGATGAGCATCAGCTTCTTCCCTGAGTAATGGATGCAAATGCCTGAGTAAGGGGATCAGCTCTTTCCTTATCACTGGGCTGTGCTCCGGCGAGGAACAGATGTGCCCACTGAGCATCTCATTCTGGGACCAATAAAGCAGCCACCTAATCCGGAATCCTGAGAGCATAAGCCCTGCAAATGGGTTGCACATCTGACACTGCCATGCACTGGATATTGCGGCTTTAGAAGAGGCTGAAAAGACCTAACGCACCAGAAATTAGATTTGGATAAAGTTGTCCTTTAAAGCATATGTGGGTGGTGGGGGGAGGGGTCCAAAACCTCAGAGGGTTCCTAGAGATATATTTAAAGGTGCATTATACCTGCATTCTCCCTTTCAATCATTAATATGATTAATTCAATTAAACTCTGTTCACCTCTTAAAGGTGTCATTGATTCTGTTTGCAGTTTCAGCCTTGCACAAGCTGCCATTGACTGAAGCTGGGGACGTGCAGGTGACCTTGAGGGTAACAAGGTGTGTTTTCATTTAATCGGTGGCTTCAGCAGTTAGTTTGGCAATGTTATAATTAAAATATTCTATACATGTATTCAAATGGTTCCATATAGCCTAAATAAGAAATTACCCTGTTCTGTGTAATACACAGATCCTGATTTTGCTCATACATTGCACAGAAACATACCGCATAAATGCCAGCGGACAGACATATCATAAAGCTGTCCCAGCATAGATATTCCCCTATTGATATATGGCTGTTATTTGTTATTCCCCTGTACTAAGCACAATTCAGCAGGAACAGTCCCTTAGTTTGCTCATAGTCTGTACAGAGAGATCCCATAAAACTATGGCAGCATAGGTATTCCCCTGTACTAAGCACAATTCAGCAGGAACAGTCCCTAAGTTTGCTCATA
This sequence comes from Xenopus petersii, assembly GCA_038501925.1. NCBI lineage: Eukaryota > Metazoa > Chordata > Amphibia > Anura > Pipidae > Xenopus > Xenopus petersii. The sequence continues at coordinate 5,584,928 of CM076680.1, forward strand.
GTCTGTACAGAGAGATCCCATAAAACTATGGCAGCATAGGTATTCCCTGTACTAAGCACAATTCAGCAGGAACAGTCCCTAAGTTTGCTCATAGTCTGTACAGAGAGATCTCATAAAACTATGGCAGCATAGGTATTCCCTGTACTAAGCACAATTCAGCAGGAACAGTCCCTAAGTTTGCTCATAGTCTGTACAGAGAGATCCCATAAAACTATGGCAGTATAGGTATTCCCTGTACTAAGCACAATTCAGCAGGAACAGCCCCTACGTTTGCTCATAGTCTGTACAGAAATATCCCATGGCATACAGGACCACTCCATTACTTATATTTTCTTATGTTTATCCTTTTGTACAGTTTCCCTGCAAGCAGCATCCTCCCATCAAGATCTAAAATTGATGGACAGCCTGGTACAATAATGGTTCCCTATAGCAGTACAGTTGTGGATTACAGTATTGCAGTCAGTGTAGCTTTGTAGCATTTACTGCATGTTACAATGTACTAACTTGTCAATTACATTGCTACTTTCTAATATATCTATATGTTTATATTTAAACTTCAATAAAAACATTTGAAAAAGAAAAAGTAAATGCATACACGGGAGCAGTTTAAGGTTGGGCAGAGGGATACTGTATATAAGTAAATATAAAATATAACCTTGTGTGCAACACTGGGTCGGGATCTTGCTGCTTCATTAGTACAAAGACAGGCACGTGAGGTTGACATTAGTGGGGATAATGGGCCTTGGGCAACATGACCTACATAAGGCACAATTATTCCTACTTTCTAGTCCACACTGGTAACATACAATTATTTTTTTTGGCATGCAGAGTTGAACCTCTATAACAGATTGTGTTTGTTCTGTCCTACACTGCAAGGTGCTTTGTTTTACAGTGTGGTACTGCGGGGGTTAAATAACATGCTGCAGCAGGTAAGGAAGCAAATCCTCATCTCTGTCCCTGATTGGTTTGTCAGTGCTATTATTATTCTTGCCACTATTATAATGGGTGAAGTATAATGGGCCTAGCAGTCTTTTCTGTATGAGCGTAAACTTTTTATTGTATTTTTGTATTATAGGCAAGTGCCTACAGCCCCTTCCTTCCCATTAACTGTTTCATTTCAGCCACCACGTAGTGCCCCAAAGCTGCTAGATGCCTGAGGCCAATGTTTTTGTAGTCTGGTGGTAAGATGGTGATAGTAAGAAAAGATGGAGACAGTAGGGCAAGTTGGAGACAGTAGAGAAGATAGGGACAGTAGGATAATATGGAGACAGTAGGGAAGATAGGGACAGTAGAACAAGATGGAGACAGTAGGAAAAGGTGGTGACAGTAAGAAAAGAAGGAGACAGTAGGACAAGATGGAGACAGTAGAACAAGATGGTGACAGTAAGAAAAGATGGAGACAGTAGGGCAAGATGGAGACAGTAGAACAAGATGGAGACAGTAGAACAAGATGGTGACAGTAAGAAAAGATGGAGACAGTAGGACAAGATGGAGACAGTAGAACAAGATGGTGACAGTAAGAAAAGATGGAGACAGTAGGACAAGATGGAGACAGTAGAACAAGATGGTGACAGTAAGAAAAGATGGAGACAGTAGGGCAAGATGGAGACAGTAAGAAAGATAGGGACAGTAGGACAAGATGGAGACAGTAGGACAAGATGGGGATAGTAAGAAAAGATGGAGACAGTAGGGCAAGATGGAGACAGTAGGGCAAGTTGGAGACAGTAGGGAAGATAGGGACAGTAGGACAATATGGCGACAGTAGGGAATATAGGGACAGTAGGACAAGATGGAGACAGTAAGAAAAATGGAGATAGCAGGGCAAGATGGAGACAGTAGGGCAAGTTGGAGACAGTAGAAAAGAAAGGGACAGTAGGACAATATGGCGACAGTAGGGAAGATAGGGACAGCAGGACAAGATGGTGACAGTAAGAAAAATGGAGATAGCAGGGCAAGATGGAGACAGTAGGGCAAGTTGGAGACAGTAGAAAAGAAAGGGACAGTAGGACAATATGGCGACAGTCGGGAAGATAGGGACAGCAGGACAAGATGGTGACAGTAAGAAAAATGGAGATAGCAGGGCAAGATGGAGACAGTAGGGCAAGTTGGAGACAGTAGGGCAAGTTGGAGACAGTAGAAAAGATAGGGACACTAGGACAATATGACGACAGTAGGGAATATAGGGACAGTAGGACAAGATGGAGACAGTAGGGAAGATAGGGACAGCAAGACAAGATGGTGACAGTAAGAAAAATGGAGATAGCAGGGCAAGATGGAGACAGTAGGGCAAGTTGGAGACAGTAGAAAAGATAGGGACAGTAGAACAAGATGGAGACAGTAGGAAAAGGTGGTGACAGTAAGAAAAGATGAAGACAGTAGGGAAGATAGGGACAGTAGGACAAGATGGAGACAGTAGAACAAGATGGTGACAGTAAGAAAAGATGGAGACAGTAGGGCAAGATGGAGACAGTAGGGCAAGTTGGAGACAGTAAGAAAGATAGGGACAGTAGGACAAGATGGAGACAGTAGGACAAGATGGTAATGGTAAGAAAAGATGGAGACAGTAGGGCAAGATGGAGACAGTAGGGTAAGTTGGAGACAGTAGGGAAGATAGGGACAGTAGGACAATATGGAGACAGTAGGGAATATAGGGACAGCAGGACAAGATGGAGACAGTAGGGAAGATAGGGACAGCAGGACAAGATGGTGACAGTAAGAAAAAATGGAGATAGCTGGGCAAGATGGAGACAGTAGGGCAAGTTGGAGACAGTAGGGAACATAGGGACAGTAGGATAATATGGAGACAGTAGGGAAGATAGGGACAGTAGAACAAGATGGAGACAGTAGAAAAAGGTGGTGACAGTAAGAAAAGATGGAGACAGTAGGGAAGATAGGGACAGTAGGACAAGATGGAGACAGTAGGGCAATATCTAGTATAGGTCAATCTAAAAACAACTGGACTTGCTGAGTAATCAATGAAGACGTTTCACTACTCATCCGAGCAGCTTCTTCAGTTCAACTGTTGAACTGAAGAAGCTGCTCGGATGAGTAGTGAAACGTCTTCATTTATTACTCAGCAAGTCCAGTTGTTTTTAGATTGACCTATACTAGATATACTATGACCTGGATGAATGAAAATCTTCATAGTCATACAGTAGGGCAAGTTGGAGACAGTAAGGAAGATAGGGACAGTAGGACAATATGGAGACAGTAGGGAATATAGGGACAGCAGGACAAGATGGAGACAGTAGGGAAGATAGGGACAGCAGAACAAGATGGTGACAGTAAGAAAAGATGGAGCTAGCAGGGCAAAGATGGAGACAGTAGGGCAAGTTGGAGAAAGTAGGGAAGATAGGGACAGTAGGATAATATGGAGACAGTAGGGAAGATAGGGACAGTAGGATAAGATGGAGACAGTAGGACAAGATGGTGATAGTAAGAAAAGATGGAGACAGTAGGGAAGATAAGGACAGTAGGACAAGATGGTGATAGTAAGAAAAGATGGAGACAGTAGGGAAGATAAGGACAGTAGGACAAGATGGTGATAGTAAGAAAAGATGGAGACAGTAGGGAAGATAAGGACAGTAGGACAATATGGAGACAGTAGGGAAGATAAGGACAGTAGGACAATATGGAGACAGTAGGGAAGATAGGGACTGGAGGACAAGATGGAGACAGTAGAACAAGATGGTGACAGTAAGAAAAGATGGAGATAGTAAGACAATATGGAGACAGTATGTAAAGAACACTCACGCTGGTGGTCTAGTGGGCAGCGGGGTGCACCGACGCTTCTTCGGCGTGGACGCCCGCTGCGCTGCTCCTTCCTTTCCTCTGTCCGGTCCCCCTATGGTGCGCCTCTGGGTTTATGCGCCGGCGTGATGACGTCAGGCACAACGGCATGAAATTCGAACTATTTAAAGGGGCCTGTCTTTGAAAATCACTGCCCGTTGTTAGGTTCAATTTAGCTTGTTCCTGGGTGCTATCCTATTTGTATCCTGATTGATCTTCTGTGTTTTGGCCCTTGCTTTGCCTGACTATCCTGAACTCTCCAATCTGCCTGTTTATTCTGTCCTCTCCAAGCTGACTTTTGCCTGTCTGACTATTCTACGCTCTCCAATCCTGATTCCGGCCTGTCTGACTATTCTACGCTTTCCAATCCTGATTCCAGCCTGTGTGATTATTTTACCTCTTTGTGTTGCCCCAACCTGCCTGCTCCACGCTGTGTTGTCTGGCCTGCCCTCCTGAGGTGTTCTTCCATTCCAGTATCCTGATGAGACGATCGTGCCCCTTTGCTTGTCCAGAACCGTTAGCTTTGCTCCTCTCTCAAATAAGACCTGGTTGCATCCATTTAGTCGAGGGCTCCTCCCGAGGCGGAAGTAAGAGCAGAGACCAGGGAGCTTAGCTTGGGTTCTGGATTTAGGGTGCCGATTCGTGACACAGTAGGGAAGATAGGGACAGTGGGAAAAGAAGGAGACCGTAGGGAAGATAGGGACAGTAGGACAAGATGGAGACAGGAATAGGGACAGTAGAACAAGATGGAGACAGTAGGGAAGATAGGGACAGTAGGACAAGATGGAGACAGTAGGGAAGATAGGGACAGTAGGACAAGATGGAGACAGTAGGGAAGATAGGGACAGTAGGGAAGATAGGGACCGTAGGACAAGATGGAGACAGTAGGGAAGCTAGGGACAGTACAACAAAATGTAGACCGTAAGAGAAGATGGAGACAGTAGGGAAGATAGGGACAGTAGGACAAGATGGAGACAGGAACAGGGACAGTAGAACAAGATGGAGACAGTAAGACAAGATGGAGACAGTAGGACAAGATGGAGACAGTAGGGAAGATAGAGACAGTAGAACAAGATGGAGACAGTAAGACAAGATGGAGACAGGAATAGGGACAGTAGAACAAGATGGAGACAGTAAGACAAGATGGAGACAGTAGGGAAGATAGGGACAGTAGGACAAGATGGAGACAGTAGGGAAGATAGGGACAGTAGGTCAAGATGGAGACAGGAATAGGGACAGTAGAACAAGATGGAGATAGTAAGACAAGATGGAGACAGTAGGGAAGATAGGGACAGTAGGACAAGATGGAGACAGTAGGGAAGATAGGGACAGTAGGACAAGATGGAGACAGTAGGGAAGGTAGGAACAGTAGAACAAAATAGAGACAGTAGGGAAGATAGGGACAGAAGGACAAGATGGAGGCAGGAAAAGGGACAATAGAACAAGATGGCGACAGTAAGACAAGATGGAGACAGTTGAGAAGATAGGGACAGTAGAACAAGATGGAGACAAAAGGACAAGATGGCGACAGTAGGAAAATATGGAGACAGGAGGGAAGATAGGGACAGTAGGAAAATATGGAGACAGTAGGGAAGATGGAGACAGGAATATGGACAGTATAACAAGATGGAGACAGTAAGACAAGATGGAGACAGTAGGGAAGATAGGGACAGTAGGACATGATGGAGACAGTAGGGAAGAGAGGGACAGTAGGACAAGATGGAGACAGGAATAGGGACAGTAGAACAAGATGGAGACAATAGGGAAGATATGGACAGTATGACAAGATGGAGACAGTAAGACAAGATGGAGAAAGTAGGGAAGATAGGGACAGTAGGACAAGGTGGAGACGGGAATAGGGACAGTAGAACAAGATGGAGACAGTAAGACAAGATGGAGACAGTCGAGAAGATAGGGACGGTAGGACAAGATGGAGACAAAAGGACAAGATGGCGACAGTAGGAAAAGATGGAGGCAGGAGGGAATATAGGGACAGTAGGAAAATATGGAGACAGTAGGGAAGATAGGGACAGTAGAACAAGATAGAAACAGTAGGAAAAGATGGAGACGGAGGGGAGATGGGGACAGTAGGAAAATATGGAGACAGTAGGGAAAATATGGACAGTAGAACAAGATGGAGACAGTAAGACAAGATGGAGACAGGAATAGGGACAGTAGAACAAGATGGAGACAGTAGGGAAGATAGGGACAATAGGGAAGATAGTGACAGTATGACAAGATGGAAACAGGAATAGGGACAGTAGAACAAGATGGAAACAGTAGGGAAGATAGGGACAGTAGGACAAGATGGAGACAGTAAGACATGGTAGGGACAGTAGGACAAGATGGAGACAGTAAGACAAGATGGAGACAGTAGGGAAGATAGGGACAGTAGGACAAGATGGAGACAGGAATAGGGACAGTAGAACAAGATGGAGACAATAAGACAAGATGGAGACAGTAGGGAAGATAGGGATGGTAGGACAAGATGGAGACAGTAGGGAAGATAGGGATAGTAGAACAAGATGGAGACAGTAAGACAAGATGGAGACAGTCGAGAAGATGGGGACAGTAGGAAAAGATGGAGACAGTTGGGAAGATAGGGACAGTAGGAAAATATGGAGACAGTAGGACAAGATGGTGACAGTAAGAAAAGATGGAGACAATAAGGAAGATAGGGACAGTAGGTAAAGATGGAGAAAGTTGGACAAGATGGTGACAGTAGGGAAGATAGGGCCAGTAGGGCAAGATGGTGACAGTAGGACAAGATGGAGACAGTAGGACAAGATGGAGACTGTAGGAAAAAATGGAGACAGTAGGAAAAGATGGAGACAGTAGGAAAAGATAGTGACAGTCGGGACGATAGGGACAGTAGTGCAAGATGGAGACAGTAGGACAAGATGGAGACTGTAGGAAAAAATGGAGACAGTAGGAAAAGATGGTGACAGTAGGGCCTTCTCTACCCTGAAATCTTGCAGTTAATACTTGTGGTACCACAAAGGCTGAAAGGGCAACAGGCTGGTCTGTTTCACTATATAAATGAATGCAGGCTGTGTGCTAAGTCTCTGCCAGTAGAACGGATAATTCCATTGAGAGATCTAGGCTTTGTGTCTGGGGCCCCTGCAATAACTAATGTAATTGATGGGACAAGCTAAAAGCTTTTAAGCGTAATTATTTATCATTAGTCCCACTGCTGAGTCGCTTCACTTCTTCCCTGCGCTGACATTTTGCTAAAAAGATTAGATTATAAAGGCCACATTTATTCATTTATCTCCCCCTGCTGGGGCCTGGCAGTTAAGCGTGTTCTCAAAGTAAGTAAGGGCAAAGGATGCTCCAATTAGCGCGTTATTTACTTACCCGTAACGATGTCTGGCAACATCCCTGCTCAGCCGCTCAGAGAGGTAGGCACCAATCCGATCCAATTTCTCTGGCGCTGAGAGAGCGTAGAACGTAAGCTTCTCCATGTTTGCCTTCACTAGACCATCCTATGAGGGAGAGATCAGCCAGGAGATGCCAATTATGTGGATGTTCACTTTTGGTATCTGGTTGTTAGGATACTGTTTATCCTAGTAACCAGGCAGGGCATAAAATGGCATGCTGGTTGCCTGGACATATATTTCTAGAAACTATCCAGGCCTGGCATTTAAGCCACTTACAGGTTATTAAAGCCCTTCACCCTAGTCTATCCAACGACACTTCTGTGCACCAATATAAAGTAAAAGAAGTTGTGTATAGACCACTTGGGCCCACAAAGAGGGCCCCATTCTGGCCTACAACACATATTAATGCTCAGATAATCTTCTCCCAGAGAGTGACGGAATACATAAAAGAAGCCAGAGGTGCTGGATAAGTACCCAGCGCCAGGCAGCTGACAGGGGGCATTACTGAGACCTCTCTTTCCCAATTCCCTGAGCTGTGATGTGATTACAGACAGGAACTGTTTATTCCAATAATAGATCAGTTGCCATGGGAGGCTTTGTTTGGGGCACCAAATTGTCATACTACAGCACCCTTTAAACTCTAGATCTGGCAATGATGAAACGGCTGATTGTCTCATTACCCTGTGATTACAAGAAATATGTCAACAATACAGGTACAGGTATGTAGACAAAGAATGTCCTGAGATAGAATGGAGCATTGTCCAACCTGCAGAGTATTAGGGTTTTTATAGGGAATACTTACCTCTGAATCTTCTGGAAAAATATTATCGACCAGTCTCTTGTAACGAGGCCGTAGAGCCCCACAGCAGCAACAGATCCCTGCAATAAATAGAGATGTCATTACATCAGGGACGGGCAACCTAGGGCCATAACTGCCTCCATGGGTGCAAATAGGGGTGACTGCAAAGGGTTCACAACATAGTGGGGATCTGCAGAGCAACAACTAGAGGAAGCTATCAGTAGTGGAGAGACAGATGGAGACAGTAGATCAAGATGTACACAGTAAGACAACATGGGGATAGTAGGTCAAGGTGGAAACAGTAGAGCAAGATACAAACAGTAGGACAAAGTGGTGAAAGTATGGCAAGATGGAGACAGTAGGGCAAGATAAAGGCAAAGACAGTATGGCAAGATGGAGACTGTAGAAGAACATGGAGATAGTAGGTCAAGATGGAGATAGTACAGCAAGATGGAGACAGTAGGACAACATGGGGATAGTAGGTCAAGGTGGAAACAGTAGAGCAAGATAGAAACAGTAGGACAAGATGATGAAAGTATGGCAAGATGGAGACTGTAGAAGAACATGGAGATAGTAGGTCAAGATGGAGATAGTAGAGCATGATGTAGACAGTAGGACAAGATGAAGATAAATATAGTAGGGCAGGATGGAGACAGTAAGGCAAGATGGAGACAACAGGACACAATGGGAAAAGTAGGTCAAGATGGAGACAGTAGGACAAGATGAAGATGGAGACAGTAGGGCAAGATGGAGACAGTAGGACAAGATGAAGATGGAAACAGTATAGCAAGACTGAGACAGTATGGATGTGATGATAGGGCAGGATGGAGACAGTAGGGCAAGATGGAAACAGAAGGATAGATGGTCAAGATGGAAAGAGTAGAGTAAGATGCAGACAGTATGACACAATGAAGAGGGAGACAGTGGGGCAAGATATATAGACAGTAGGAGCACATGGGAATAGTAGGTCAAGATAGTGACAGTAGGACAAGATTGGACAGTATTGAAGTGATGATAGAGACAGTAGGGCAGGGTGGAGACAGTGGGCCAAGATAAATAAGACTACTTTGTATCCAACCCTTGAGATGTTGCAGAACCACAACTGCCATCACCCCCAAATGTGAAAAAACTGACACTGTCTTTTATTAAAATCAGACAAACGCTATGAAGGGTAACAGTTGCCTGTGTGAGTGAATAACTAATGCACTAGTGGCAGGAGTCATGCTGAACTGCTTGCACAATTAAATACACATCCAAACTATTGGCCAGCAAGCAACTAGCTCTAGCAGAAAGAGCCTAATCATTCTGAACCTAATTAATTGCATGAAATTACAGCACCATAACATTCCTGTCAAGCAATTATTCTCATTAATGAAAAGGCCAAAGTCAACAGTTAATTTAGAGAAACAGCACCCTGTTTTATAGACATGTATATATGATATTCTTTATAACAGATCATTTTTCCATACTGGCGCAGTTTTAAGCAGCAGTCCAACCCTGCTTTATGACACCTAAGATTCTAACTATCTGTATAACAGAGCAGTGGCTGCACAGATCCTATCTGATCCCCATTGTAAGCAGCAGTCCTGTCCTGCTTTATGGCAGCTGAGATTCTAGCTATCTGTATAACAGAACATTCTGTCCCAGTGGCTGCACAGATCCTATCTGATCCCCATTGTAAGCAGCAGTCCTGTCCTGCTTTATGGCAGCTGAGATTCTAGCTATCTGTATAACAGAACATTCTGTCCCAGTGGCTGCACAGATCCTATCTGATCCCCATTGTAAGCAGCAGTCCTGTCCTGCTTTATGGCAGCTGAGATTCTAGCTATCTGTATAACAGAACATTCTGTCCCAGTGGCTGCACAGATCCTATCTGATCCCCATTGTAAGCAGCAGTCCTGTCCTGCTTTATGGCAGCTGAGATTCTAGCTATCTGTATAACAGAACATTCTGTCCCAGTGGCTGCACAGATCCTATCTGATCCCCATTGAAAGCAGCAGTCCTGCCCTGCTTTATGGCTGAGATTCTAGCTATCTGTATAACAGAACATTTTATGCTATGCTTCTCTAGGCAGTGTTAGAAACTGAGCCCTTAAGGAATACATTTGGGATACTGATGGGCCCAATGAAATATTCTTACACTGACAGACAAGCCCACACAATTGTACCAATAATTACATATGGATACTAAGAGCCGCTGAGTCAATTTCTCGGCAAACTCTTGGCAGATGTTCCTCTCGGTTATAAAGGCCAGGGATACAGTTTCATCTGCTGAAATGACTTCTTCTCTAGTCAATTAGATTTCTGGCTTCTTCCAAATAGAATAAAATGGATTGGAGCACCTACATTCTCTAGGGGGCAATGAGAAATATTAAAAAATAATGATTATTGCCCTTTCCCACATCTCCACACATACATATTATGTTCTGGTCACCATTTCATTGCAAACATCTGACTAGTTGCTATGGGTTACTAGACCTGGAGCAAATGTTGTAGCTTTTATTACATTGCTTCCCTATGGAATCAGAAATTGCCTCATATTAATGAGCTACAGCACCGACTGCATCATTTACTGATCCCACGGTCACACTTTAGGGTCCATCCATGACGAATTTATGCCTATGGGATTGCCGGTTGCACTTTATGGTGGATTAAAAATGAGGGAGCCCTTAGAAACACAACAAAGACCAATTGGACCATGGACTAGAGTCCTGCACTGGGTCGGGTAATACCCGCAAAATGGTTGAGTTTCGGCTGGAAAATCCCCCATTCCCTGATTGTGCGGGTAGTCCATAGGTAACCCACCTGGGTACCAGCTAAATTGCGGGACAGGTTCCCTGGCACCCTCCTCTGTGGCGTCGGCAATTTTCTGTCCCTGTCCTGCTGAATCGGTGCCAGGTTGATGGCACGTCTGGTTTTATGGGTTCCCAGGTCAAAAGGTAAGTTAATTCTATAGGGTCCGGATTGGGTAGGGGGATGTGTTGGGTGGTGAATGTGGGTCAGGTTTGGGGTCAGTAGGTCCCAGTCGGGCACAGGTCCCTCCGAATGGACCCGTGCAGGACTCTACCATGGACTGCAAAGGGGGCAATATTTGGGATGCGCAGGTTAGTTGGCCCCATTCTACTTAGCTGGCAGGGCCCATACCTTGGGTGTGGGGGGGAACCCTTATAAATAATTAGTATCGGGTCTTAGGGCTCTTGCACACGGGCGGTTTTTCCTTTTTTACCCCCTGCATTGCGATTTCTTCCATTCTGCCGCAGGAGAGCTCAGGAATAGACACAGTCAATTATTGTGAAGGGGCTGTACTGACACAGAAGCATTTAGGCACCAAACGCAGGTGGGACGCAGCATGTTGCATTTCACCTGCATACATGCGTCTGTGTGAGTACAGCCCCTTCACAGTAATTGAGTCCGTCTACTCCTGCGCTCCCCTGCGGCTGAACAGAAGAAAGCGCAACGCAGGGAGCGCAGGAAAAAAACGCCCGTGTGTAAGAGCCCTTAGGGTTGCCACCTCATCCCTTTAAAACCGAACACATATGGAATCCACAGCCTGCATGGCTAATTAGCAATTCATTAGATGCATGCTGCAGACTGAACTGATTTATATGCGGGCTGAACCACGCTGTGCACGTTCTTCAGATCTGACGTGATGAGAGGAAACGCAGGCGGCACGTCGGATACGCCGAATAGAATATAAGTAATACAAATGTCGCATCTACAAACTGCGTGCATCTGACACGACTGTTGAATGTGAACACCGCATGTTGCGTCTTCATCCGTCAGTCATGTCGTTTCGCCTGCGTTTCCTCTCATCACGTCAGATCTGAAGAACGCTGCACATCCTAAAAAGTTCACCAATGTGATGTTACCAAGATCATTATGAGACAAATAGGGTTGTTATTATGGGCTAAACCCTACTCATTAACTCTTATTGGCACATCGTTCATTGCAACATCCTCATGTTCTGTACAAATGACTTGCATTGCCTGTTGCATTTCGCTGCACTTGAAGCCCCCGTGGAGAGAATGTGAGTGTGCCCAGCCCCTTTGTCGCTGACATTTGGCCCAAGGCACTAATTCCTCTATGAAGTCTATTTTAGGATCCGTCCCCAATAGATATAAATCATGGTACCCCCCCCCCCCAGATGAGCCACACAGCGTATGGGAGAGTCCATTACTCTCAGGGAGTAGGTTATAGGGAATTACAGAGATTATGTGTTCAGTATGGGGTATATTGTTCGTTTATTTATTTTGTTGTGACAAATAAACCACAATCAGATCAGACTGGGCATCAGCCTTTATTATATATATAGATATATTCTCTATTCAGTAAGGGACAGAAGGCAAAGAACACGGCGTCTTGGAGAAACCTGAATATATTATTCCCATATATATATATATATATATATATATATAGGCTCAATGTGTTATGGTCACAGACTGGGGTTGGACACATCATGTACATTTCTGTCATATATGTATGATTAGGAGCTGCCATGTTGCTTCCCATAGACAGTACAGTATGATCAGGAATAAAGCTTATGGTTTGCACAGAACACTCCCCTGCAAACTTGTAGAGTGGAGCTGCCATGGTGCTTCATCCCACAGAACATATTAAAGTAAAGGTATGGGACCTGTTATCCAGAATGCTCGGGACCTGGGGTTTTCTGGATAAGAGATTATTTGGATCTCCAAATCTTAAGGGCTCTTACACACAGGTGTTTTTTTTCTAATAGCTTTAGGGCTCTTACACATGGGCGTTTTTTCCTGCGCTCCCCTGCATTGCGCATTCTTCCGTTGAGCCGCAGGGGAGCGCAGGAGTAGACGCACTCAATTATTTTGAAGAGGGCTGTACTCACACAGACGCATGTATGCGCCAAACGCAGGTGAAATGTAACATACTGTGTCCCAACCTGCGTTCAGCGCTTACATGCGTAATGTAATAATAATTGAGTGCGTCTACTCCTGCGCTCCACTGCAGCTGAACGGAAGAAAGTGCAACGCAGGGGAGCACAGGAGAAACCCGCCCGTGTAAGAGCCCTTCAGCTATTAGAAAATCATTTAAATATTAAATAAACCCAATAGGCTGGTTTTGCCTCCAATAAGGATTAATTATATCTTATTTGGGATCAGGTACAAGCAACTGTTTTATTATTACACAGAAAAGGAAATCATTTTTAAACATTTGAATTATTTGTTTATAATGACATCTATGGGAGATAAATTTTCCGTATTTCGGAGCTTTCTGGATAATGGGTTTCCGGATAATGGTTCCATACCTGTATTTAGACACATTAGGGCAGGGGCACAAGGGCAGATTTGGGGAGATTTAGTCACCTGGGGATTAATCGCCTCTTCTGCAGGGCAACTTCGGAAATGCCGCGAGTGCATTGGCGCTGGTGTTTTCTCATTATAGCAGGAGGAAGCAGTGTCGGACTGGGACACCAGGGGCCCACCCAAAAACCTTACACCAGGGGCCACTCTCAGTACTATTATTATTCTTCCTCTCCTTACTCTATTCTCCTAGTCTCTTTTCTTTACATACTATAATCTATTATTCCATCTATTTAGCCTCTTTGTTCTCATAGAAATAGGGAATGACCGGTAACCTAAATATATTATTCCCTTATATCTATCTATATATATATATATATATATATATATATATATATATATATATATATATATATATATATATATATATAGGCTCAATGTGTTATTGTCACAGACTGGGGTTGGACACATCATGTACATTTCTGTGATATATGTATGATTAGGAGCTGCCATGTTGCTTCCCATAGACAGTACAGTATGATCAGGAATAAAGCTTATGGTTTGCACAGAACACTCCCCTGCAAACTTGTAGAGTGGAGCTGCCATGGTGCTTCATTCCACAGAACATATTAAAGTAAAGGTATGGGACCTGTTATCCAGAATGCTCGGGACCTGGGGTTTTCTGGATAAGAGATTATTTAAAATCTATGGGAGATAAACTTTCCGTATTTCGGAGCTTTCTGGATAATGGGTTTCCGGATAATGGTTTCATACCTGTATATAGACACATTAGGGCAGGGGCACAAGGGCAGATTTGGGGAGATTTAGTCACCTGGGGATTAATCGCCTCTTCGGCAGGGCAACTTCGGAAATGCCGCGAGTGCATTGGCGCTGGCGTTTTCTCATTATAGCAGGAGGAAGCAGTGTCAGACTGGGACACCAGGGGCCCACCCAAAAACCTTACACCAGGGGCCACTCTCAGTACTATTATTATTCTTCCTCTCCTTACTCTATTCTCCTAGTCTCTTTTCTTTACATACTATAATCTATTATTCCATCTATTTAGCCTCTTTATTCCATCCTTTATTCCTTTATTCCTTTATTCCATCTATTTAGCCCCGGGACTTTTTCCTGGTATCCCTGTGGGACAATTGTCACCCCGCAGAAGAGGCGATTAGTGGCCAGAAGTCTAAATCTCCCCGAATCTGCCCGTGTGCCCCTGCCCTTACTGATAGTTGGGCAATAGGACTTGCCTCAGTTCTCACTCTCCACTCTGGATTGGAGAAATTTCAAATCCCTCTATTTTAGGATTGTTGGAAGTTGACAGCAGACTTTATGGGCAGTCTCATTATAATCAGGTGTCAAGCAGGCAGCACAGCCGTATTACATTGTTCTGTATTTTCCTTTAAAATCCATGGAAATCCTCATTATGGGAGATTTATGGGGTTCAGCTGCAAAGCTCAGGCCAGTAGGAGTTTAACAAGGAGTCTGTTTGTTGGAAATGGGGCACAAGGGGAACAAGGGGATTTGTTTCAGCGCAGTCACATGGAAGCGGATCTCATTGTCTGTGCCGTGAGATTATGTGCAGGGAAGTAACACACAAATAACTCATTGTTGCAATGTTCAGCTGTGATCCAGAAGCTTTTATATTCTGCAGAACTACAAGTCCCAGCAGGCCGTATCAAGTGTTAAGTAGGTGCTCCTCACCCCATTGATAAGAAAGGGGTGTAGGGTGTCATGGGTAATCCCTTTGATTATGCCAGAGGCTGTTAAAGGTATAAGTTAACTTTCATTATGTTATAGAATGGCTAATTCTAAGCAACTTTTCAATTGGTCTTCGTTTTTTTAGTTTTTGAATTATTTGACTCTTTCCAAATACTCTGTAAGGCTACAAACGTATTATTATTTTGCTACATTGTATTACCCCTCTTTCTATTTAGGCCTCTCCTATTCATATTCCAGTCTCTTATTCAAATCAATGCATGGTTGCTAGGGGAATTTGGACCCTAGCAACCAGATGGCTGAAATTGCAAACTGGAGAGCTGCTGGATAAAAAGCTAAATAAGTCAAAAACCACAAATAATAAAAAATGAAAACCAATTGCAAATTGTCTCAGAATATCCCTCTCTACATCATACTGACAGTTAATGGTAACCAAACCTTTAAGACAATACTACAGAATAAGTTAGAGACGGACATCTCCCAACTTGAGGCTGATACAGGTATGGGACCGGTTATTCAGAATGCTTGAGACCTGGAGTTTTCCAGATGACGGATCTTTCTGTAATTTGGATCTTCATACCTACTAGAAAATCATATAAACATTAAATAAACCCAATAGGCTGGTTTTGCTTCCAATAAGAATTAATTATATCTTAGTTGGGATCAAGTACAAGTTACTGTTTTATCATAATATATAAAATAATTTTTAAAGAATTGGATTGAATTTGATTATAATGGAGTCTATAGGAGATGGGCTTTCCATAATTCAAAGCTTTCTGGATAAGGGGTTTTCAGATAAAGGATGCCATACCTGTAAAAGACTTGGCATTAGCAGTTGACAAGAAGCCTAGTTAAAAGAGGGGTGCGTCTCTCCCATCTGGGGCTTTCATTACTTTGCTTTTAACAATCAGAGCAGATCATTTATGATACTGATGAGCCCGAGATCCTCACACTGTCATTTTCTAACCTCTAATCTAATAGTTTAACAACAGAGAATCTTCAGAGCCGAGACAATGAGCCCGGCTGCACTGCAGTCATTAAATATCAGCGCCGAGACTACAAGGGTAGTATCACCACAAAGCAATTGATTAGAAAGATATGAACAACTCATTGTAAAGAGGCAAAACCAGAATTCCCCTGTACTAAGCACAATTCAAGTTTGCTCATAGTCTGTACAGAGAGATCCCATAAAACTATGGCAGCATAGGTATTCCTCTGTACTAAGCAC
Source organism: Xenopus petersii (assembly GCA_038501925.1). Taxonomy (NCBI): domain Eukaryota; kingdom Metazoa; phylum Chordata; class Amphibia; order Anura; family Pipidae; genus Xenopus; species Xenopus petersii. The sequence continues at coordinate 5,601,118 of CM076680.1, forward strand.
AATTCAGCAGGAACAGTCCCTAAGTTTGCTCATAGTCTGTACAGAGAGATCCCATAAAACTATGGCAGCATAGGTATTCCCTGTACTAAGCACAATTCAGCAGGAACAGCCCCTAAGTTTGCTCATAGTCTGTACAGAGAGATCCCATAAAACTATGGCAGCATAGGTATTCCCCTGTACTAAGCACAATTCAGCAGGAACAGTCCCTAAGTTTGCTCATAGTCTGTACAGAGAGATCCCATAAAACTATGGCAGCATAGGTATTCCCTGTACTAAGCACAATTCAGCAGGAACAGTCCCTAAGTTTGCTCATAGTCTGTACAGAGAGATCCCATAAAACTATGGCAGCATAGGTATTCCCTGTACTAAGCACAATTCAGCAGGAACAGTCCCCTAAGTTTGCTCATAGTCTGTACAGAGAGATCCCATAAAACTATGGCAGCATAGGTATTCCCTGTACTAAGCACAATTCAGCAGGAACAGCCCCCTAAGTTTGCTCATAGTCTGTACAGAGAGATCCCATAAAACTATGGCAGCATAGGTATTCCCTGTACTAAGCACAATTCAGCAGGAACAGCCCCCTAAGTTTGCTCATAGTCTGTACAGAGAGATCCCATAAAACTATGACAGCATAGGTATTCCCTGTACTAAGCACAATTCAGCAGGAACAGTCCCTAAGTTTGCACATAGTCTGTACAGAGAGATCCCATAAAACTATGGCAGCATAGGTATTCCCTGTACTAAGCACAATTCAGCAGGAACAGCCCCCTAAGTTTGCTCATAGTCTGTACAGAGAGATCCCATAAAACTATGACAGCATAGGTATTCCCTGTACTAAGCACAATTCAGCAGGAACAGTCCCTAAGTTTGCACATAGTCTGTACAGAGAGATCCCATAAAACTATGGCAGCATAGGTATTCCCTGTACTAAGCACAATTCAGCAGGAACAGCCCCTAAGTTTGCTCATAGTCTGTACAGAGAGATCCCATAAAACTATGGCAGCATAGGTATTCCCTGTACTAAGCACAATTCAGCAGGAACAGTCCCCTAAGTTTGCTCATAGTCTGTACAGAGAGATCCCATAAAACTATGGCAGCATAGGTATTCCCTGTACTAAGCACAATTCAGCAGGAACAGCCCCCTAAGTTTGCTCATAGTCTGTACAGAGAGATCCCATAAAACTATGGCAGCATAGGTATTCCCTGTACTAAGCACAATTCAGCAGGAACAGCCCCCTAAGTTTGCTCATAGTCTGTACAGAGAGATCCCATAAAACTATGACAGCATAGGTATTCCCTGTACTAAGCACAATTCAGCAGGAACAGCCCCTAAGTTTGCTCATAGTCTGTACAGAGAGATCCCATAAAACTATGGTACATAGGTATTCCCTGTACTAAGCACAATTCAGCAGGAACAGTCCCTAAGTTTGCTCATAGTCTGTACAGAGAGATCCCATAAAAATAAGGCAGCATAGGTATTCCCCTGTACTAAGCACAATTCAGCAGGAACAGTCCCTAAGTTTGCACATAGTCTGTACAGAGAGATCCCATAAAACTATGGCAGCATAGGTATTCCTAAACTTCAGGAAATGAAATGTCAGGGAATAGTTGGAGCAGGGAATTGTAGTCAAGCTGCGTGAGGGGTGCTAAATGTTTTATCTGAGCTGGGTATAAATTGTAAATATGTGTAATACAGAACATTTGAACAAAAAGAAAAAAGCCGTCTCTAATCTCTTCTGGACAATTATAGAAACATACGTTAAAGCAATGCTACTTTTAAACTTCACGGGTTAAATCTCTTTTTTTTTTAATGATTCAAATCGTATGTTACTGTGAACCGCTAGGCAATCCTTACCAAGCAGAAAGATTTGACCTGGGTGTCCAGACCCCAGGCCCTTCACTTAGATTATTCAAATGCGGAAAACAGCCGAAGGGCTTTTCACTCACCAAGTTAGCCTAATGGTCCGGGTGCCGTGCCCCGAACCCGTAGCTTAGGCAAACTCTGTCTTCAAAATAAATCTGCACGCACTCCTGCGACCATGGCCATGAAGGTTAAAAAATGTAACTTTATTCCATGTAGTTAAAAAGTATGCGTCCTATAATATAGAACATTGTTTAATCTGAGCTGGGTATAAATTGTAAATATGTGTAATACAGAACATTGTTTTATCTGAGCTGGATATAAATTGTAAATATGTGTAATACAGAACTTTGCTCCCCGGGGCACAGTGCCAGCAGATTAAGATTTACAAATTGTTCCAGCGTTGCCCAGAGCCGACTGAATTATTAGCGATGTTCCTGTGAGCAGCGGGCGCCTTTCAGATCAATTGTGACTAATGCGTTTGGACCTTTTCGGAAATGGTTGAATAGAAGCAACACGTTATTCCTATTATATTCCAGCCGAGCATTAACCAATTTGTTTAATTCAATAATTGAGTGCGTCTACTCCTTATATTTTTCTGGCTGCTTAGTAAAGGAGATCAAAGAAAAAGTGGGGACATTTCAGTAACAAACCTGGGACTGCGGCCTGAGCTGTCAAATTCGGGACTGTCCAGTGTAAAACATGACAGTTGGGAGGTATGCACTTGGGTCAATTCCCCATCCTTTGGGTCCTGGTCACATGACCACTTTAGAGACCTGTCTAGACCTATCAGGAGAGGAGCACATTCATATCCCAAGCAAAATTGGTTGACTCTTCAGACCAACTGGGATTATAAGAGAAAGGTACCACCAACGGGTGCCCAAGCCGCGCCAGGCAGCTCAGGGCGAGTCTTATTCATTAATAAGGTCAACGATACTAACGATGAAGCAGATTATGGGACTGTCAGAAAAGCAAGGGCTGAGACAGGTTTGTAACAGAGCGAGCAGATTAAACCTGTGCCGTTGGGTCCTGATCTCCTAAATCTGAGCAAATCACTCCAAATTAAGCTTCTTACTGACTCATCTAAACAGCCGCTACCTTGTAATCACAGCAGTAAACTCTTGCCATAAAGCAACGCTGTGACATGGATTCTATAGGATTCCCGTATGTATAGCCCTTTGGTACTGATCCATGTGAAGGGAAACGTTGTCCTTCCAAAACAGACTGCTCGTAGGTTGGTTTCATGGGTGCCCATTTGTGTACTTCAGGCAGCAGAGAAGCACCCAATTTTTTTTTTAGAAATTTCCATTAATGGCAGACAGAATTTATATCCCAATGTCACAGGCAACTGGGAAGAGCAGTTGAATCGAGTGATATAACAGAACCAGATGGGCAGGAATCATTTATAGGGGTTGTTCACCTCTAAATTCATTTTTAGTATGAGGTAGAGAGTGACATTGGGAAACAATTTGCAATTATTCTTCATTTTTTTATTACTTGTGGTTTTCGAGTTATTTAGCTTGGTATTCAGCAGCTCTCCAGTTTGTAATTTCAGCAGTCTGGTTGCTAGGGTCCAAATGACCCTAGCAACCATGCCTTGATTTGAAGAGACTGGAATGTGAATAGGAGAGGCCGGAATAGAAAGATACACAAGAAAAAGTAGCAATAACTATACATTTGAAGCCTTACAGAGTTTAGATGGGGTCAGCGACTCCTCTTTGAAAGCAAGAATCGGAAGATGAAGGCAAATAATTCAAACAAGATAACAAATAAATACGGTAATGAAAACCATTGAAATATTACTTAGAAATTGCCATTCTATAACATACTAAAAGTTAAATTAAAGGTAAACCACCCCTTTATACTGACCCCCAAACTCGCTATAGTCAGTAGAGCGCAAGGAACAAATCACAAGCTGGTATTGGGGTGACATTCTTACAAAGTTACACCCTGAAACCTCTGATACATGTTGGGGGATGTGGTGGTACTCCAAATGCACATTTAATGGGCATGTGATAAAACCCAAATTTATTAGGAGAAAGTGTCACATAGTCTGCTAAAAATCATATAAATATTAAATAAACCCAATAGGCTGGTTTAATAAGGATTAATTATATCTTAGTTAGGATCAAGTACAAGCGACTGTTTTATTATTACACAGAAAAAGGAAATCATTTTTAATCATTTGTATTATTTGGATAAACTGGAGTCTATGGGAGATAACCTTTCTGTAATTCGGAGCTTTCTGGATAACAGAACTTTCTGTAAGTTGAATCTTCATACCTTAAGTAAAAATCATATAAACATTAAATAAAGCCAATAGGCTGGTTTTGCTTCCAATAAGGATTAATTATATCTTAGTTGGGATCAAATACAAGCGACTGTTTTATTATTACACAGAAAAAGGAAATTATTTTTAATCATTTGTATTATTTGGATAAAATGGAGTCTATGGGAGATAACCTTTCTGTAAATCAGAGCTTTCTGGATAACGGATCTTTCTGTAATTTGGATCTTCATACCTTAAGTCTACTAGAAAATCATGTAAACATTAAATAAACCCAATAGGCTGGTTTTGCCTCCAATAAGGATTAATTATATCTTAGTTGGGATCAAGTACAAGCGACTGTTTTATTATTACACAGAAAAAGGAAATTATTTTTAATCGTTTGGATTATTTGGATAAAATGGGAGTTTATGGGAGACGGCCTTTTCGTAATTTGGAGTTTTTTGGATAGCGGGTCCCATACTTGTATTTAAAAACAAACTAATGGCTGGCCGTGTGAAGGGGTTCAGCATTTCTACACCGGCAGAGGTTTCAGCCAAACACAACATGATCCCAGGCCCGGACTGGCAATCGGTGGGTTCGGGCAAATGCCAGAGGGGCTGCTATAAGGTCCCATAGAAAGTCAGTATTTAGTGGCTGGTGGGGGCTGTTTGGGCCTCTATGTGGGCTGATTGGGCCTCTGTGTACCTGAAATGCCAGGGCCTATTTTAATTCTCAGTCCGGACCTGCATGATCCTGACTGTAATGGACTTTGGGCTCCAGGCTGAATGAATTAGTTATAGTTTGTGCCAGGGATTTAATTCAGTAGCACGGATTATATTCAAGGGGAAATCTCCCAACCAACAAATTCAGTTTAGGGCAGAGACATACGGTCAGATTCGGGGAGATTAGTCACCCAGCGACAAATCTCCTCTTCTTCGGGCGACTAATCTCCCCGAACTGCTTCCCGCCAGTTAGAATGTAAATTGCCGGCGGGATAGCACTTGGAGCACTTTGTTTTCGGAAGTCGCCTGAAGTTTCCTCGTGAGGCAACTTTGGGCGACTTCGGAAAATAAATCGCTCCGAGTGCCATCCCGCCGGTACTACATAGTGATGTGTCCGTGTCCCCTCCCCCAGCTCACCCAAAGCTACACAAACCCTGATGAGATGATAAAAGTGCCATTCTCTTTGCAGCATCCACTTACCCATCATTCTATATGTCACATGGTATAACTGGATCAATAAAGGCAAAGTATACCTGCCGAGGAATCTATGGCATCTGAGGTGAAAAGTCACAGTGCAAGTCTATGGGAAACTCCTCCTTATCAGTAAAACTGTTTCAGGTGGCATAAAACTAGGAAAGGGTTATACAGGTGGGGAAAAATTCCTGACAACCCGACTCTTCCCATAAAAGTGACTAATCAATGATGACCACCCAAAGAGCATTACGATCCTAAATCACACCAGTTACCATGGAAACTGCCTGAAAGAACACAGCATTGTTTGTTTGTTTTTAGCGGGGTGTAGCCACCTCCCAACTCAATATTCTAAATTTTCCCATTGTTTGAAAGGACCAGTAACAGCCTAAAATTAAAATGCAGATTTTTTTTTACATTTAACATTTATATCTGTCCAACCAGCACTTACTCATACACTATATTTATGTATATATATATATATATATATATATATATATATATATATATATATATATATATATATATAGCAACAAATGTCCTGTTTTTATACTATAGTTCTGTAGACACAGAAGAATTAAAATCATTGTATGTACAGAGCTAATCTGTTATCTACTATGGAAACAAGTGCCCTGTGGGCTACACAGTCGTCCTGAAACATTGTGTTTTGCCTCCAATGATAAATTGCTATTAAAGGGGTTGTGCCCCTTTAAATTAACCTTTAGTATGATGTAGACAGTCACAGTCTGAGACAATTTGCAATTGGTTGTCATTTTTTATTATTTGTGGTTTTTGAGTTATTTAGCTTTTTATTCAGCAGCTCTCCAGTTTGTAATTTAAGCAATCTTGTTGCTATGGTCCAAATTCTCCTAGCAACCATGTGTTGATTTGAATAAGAGAGTGGAATATGAATAGGAGAGCCTGAATAGAAAGATGAGTAATAAAAAGTAACAATATCAATACATTGGTAGCCTTAGGGCTCTTGCTCACGAGCGGTTGTAGCTGCGCTCCCCTGCGTTCCGTTTTCCTGCGTTCAGCCGCAGGGGAGCGCAGGAATAGACACATTACATTTTTTCCAATGGGGCTGTACTCACACAGGCGCGTGTAGGCGCCGAACGCAGGAAAAATGCAGCATGTTGCGTCTCAACCTGCATTTGGCGCCTACACGCGCCTGTGTGAGTACAGCCCCATTGGAAAAAATGTAATGCGTCTATTCCTGCGCTCCCCTGCGGCTGAACGCAGAAAAACGGAACGGAGGGGAGAGCAGCTACAACCGCTTGTGAGTAAGAGCCCTTACAGAGCATTTGTTTTTTAGATGGGGTCAGTGACCCCTATTTGAAAATTGTAGTCAAAATAGGGAAGAAGAAGGCAAATCCTTCAAAAACGATACAAAATAAGTAATGAATATTTAATTTAAAATGAAAAGTTGCTTATAATTAGTCAATCTATAACATACTAAGGGGGTTATTTATCAAAGTCCCAATCTAATCTTAAAATTTCTGCTACAAACTCCCCTTCGGGTTTTTTATGCTTATTTATTATTACATTTTCTCGAAAATTTGATTTGCTGGGAAAAATCAGATTTTCACAATTTTGTTGGATTTTTCCATCCGATTTTCACGATTGTTTTTCTGATTTTTCACCCAAAGACTCAGATTTTTGCACAAAAACTTTGGGGTATTGCACGAAACCCAGCGCACATCAAAAAATCATTGGGACTTCTCCCATTTACTTATATGCAACCTCGACAGGTCTGAGATGCTGAATTTTCTGATTTGGACTTTTCCATCCTTGGGGTTTAATAAATTCTGAAAAATTTGTAATTCTTTAAAAGTCCGAGTTTAGTAAATAACCCCCCTAAAAGTTAACTTAAAGGTGAATCACCCCTTTAAAGTTAGTGTCTAGCTATTTATATTCTTTGCACTGCTGATTCTGACTCCTGAAACAATTAGCAGAAGCCAGCTGATTAACAGACCTGAAGGGGGACTGACATCTGCTACATTGTTTTAAAAGTCTTCATTCTCTTTTTAAAGCTGTTAGTTGAACTGTGTTAGGGCTCTTACTGACGAGCAGTTGAAGCTGCGCTCCCCTGCGTTCAGCCGCAGGGGAGCACAGGAATAGACGCATTAAGCTTTTTTCAATGGGGCTGTACTCACACAGGCGCATGTAGGCGCCGAACGCAGGAACAATGCAGCATGTTGCGTCTCAACCTGCGTTCGGCGCCTACACGCGCCTGTGTGAGTACAGCCCCATTGAAAAAAGCTTAATGCGTCTATTCCTGCGCTCCCCTGCGGCTGAATGCAGAAAAACGGAACGCAGGGGAGCCCTAAAAAACACGGCTTCTCCCAGGAATCCAATTGAACCATCAATGACCGCACAGTTCTCGGCATTAAAGGGGTGGTTCACCGTTGAATTAACTTTTTGTATGTTATAGAATGCTTTAATTCTGAACAACTTTTCAATTGGTGTTGTTTATTTTGTACAGTTTTTGAGTTATTTGCCTTCTTCTTCTTCTGACTCTTTCTGCCTTTCTAATGGGGGTCACTGACCCCATCTAAAAAACAAATGCTCTGTAAGGCTACAAATGTATTGTAGTTGTCACTTTTTATTCCTCCTCTTTCTATTCAGGCCTCTCCTTATCATATTCCAGTCTCTTATTCAAATCAGTGCATGGTTGCTAGGGTAATTTGGATCCTAGCAACCAGATGGCTGAAATTGCAAACTGGAGAGCTGCTGAATAAAAAGCTAAATAACTCAAAAATCACAAATACTAAAAAATGAAAACCAATTGCAACTTGTCTGAGAATATCACTCTCTACTTCATACTAAGAGTTAATTTAAAGTTGAACAACCCATTTATTCGAGAGTTCAACTGAACACCAATAATAATACAGATCTGCCAGCCGCAATGGCCCCATGGTTGGGTGCTCGTTATTTGCCTGCACTGTGCCAATAAAGGGTGCCCGGCTAAGCAGTGCGGTTTGGATGGGATCTGGGGGTGTGATGATGGCAGAGAGGATGAGAGGAAAATCAAAGCCATAGAAGTCATGTTGCCGGTCACTTGTCCTGCCTTGTGCCACTGAGTCACTAATTTTCCATTCCAGTGTCGGGACATCAACCTTGTTCTCTAGAGACCGGCCCTGTTTAAAGTGTTTGCCTTAAAGGGATACTGTCATGGGAAAAAATTTTTTTTTTTCAAAACACATCAGTTAATAGCAGAATTCTGCACTGAAATCCATTTCTCAAAAGAGCAAACAGATTTTTTTATATTTAATTTTGAAATCTGACATGGGGCTAGACATATTGTCAGTTTCCCAGCTGCCCCCGGTCATGTGACTTGTGCTCTGATAAACTTCTTTACTGCTGTACTGCAAGTTGGAGTGATATCACCCCCTCCCTTTCCCCCCAGCAGCCTAACAACAGAACAATGGGAAGGTAACCAGATAGCAGCTCCCTAACACCAGATAACAGCTGCCTGGTAGATCTAAGAACAACACTCAATAGTAAAATCCAGGTCCCACTGAGACACATTCAGTTACATTGAGTAGGAGAAACATCAGCCTGCCAGAAAGCAGTTCCATCCTAAAGTGCTGGCTCTTTCTGAAAGCACATGACCAGGCAAGATGCACCTACACACCAATATTACAACTAAATACACTTGCTGGTTCAGGAATGACATTTTATATTGTAGAGTGAATTATTTGCAGTGTAATTTAGAAATAAAAACTACACCATAAAAATCATGACAGAATCCCTTTAAAATGAACATCAAGCGCAATATCAAATGAGAATCCCCCGGCCCTATACTAATTATACAGGACTATATTTCTATAGGATCAACTTGCCCTTTAAACGCCAAACGTTTAAAGGGCAAGTTTAAACAGCAACAACGTACAATAAAACAAAAGTATAACAGTGGACCAAATGCGAAATTATCTCAAAATACTGCACAAACGAAAAGACTATTTCCCCTTTAAAAGGACAGGCAAGCAAAGTCCATTGCAGCAGAGACGTGTTTTTTGTCTCTGGACTCGGCAGTAAAATGATTGGGGGGGACGTTGGCACCAAACGGTGACACTGATATATCTGTCACTAAGGGAAAGGGGATGATAAATGACATTGTGATAAGTTAAGCCGAACACAAAGTTGGTCTTTTGCTGGCAGTTCTTTGGCATGAGCTGACACTTAATTCATGGAGGGGCGGCAGTTTCACACACACACACTGCTCTTCTGACTCATTATCTCTTTATTATTATTATTATTAGCATCTTAAAGGGGGTGTTTTCCTTTAAATTAACTGTTAGTATGACGTAGAGAGTGATATTCTGAGATAATTTGCAATTCATTTTTTATTATTTGTGTTTTTTTTAGTTATTTAGCTTTTTATTCAGCAGCTGGTTGCTAGGGTCCACATTCCCCTAGCAACCATGCACTGATTTGAATAAGAGACTGGAATATGAATAGGAGAGAGTCTGAATAGAAAGAGGAGTAATAAAAAGTAGCAAAAGTTTGTAGCCTTACAGAGCATTTGTTTTTTACATGGGGTCAGTGACCCCCACTGGAAGGCTGGAAAGAGTCAGAAAAAGAAGGCAAATAATTCAAAAACTATAAAAAAAAAATTAACAATGAAGACCAATTGAAAACTTGCTAAGAATCACCTATTCTATAACATACTAAAAGTTCATTTAAAGGGGTGGTTCACCTTTAAGTTAACTTTTGTATGGTACAGAATGGTCAATTCTAAGCAACTTTTCAATTCGTCTTCATTGTTTATATTTTTTTTTCATTTTCAACTATTTGCATTTTCCTTCTGTCTCTTTTGAGTTTTTTCAAATAGGGGTCACTGACCCCATCTAAAAAAACAAATGCTCTGTAAGGCTACAGATGTAGTGTAATTGTTACTTTTTACTACTCATCTTTCTATTTGGGCCTCTCCTATTCATATTCCAGTCTCCCAATCAATGCATGGTTGCTAGGGGAATTTGGACTCTAGCAACCAGATGGCTGAAACTGCAAACTGGAGAGCTGCTGAATAAAAAGCTAATTAACTCAAAAACCACAAATAATAAAAAATGAAAACCAATTACAATTATTTTTAGAATATCCCTCTCGTCGTACTAACAGTTCATTTAAAGGTGAACCACCCCTTTAATGTTTTATTGTTATAGCACCAACATGTGCCACAGCGCTGAGAGAGATTTGTTCAACCATTATCATCAGACACTGCCCCATAGAGCTTACAATCTAGGGTAAAACACTGGCAAATTCCACTTCCAAAACAGGAAGATGAGGGAACAATTCCCAGAAGGAGCGGGTCAATTATTAACTACTGGGTAAAAACAAGGTCACTGCAAGAACAAGAAACAGACAAATTGTAATTGTAGGCTAAACTGTAAAGGGGAAGTTATCCTCAATGTGAATTATAGAGTAGATGAGGAGCAAGCTGCCCCTCTCCCGAATGTGTTGCTGGGGGAGATTTGAGTTGTAGTTCAGCAACATGTTTTCATTCTGTAGCTCCCCCTTGGGCTGCGTCTGTGTCACTGCAATTCCCCATGGCAACGGTCACTGTCAGGGTGGGAGGCAGGACCTCTGCGGGTATTTAGCACAGGCTCCCCAGGGGTACCAGACTCATCACTACTGTCAGTGAAATTTGATGTCTGGAACGGTCTAACACTACGTGATTATATATTTATATCTGCACGTCAGTCCTGTGTCCCAGTAGGGGCCCTTCATTATAAATCTCACAGTGCAATCAGTTCAGTAGCGCGACTGCAACACTCACACACTCTGCATTAATAAATAAACCCGCTGTCCCCAATTTGGCAGCAGCAGCTCCGCTTATCAGATCCCCCTTCTCTCTTTCTCTATAAGGCTGAATCAAGGCTCTCAGTGGTGGGAACCAGCAGTGTGTATGGGGTGTTTGAATTAAAACACAAAACTTCCCGAACTATATTGACTTTCACTGTGCAGAATAATATTCCATTTAAAGCTTCTGCTGAATGTGTGGAACCTGCTCCAAACCATCCGCCTCCCCTTCTGTATGGGAATCAATACATTATAGCAGCTCCTCTGTACCCACCAATGTGCCTTAACCCTGTACTTATTATACTTGTATTGCACCAATCTGTGCTATGTACTATCATGTTCCTGCTGAATTGTGCTTAGTACTGGGAATACCTATGCTGCCATAGTTTTATGGGATCTCTCTGTACAGACTATGAGCAAACTTAGGGGACTGTTTCTGCTGAATTGTGCTTAGTACAGGGAATACCTATGCTGCCATAGTTTTATGGGATCTCTCTGTACAGACTATGAGCAAACTTAGGGGACTGTTCCTGCTGAATTGTGCTTAGTACAGGGAATACCTATGCTGCCATAGTTTTATGGGATCTCTCTGTACAGACTATGAGCAAACTTAGGGGACTGTTCCTGCTGAATTGTGCTTAGTACAGGGAATACCTATGCTGCCATAGTTTTATGGGATCTCTCTGTACAGACTATGAGCAAACTTAGGGGACTGTTCCTGCTGAATTGTGCTTAGTACAGGGAATACCTATGCTGTCATAGTTTTATGGGATCTCTCTGTACAGACTATGAGCAAACTTAGGGACTGTTCCTCCTGAATTGTGCTTAGTACAGGGAATACCTTTGCTGCCATAGTTTTATTTGATCTCTCTGTACAGACTATGAGCAAACTTAGGGACTGTTCCTGCTGAATTGTGCTTAGTACAGGGAATACCTATGCTGACATTGTTTTATGGGAAATCTCTGTACAGACTGTTTCTATAGACTTCTTAAAGGGGTTTCGCCTTTTAGTATGATGTGGATATTGATATTCTATAACAACTTGCAATTGGTATTCATTTTTTAGTTTTTATGGTTTTTCAGTTATTTAGCTTTTTTCAACAGCTTTACAGTTTGGTATTTCAGCGGCTATCTGGTTACTTTGGTCTTATTTACCCTAGCAACTAGGCAATTATTTGAACGAATGACTGGATTATAGACTAGATAGAAAGAAAAGTAATTAAAAAGTAACAATAACAATAAAATTGTAGCGTCACTGAGCAGTCGTTTTTGGGTGCCAGGGTCAGTGACCCCCATTTGAAAGCTGTAAAGAGAAAGAATAGGAAGGCAAATAACTGAAAAACTGTCCAAAATAAATCATAAACACCAAATACATTCCCTTTAAAGGGGTTGTTCACCTTTGAGTTAACTTTTAGTATGACGTAGAAAAGTATGATATTTTGAGATGATTTGCAATTGGGTTTCATTTTTTATTTTTTGTGGTTTTTGAGTTGATTAAATATTTATTCAGCAGCTCTCCAGTTTGCCATTTCATTAGTCTGGTTGCCAGGGTTCAAATTACACTAGCAACCATGCATTGATTTGAATAAGAGACCGTAATGTGAATAGGAGAGGCCTGAATAGAAAAAATAGTAATAAAAAAGCAATAACAATAAATGTGTAGACTTACAGGGCATCTGTTTTCAGATGGGGTCAGTGACCCCCATGTGAAAGCTGGAAAGAGTCAGAAGAAGAAGGCAAATAATGAAAAAAAACTATACAATACAAATAATCAAGACCAATTGAAAATGTGCTTATAATTGACTATTCTAGAACATACTAAACGTTAACTAAAAGGTGAACTACCCCTTTAAGATCACCATTAGACCTGAAGAAATTTATGGCAGGAGAATGCGGGTAAGCGAGACCCAAGTGCTGTGCTCACAGACCTGAGAGATGGGAGGCTGATATTAATGGTACAATGTAAATAAACGATGCAGTTATATAGCACCAACATATACGCAGCGCTGTACAGATATCATCCCCTGCTCCAGTGGAGCTTACAATCTAAGGTACCTATTACACTAGAACACAGTAATGTCAGTATCATCAGGAGCCAGTCAACCTTTCAGCAAAGCCTTGAATCGAAAGCTACAATGTAACACCAATGCCCAATGCAGTTGTCAGGGGATTCTGGGAGTTGTAGTTCATCAATAAAACAATCTCTCCACCAGAGCTATTAAATTCCTAACAACAAAAAGCAGGAACCACAGGCAGAGCAGGGGAGAGGGGAGCCAGCAGTTCTATCAATATAGAGATCACATTCCTGACCCCAGTGGAGTGCAGAGTAATCAGTAACCTGGGCAGGTGTTGGCCAATCACAAAGCACCAATACTCCAGCCTGTTCCAACCATTGATCCCACACAATGAGGACAGACAGCGCCCCCTGCAGATCAGCATGAGTACAGCACCATCCTGCAGAGAATATTCCTATAAGGAGCTGATATTATTGTTGGCTCAATGCTGGGCACAAGGTGCAGACCCTGAATACTGGCACCTGCCCATGAGCTGCATTACTGGCAGCAATGCGACATAGTAATAATAATGCGTCCATTATCAGTGAGATATATATATATATATACTGGGCCCTGCACTGTCAGCTTCCACCTACTAACAGACATTAAACCCTACTCTCCAGAGCTGTCTCTTATAATCTCCAGGGCTGTCTCTTATCCTCTTCAGAGCTGTCTCTTATACTCTCCAGAGCTGTCTCTTATACTCTCCAGAGCTGTCTCTTATACTCTCCAGAGCTGTCTCTTATCCTCTCCAGCCTGCCTGTACTCTCTTTCTCTCTTTCTCTCTATGTCACTAGTAAACTCAGTTGAAACCCAGTCTCCTATACACACGACCCATGTACTCTGCAGAAACACTCCACAACTATACCCCGCAGAACTAACAGCTCCATTCCTTGTAATCTCCACTTACAAATGCTGCTCTCCATGTACAATATAGTCACACTCCCCTGTATGATCCACATGTACAGCCTAATTCCCTCACTGTTCTCTCCACTTACTCCTCACACTGTTCCTCTGACCCCTCCATGTTCTGCCCAAATACACCAGCTGCCCCTGTCTATACTGTATATACACCTGTGTCCCTGTATCTCCACTTACTCCTCACACTGCCCCCCCCCCCCAACCCCAGACATTTCCCACTTACACTGAACCCACTGGTCTCACGTACTGGAAGTAAATGGGTTTTATCTCCTCCCTGAGACCCGGGACAGAAGCCACTTCTATGGGCTCCCCCCATACACCCAGTACATACAGTATATATATATATATATATATATATGTCACACACAGTAAATACACACGGGGGACACACTGGCTGCACTGACCGTACATGGCGGAGGCGGAGGAGGAGGAGGCGGCGGCTGCTCGAGGGAGACTCAGAGAAGAAGAAACCGGTGGAACATCACATTCCGGTCCGTGCAGAGGGAGAGAAGAAGGAGGGACTGGATGAATGGAGAGAGGGAGAGAGGGAGAGAGAGGAGGGAGGCGACTGGGAGGTCTCTATGTAAATGTCTCCCCTCCCTCCTCTCCCCCCGCTTCCCCTGCACCAGATCTCTCAGTCCTCTACCCCCGGCCCCGCTGCTACTGACCCTGATCTGTTCCGACCCCCCCGCCCGACCCTACCAGTCTCTCATCACTGACCCCCCCTCATCACTATCACTGCCCCCACCCACCTCTGCTGACTCCCCCTTTCCTGTCTCTATTTCCCCATTTGTACTTCTGTAGATCTTATCCCTTTCTACTGACCCCACTCTCCACTACTGCCCCCCAGTCCTGACAATGACTTACACTTCTCTCTGTCCTGTCCTGTTCTCTTCTTCTTCTTCTTCTCTCACTTCTCTGCAAATCAATTGCACTAATGCCCCTCCCTCACCCGCCACCTCTAATGCCCCTCTACTGTAATACTGAAGCCCCTCCCCTCCTACTTCTGCCCCAGCCTCTCTCTGCTCCTGGTGCCCCTAATTCCCTCTACTACTGCCCCTACTGATCTCACTACTGTAATGTATCACTGTCCCTATATGTATTACTGTCCAAATATGTATCACTGTCCCTATATGTATTACTGTCCAAATATGTATCACTGTCCCTATATGTATCACTGCTCCCCCAAACTATCTGTAAATCTGATCTACCTTCTGCCACACGACCCACTTGTATAATAACTACCCCCATCTGCTGCTGCCCTGCCTAATTCTACTCACTACTTCTTAACCCAATTCTCTATATTGCTGCTATGTACCACTGCTACTAACCCATCTACTACCCATCAACTACCCATTTAGAAACACATCTACTAACCCATCTACTACCCATCTACTAACCCATCTACTACCCATCTACTACACATCTACTACCACCCTTCTCTGGACTATTGCCTGTTTGCCCCGGCTTGTCTGTATTACTACAGTCTCCTGTACACGGTGTGGAAATCCACCTGCTGAAATCCACAGGCCAAGAATCAGCCCCTGCACTGGCATCAGCCTCCTGTCCTGCTAAAGCCACAACTATTGCGTTGGCTCAGGGTACAGGAACATACAGTGAATTTCAGAAAGAATTTCCGGCCAATTTTAAGCCTAGTGGCATTTGTCTTGTGTTCACTGCCTGGGGGTGAGTTATAACTCATAAATACTCCTTTTCTAATCCCACTGCAGGATAGGGTGCAAAGTCCAAAAAAAACATGTTGCTTTGTATCTATTTTGCATTTTACACTTTGCACCATTATTAGTAAATGAGCTCCATTATGTCCATAATCCTGTCATATACAGTGGCAACAATATGATTATAGTCCAATATCCTGTACTGTATAATGTGAGAGCTCTGGACCCTCATGTGCCCCTGATAACAGCTGGATATGTTCATTTTTGAAATCAGAAGGTTCCAGTGCTTTGTTCTAGTCTTGATCTACCTGAAGAGTTTTGCTATGTCACCTCAATACAGCAGTCCTGTCCTGCTTTATGGCAGCTGAGATTCTAGCTATCTGTATAACAGAACATTCTGTCCCAGTGGCTGCACAGATCCTATCTGATCCCCATTGTAAGCAGCAGTCCTGTCCTGCTTTATGGCAGCTGAGATTCTAGCTATCTGTATAACAGAACATTCTGTCCCAGTGGCTGCACAGATCCTATCTGATCCCCATTGTAAGCAGCAGTCCTGTCCTGCTTTATGGCAGCTGAGATTCTAGCTATCTGTATAACAGAACATTCTGTCCCAGTGGCTGCACAGATCCTATCTGATCCCCATTGTAAGCAGCAGTCCTGTCCTGCTTTATGGCAGCTGAGATTCTAGCTATCTGTATAACAGAGCATTCTGTCCCAGTGGCTGCACAGATCCTATCTGATCCCCATTGTAAGCAGCATTCCTGTCCTGCTTTATGGCAGCTGAGATTCTAGCTATCTGTATAACAGAACATTCTGTCCCAGTGGCTGCACAGATCCTATCTGATCCCCATTGTAAGCAGCAGTCCTGCCCTGCTTTATGGCAGCTGAGATTCTAACTATCTGTATAACAGAACTTTCTGTCCCAGTGGGATTCTGAGCCCTTAGCACAATTAGTCAGCAGAGTAACTGAGATAAGAAAGCTTAGCAAGACAACTGAAACATTTCTGCTGCAGTTTAGAATAAGAGCTTGAAGGGCCACTTTCTCAATAAACATGATTTTAAAGCCTGTGAGTGTCAGTTGAGAGTCAGTTAGCCCAGCCCTTCTGTAATTTCCATGGATGAATCTATAGTAATAACAAAACCTCTGACAGCTCAGCGTGCCCTGGAGAGTAGAGGAGCATGAGAAGAATAGATCAGATGAGAGCTCCACACTGCAGCAGTCAATCTCTCTCAGGCTGCCTGAGACATCAGCAATGACGTACTGGGGCTCGACTCCTGGCATGAAAACATTTACACAATTCTAACCTGAACAGGCAATGAAACGGCAAAAACAGAATATTAAGAGAAGAGACCAGTCTAACAAATGAAGTTTAATCAGCCCAGACTGAAAGGGAAACTATCAAATTACCCCATTTATAAATCACAGTTTTATTTTAAAACTCTGGGCCATCTCCAGCTTTTATAAAATTACATATATGTAGGATCTGTGCAGCCCCTGGGACAGAATGTTCTGTTATACAGATAGCTAGAATCTCAGCTGCCATAAAGCAGGACAGGACTGCTGCTTACAATGGGGATCAGATCGGATCTGTGCAGCCCCTGGGACAGAATGCTCTGTTATACAGATAGCTAGAATCTCAGCTGCCATAAAGCAGGACAGGACTGCTGCTTACAATGGGGATCAGATAGGATCTGTGCAGCCACTGGGACAGAATGTTCTGTTATACAGATAGCTAGAATCTAAGCTGCCATAAAGCAGGACAGGACTGCTGCTTACAATGGGGATCAGATAGGATCTGTGCAGCCACTGGGACAGAATGTTCTGTTATACAGATAGCTAGAATCTCAGCTGCCATAAAGCAGGACAGGACTGCTGCTTACAATGGGGATCAGATAGGATCTGTGCAGCCACTGGGACAGAATGTTCTGTTATACAGATAGCTAGAATCTCAGCTGCCATAAAGCAGGACAGGACTGCTGCTTACAATGGGGATCAGATAGGATCTGTGCAGCCACTGGGACAGAATGTTCTGTTATACAGATAGCTAGAATCTCAGCTGCCATAAAGCAGGACAGGACTGCTGCTTACAATGGGGATCAGATAGGATCTGTGCAGCCACTGGGACAGAATGTTCTGTTATACAGATAGCTAGAATCTAAGCTGCCATAAAGCAGGACAGGACTGCTGCTTACAATGGGGATCAGATAGGATCTGTGCAGCCACTGGGACAGAATGTTCTGTTATACAGATAGCTAGAATCTCAGCTGCCATAAAGCAGGACAGCTGTGTATCATGCTTCCATTTGAAATACATTCAATCCCCTCTAGAAATGGGCCAATCAGTAGCTATCGAGTTGTGGATTCAGAGTATGTGGGTTCCTTTCATCCATTAGCTCACATAATGAGAATCATGTTTTGTATGAATATGTATGTATAGTGCATGTATAGTGTATGTATAGTCCATGTATAGTGTGTGTATAGTGTATGTATAGTGTATGTATAGTGTATGTATAGTGTATGTATAGTGTATGTATAGTGCATGTATAGTGTATGTATAGTGTGTGTATAGTGTATGTATAGTGTGTGTATAGTGTATGTATAGTATATGTATAGTGTATGTATAGTGTGAGTATAGTGTATGTATAATACATGTATAGTGTGTGTATAGTGTATCTATAGTGTATGTATAGTGTATGTATAGTGTGTGTATAGTGTATGTATAATACATGTATAGTGTGTGTATAGTGCGTGTATAGTGTGTTTAGTGTATGTTTAGTGTGTGTATAGTATATGTATAGTGTTTGTATAGTGTGTGTATAGTGTGTGTATAGTGTGTGTATAGTGTGTGTATAGTGTATGTATAGTGTATGTATATTGTGTGTATAGTGTGTGTATAGTGTATGTATAGTGTTTGTATAGTGTGTGTATAGTGCGTGTAAAGTGTGTGTATAGTTTCTCACTGAATTCAGTGTGGCCTGTAGGAAATTAAAGGTTTAATAGAAGGAGAAGTGGAATGAGTGAGATTATTCTTTACCCTTTTCTGGTTTCTATGGGAATTCACAGAGGGTATAAAGTACTTGGTAAGTGTCAGACACGCAGGGAGAGGAATCAGATCAGCCATAACAAGTGACAAAAGAACAGCACTCGCCATTTACAATCATTGGGAGGGATGGGTCTGGTTCCAGGATTGGGCTGCTACACCTAAAGCCCCTAATGTAACATGTGAGGGAGATTGGATTCTGCCCTTATTAACCTACCTGCTACTAATAGTAACTGACTGGCTACTGTGAGCTACTCGCCTGTTACTGTGTAACTTACTGGCCAGAAGTTCCTTTGTACATCAACTTCCCATTAGAGATGATGAACAATCTTGGCCCCTGTGTGTTTTCTGCATTTCTTTATGTTGCAAAAAGCACAGTGTGTTACTGTTCTCTAGTGGTACTCAGCGTTCCCTTGCCCTGTCACCAATATGGGAATATACAAGAGCTCATTTATTGCCATTTATATTATTATTATTATTATTATTATTATTAATAATGTTGTATGTGTTTATTAAGTGTCTGCATATAAGAGGGGAAACCCAACATTGTTCCTTTCTTGTTTATTAAGCTTCTGTTCATCTTTCTATATGAGCTGATGCCAAACTGCACTGAGGATGGATGTCCTTCTGCTGTACCAGTCAGGCTGTGAATGCCCAAGCTGTGCCCTAGAGATACTGGGCCTGGCTCTGGGCTTTGCAGGGAAAGCAAACTGACTCCTGCCAACTGCACAGATACAAACAGCAGATGGTGCCGCTTGGTCATAACACAAAAAATAACTGAACTGACACATTTACTCAGCAGCGTTTTTTGCCTTTGCTAGAGTAGGCAGGAAAGCTTTGATGGTAATGCTGTTGAAGAACTACAACTTAAGTTGGGGGCAGGGGAGTATGTAAGGTTATTATAGAGATGAGAGAATGAGATGAGTAGCTGTATGAGTATCTGGGGGCAGGGGAGTATGTAGGGTTATTATAGAGATGAGAGAATGAGATGAGTAGCTGTATGAGTATCTGGGGGCAGGGGAGTATGTAGGGTTATTATAGAGATGAGAGAATGAGATGAGTAGCTGTATGAGTATCTGGGGGCAGGGGAGTATGTAGGGTTATTATAGTGCAGGAGAGAATGAGATGAGTAGCTGTGTGTGTATTTGGGGGCAGGGGGAGTATGTAGGGTTATTATAGCGCAGGAGAGAGTGTGTGTTAGGGGAGTAAGGGAGGTGTTGGGGTGAAAATGATGTGTGATATTTGGCAGGAGGGTTGGGGAGGGGTAGACAGATTATTCCTCAGTGATACTTTACAATGAGACTGGCTCAGTGGAACAGCACAAGGTTATTCGTTTTGTTGTATGTAAAGCTGTATGCTCAGTGTATACAAGCATTTATTGTACAGCGCTACTGAATATGTTGGCACTTTATAAATATGTGTTAATATATATATACTGTATATCCCACAGTCAAATCTGCCGGCACTCATGTATGAGAATGTTGGATGCCTGGGTGTAGACCAATGTTATAGTAACAGATCCAACAAACCACAAAGTTCTGCACTCACTGGTCTTGTGTAGAAAAAATTAGGTCATTTTATTAGTGGAGACATTTCAGCTACAACAGTAGCCTTCCTCAAAGTGAACTAACACAAACAAGTTGTGGCTAATTAACATGAGAGGAGGATATACTTATTGTGACATCATATTACATCATCAATGTGAGGCAAGGTGAGCATCAATAATATCAGCAGCCACTATCAAAGCTGCATCTGGGTTTCTACTGGTATGAGACCCGTGTTAGATGGGGTCAGTGACCCCCATTTGAAAGCTGGAAAGAGTCAGAAGAAGGTGGGAAATAATTAAAAAACTATGTAAAAAAAATAATGAAGATCAATTAAAAAGTTGCTTAGAATTGGCAGTTATATAACATACTTAAATGAACTTAAAGGTGAACCACCCCTTTAAAAGGCACACCACAAAGGTACAAGGTACTATAATTAGTGTTTCTACTATAAAGCCAGGGGATAGAGAGAGAAAGGAAAGAAGGAAGGAAGGAAAGGAAGGAAGGAAGGAGAAGAAAGAAAGAAAGAAAGAAAGAAAGAAAGAAAGAAAGAAAGAAAGAAAGAAAGAAAGAAAGAAAGAAAGAAAGAAAGAAAAAGAGAGAAAGAAAAAGAAAGAAAGAGAGAAAACAAAAAGAAAGAAAGAAAGAGAGAAAGAATAAGAAAGGAAGGAAGGAAGGAAGGAAGGAAGGAAGGAAGGAAGGAAGGAAGGAAGGAAGGAAGAGAAAAAGAGAGAAAGAAAAAGAAAGAAAGAGAGAAAGAAAGAAAGAAAAAAAAGAAAAAGAAAGAGAGAAAGAAAAAGAAAGAAAGAGAGAAAGAAAGAAAGAAAGAACGGAAGGAAGGAAGGAAGGAAGAAAGGAAGAGAAAAAGAAAAAGAGAGAAAGAAAAAGAAAGAAAGAGAGAGAGAAAGAAAGAAAGAAAGAAAGAAAGAAAGAAAGAAAGAAAGAAAGAAAGAAAGAAAGAAAGAAAGAAAGAAAGAAAAAGAAAGAAAGAAAGAAAGAAAGAAAGAAAGAAAGAAAGAAAGAAAGAAAGAAAGAAAGAAAGAAAGGAAGGAAGAAAGAAAGGAAGGAAGGGAGGAAGAGAAAATGAAAAAGAGAGAAAGAAAGAAAAAGTAAGAGAGAAAGAAAGAAAGAAAGAAAGAAAGAAAGAAAGAAAGAAAGAAAGAAAGAAAGAAAGAAAGAAAGAAAAAAAGGAAGAAAGAAAAAGAAAAAAAGGAAGAAAGAAGAAAGAAGGAAGGAAAATATAAAGGTACTATTGCTATTGTTGGTTTGTTGGATCTATAAATAAATATATATATATATAAATAGCAGTAGATCACACAACATAGTGCTGGAATCTGGTGCACAGAGTTATTTATAGGATCAGCTGAGTAAATCACATTTGTATAGTACAGTAAGTCTCCCCAGCCTGTGCCTCTCTCTCTGTTCTATCTCTAGTCATATTCCCAGTGTGACTGAGCACCGGTATCTCCCCTTGCCCTGGGCTAGTGAGCTGTATCTGAGGGTAACAGTGTACAAAGTATCATTACTAACCCCCAGTGTAATGTTAACAAACATTCCAATAGCAACATATCAGCTATTCACTTTCATTTTACAATTGCTGTTTAAAAAGAATTGCTGATTGGTTGCCGCTGGCAACTGCACTTGCACAATGTGCTGATATAAATCAGCTCCAGTGAGATTATTATTTTTTGAAACTTTCTCGTCTAACTGTCTCCATCTTGTCCTACTATTTCCATTTTATCCTACTGTCACCTTCTTTCAACTTCTTGTCCTGCTGTCACCATGTTGTTTTTTGGGTCATCATCTCATCCTCCTGTTGAAAAAGCACCATCTTGTCCAGCTATCTCTATCTTGCCCTACTGTCACCATCTTATCTGACTTCACTATCCTTGATCCCATCTTGTCCTATTATCACCATCATGTCCTGCTATCTAGGGGTGGAACTTCTATAGCATGCCCCCCCCCCATGAAAAACCTGGTGCTTGGTACATACTGCACCCCCAATCACTCACATCACTTGTTGTCTGCCTGCTTGTTCTCAGGTAGGAGAGAATCCAGGAAAGGGGGATTTCTCTACAGCTAAAGCGAAACAGACCTCTAGCCCCCTGTCACAGGCCCCCACTAGGTCAGCTTCCTCTATAGTTACACCACTGCTATTATTTCCATCGTGTCCAATTGTCATCATCTTGCCCTACTGTCTTCATCAATTCCTACTGTCTCCATTTTGTCTTAATGTCTCCATCTTGCCCTACTGTATCCATCTTGTCCTACTGTCTCCCTCAATTCCTACTGTCTCCATCTTGCCATAATGTCTCCATCTTGTCCTATTGTCCCCATGTTGCCCTACTGTCGCCATCAATTCCTACTGTCTCCATTTTGTCTTAATGTCTCCATCTTGCCCTACTTTCAACATCTTGTCCTAATATCTCCATCTTGTCCTACTGTCTCCAGCTTGTCCCACTGTCTCCATCTTGTCCTACTGTCTCCATCTTCCCATAATGTCTCATTCTTGTCCTACTGTCCCCATGTTGTCCTACTGTCTCCATCTTGCCCTACTGTCTCCATCAATTCCTACTGTCTCCATTTTGTCTTAATGTCTCCATCTTGCCCTACTGTCTCCATCTTCTCCTATTTTCTCCATCTTGTCCTATTATCTCCATCTTGTCCTACTGTCTCCATCTTGTCCTACTGTCTCCATCAATTCCTACTGTCTCCATCAATTCCTACTGTCCCCATCAGGCCCGGACTGGCAATCTGTGGGTTCTGGCAAATGCCAGAGGGGCTGCTATAAGGTGCCATAGAAAGTCAGTATTTAGTGGCTGGTGGGGGCTTTTTGGGCCTCTGTGTGGGCTGATTGGGCCTCTGTATACCTGAAATGCCAGGGCCTATTTTAATTCTCAGTCCGGACCTGGTCCCCATGCTGTCCTAATGTCTCTTTCTTGTTATACTGACTCCTTGCTCTACTGTCTCCATCTTGCCCTACTGTCTCCATCAATTCCTACTGTCCCCATGTTGTCCTAATGTCTCTTTCTTGTCATACTGACTCCTTGCTCTACTGTTTTCATCTTGCCCTACTGTACCTGATATACTTTCATTCTATCTATCTAATGTATCTATATTGATGCTTTGCCAGGGTCCCCAGCAGTCACCCCTATTTCACCTGCTCTTGCGCACATTATGTGAGGAGGGGAATGTCAAGTATTTCCGTTAAAGAGAGATCAGAACACAAGCTAGACACAGATGTCATTGGCTCACTCCGATTACGGAGAAGCTTTGCATTCAGCTCTGCCATATCCAAACTCCTCTGAGCCGTGTGACTGGAATAATAAATAGGGTTTGTGCACAAAGAGGCCACTGGATCTTGCAAGAAACATCTAGGAACTGTGATTTTCAATGTCTCATTGTGGTGAGAGCCCCGAGCCCAGGGCATTCTCCATTCATGGTTCTTTTTCATCTCATTCTCTGAGCCATCACAGACTGATTGCAAGGCAGGGCATTAGTGCTTCGCTTAAAGGGAAACTCCACCCCAAGACTATTCTTTGCATATATCTGAGCAACCTCCCAATGTACATTTCTTAAAAACACTACCGATCATTCCTCCTCCATGTCTGGTAATCAGCTGAATTCTGCTACATTATTTCAAGAGTCAGAACCCCAGAACAGAAAGGGATAAACATACACTGCTTTCGATACCAATACCATTTATACGTAAATTTAAAACCATTGCTTTTATTTAAATACATGTACAGTATATTGGAAAGTTTTCTTTCCTTATGCAAAAAAACAGTTGATGGGTGGAGTTCCCCTTTAAAGGGATTTCTGTCATGATTTTTGTGATGTAGTTTTTATTTCTAAATGACTCTGTTTACACTGCAAATAATTCACTGTACAATATAAAATGTCATTCCTGAAGCAGCAAGTGTATTTAGTTGTAATATTGGTGTGTAGGTGCATCTCAGCTCATTTTGCCTGGTCATGTGATTTCAGAAAGAGCCAGCACTTTAGGATGGAACTGCTTTCTGGCAGGCTGATGTTTCTACTACTCAATGTAACCAGGGCCGCTTCTGCCATGAGGCAAGGTGAAACCCTTGCCTCAGGCGGCAGCGTGCGGCCAGTTACAAGGGGCGGCAAAAAGCCGCCTCTTGTAACTTTAAGAGCCGAACTTCCGGGTTTTAACCCGGAAATTCGGCTCCGCTAGTGCAAAGAGCGCTATTGCGCTCAATGCACTAGCGATACTGCCCCCTGAAACCCGCTCCGACGCTAATTTTTAAGCGCGGAGCGGGAGAGGAGGGGGGCGGCATCTGGGCTGCTGCCTCAGGCGGCAGCAGCCCCAGAATCGGCGCTGAATGTAACTGAATGTGTCTCAGTGGGACCTGGATTTTACTATTGAGTGCTGTTCTTAGATCTACCAGGCTGCTGTTATCTTGTGTTAGGGAGCTACTATCTGGCTACCTTCCCATTGGTCTGTTGTTAGGCTGCTGGGGGGAAAGAGAGAAAGGTGATATCACTCCAACTTTATGTACAGCAGTAAAGAATGACTGAAGTTTATCAGAGCACAAGCAAGCCCGGATTTGCGGCAAGGCCGCATAGGCCTGGGCCTAGGGCGGCAAAAAAATAGGGGCGGCATGCCGCCCAGCCGCATTATGGGGATGCGTTTTTTCGCCGGCGCGCTGGGAAGGGGAGGTGAGGTGGGCGCTAGGACTGCGCGGCCGCCTGGTCGGACCGCGCGGCCTAGGGGCGCCCCTCATTGAAATCCGGCGCTGAGCACAAGTCACATGACTGGAGGCAGCTGGGAAACTGACAAAATGTCTAGCCCCATGTCAGATTTTAAAATTAAATATAAAAACATCTGTTTGCTCTTTTGAGAAATGGATTTCAGTGCAGAATTCTGCTGGAGCAGCACTATTAACTGATGTGTTTTCCTATGACAGTATCCCTTTAAGTAGCAGAATTATATGTATTTCCCTTCCTGCCCCATAACCCCAGCCTTGTCTCCCAGTGAGAATGGGACATAGGATCCGGTTCTGTATTGGTCCCTGAGTAGCTCGTCATACCAGTAAAATAGGATGTTTTGTTGTCCTTATCCATAGCAACTACTGCTCTGGGGAACAATATGTCTGGTGCTCACCTGCTACTGGATAGGAGTGTCAGCTTATTAGCACCAGGCAGATATCTCACTCCCTTGTAGTAAAACCCAGTATGGCAGTGGCATAATACGGGGAAGAACTTTGAGATGATGGAAGGCACATAGTAATTTAGCTGATATCATGTTGGTCAGGGGATTTAAAGGAGAAGTCGACCCAAACAGGAACTTCAAATACACGTTTTACACCATTGGCTCAGGTCATATAATAAACTTTTGCCATGGTTCAGTTTAGTGACATTTGTTGCAATGTAACAGCCTATCATTCCCAGTCCTGGCCAGGGCAGTTTGTTCATTAAAGGGAATGTATCACATGCTGACAGTGTCTCTGTATCACTATCATCATCATCATCATCATCATCATTTATTTATATAGCGCTGTCAAGATACGTAGTGCTTTACTGCAGTTATAGCAAACAGGAATAAATGGTGGATAACAAACAATGAATTACAGAGTACAATAGGGTTAGAAGGACCTAGAGATTAGAGTTTACAAACTAAAGGTTAGGGTACAATTGAGACATTGGGATTTTAGAGGCAATTTTGTCATTTTTGATACAGCAATGATTAATTAAGGTACATTGAATAAGCCTCTTTAAACAGATGGGTCTTTAAGGAGCGCTTGAAAGTTTGGAAAGAAGGAGAAAGTCTGACAGCTTGTGGCAGAGAGTTCCAGAGAAAAGCAGAAGCCTGAGAGAAGTCTTGTAGGTGAGAATGGGCAGAAGTGACCAGAGGAGAAGTGAGGGAAGATCAGAAGCAGAGCGTAGGTTTCGTGAAGGAGAGTATTTGGAGATTAGAGATGAAATATAGGGAGGGGTTTCATTATTAAGGGCCTTGAATGTGAGTGTAAGTAATTTCATTCTAGAAGAGATTGGGAGCCAGTGAAGGGACATACATATGGGAGCAGCTGATGTTGAGCGGTGAGATAGATGAATGAGTCTAGCAGCCGCGTTTAGAACAGATTGGAGTTGTGAAAGGCGACTTGTTGGAATACCTGTGAGGAGTAAGTTGCAGTAATCAAGGCGGGAGATGATGAGAGACTGAATCAGTGTTTTAGTTGATTCTGAACTGAAATAGGGTCGTATTCGAGCAATGTTGCGCAGTTGAATACGGCAAGATTTTGCAAGTGTTTGAATGTGTGGGGAAAAAGACAGATGAGAGTCTAAGATAACTCCTAGGCATCGTATTGAATGTTGCTTATGTATGTGTGCCAGCATGATGCCTGGATGACACATTTATGGACTTAATTCAATTACGGAGTTCATTCAGTTGTTCTGCGGCAACGAGACTGAACTGATTCATATAGGAACATTGATCCTGTATATTTGGGCTCTCCACTGCTGCCTGGTAACTAGGGGAATGAAACCCTAGTAACCAGATGGCTGTTAATAGCCTAAGCCTGGCAGGTGCATTTTAAAAAAATGTAATTTTTTCAAACCCCCCAAAAAATGAATGTCATTTGCAAGTTGTCTTAAAATTCCAATTTTTATACTATGATAAACGTTTCTTTAAAGCGATAGTACGCCCCTTTCTTCAACATGGGCTTGTGCAAAACACACTTTGTGCCTATTGTTTTAATCATTAAAAATATATGGGTTTTTGTTGAGCTAAAAGGGGCAAACAGGAAAACTGAAACGACTTCCTTTTTCCAGCTTCCTGGTTCTTGTGATGTAAATAGTTATTATTTATTACCAGTACATAGATTAAACCCCTGGATAATGGACTTCTGCTTATCTGCAGACAACAAATGGGTCGTTTATTATCTGCGGTTAAACGACAGCAGAAGTAGTCATGCTTACTCTTATATTAACAAAAAGCAAAGAAAATACAGAATTGTTTTTAATTTAAAGAATAGGCAAAATATATAAGGATCTTAAAGGAAAGTATTTTATGAAAATATCATGTAGTGTTGCCCTGTACTGGTAAAACTGATGTGTTTGCTTCAGAAACTCTACAATAGTTTATATAAACAAGCTGCTGTGTAGCCATGGCGGAAATTGACAAATATATATGGCACAGGATGAATAGTGGATAACAGATAACACCATTATGTTCTACAGATCTTATCTACTGTGTAACCTGAGCCTTTTCTCCTTTGAATGGCTGCCCCCATTCCTACACAGCAGCTTATTTATATAAATTATAGTAGTGTTTCTGTAGCAAACACACCAGTTTTACTAGTGCAGGGCAACACTGCATTATATTTTTATTACTTTAAAACACTCTAGTTTTTTGATGTTACTGTTCCTTTAAAGGGGTTGTTTACCTTCAAACAACTAGTTGGTTTCAGACAGTTCCCCGTAAATAACGACTTTTTCCAATGACTATTTTCTATGTGTGACTGTCTGACTGTTTCTAATATTGAAGTGTAAAGTGTCGTTTTTCACTTTCTACAGCAGCTCTGGGAGGGGAGAGGGGGTCGCCGACCCTGTAATCTGTTCTAAATTGATACATTTAGTTGATACATTCCTTATGTTTGTCCCTGCTGAGCAGAATCCCTGAGTTTCATTACAGGCAGCTGTTAGAATTCATACAATAGTTGCTAATATTCCCCATAGATCCTACTGAGAAATGGATCAATTAATGGATCAAATTGTAACAGTTTAGAGGCTGCACCTGAATTACTGAGCTGCCAGACTCAAACACCAGAGACACGAATATTCAACTTTAAACTAGATTTTGGAAAAACTGTAAAAAATGGAAAGTAATTGAAAAAAGTATTTCTGGTGAACAATCTGAAAACAATTGAGCTGAAAAAAGTGGAAGGTGAACAACCCCTTTAAGCATCGGTTCCATATATCGAACTGCATGTATAGGTATATATTAGGAATGCACCAAATCCAGGATTCGGTTCGGGATTCGGCCTTTTTTCAGCAGGATTCGGCCAAATCCTTTTGCCCGGCCGAACCGAATCAGAATCATAATTTGCATATGTAAATTGTGGCCAGGGAGGGAAATCGCGTGACTATTTGGCACAAAACAAGGAAGTAAAAAATGTTTTCACCTTCCCACCCCTAATTTGCATATGCAAATTAGGATTCCGATTCGGTATTCTCAGGGCCGGAACTAGGGGTAGGCAGAAGAGGCAGCTGCCTAGGGCGCAAGAATTGAGGGGTACCGGGCAGCTACTTCTTCTGCCTACCCCTAGACCAGACTCTACTATTCGCCAGATTTAAGTTTCGCTTACTCGAGTGTCAGCAGCACGCATCGCATAACCTTTGTAGTCTGCACGCATGCGCGTCACGGCGCCCCATCAACATGCTTGCGTGTAAGCGCATGACGTCGATGCGCAAGTGACGGGGAAAGTGAGCGAGTTGGCCAACTGGGTCGCCTAGGGCTCCCGGCTAGCCTGGCCCGCCTCTGGGTATTCGCCCAAATTTTTCGGGGGTTCGGTTGAATCCAAAATAGTGGATTTGGTGCAACCCTAGTTTTGCCCCTCCCAATGTCAAACCATGCCAGAATTCCTAAACTACGCTTTTTACAACGTCAAATCGCCCTTTTGGGGGCGTAAGAATAACATGAATAGAGATGAGTTCATTTTGGAACATGTTCCCAAGCAGATCAGCAGCTCCAGCCCATTCGCTTCCACCTTCTTCCTTCTCTATATTTCATATCTTTTTGCTCTTGCCAGATCTCTACATGGGAATTGCATTAGTCTCACACTCTTGGACAAGTCAAACAGGTCGGTGTATAATGAGCAGAGACCGATGTGCTGGAGCAGTTTATAGATTTCTCATCGATCTCTGGGAAAGGGCAGAGGTTAATAAGAGCACTGACTGTGTTCATTGTTAATCTAAAGCATCACGCAGCTTTTGGCACTTTTATCCCCCCAAATCCCTGAGGGCTGAGCTGAGGTTGGGACACTAAAGAATAGCCGGCTCCCTGGAAGGAAACAAATAGACGTGGTGCAAACAATAGAGCCGGCTCTGTGCTATAATAAACACATGCAGCAGCAGCGGCGCAGTCAATGCACTGGAGAGGAGCTTTATATAACCACAAGGCAGCTGAGGTTACAACATGTCCCCAAAGTGCCCCCTGAGTTCATATGCTTTGAAATCTCAATTTTACACACCCTGATTCTACCTTTTACATTATTTTTTTTATAATCCCACCAAATTATAATGCGTTTAAAGGGGTTGTTCACCTTCTAAAAATATTTTCAGTTCAGTTGGTTTCAGAAAGTTCACCAGAAATAAAGACTTTTTCCAATTATTTTCTGTGTGTGACCATTTTACTTATATTGAAATGAAAAGTGTAATTTTTCACCTTCTTAAGTAGCTCTGGGCGGGGGGTCGCCGACCCTGTAAACTGTTGTTAATTGATATATTTAATTGATACAATAGTTACTGATACTCCAGAGATGCTGCTGACAAATGGATCAACTCAATGTTGTAAAATTGTAACAGAATCTGGACCTGAATTACTGAGCTCAGACTCAAACACCAGAGACACCGACATTACACTTTACACTTAGATTTTGGAGAAACAGTAAAAAATAAAAAATAGAAAGTAATTGAAAAAAGTCTTTATTTCTGGAGAACAATCTAAAATAAAGTCAACTGAAAAAGTGTTTGGAAGGTGAACTACCCCTTTAAAGGAGAGATTTTAAGTTAAAGGTTATAAAACAGACAATTCTAAGCAATTTTACAACTGATCTTCCTTTTTTGTTTTTTTATTGTTTTTTTTTTAATTATACGCCTTCTCTTTCCAGCTTTCAAATGGGGGTCACTAACCCCATTTAAAACAAATGCTCTGTTAGGTTTTCTTTAAATTCAGACCCTCCCCTACTCATATTCCAGTCTCTTATTCAAATCAGTGCATGGTTGCTAGGGGAATTTGGACCCTAGCTACTAGATTGCTGAAATTGCAAACCAGAGAGCTGCTGAATAAATAGCTAAAAATGAAGACCAATTGCAAACTATCTCAGAATATCACCACCCCTTTAATATATAATGCACCCCCCAATAGTGTAGCGTTAATGCTGCAATAATAAAAGTAAAACTGACTCATGTACTAATACAGGTATGGGACCTGTTATCCAGAATACTTGGGACCTGGCATTATCCAGATAACTGATCTTTCTGTAATTTGGATCTTCATACCTTAAAGGAGAAGGAAAGGCTAAAATTAAGTAAGCTTTATCAGAAAGGTCTATATAAATACACCAGTAAACCCTCAAAGTAATGCTGCTTTGAGTCCTCTGTCAAAAGAAACACAGCATTTCTTTCCTTCTATTGTATATACATGGGCTTCTGTATCAGACTTCCTGTTTTCAGCTTAAACCTCCAGGGCATGGCCTTGAGCATGCTCAGTTTGTTCCTCTCCCCCTCCCTCCTCACATCCCTGCTGTAATCTGAGCTAAGAGTTGTGGAGCAGGGAGAGACTCGGGCAGGAAGTGATGTCACGCCAAGCTTATATGGCAGCTTCCATCCTTAACAAACAGAGACAGTGTCTAGTGCTGTTTACCCAGGTATGGTAAAGCATTCTGCAGAATAAATATAGCATTCTAGCTTGCACTTTTATTGCTAATCTGTTGGCAATAAACTGTCTTGGAGCTTTCCTTCTCCTTTAAGTCTACTAGAAAATCATGTAAACACTAAATAAACCCAAAAGGCTGGTTTTGCCTCCAATAAGGATTAATTATATCTTAGTTGGGATCAAGTACAAGTGACTCTTTTATTATTACACAGAAAAGGGAAATCATTTTTAAACATTTGGATAAATTGGAGTACCATGAAGAATAAGTTGATTTAACTAATTTTCCTGATTTAACATTTTCTCGCATTTTACACTGGTCCTGTGCAAAAGGTACAGAAAAGGTAGGAAACAAACACACCAGGAATAAAAAAAAACCTTCAGCACTGTACTGGTATTATGTTTATTTCCCCCTTTCTTGAAAGGCATGCAGCTCTTCATTGAAGCTATTTATTTTATCTGCCATTACAGCCTTTAATGAGAACTCCATGGCTTCATTGATTCCATTTTCTTCCCTTTCAGCTACTGATACTGTAACGGGAAAACATTTTTTTTTCAAAACACATCAGTTAATAGTGCTGCTCCAGCAGAATTCTGCACTGAAAACCATATCTCAAAAGAGCAAACAGTTTTTTTTATATTTAATTTTGAAATCTGACATCGGACTAGACATATTGTCAGTTTCCCAGCTGCCCCAAGTCATGTGACTTGTGCTCTGATAAACTTCAGTTACTTTTTACTGCTGTACTGCGAGTTGGAGTGATATCACCCCTTCCCCCCTTCCACCCCAGCAGCCGAACAACAGAACAATGGGAAGGTAACAGCAGCTAGAGTCCTGCAGCAGGTTGGGTACCCGCAAAAACCTGCGGTACCCTGTGGGTTGCGGGTAGAAGTTCTGGGTGCGGGTATAGGCACAGGTCGGCGATTCTGCTGATTTGCGGGTCGGGCCACATGTCTTCTCAATATCGATTTTTACTACTTTTTTCTGATCATGTCTACTTCTGATGATGTCACTTCCAGTTTACAATGACAGCACTTCCTGTTTTACTCCTTTTTTTCTGATCACGCCTGCTTTCGATGATGTCACTTCCGGTTTACAATGACAGCACTTCCTGATTCTTGCTGGTCAGCGGGTCGCGGATCTGGGTTGCGGATAAGAGACTTGCGGTTTGGGTAGCGGGTCAAAGCGGGAAAGAAAGCGGGTTGCGTGTCCAGGTTGCGGATTGCAGGTTGCGGGTTGGGTACGGGTTCCAAAAAATGGACCCGCGCAGGACTCTAACAGCAGCTCCCTAACACAAGATAACAGCTGCCTGGTAGATCTAAGAACAACACTCAATAGTAAAATCCAGGTCCCACTGAGACACATTCAGTTACATTGAGTAGGAGAAACAACAGCTTGCCAGAAAGCAGTTCCAGCCTAAAGTGCTGGCTCTTTCTGAAAGCACATGACCAGGCAAAAACACCACAACTAAAAAAATACACTTTTTGGATGAGGAATGAAATTTTATATTGTAGAGTGAATTATTTGCAGTGTAAAATGTAATTTAGAATAAAAACTACATCATAAAAATCATGACAGAATCCCTTTAACTGTTCCTTGCCCCCTGCCCCCTGCCCAGGGGATTATGCTCTGCACTTGTCCTTTAAATGACTCTCAAGCTCAAACAAGAGAAGCGAGTATCCCCTCATTCATTGCATAATTAAAGATGTTTATACTGCCCCATGTGGCTGTTCTGGGAAGCAGAAGAATGTTCAGCACCTTGGACAGCAGACAAGGAAAAAGGGTCCCACTAATAATGGTATGGCTCACCAGGAGAGCATGGCCTTCAGAGGCCCAGACGTATAAAGGAGAGATTTCCAGAGATTGACTATAGGCAAATATCCTGTACCTACCAGATCATGCAAATACCCCAAACAAATGAGCCTTTTAATCTGGTGCCTTTCAAATATATTAAAATAAACTAGGAGGAGATTATCAAGTGCTAGGATGATGATGTGCTGGTGGTGGGGGTCCCTCTGGCTCCATTAGTATAACATTTAATTTGGCTGGGTTGGGCACAGGTTGGGCACCGATCTGGGAAATTCCTGTCCCATCACTACTGGCTGCTGCTGAGCTTCATTTTCCCCAGAAGCAATAGCATATGTCTCCAATGTCACCCGTGGCCAGATTTGATTTATTATAAGCACATCTGTATTATTATTAGCACATCTGTATTATTATTAGCACATCTGTATAATTATTAGCACATCTGTATTATTATTAGCACATCTGTATGCTGATGCTTGTGGGTAGGCTTCAGTTCACAAGCAAGATGTCCTACATGGGCACTGAGCTCCTAATATTATTGCCTTCTCACTGAACCATGAATAGTGCTACTGCTCTCTCATAGGCACTTAGTCTAATGATTCCTCTTTGCCTGCTCTCTCTTCATAATTACAGCCAATTTCTGGTGAATTAATGAATGTGGAATAATAAATACATCTCAGAGTTAAATCAAGCCCCTGTTCTGGCCTCAGATTAGGACTGCGGCAGTGACAATCTCAGCATGTCGGCAATCAGGGGAACCATCCAACGGAACATGACGTACTGCCTTCCATTGCTCCTGCTGGCTGTTCCCTCTCTCTGACTGGGCTTTGATCAACGACTAGTTAATTAATCCAGTGCACTGAGGCTCAGCCACCAGCAGGATCGGCCTCGTTCCCTACAAACACACAAAGCCAGAGAACATCATAGGCAGTTTGTCTTCCTAGAAAAGGTCACTTGAGCTTGGAGGGGGGGGGTGCTGGCAGCAGAAATCAGAGATAAATTCTGATGGAAATGTAATGGGTCAGTAGCTCAATATCACATACTGTAATTAAACAGAAGTCGGAGAGGGAGAGCCTGGCAGATTACTCTGCATTAAGAATCGACTTGTCTTATCAGATTGACATGTCAGGAATTTTTATAGCCCTGCTTGCAAACTTAATGGGCTGTTCCTGCTGAATTGTGCTTAGTACAGGGGAATACCTATGCTGCCATAGTTTTATGGGATCTCTCTGTATAGACTATGAGCAAATTTAGGGACTGTTCCTGCTGAATTGTGTTTAGTACAGGGAATACCTATGCTGCCATAGTGTTATGTTATTTCTCTGTACAGACTATGAGCAAACTTAGGGACTGTTCCTGCTGAATTGTGCTTAGTACAGGGAATACCTATGCTGCCATAGTTTTATGGGATCTCTCTGTACAGACTATGAGCAAACTTAGGGACTGTTCCTGCTGAATTGTGCTTAGTACAGGGAATACCTATGCTGCCATAGTTTTATGGGATCTCTCTGTACAGACTATGAGCAAACTTAGGGGACTGTTCCTGCTGAATTGTGCTTAGTACAGGGAATACCTATGCTGCCATAGTTTTATGGGATCTCTCTGTACAGACTATGAGCAAACTTAGGGACTGTTCCTGCTGAATTGTGCTTAGTACAGGGAATACCTATGCTGCCATAGTTTTATGGGATCTCTTTGTAAAGCCCTCTGCTGTCTGTTCCTGTTGTTGGCCCCTTAATAGAACATAGCCTGCATTAGTCAACACCCTATCCAAGTAGGGTTGCCACCTTTTCTGGAAATAAATATCGGCCTTCCTATATATTTATCTTTATTCCCTATTAATAACATTGGGATCACTGACCTTCCTATATATTTATCTTTATTCCCTATTAATAACATTGGGATCACTGACCTTCCTATATATTTATCTTTATTCCCAATTAATAACATTGGAATCACTGACCTTCCAATATATTTATCTTTATTCCCTATTAATAACATTGGGATCACTGACCTTCCTATATATTTATCTTTATTCCCTATTAATAACATTGGGATCACTGACCTTCCTATATATTTATCTTTATTCCCTATTAATAACATTGGGATCACTGACCTTCCTATATATTTATCTTTTTTCCCTATTAATAACATTGGGATCACTGACCTTCCTATATATTTATCTTTATTCCCTATTAATAACATTGGGATCACCATAATTTACTGGCCAGGCCGGTAAAATACCGGGCCAGGTGGCAAACCTATATCGAATAGGAGCGGTAAGTGCAGGCACGTCCCCCTACGTATCCCCTAATTTGCACATCATACATCAGCTATGGCTGTACTTAATGAAAACCCATAACAAATGTAGTTAGTGTTCTCACTGCAGCCAGGGACCATGTGAATTTAAAGGGCAACTACAACCTTAATATTTCCAGTAGAATTACACTTGAACAAGAAAAGTTCACTGGAGTAATGGGGAAATCTAGGCAGTTTCCCTGCAATGGAAAGTCCCCCACATTGATGTTATTATATCATATTGCTTACACTGCTTACTAGATGCTTCTTCCATTGGTCGCAAATGGAGCCCTATGGGAAGCGATACCAAACCCAATGACTGCTTAGACAAGGCTGAAAGTGCAAGCTGAGCATGAAGAGTTAAATCCAACGGAAACAAACCTTAATTACAGCTCTTATATCTCCCTCCAATAAACCCATAATAAAATCAAGGTCTTGTAGCCCTTTAATGTAAATCTTGGAATTACAGGTAGCAAGGGACTTGCAAGTATGACCTGTATGACTTTGAGCTGACATATTTCTAGGTGCAAATAGTCATATCTCCAACCTACAGACTGTTCAATCTCATGAGTCCTGAGTAGCAGTCCCACAGCCAATTACATTATGTCTCAGGGCTGCTGTATGCCTCGCTCTTGTACACCAGCACGTACTGATCACATGGGAGCAAACTCAGTACAAGGCTACATTGAACTGTAACATTCTGCAGAGTTCTCAGCTGAGATAAATACATATACTCATAATTACCCATAAGGCTGTGATGCATAAGGGTAACCTTGATGGTTGATCAGAGGGAGCTGCATTACCGATGGAAAACTCTACAGGAGCAGCCAAAATAGCCGGATGGGATGCATCTGGCACACACAGCATGCCATTCATTTCAATGGAGAAAAGGTGTGGCTGAAATATCCTGTGCAAAACAGTGAATGCTGCCTGCATCCCTCAAACTGTTGGATTACAGGGATTGTTCACCTTTAAATCAACTTTTAGCATGATGTAGAGAGGGATATTCTGAGACAATTTGCAATTGGTTTTCATTTTTTGAGTTATTTAGCTTTTTATTCAGCAGCTCTCCGGTTTACAATTTCAGCCATCTGATTGCTAGGGTCCGATTCCCCCTAGCAACCATCCATTGATTTGAATAAGAGACTGGAATATGAATAGGAGAGGCCTGAATAGAAAGATGAGCAATAAAAAGTAGCAATAGCAATACATTTGTAGCCTTACAGAGCATTTTTTTTAGATGGGGTCAGTGACCCAGCTCCCACTTGAAACTGAAGGCAAATAATTAAAAAACTATAATAAAGTAAAAATGAAGGCCAATTGAAAAGCCGTTCAGAATTAGCCATACTGTAACATACTACAAATTAACTTGAAGGGGAACCGTTTAACTAACAAAACTGCCAGAGGGACTGTGGGACTTGTAGTTTAACAACAGCAGGTTTAAAGGGACACTATCATTTGTAGCTATAAAACCAAAGCACACAGTTCCCTTGCTATAAAGAACTGGTACTTATAACATTTTCAGGATGTTTAGCTGAATAGTAAATGCTACCTGCTGATTGGTTGCTATGGGTTACTAGACCTAGTGAGCTTTTAATTCTCCCATCAGGAGCCAAAGTTTCACCCAACAATCTACTCCTATGCCTTGTTGAAGGGGTGAGTAGTTACAATGGTCTTGCTTTTACCTGCCCTCCCCTCAATCCTGGATAGCTTGTTAAATTGCTTTATTTTAGGTAACAAAGAAGGGAACCCTAGACTTTTTTGCATTGCTGCAAGGCCCTGTCTCACAGGCATTCCTATAATTGTCAGTGGGGCATCATTAAAGGATAAGTAAACCTTGAAAATAAGTGAATGTAAAATTGATGAGGGGGCTATTCTAAGAGTTTTTGCAATGTACATTCGTTATTTATTTGTTTTAATTCCAAGATATTAAGGGATACATATACTGTTAATATGAATGAATTTTGTTTCAACAGCTCCACCTGCTGGTCATTTTCCCACCAGTCTGACCAGCAAGTAGTCAAGGAAGTTGTCAGGAGAAAGAAAGAGGCTGCTCTGATGTTCTTCTGCTTAGGAATAAAATTAGAAACCTTTCTCACATCTTTCCTAAGCAGAACATCAGAACTTATCCTTTGACTTAATGCCCAAATCGCTTTCATTGTGTGTAACTTTCACAGCTACAATCACATGACTAAGGGAGCACAAAGACCCAGAGGTATAAAGAAATACACAGAAACATTGCTATAAGTTCTGCAAAGTATCTCAAAACAGTATTCCCAACATGACTTTATTATACCATGTCAAAAAGCCTTGCTTTATGGCAAAAACTTTTTTTGTTTTTGTTGTTTTTTTTTAAAGGACCAGTAACATCAATTTTTTAAAAAAAGAATTTGCTTGTATATAACGGGAAAAAACAGCAAGACATATTTAACTTTA
This sequence comes from Xenopus petersii, assembly GCA_038501925.1. NCBI lineage: Eukaryota > Metazoa > Chordata > Amphibia > Anura > Pipidae > Xenopus > Xenopus petersii. The sequence continues at coordinate 5,638,640 of CM076680.1, forward strand.
AAATCACAAAGTCTTTTTTAAGAAATAATATAGAAGACAGGGAGGAGAAATCGAGCAACGCACAATGGATTTTCTGAAGAAAAGCACAAGCCGAGTTTCGGTAAGTAATTTCTTAATAAAGACTTTGTGATTTTAAAGTTGAATATGTCTTGGTGTTTTTTTTCGTTATATACAAACAAATTTTTTAAAAACATTTTTTGATGTTTTTGATGGATCAACTGCCAGTTAGGCAGATATATATAAAAAAAAGGTTGAACTTGATGGACGTGTGTCTTTTTTCAACCTTACTTACTAGGTAAGGTCAAAGCTTATGTTACTGGTCCTTTAAACAATGAATTATTATGAACACATGCATTCTTAAAGAAACAGTAACATTAAAAATGAAAGTGTTTTAAAGTAATAAAAATAGAATGCAGTGTATGGTTAAAGTGCTTTAAAACACTTACATTTTTTGGTTTTACTTAGGGATGCACCGAATCCACTATTTGGGATTCGGCTGAATCCCCGAATCCTTGGTGAAAGATTCGGCCGAATACCGAACGGAATCAGAATCCTAATTTGCATATGCAGATTAGGGGCAGGAAAGGAAAAAGTAGAAAAAAACTCTTCTTTTGTGACGAAAAATCATATGATTTCCGTACCCGCACCTAATGTACATATGCAAAGTAAGATTCGGATTCGGTTCGCAAGGCACAAGGATTCGGCCGAATCTGAATCCTGCTGTTAAAAGGCCGAATCCTGGCCGAATCCTGAACCGAATCCTGGATTCGGTGCATCCCTAATTTTACTGTTCCTTTAAACAAAAACAGCAGCTTCTTTTCCCAGGGAGCCAGGGCTGTGTGTTACAAGACAAGCAGTATATTATAATGAGTTGTACAATAGCTACAGGGACAATTGGGATAAGGTTACACAGGGGAGTGATTAGTAATATATCAGTGTTTGGGGGGTAGTTGATCAATAAGCAATATCCCTTACAGTAATCAATAGCCAATGACCTTGCAGACAGAATATTATCAGAACCAGGAAATATCTCAGGTCGATTAAGAACTGACTGCCCTTACAAAGCCCACCCATATCTGAACTGGGGGGAAATTCCAGTTTCCCATAAGTTGCCCAATGACTGCAGAGACCAGTATAGTTACAATCACAGGAGCCTTGGCTCAAACAGTTGGTTCACTTTTAAGTTAACATTTAGTATATTATAGAATGGCTAATTCTAAGCAACCTTACAATTGTGCTTCATGTTTTTCTTTTTTATAGTTTTTGAAATATTTGCCTTCTTCTTCAGCTTTCAAATGGGGGTTCAGTGACCCCATCTAAAAAAACAAATACTCTGTAAGGCTACACATGTGTTGTTATTGCTATCTTTCTATTCAGGCCTCTCCTATTCATATTCCAGTCTCTTATTCATATCAATGCATGGTTGCTAGGGGAATTTGGAAATTGCAAACTGAAGAACTGCTGAATCAAAAGCTAAATAACATGAAATCTAGAAATAATAATAAATGAAAACCAATTGCATTAATTAATTTAAAGGTGAACAGCCCCTTTAAAATGAATGACTTCCCTTGCCGCAGTACCTTTTCCAAACAGCAGATGGCAGTACACTTTTTTTATTTGGTCATCTGCTACACTCAATAGGCCAGCTACTGGGTTATATATTTCTGGGATAGCACTGGCTTTATTCCTGGTGTAACTGCACAGATCCTATCTGATCCCCATTGTAAGCAGCAGTCCTGCCCTGCTTTATGGCAGCTGAGATTCTAGCTATTTGTATAACAGAGCATTCTGTCCCAGTGGCTGCACAGATCCTATCTGATCCCCATTGTAAGCAGCAGTCCTGTCCTGCTTTATGGCAGCTGAGATTCTAGCTCTCTGTATAACAGAGCATTCTGTCCCAGTGGCTGCACAGATCCTATCTGATCCCCATTGTAAGCAACAGTCCTGTCCTGCTTTATGGCAGCTGAGATTCTAGCTATCTGTATAACAGAACATTCTGTCCCAGTGGCTGCACAGATCCTATCTGATCCCCATTGTAAGCAGCAGTCCTGTCCTGCTTTATGGCAGCTGAGATTCTAGCTATCTGTATAACAGAACATTCTGTCCCAGTGTTTTATATACACCAGTTTTGGTATCAGAATGCTGAGTTTTGGGAGACCAGACAGAAGCTTTTTCCCACAGTTCTCCTGCCCACCCACGATAACAGCAGAATTCCTGAATACAAAATGAACACTATACAATAAGTCCTTTGTCCCGGCCATATAATACTTTACTAGCACAACATTTCACTACAAACCTCCCTCTCCTAAGAACCCGCCCCCCTCACACGGTGTCAATCACACAGATAATTATACACTGATTGGCATTCCATCAGCTTACAGACTGGCACACTGTACTTAAATGATAATGATAGTGTTTTACTGCCACGAGCAATATTGCTATTGGGATCCTGATCTGAGAGTTCTCTATCATCAGGGCTGTCTTTAGCCATTGTGGGACCCAAGGAAAATACTTTTCGGGACCCTTATGATTTATATGAATGCGAGGAACATTCTTATCCTATTCCCTGCATCTTGCCCTACGGTTGCCATTCCAGTTGTCACCTCCTTGTCCTACTACTATATAAATACTATTCCTTCCTCTTCCTGCTACAATGGCTTTTTCCCACAGAGTGCAGTGCCCCAGACCACTTGTCCATATTACTCCTACGGAGTGGTTCTCCAGGCCTACAAAATAATTGGAAGAAGAGGAGGACCCAGGAGAAGACTTGATTTGGCACCCAGTTCGAAAAAGGTGCCTCCAGATGCAAGCACTGAGCCAAATATTTTGCTATGCTGAAGTTGCCTTTCATTTTTGCCCATCCATATTTATTATGCAGACTGTAAACCTTAAAGGGTAAGTTCGCCCTAAAATGCACTTCTAATATGTTCTATACACAGGTATGCCGAGTTTCTAATTATTTTATTTTTTTCCATACAGTTGTCAGGCTTGCTATCTGGTTGCTGGGGCTTAATTACTGTAGCAACCAGGCAGAACAAAACATCAGTACTAATGGCCCAACCAGAAAGATAAACTATAATAAAATGCAGTCCCAGTTCCTCCCAACTTTCTCTGACCTCCAGAATGTAATCGCCCAGGTACATTGCATTGAATTCCTGGTTGGTAAAGGGTGACATTGGGTTACTGCACCGGTGCAGTCTGCAGTCATGTCTCACTATAAGCTGCTTATACCCTGCATGACAGGGAATGGGTGCCCTATAAAGGGGTTGTTCACCTCTGAGTTACGTTTAGTATGATGTAGAGAGTGATATTCTGAGACAATTTGTAATTGGTTTAATTTTTTATTATTTGTGGTTTTTGAGTTATTCAGCTTTTTATTCAGCAGCTCTCCAGTTTGCAGTTTCAGCCATCTGATTGCTAGGGGCCAAATTCCCCTAGCAACCATGCATTGATTTGAATAAGAGACTGGAATATGAATAGTAGAGGCCTGAATAGAAAGATGAGTAATAAAAAGTATCAATAACAATACATTTGTAGCCTTACAATTTTACAAACTATAAAAAATAAATAATGAAGACCAATTGAAACATACTAATATTTAACTTAAAGGCATTCACACAACCTTCATTATTTTGTACCAGCACATAAAACAAAAGCAAGAGCAATTTGTACTGTAGTGTTAGTTTCCCTTGAAAAGAGACGCTGGCTGAAGGAGCGAGGCCTTTCATACTCATATAAAGGGAACACAATAGAGTTCAGGTATCTAAAGGGACCTCTCACACTTACTCATTATTGATGCAAGGCCTGTAAGGTTGTGGAGTGCATGCTCTTGAGACGGCCTTTGTTACAGCTCATCAGTGGAGTGTAATTAGATAACTGCTAATATATTCACCCTTAAGAGATCTGTCCTTCAAGAACTCTCCAATGTAGTCGCTGTTATTTATACAAATGCCTCTGTCTCTCTGCCAGTCTCCACAATGGAACCACCAGTCCTGGCTTTGCCTGAAGCATTGCCTGAGTTAATATATATCTAATGGATACAGAGTGTGAGCTCCTACGCACCATGGCTCATGTTCTGTCATGTGAACTGTCACGTGCCCCTGCACTGGTTTAAAATATATTCTAATATCATGAAATCTCTTCTTCTTATCTGTCTCCAAAGGGGCGGAGTTAGGGTATATTGGGGCTGAATGGGTTTGAAGCATACCCATGCCCTGACTCCGCCCCTTCAGATTAAATGGCTGATATAGACTGGATCACCATTAGGTTAAATAGAGTTGTACATGGGATACAGCAGCAATGGATGTGGCTTGACCAATACCATGGCCATTTATAGGCCCTTTCTGACCATTCAAGAACTGAGACTTGGAACGTGCTTTGCAGTTTGAATGGAACAGTAGAATTCAGCTGGGCTGCAGGTCATGGCACCATTAGTAATACAGGTATGGGATCTGTTATCTGGAAATCCATTTTCCAGAAAGCTCCAAATTACGGAAGGGCCATCTCCCATAGACCCATTTTACATGATTTCCTTTTTCTCTACATAATACAACAGTAGCTTGTACTTGATCCCAACTAAGATATAATTAATCCTTATAGGAAGCAAAACCAGCCTATTGGGTTTATTTAATGGTTACATGATTTTCTAGTAGACTTTAGGTATGAAGATCCAAATTACAGAAAGATCCATTATCCAGAAAACACACAGCTCCCAAGCATTCTGGATAACAGGTCCCATACCTGTAGTTAACCAACCATCTATTACAAGTTTAAAAATGAAAACAAAGTCCTGATTGGTTGCTACTAGCAACTGCCCATGTGCAATTGAGTACCGGTGCTAGTCCTGTCATCAAGGTGATGAAGGAGAAAGCCTGCCAACTCCCAGCATCCTCAGTTAGCCAGCTATTGGCCGGTGGGCTTTGTAGTTCAGCAGAGCTTGATTTTAAAACCAAGAGAAGTGAAATGTTTCTCTATAATGTCAAATTTTAAGTGTGGTTCACCTTTACGTTTGACTTTTCGTATATTATAGAATGGCTCATTCTAAGCAACTTTTCAATTGGCCTTCATTTTTTCTTTGTTATTGTTTTTGAATTCTTCTTCTGACTTGCTGGTTGCTGGGGTAATTCGGACCTTAGCAACCAAATGACTGAAATTGCAAACTGGAGAGTAGCTGAATAAAAAGCTAAATAAGTCAAATACCACAAATAATAAAAAATGAAAACCAATTGCAAATTGTCTCCGAATATCACTCTTTACATCATACTAACAGTTAATTTAAAGGTGAACAGTCCCTTTAATAGGGAAATGTAGTTGTGACAATTCCACTTGCATTTTAGGCTGTTACATCTGCCCTTTATGGTCCCTGAACATCAGTGGGTGCCTTAGGGGGCAGAACATAGATAGAAATAGAAAGGGCACACGGATATAGTCAGTATAAACACATCACAGCCCTAGATCTCGCTTCATTAACTCCAGGGGGGGTTAATAATGCTCAGTTCTCTCCATCTGTTGGCTCAGGGAGAGTGGGCTCCCCATTCCCCCATTTCTAAGCAGTCAGAAAGGTAACTAAATACTTTAAGCCAATTGGAGTTAGACTTGTAGTCATTATTATAGTCAGGTTATTATTATAGTCAGGTTACTATTATAGTCAGGTTACTATTATAATCAGGTTATTATAGGAATAGTCAGGTTATTATTATAGTCAGGTTTATTATTATTATAATCAGGTTATTATAGAAATAGTCAGGTTATTATTATAGTCAGGGTTATTATTATAATCAGGTTATTATAATAGTCAGGTTATTATAGGAATAGTCAGGTTATTATGATTAGGGATGTACCGAATCCACTATTTTGGATTCGGCTGAACCCCCGAATCCTTCGTGATAGATTCGGCCGAATACCGAACTGAATCCTAATTTGCATATGAAAATTAGGGCTGGGAAGGGGGAAACATTTTTTACTTCCTTGTTTTGTGACAAAAAGTCACCCGATTTCCCTCCCTTCCCCTAATATGCATATGCAAAATAGGATTCGGTTCGACCTCCCAGAAGGATTCGGCCGAATCCGAATCCTGCTGAAAAAGGCAGAATCCTAGCCAAATCCCAAACCGAATCCTGGATTTGTTGCATCCCTAATTATGATAGTCAGGTTATTATAGGAATAGTCAGGTTTATTATTATAGTCAGGGTTATTATTATAATCCAGTTATTATAGTAATAATCAACATTATACGTTACCATTGCATATGTGGTGATCAAGGAGACCCCCGCAGTCCATCACTCCCAGAGTCCACAGGTCAGTCCTTGGCCTGGAAGTAAAGTCAAGCAGATCAGTAGTATTTCTTTCCCCTTCAAAGGAGAGAATGAAAAGCCATGCAGCCCATCGTTCTCTCCTCAGGCTCACTTTAATCCTGTATCACTAGTGACTCAGTCTTATGATTACCCCCCCCCCCCCCTTTGCTTGTTCTGACTCCTGAAAGTCTTATAGTTCAGCTTGATGTTCCATGAAATTGTCTTTCCCTCCTCAGGATAATCCCATTTGTATCACTAGGATAGATCCTATATCCTGGAATGATTCCCTTCCGCTCTCTGTTCTTTTACCTTTTCTCCGAATCTGTGTCCGTTTCCCATCCCCCATTCCTTTCTCAAGGGCAGAAGGAAGCCCGGAGTAGGGAAGTGTGGGATGGATGAACTTTCCATGTCGATGCTTTCTGAATACATTACATTTCTGCTATTAAAGGGCCACAGGCAGTAGCATATATACTGTATATCTATATATAGATTACACGTTCAGCAATAAGCACATACAATTGCTACAGTAGTGAACAGACAGTGCAGGTGCCTTAAAGTGATTGACAAGGGGAGAATACATTTCTTTGTATTAATGGTTTCAAGAGAGCTGTGGAAATGTTCTCCCCAAAGCAGCAACGTGGTCTAACAACCGACCTCAAAATCCCATACAAGAATTCTGAAAGACATAACCACAAATGTGCCTTACACTTGCCATTCCATCCTACATGTTCTAACCATTCTACTCTGCAAATTCAAGTACATTTATCCCTTACATCTCTACTACTCTCGGATGATTCTATATTACACACTGGGATGAGGATCATTCTATATTACACACTCAGACTGTTCTACTTTACAATCTCGGATACTTCTATATCACACATTGGGATCATTTTATATCACACACTTGAATCATTCTATCCACAACATCCTATCCCACTTATTTAAAGCCTTCAATCCAAAATATTTATCAATCTTTCCCATATATTCTTCCCATTCCATCCCATATTTTCTGACTGTACCATCCATCTAATTCTAACCATTCAATTCCAAACATCCTCATGATTCCATCACAGACTCCCCCATTCTGCCTATTAAAGGAGAACTAAAGCTTAACTAAAGAAATAGCTAGAAATGTTGTACATTATGTTTTGTGCTTCTGTACCAGCCCAAGGCAACCACAGCCCTTTAGCAGTAAAGATCTGTGTCTCCAAAGATGCCCCAGTAGCTCCCCATTTTCTTTTCTGCTGATTCACTGCACATGCTCTGTGCTGCTGTCACTTACTGAGCTTAGGGAGCCACTCACAATATACAGTACACATAGAATAGAAATGTCACAATATAATGCTGATTAGTAATTAATACACATAATTACTACATGGCAGCACAGAAACCAGTGCAATTAGCATCAGAATTGAATAATCAGCAAACCTGTAGCATCAGTTTATATTACAGCCAGGGAAGCTGATTTTCTGCTGGATAATTAGTGACGAGCCCTAAGCTTAGCTTCTCAACAGCCAATCAGAGCCCACTGAGCATGTGAGTGTCACAGACACTTTCCAAGATGGTGACCCCCTGTGACAAGTTTGAAGTCCTGGATCATTGCTGCTATTGACAAGCTCAAACTTTAGCCTCGTGCAATAATTAGTGCCATTATTAGCCACATTCATTTTTAGGATTCAGTTCTCCTTTTATAATGTAGTTTACCATTATAACTATGCCACATATTCACATCATTTCATCCAACATATTCTCACCATTCTATCCTAGATACTCCCATCATTCTTTCCCACATAGTCTAATTTTCTGGCAAGTGGTACATTCTGATACTGTGAGTCCAGGACCAATTCCTTGTTGCCCTACACTATAAGCAGTGAGCATTGTGGTGCTTGTGAATGAATATGCAGTGACACAGAGAGAATATTCTATATTTATTCTGTGTTCAGCGGCACCATATCTAGAGAAGCCCGCAGCAGATCATACCATGACTCATATAACATACTCTGACATTAAGTGACTGGTGCGGCTGATGAATGTGACAGTGTCTGGAGCCCAGTGGGACACTCACAGCTCCCAGCAAGGTCCTTTCTCACCCATTATGACTCCCCAATCACCCCCCACCAGCGCCCACCCAGAGACATAAACACAAGTAGCAGTGATGTATTGTAAATAGAAACTCATCAGTATCATTCAGTTAAGGCTGATCAATGGAAACAAACATTATTCTCATTGCCAATATTCTACTGGGGGGAAATTCTATATCTTCAACACCTTCACCTTCAACTCCAGGGACACACAGTGCATCTAATCAGTGGCAGAAATGTAGTTATAAGAGAAAATACATTTGTACATAGATTTATGCAGTGACACCCACATGTTGGTCCCCGTCAGTACATCATAATCTATAGCAGAGATCCCGTCCCTTCACTCTCCCATCAGTATAAATCCTATATCAGAGATCCCTAATCTGTCTCTTCTCTCTCCCATTAGTAGATATCCTATAGCAGTGATCCCTAATCTGTCCCTTCTCTCTCCCATCAGTACAAATCCTATAGCAGAGATCCCTAATCTGTCTCTTCTCTCTCCCATTAGTAGATATCCTATAGCAGAGATCCCTAATCTGTCCCTTCTCTCTCCCATCAGTACAAATCCTATAGCAGAGATCCCTAATCTGTCTCTTCTCTCTCCCATTAGTAGATATCCTATAGCAGAGATCCCTAATCTGTCCCTTCTCTCTCCCATCAGTACAAATCCTATAGCAGAGATCCCTAATCTGTCTCTTCTCTCTCCCATTAGTAGATATCCTATAGCAGTGATCCCTAATCTGTCCCTTCTCTCTCCCATCAGTACAAATCCTATAGCAGAGATCCCTAATCTGTCTCTTCTCTCTCCCATTAGTAGATATCCTATAGCAGAGATCCCTAATCTGTCCCTTCTCTCTCCCATTAGTAGATATCCTATAGCAGAGATCCCTAATCTGTCCCTTGTCTCTCCCATCAGTACAAATCCTATATCAGAGATCCCTAATCTGTCCCTTCTCTCTCCCATCAGTACAAATCCTATATCAGAGATCCCTAACCTGTCCCTTCTCTCTCCCATTAGTAGATATCCTATAGCAGAGATCCCTAATCTGTCCCTTCTCTCTCCCATCAGTACAAATCCTATAGCAGAGATCCCTAATCTGTCTCTTCTCTCTCCCATTAGTAGATATCCTATAGCAGAGATCCCTAATCTGTCCCTTCTCTCTCCCATTAGTAGATATCCTATAGCAGAGATCCCTAATCTGTCCCTTGTCTCTCCCATCAGTACAAATCCTATATCAGAGATCCCTAATCTGTCCCTTCTCTCTCCCATCAGTACAAATCCTATATCAGAGATAGGGATGTAGCGAACGTCGGAAAAAAAGTTCGCGAACATATTCGCGAACTTGCGCAAAATTGCGAGCGGTTCGCGAACGGTTCGCGAACCCCATAGACTTCAATGGGAAGGCGAACTTTAACATCTACAAAAGACATTTCTGGCCAGAAAAATGATTTTAAAGTTGTTTAAAGGGTGCAACGACCTGGACAGTGGCATGCCAGAGGGGGATCAAGGGCAAAAATGTATCTGAAAAATCTGCCTGTGTGTGCTTGGAAGAGATAGTGTAGGGGGAGAGCTGTTAGTGATTTCAGGGACAGATGATAGTAAGTTTGCTGGCTAGTAATCTGCGTGATACTGCTCTGTATTGGAGGGACAGAAGTCTGCAGGGATTTGAGGGACATTTTAGCTTAGGTAGCTTTGCTGGCTAGTAATCTACTGTTCTCTTTAAACAACTGCCATACGTTGACCTTGTAGGCATTGTTTGCCCAGTTTTTTTGGACGCAGCCACTGAAGCACAGTTGCCAGAAAAAATATGCCATATAAATGCTGAAAATAGTCATTTTTCGCCATACGTTATTCAACCAACTGCTATCTAGCTGTGTGCCCGTGTTCACATTCTGTCTAAATATCCATAATATTACCGTCTCCAGAAAAAACACCGGAGTGACTTTTTTTCAAGCAGCATTCTTATATTTTACGTAATCCGTATCCACCGCTGTGTATACGTTGACCTTGTAGGCATTATTTGCCCTGTAGGCATTTTTTGCCCAGTGTGTTATTCAACCAACTGCTATCTAGCTGTGTGACCGTGTTCACATTCTGTCTAAATATCCATAATATTACCGTCTCCAGAAAAAACACCGGAGTGACTTTTTTTCAAGCAGCATTCTTATATTTTACGTAATCCGTATCCACCGCTGTGTATACGTTGACCTTGTAGGCATTATTTGCACAGTGTTTTCTTCAAACCGCCATCTAGCTGTGTGAGCTTGTTCACATTTTGTCTAAATATTGATAATATTATCGTCTCTAGAAAAACCACTTGAGTTACTTTTTTTCAAGCAGCATTCATATATTTTACGTAATCCGTATCCACCGCTGTAGTAGTGTATACGTTGATCTTGTAGGCATTATTTGCACACTGTTTTCTTCAAACTGCCATCTAGCTGTGTGTATTATCGTTTCCAGAAAAACCAACTGAGTTTTTGTTGTTGTTGTTTTTTTAAAAATAATGCCAGGCAAAGGCAGGCCGCCACGCAGAGGCCGTGCTAGGGGCCGTGCTGCTATGCAATCCTGTGGCCCTAGCAAATTGCCCAGTTTTAAAAAGCCAATGACCCTGAACTCCCAAAATGCTGAAGAGGTAGTTGACTGGCTTACACAGCACACCCCATCCTCTACCGTTTCTAACTTTACCACAACATCCTCCTCATCCTCCACTGCTATGGCCACCCCACGTAACACTTCCTCCACCACCGGTGCCCCATCTTCACTGGAGTCAGAGGAGTTATTTTCCCATGAGTTTCTTGAACTGAGTAATGCGCAACCATTATTGGCAGAAGAAGATGAAGGAGATGAGGACGTTACACCAGATTTAATTCTGGCAGAGAACACGACAGAGATGGACATAATGATGAGTGATGAGGAGGAGGAGGAGGTCCCCGCTGCTGCTTCCTTCTGTGATGTGTCAGAAGAAATTGATGCATCTGAGGAGAATGATGATGAGGAGATTGATGTTTTGTGGGTGCCTAGTAGAAGAGAGCAAGAGGAGGGTAGTTCAGATGGAGAGACGGAGAGTCAGAGAGGCAGTAGGAGAATAAGACTTAGAAGAAGCAGGGAGGCCAGCCCGCAGGGATCAGTAGGGCAACAACATGTATCGGCACCTGTGTTCAGCCGGCCAACGCACCCGCCATTGCCGCCAATGCCGCCAACTTCTACTGTTACCGCCAGATCGCAGACTTCCAAAAAGTCAGCAGTGTGGCATTTTTTTAATGTGTGTGCCTCTGACAAAAGCATTGTAATTTGCAATGAGTGCAGTCAGAAACTGAGCCTTGGTAAGCCCAACAGCCACATAGGTACAACTTCTATGCGAAGGCACATGAGCGGCAAGCACAAAGCACTTTGGGAGCAACACCTCAAAGGCAACAGGCAAACTAAAAGTCACACTCCTTCTGGTCCAGCATCTTACTGCTCTACCTCTGCTCTCCTTGACCCATCTGAACCACCCTCCACTCCGCCTTCCACCTTGACCACCTGTTCCCATTCCCAGTCATCTGCCACCAGCCAAGTTTCTGTGAAGGCCATGTTTGAGCGTAAGAAGCCAATGTCTGACTGTCACCCCCTTGCCCGGCGTCTGACAGCTGGCTTGTCTGCACTCTTAGCCCGCCAGCTTTTACCATACCAGCTGGTGGACTCTGAGGCCTTCCGCAAATTTGTAGCAATTGGGACACCGCAGTGGAAGGTACCCAGCCGCAATTTTTTTTCTAAAAAGGGAATACCACACCTGTACCAACATGTGCAGAGCCAAGTTACCGCATCTCTGTCACTTAGTGTTGGGCCAAAGGTCCATATGACTACTGACGCATGGTCCTCCAAGCATGGTCAGGGCAGGTATGTCACCTACACTGCCCACTGGGTGAACTTGGTAATGGCTGGGAATGGGAAGCAGGGAATGGGTAGCTCAACAACAACAACAACAGTGGAGTTGGTGTCACCGCCACGGATTGCACGCGGTTCTGCCACCACCTCTACTCCTCCATCGCTCTCTACCTCGTCTTCTTCCTCTTCTTCTTCTTACTCTGCTGCTGGGTCCTCCTTCTCCTCCTCCACACCTGTGCACCCCCAGCTCCCCCTAGGCTATTCGACGTGCCAGGTACGCCGTTGTCACGCTGTCTTGGGGATGACGTGCCTGGAAAGCAAAAACCATACCGGATCTGTACTCCTGTCATCTCTGCAGTCACAGGCCGATCGGTGGCTGACCCCACACCAACTGCAGATCGGAAAAGTGGTGTGTGACAATGGAAGCAATCTGTTGGCAGCGTTGAGACTGGGAAATTTAACACATGTGCCCTGCATGGCACATGTGTTAAATTTAATAGTCCAACGTTTTGTCTCCAAGTACCCAGGATTCCAGGACGTTCTCACCCAGTCCAGAAAGGTGTCGGCCCATTTCAGACGTTCCTACACAGCCATGGCACGCCTTGCTGACATTCAGCAGCGCTACAACATGCCAGTCAGGCGTTTGATTTCTGACAGCCAGACTCGCTGGAATTCAACGCTCCTTATGTTGGAACGTCTGCTGCAACAACAAAGGGCCGTCAACGAGTACCTTTTTGAACTGGGTGGTAGGACTGGATCTGCAGAGCTGGGGATTTTTTTCCCCCGTTACTGGGTGCTTATGCGCGATGCCTGCAGGCTCATGCGACCTTTTGAAGAGGTGACAAATATGGTCAGTCGCACCGAAGGCACCATCAGCGACCTAATACCCTTCGCTTTCTTCCTGGAGCGTGCCGTGCGACGAGTGACAGATGAGGCTGTAGACCAGCGTGACGAGGAGCTGGAAGCGCACGATTTATGGTCGCAATCACCAGAACGAACCCAGGCACCTGCTGCAACGCAGGGAGAGGTGCCAGAAGTGGAGTCAGAGGAGGAAGGTGGCTTTGTGGAGGAGGAGGAGGAGGACCAACAGGAGCAGGCTTCCCAGGGGGCTAGTGGTGACCTTTTGGGGACCCCTGGTCTTGTACGTGGCTGGGGGGAGGAGACCGTGGATGATGCAGTCCTTGATAATGAGGAAGCGGAGATGGATAGCTCTGCATCCAACCTTGTGAGAATGGGGTCTTTCATGCTGGCATGCCTGTTGAAGGACCCCCGTATCAAGAGGCTTAAGGAGAAGGACCTGTACTGGGTCGCAACGCTACTAGACCCTCGGTACAAGCATAAAGTGTCAGAAATGTTACCAACATACCACAAGTCCGAAAAGATGCGGCATTTACAAACCAGCCTGCAAAACATGTTGTACAATGCTTTTAAGGGTGATGTCACTTCAGGAACTCATCAACATTCCAGGGGCAGAGGTGCCAGTAATCCTGCCACGAGCACACCTGCAAGGACAAAGCCCTTTGGCCGGTCTGTAACGTCAGACATGCAAATGTTTTTCTGTCCAAGGCAGCGCCACAACCCTTCTGGATCCACCCTCAAAGAACGCCTCGACCGGCAGGTAGCGGACTACCTGGCATTAACTGCAGATATCGACACTCTGAGGAGCGATGAACCCCTGGACTACTGGGTGCGCAGGCTTGATCTGTGGCCAGAGCTGTCACAATTTGCCATGAACCTCTTGTCTTGCCCAGCCTCAAGTGTGCTCTCAGAAAGGACCTTCAGTGCAGCAGGAGGGATTGTAACTGAGAAGAGAACTCGCCTAGGTCACAAAAGTGTCGATTACCTGACCTTTATTAAAATGAATGAGGGGTGGATCTCGGAGGGTTACTGCACGCCGGAAGACTTGTTCTGACTTCTATGCAGCTGTCCTTCTCTTCAAGCCTCATGACTCCACACACAGCTGTCCTTTAGCGTCCTCCTCCCTCCGCCACCGTTACAAACTAGGGTGCAAACCCTACTGGTTTAATTTTTTCTGGCCTCTGTGCTTCAGTGGCTGCAACCAAAAAAACTGGGCAAACAATGTCTACAAGGTCAACGTATGGCGAAAAATGACTATTTTCAGCATTTATATGGCATAATTTTTCTGGCCTCTGTGCTTCAGTGGCTGCAACCAAAAAAATTTATATTTTCAGCATTTATATGGCATATTTTTTCTGGCAACTGTGCTTCAGTGGCTGCGTCCAAAAAAACTGGGCAAACAATGTCTACAAGGTCAACACACTGGGCAAAAAATGCCTACAGGGCAAATAATGCCTAAAAGGTCAACTTATACACTACTACAGCGATGGATACGGATTACGTAAAATTTATTATGGCTGCTTGAAAAAAGTCACTCCGGTGTTTTTTCTGGAGACGGTAATATTATGGATATTTAGACAGAATGTGAACACGGGCACACAGCTAGATAGCAGTTGGTTGAATAACACACTGGGCAAAAAATGCCTACAGGGCAAATAATGCCTACAAGGTCAACTTATACACTACTACAGCGAGGGATACGGATTACGTAAAATTTATTATGGCTGCTTGAAAAAAGTCACTCCGGTGTTTTTTCTGGAGACGGTAATATTATGGATATTTAGACAGAATGTGAACACGGGCACACAGCTAGATAGCAGTTGGTTGAATAACACACTGGGCAAAAAATGCCTACAGGGCAAATAATGCCTAAAAGGTCAACTTATACACTACTACAGCGATGGATACGGATTACGTAAAATTTATTATGGCTGCTTGAAAAAAGTCACTCCGGTGTTTTTTCTGGAGACGGTAATATTATGGATATTTAGACAGAATGTGAACACGGGCACACAGCTAGATAGCAGTTGGTTGAATAACACACTGGGCAAAAAATGCCTACAGGGCAAATAATGCCTAAAAGGTCAACTTATACACTACTACAGCGGTAGTAAAATAAAAAAAAAGTTAAATAAAAAAAGAATGAATATTAAAAAAAAAAAATTAAAGTTGGTGCTGCTGAACTACTAGGAGCAGCAGATTAGCACACCAGTCCCACTCCCCAACACTGCTAGACTAATAGCACTGGGCTCTTATAGTAGTAGTAGTAGTAGTAGTAGTAGTAGTAGTAGTAGTAGTAAAACAACAAAAAAATAAATAAAAGCAGTCCTTACAAGGACTATTGCTATTGCAGCAGTCAGCAGATGAGATCAGAAGCAGGACAGCTGCCCACTGCAGCTACATACAGAGCACTGCAGTAGAAGGTAGATTACTAGCCAGCAAAGCTACCTAAGCTTAAATGTCCCTCAAACCCCTGCAGACTTCTGTCCCTCCAATAACAGAGCAGTATCAAAACGATTACTAGCCAGCAAACTTTCAACTGTCCCTGAAATCACTAACAGGCAGCAGCTCTCTCCCTACACTATCTCTTCAGCACACACAGGCAGAGTGAAAAAAAGCTGCAGGGCTTCGGTTTTTATAGGGAAGGGGAGTGGTCCAAGGGAGAGCTTCCTGATTGGCTGCCATGTACCTGCTGGTCTGGGGTGAGAGGGCAAAAAAAAGCGCCAACAATGGCGAACCCAAAATGGCGAACGTCGCGCGACGTTCGCGAACTTCCGGCGAGCGCGAACACCCGATGTTCGCGCGAACAAGTTCGCCGGCGAACAGTTCGCGACATCTCTAATCAGAGATCCCTAACCTGTCCCTTCTCTCTCCCATTAGTAGATATCCTATAGCAGAGATCCCTAATCTGTCCCTTCTCTCTCCCATCAGTACAAATCCTATAGCAGAGATCCCTAATCTGTCTCTTCTCTCTCCCATTAGTAGATATCCTATAGCAGTGATCCCTAATCTGTCCCTTCTCTCTCCCATCAGTACAAATCCTATAGCAGAGATCCCTAATCTGTCTCTTCTCTCTCCCATTAGTAGATATCCTATAGCAGAGATCCCTAATCTGTCCCTTCTCTCTCCCATCAGTACAAATCCTATAGCAGAGATCCCTAATCTGTCTCTTCTCTCTCCCATTAGTAGATATCCTATAGCAGAGATACCTAATCTGTCCCTTCTCTCTCCCATTAGTAGATATCCTATAGCAGAGATCCCTAATCTGTCCCTTGTCTCTCCCATCAGTACAAATCCTATATCAGAGATCCCTAATCTGTCCCTTCTCTCTCCCATCAGTACAAATCCTATATCAGAGATCCCTAATCTGTCCCTTCTCTCTCCCATTAGTAGATATCCTATAGCAGAGATCCCTAATCTGTCCCTTCTCTCTCCCATCAGTACAAATCCTATAGCAGTGATCCCTAATCTGTCCCTTCTCTCTCCCATCAGTACAAATCCTATATAAGAGATCCCTAATCTGTCTCTTCTCTCTCCCATTAGTAGATATCCTATAGCAGTGATCCCTAACCTGTCCCTTCTCTCTCCCATTAGTAGATATCCTATAGCAGAGATCCCTAATCTGTCCCTTCTCTCTCCCATCAGTACAAATCCTATATCAGAGATCCCTAATCTGTCTCTTCTCTCTCCCATTAGTAGATATCCTATAGCAGTGATCCCTTATCTGTCCCTTCTCTCTCCCATTAGTAGATATCCTATAGCAGTGATCCCTAACCTGTCTCTTCTCTCTCATCAATACACAGTCTATATCAGTGATTCCTTCTACCAGTCATTATGAATGCCAATTCTGGGGTGAAATGGCTGTTGTGACTTACTTCAGCAGTATATGGGCTACACTGCATACACTCAGGACTTGTGTGCGTTAATCAGAATTGTAACAAACAAGGGAAAGTTGTGCTCACCACTAATTTTTAAAACCATTAGGCGGGGGTGCAATGAAACTGTGACCACAAAATACATATAGACAAATACAAGAGTCCTCTGCACTCAACCCATTATCAATATATTTAAGACAGAGACATTTTGTGCTACTGCTACTGAAAAATGCCTTACCCTTTAAACAAAACAGGGATTGTTTGTCCATATATTGCAATATATTTAAGCTGGCCAACTACGTCAAAGTCATCCCATATCTGGCCAGTCCTATGCTCAATTTTCATCTGATTCAATAAGAATTCAATTGCTTCATTATACATTAAGGGGCAGATTTACTAAGGTTCGAGTGAATTTTTGAAGTACAAAAAGTTTGAATTTCGAAGTAATTTTTTGGATACTTCGACCATCAAAATAAAAATCTTTCGAATATTCGACCATTCGATAATCGAAGTACTGTCTCTTTAAAAAAACTTTGACTTCAATACTTCGCCAAATTAAACCTGCCGAATTGCTATGTTAGCCTATGGGGACCTTCTACAAACTTTCTTTATACATCGAAAAAAAATCCTTAGATCGTATGCTAAAATAGTTTGATCGAACGTTTTTTATTCCATCGTAGGTTTGGCAAATTCGGTGAAAAAACGTTGAATTCAATATTCAAATTCAAAGTTTTTCAATTCGATGGTCGAATTTCGAAGTTTTTTGTACTTCGAAATTCGACCCTTGATAAATCTGCCCCTCAGTGACTAAGTTTTACCTGCAACTTACTAGCTGCTTTAAAGTAAAACAATATATTGATATCAATGCATATAGTTCTATGTATTATACCCAGATAGTGTTACCTCTCCTACAGTACCATCACCTGGGCAATAATAATTGTTTCCATGGCAGGCAGCAATAAAATTTGGGACCTCCTCCAACACTCCAACCCCTCTTCCCAGTATTTCTCTGGCTTTCCCAGTAGATATGTATTGCCCCATCCACTCTCCAGCTAACGGGAGTTATGGAATACACAGAAGTTTCATTTAAAATGGGTGTAAATAAGGCCAACACCCCTACAAATCCTTCCCTTTAAAACTCTTCAGATATCCTTGAGACTTTGGGGCCGATTCACTAAGGGTCGAATATCGAGGGTTAATTAACCCTCGATATTCGACTAGGAACTAAAATCGTTCGACTTCGAATATCGAAGTCGAACGATTTAGCGCAAATCCTGCGATCGAACGATCGAAGGATTATTCCTTCGATCGAACGATTAAATCCTTCGAATCGAACGATTCGAAGGATTTTAATCCAACGATCGAAGGAATATCCTTCGATCAAAAAATCTCAGGCAAGCCTATGGGGACCTTCCCCATAGGCTAACATTGACTTCGGTAGCTTTTAGCTGCCGAAGTAGGGGGTCGAAGTTTTTCTTAAAGAGACAGTACTTCGACTATCGAATGGTCGAATAGTCGAACGATTTTTAGTCCGAATCGTTCGATTCGAAGTCGAAGTAGTAGTCGAAGGTCGAAGTAGCCCATTCGATGGTCGAAGTAGCCCAAAAAACACTTCGAAATTCTAAAGTTTTTTTAATTCGAATCCTTCACTCGAGCTTCATGAATCGGCCCCTAAATAAACTTTCCTTTTATGGTTTCCTATTGTACCATTGCCCTATTGTATAAAGGAATGAGTGTGAGAGCTCCCCAAGCCTGGGCCCATAGACCTCTAACCACAGGGAGAGCAGAAGAAATGGAGGGAGTTAATTAAGTGTCAGACTATAAGGGCGATAAATAGAGAGTGAAGATGATTTAGCCAAGCATTTAATAACTTGGATGTTACAAGGGATCAGCAACAAATCCATAATGAAGCTCATTATGGGTCAGGACCTTCTTATGGAGGTGTTTGTGGAAAAAAGCCAAGGGCTCATTTCATTGAGGTTGCTGGGAGTTGTTATTGCTAATTTCCTTTACATAGTCCCATTGAGTGCCTCTTTATTATTATTGTTATGATTATTATTATTATTTTATTATTATTATTGTATGCAGTAATATTTAAGTACCTGTTTAAGCTCTCTGCAGGGAATGCTGGGAGTTGTAGTTTAAATGAATATGAGAAGTCAAAACAGAGGTCACTGATTTGCTTTCCAAGACTAGCAAACCAAAGTATGACCCTGTAATGGGTAACCTTTTGCCCACATGAACCCCAGGGGCGCAGCTTAGGTTCCTCTTGTTGGCCGTTGCCATCCCAGTCCTAAAGTGAATGATATGTGAACCCCATAAACTGCCCAGTCACATCCCAGAATGGAGCCTGTAGATCCCAAATGCCACATTATGTTGCCGTCTGACTTGCTACTCGCCACTGATGTACGTGACAGCCTGCAAAGCATTCAATTGATTTTTATTCAGACTTTTTTTTTTTTTTTGTATTATTTCCATGGAAATGGCCTGGATGGAGGCACGTCTGAGCAGCTGGCTTGTGCTTCAATTGCAGGAAACACAATTTCCTCTCAATTTGCCTGCGGCCGGCGGTGTTTTCTATTATTAATATGAAGAAGTGCCGCATTGTTCCCCAGTGATCACTCGCAGAGCCAACAACAATCCTTCATCAAGGTATAATCCTTGTTTGTACATTATAAAGCTAATGTGCTGTTAATTACTAATGTGCCCTCAGTCGTCACTCCTTCATATCATTCATGTGCCACAGAAATGCCCAGATATGAACTTGCTGCATTGTGACTTCAAGGTCAAGTAGGAACTGTTTCGGGAGCAAAGGGTGACGCCCTATGGTGTCAAATTAGGGGTAGCCCACTTCCGGGAATAAGCATGGAAAATAGGGCTTGCACTGAAATTATGTTCTAGTATTTCATACCTCCCAACATTCGATAAATGGAAAGAGGGACAAAAAAAGTTTGACCACGCCCATTTTATGGCCATACCCCTAAATACCATGTTCATTAAAAAAAATTAAAAATTGGTAGGTTATGGAAAGTTTAAAACACATTTCTGGGGGTTTTAGGGTCTTGTTTTATGTGTTATTACAGTTTTGCTAATAAGGGTGAACTTTCCCTTTAAGATGAAAGTCCCAGTTCCCCCAAGAGACCTGCTTATCTTAAATAGTTATATCTTTGCTTATCTTATTAGTTACAATTGTATCCCAGTGCAGGTGCTGGGTATTCAGGGCTCTCTGCCAAAAGCTTCTAATTTAATGAAGTTTTAGAAACTTTACAATCTTTTTCTAGCATCAGTGCAGGAGATCAAAGAGAGAAACTGGGGACAGTTAATTAAGAATCCAGGACTGCAGACTGAGATGTTCATATCAGGACTGTCCCAGGAAAATCGGGAAAGTTGAGAGCTATGTTATTTGTATTTTACCTGAAAAGATACATCAATTGGGCACAGTATTTTGCAACAGGCACAACCATCCCAAGCCATTTGCTGCTTTTCTATCCCAGTGAAGCTGTTGGTGTTGGGTCATGGGGTTCCCAATCAGGTGAGCGCTGGTATATTCTGTTCCCTTCCAGGATATTATGTGACTGTAATGAACAAACTAACGCTGTGTTGAGCAGAGACGGTAGGATTTGCTAATATGCTAAAGTGGAATATCTCCATGTTTGAGAAGTTAAAGGAGAACTAAAAACTAAAAATTAATATGGCTAAAAATGCCCTATTTAATATACTGAATTTACTGCACCAGCCTAAAGTTTGAGCTTGTCAATAGCAGCAATGATCCAGGACTTCAAACTTGTCACAGGGGGTCACCATCTTGGAAAGTGTCTGTGACACTCACATGCTCAGTGGGCTCTGATTGGCTGTTGAGAAGCTAAGCTTAGGGCTCGTCACTAATTATCCAGCAGAAAATGAGCTTCCCTGGCTGTAATATAAGCTGATGCTACAGGTTTGCTGATTATTAAATTCTGATGCTAATTGCACTGGTTTCTGTGCTGCCATGTCGTAATTATGTGTATTAATTACTAATCAGCCTTATATTGTGACATTTCTATTCTATGTGTACTGTATATTGTGAGTGGCTCCCTAAGCTCAGTAAGTGACAGCAGCACAGAGCATGTGCAGTGAATCAGCAGAAAAGAAGATGGGGAGCTACTGGGGCATCTTTGGAGACACAGATCTTTACTGCTAAAGGGCTGCGGTTGCCTTGGGCTGGTACAACATTTACTTTAACTTTAATAATTCAATTTCTTTATTATTGAAAAATGAAATAAATAATTGTAACAGTAATATTGCAAAGCAGGTGCTTTAATATCACAGCAACCAGAGTGGCTGCTTCCAAAAAAAGACACATTCAGGACTAATTGTATATGGACAGCTGTGTTCCCCTGTGTGTCCTGTTTGTTGCATTATTGCTGCACCAACTGTATATGGGCCATGGCTGACATGCACGATTTGTTGCCCGCCATAAAAGCCACAGTTTTCTTGCAGGTAGTGGGGCCCACCAGATATTGTCCAGTGTTTTCCCAGTCCGTCCCTGTGCCAGTCTTCTCAATGGTTCCATAGACTCCTTTATATGACATCATTTTATTATGATCTGGTCTTGAATATACAATAGAGGAACATGTAAAAAGCTGAATCTCGCTGTTATCGTTTTTATGTAATAAATTAAAATTTTCAAAAAGAAATTGTTAATGTAGGAAACTTGGATTTGTTCTAAATGATGTATATGTTAAAAACACCCTGCAGTGGCGCCTATAGAAAGCAAGACATTTTTACCTATTTTTAAGGCCCTCCCGTCCTGTCCTTCTCATGATCCATCCTGGTTCCACTGTCTGTTCTTCACATGTTCCCATAGATCTATAATGCCTGGGTGATTTTATCTCCAGAATTGACGAAGGAAAGGAGCAGCCACGTCCTCCATCAGTTAATAGGATGGCTGAACTGTAACTCTCCTTATATAGGAATAGCAGAGAGCTAAGAATGGCATTTAACCCCTATTTATCCCAATTCAAGTACTAAATGAACTGTATTGTAAATAGCTTATGTGTAATCTGATTTGCTGCCAACCTGGGCCCCCAGGGGACACTCCATGGCTGCCTCCACTTCTGCAGAAAACCAAAAGGAGGAACCGGCACACAGGAGCATATGCAATAGGGGTGCCGTCTCCCTAGAGGACTGTGCACCAGGCAATTACTCATAGGAAGGCCAGCGAGTGCGCTCACATCGTTACTACATGCCTCCACTTCTACAAAGAGACTTGTTTCTCCAAATGATATTAGGGATGCACCGAATCCACAATTTTGGATTCGCCCAAACCCTCAAATCCATCGTAAAAAAATTTGGCCAAATACTGAACCGAATCCGAATCCTAATTTACATATGCAAATTGAGGGTGGGAAGGGGAAAACATTTTTTTACTTCCTTGTCACATGATTCCCCTCCCCACTCCTAATTAGCAAATGCAAATTAGGATTCAGATTCAGTTCGGCAGGCCAGAAGGATTTGGCTGAATCCTGCTGAAAGAGGCCGAATCCCGAACCGAATCCTGGATTCGGTGCATCCCTAAATGATATTATGTCTATGGTGCTGTATATTATAGAGCATTTATAAGAGTGTAGGCAGTTCTTTAGTTTTTTAGGGATAGTGCCTCTTTATATTAGCCTAGAAACGGGGGTGGGGGGGATCACCAAGAAAAACTGATTTTGGAGTAAAACCAAGAAAAGCAAAATAAATTATGATCAAATATACTGAATTCACCTGATGACTCGGAACCTATACGGTGATATGTGCAGTGGCGGAACTACCGCCAGACGCCACTAACAAATGCGGCCGTACGGAGGGGGGCGGGGCCCGGCTACGCGTCACGCACCAGGGCCCGCCCCCCTCTAGGATCGCTAACGGATGTGTGTTTGCCCTTGTTGCACTTGTGGCACATTCTTTGCCCGACATTGCCGGTGACATGCAGAATTCAGGGCAAAAACATTTGCCAAATTGGAAAAGGAAAAAGGTGAAATAATTAAAAGAAAAATCTTTAAAAAATAAAGACCAGTTAACAGCAGCCTACATTGTTCTAAAAATGCAAACTTACCCTTTAAACATACACGCAAACAAAAGCCTAATCTGTTTTTTGACCAGTTTCCTCCCCAAATACATTGAGGCGGGTTAGTTGGCTCCTGATTCAGCTGCCCCTACTGTGTGTGACCTTAGATTGTAAGCTCCACTGGGACAGGGGCAGATGATCTCTGTTACTACGGGATGTGGGTGCTGTATAAATAAGGGGCTTTGCAGAAGAATGCTGAATTGCAAATATTCCATCCCATTTCTACTGGAATACTAAACTGGAATATTAAACTGGAATACTAAACTGGAATACTAAACTGGAATACTAAAGCACTGGCAGAGAGCAGTGAGTGTAGAGCTTGTTCCCTAGGGGGCATTTAGCCTTGTGCACGAGTAAAGGAGGCAGATCTGGGAAATATGACACAAATGATTCCAGAGGATCAATAGAGCAGCGATGCATCTGGGCGCAGGGAATGCAATTGGAGTATATTAGCACTGATCAGCAATCTTTCCCTCTACAGCTGTGGCCAGATTACAGCTCCCACTGGCACAGGATGCTGGGAAGTGTCATTTTAGGCATAAGAATGACATTTTATTTTCCCTATTAATTTTAGGTTTGGCTTGACCCTTTCGGTAGTCGATAGCTTTAAAGGGGTTGTTCACCTTTGAGTTAACATTTAGTATGATGTAGAGAGTGATATTCTGAGACAATTTGCAATTGGATTTCATTTTCTATTATTTGTGTTTTTTGAGTTATTTAGCTTTTTATTCAGCAGCTTTCCAGTTTGCAATTTCTACAGTCTGGTTGCTAGGGTCCAAGTTAACCATGCATTGACTTAAACAAGAGGCTGGAATATGAACAGGAGAGGCCTGAATAGAAAGACAATTAAAAGTGGCAATAACAATACATGTGTAGCTTTACAAAGCATTTGTTTTTAGATGGGGTCAGTGACCCCCATTTGAAAGCTGGAAAGAGTCAGAAGAAGAAGGCAAATATTTCAAAAACTATAAAAAATAAATAATGAAGACCAATTGGAGAGTTGATTTGAATTTAAAGGGATACTGTCATGGGAATTTTTTTTTCCTCAAAACCCATCAGTTAATAGTGCTGCTCCAGCAGAATTCTGTAGTGAAATACATTTCTCCAAAGAGTAAACAGTTTTTTTTTATATTTATTTTGGAATCTGACATGGGGCTAGACATATTGTCGGTTTCCCAGCTGCCCCCAGTCATGTGACTTGTGCTCTGATAAACGTCAGTCACTCTTTACTGCTGTACTGCAAGTTGGAGTGATGTCACCCTCCCCCTCCAGCAGCCCAAAAACAGAACAACGGGAAGATAACCAAATAGCAGCTCCCTTAAGGTCTGGCCACTCGGGCAAATCTCCTCTTCTTTGTGGCAACTAATCTCCCCGATCTGCCTTCCGCCTGCTAAAATGAAAATCGCCTGGGAGCAGGTACATGGAGCACTTTGTTTTCCAAAGTCGTCTGAAGTTTCCTCGTGAGGCAATTACTGGTGACTTCGGAAAACAAAGTGCTCCGTGTGCCTGCTAGATCTAGGAACAGCACTCAATAGTAAAATCCAGGTCCCACTGAGACACATTCAGTTACACTGAGTAGGAGAAACAACAGGCTGCCAGAAAGCAGTTCCATCCTAAAGTGCCTTTACTGCTGTACTGCAAGTTGGAGTGATATCACCTCCCTCTCTTTCCCCCCAGCAGCCTAACAACAGACCAATGGGAAGGTAACCAGATAGCAGCTCCCTAACACAAGATAACAGCTGCCTGGTAGATCTAAGAACAACACTCAATAGTAAAACCCAGGTCCCACTAAGACACATTCACGTTGAGTAGGAGAAACAACAGCCTGCCAGAAAGCAGTTCCATCCTAAAGTGCTGGCTCTTTCTGAAATCACATGACCAGGCAAAATGACCTGAGATGCACCTACACACCAATATTACAACTAAATACACTTGCTGGTTCAGGAATGACAGGAGGGAATTATTTGCAGTGTAATACAGTGTCATTTAGAAATAAAAACTACATCATAAAAAGATTGCTTTAAAGAGAATGCAACCCTTTAATATTCTTTGGGTTGTTTTTGGGTTGGGGCCTGGGATAATATTTAATTGTTCTGGGATATGTCCCCCCACGTAGATCCCCACAATACTGAGCTTGTAACGCCTTTGCTCCAGAGACCCCCCTCCATGTTTGCTGTGCAGTCAGTTCACCCACAGCGAGTCCTGCACCCACTAATTAATTACCCGTCCCCCTCCCTGTCGCCAATGTACAATCTGCACAAACAACCATTGATCAGCGGCCCACTCTCTGTCTCGTTACCAGTCATTAGTTAAGAATAAGGCTGAGCTGAAACACTGAGCACATGCCGAGGGATTACTATGAGAATTCTCTGTGCCACCCCCCGTCATACTCCTACCCACATGCCAGTTGGTAAATTAAAGGGCAAGTGAGAGCAGCACTCAGCTTTATTATTGTATCATTATTGTTACCCTTTCTTTATATGGCTTCAACATATGCTTTACAGAGACACTTTATTTTCATGTCCGTCCCTGTCACAGCAGAGCTTGCAATCTAATCCTTCAGGGTCATTTCAAGGAAACCAAAACAAATATGGGAAAGAAGTACAGACCCAGGGCAGACAGTGTCCTGGTCCAAATTAAACCCTGAATGCCAGCTATGTTTGCCACCTCACCCCTTTAATACCAGTCACATATTGAATCCACAGCATGCATGGCTAGTTATTTATTCAATTAAATGCATGCTGCATGGCTGCACATAAGGGCTCTTACAGACAAGCGGTTTTACCTGCTCTCCATTGCATTTCAGTTTCATGCGTTCAGCCGAAGGGAGCGCAGGAGTAGACGCACTGGATTCTTGTGGCTGTACTCACACAGACGCATGTAAGTGTCGAATGCAGGAAGAATTCAACATGCTGTGTCCCAACATGCGTTTGGCGTTTACATGCGTCTGTGTGAGTACAGCCACAAGAATCCAGTGAGTCTACTCCTGCGCTCCCCTGCGGCTGAACGCATGAAACCGGAATGCAGGGGAGCGCAGGTAAAAACGCTCATCTGTAAGAGCCCTAAATCAGTTCAGTCTGCAGCAGACATCTAAATGAATTGTTAATTAGTCATGTAGGCTGTGGATTCAATGTATGACTGGTATTAAAGGGGTGAGGTGACAACGCTATTGGTAGTGGTGCCAACCAAGTTGCTGTACAATAATAATAACAGCGATATCTGCCCCCACACATACCCTATTATACCCAGAACATGCCCACGATCCTCCCAGTACCCCGTACATTCGACCACAACCACTTCTGCCTTCACAGCCCACATGCGCTTAATTCTTTGCAGTTTTGTTTATCACTGGCTGAGCTTTCAAAGTAGCAACTTCTTTTTAATATATAACTTGCCTTATGGAAACAGTAGTATTTCAGCAGTGACATAAAGTTTATTGGATTAACAGAAAATATACAATATGCATCATAACAAAATTAGACAGGTGCATATTTGCACCAACAGAGATATTACATCAATACTTAGTTGAGCCTTTTGCAAATGTAACAGCCACTAGACGCCTCCTATAGCCTTTGATGAGTGTCTGGATTCTGGATGTGGCTATTTCTGACCATTCGTCCATATAAAATCTCTCCAGTTCAGTTAAATTTGATGGCTGCCGAGCATGGACAGTCTGCTTCAGATCATCCCATAGATTTTCCATGATATTCAAGTCGGGGGACCCCAGAATATTGTACTTGTCCCTCTGCATAAATGTCTTTGTAGATTTCCAAGTGTGTTTAGGGTCATTGTCTTGTTGGAATATCCAACCCCTGCAGCGCAACTTCAACTTTGTGACTGATGCTTGAACATTATCCTGAAGAATTTGTTGATATTGGGTTGAATTCATCCGACCCTGGACTTTAACAAGGGCCCCAGTAGTCCCTGAACTAGCCACACAGCCCCACAGCATGATGGGACCTCCACCAAATGTGACAGTAGGTAGCAGGTGTTTTTCTTGGAATGCCGTGTTCTTCTTCCGCCATGTAAAGTGCTTTTTGTTTTGACCAAATAACTCAATTTTTGTCTCATCAGTCCAAAGCACTTTGGGGCAAATTCACTAAGATTCGAAGTTGCGCCAGGCGCAACTTGGCCGGGCTTCGCCACACTTCGCCGCACTTCGCCAGGTGTATTTTCGCCAGCGCTCCGCAAATTCACTAAAATCCGAAGTTGCGCACAGGGGTAGCGTAAGTTTGCGAAGTTGCGCTAGCGTTAATTCGCCAAGCGAAGCGAAGTTTCACTAGCGATGGTTCATTTGCATACGTCGCCGAATTCAAATTTCAATGGAGGAACACGTATCAGCACTACAAATGCCTAGAAAACCTTCAAATCAGCAAATAACAATTTTATTTTGCCCTACACATGTGCCCACTGTCTAGGTAAGTTGCCATGAGTCAGGAAATGTAGGGGGGAAGGAGGGGAGCCCCAAAAATATTTTCGATCTTTTTCAGCCTATCACCCATCATGTAGATACGTATTCCTCCATTTGAAATTTGAATTTCGCGCCGTATGCAAATGAACCATCGCTAGCGAAACTTCGCTTCGCTTGGCGAATTAATGCTAGCACAACTTCGAAAAATTATGCTACCCCTGTGCGCAACTTCGGATTTTAGTGAATTTGCGGAGCGCTGGTGAAAATACGCCTGGCGAAGTGTGGCGAAGTGCGGCGAAGTGCGGCGAAATGCGGCGAAGTTGCGCCTGGCGCAACTTCGCATCTTAGTGAATTTGCCCCATAGTATATATATTCTTAAATCATTGCAATGAAGAGAAATTCCAGATTTCATTTTGCAGGATAACTTCCAAGCGAAAAGGGTGTGTGCCCCTTTGGTGTACGAATGCCTGACGAAGGGGCATGGCCCCCCCAAAAAAACTGACATCAATGCTATTGATATTTAATGGGAACTGTCTTGTCCGAAGTGGAAAGGGGAATGAAACAAATTGGGGATGATTTGAATAGAGTAAAAGAGAGTAAAAGCAGTGAAGAAGAACACAAGAAGTAACCAGGGACAGAATTAGTGAGAAAAGAAATGAGTACACTGAAGTGAATCACCTACAAAACAAGAAGACAGTGTAAGGATTAAACAATGCTAAACTAATATTGGAAAAAGATTTACAGGAGCCTAGAACCTGCTGGGTAACACATACCTGTCAACAGTGCTACGCAATATGTTGGCGCTATATAAATACATGTTAATAATAAAATAAATAATAACTCTCCTGGATTTCCTGAGAGATACCAGATCTAGGACCCCTCCCCTGGATGCCTGCGACTTCTCTAGTTATTTACTATGTACGTCTAACAAACAATGAGGTGTTAGTACCATACTTTGGCCAAGGTATGTAGACTCACAAGCTTTATTAAGGCACCTTATATGTGAGATCTACACTGCATATTGCTGTATGAAATCTATGGGTTATTTCAAATTATTAGACCCCCAGTAACTAAATGATTGAGTAACAGGTTGCACTCTTTATTCTGGAGCTCAAGCCCAGTTAGTTGAGGTTCTCCTGTGAGAAATGTCTATACACTAAGGAGTAAATTTATCAAAGAGTGAAGTTCCGCCACTAGAGTGAAATTCCGCAGCTCTCAATTCATTCCTATGGGATTTTGAAAGTGAAAGTTCACCCTTTGATAAATACGCCTATAAAAATCCCATAGAAATGATTGGAAAGTGGCAGAATTTCACTATTAACTTCACTCTTTGGGGACACACGGGCAGATTCGGGGGAGATTTGGTCCCCTGGTGACTAATCGCCTCTTCTTCGGGGCGACAGTCTCCCCAAACTGCCTCCCCTTGCCTTCCCGCCGGCTTGAATGAAAAATCGACAGCAGGATGTCACTCGCGACGCTTCGTTTTCCGAAGTCGCCCGAAGTTTCCTCGTGAGGCAGTGAGGGCCATCCTGCAATTTTTCATTGTAGCTGGCAGGAAGGCAGAGAAAGGCAGTTAGGGGTGATTGTCGCCCCGAAGAAGAGGAGATTTGTCACAGGGGCGACTGATCTCCCTGAATATTGCCGTGTGCCCTTACCCTAAATTTACATTGGAGATAAATATCTGGAGAGATTTCTGGAGATGTTGCCCATGGCAACCAATCAGCAATTAGATTTAAACAGCCACAGCCATGTTGGAAAACAAAAGCAAAGATCTGATTGGTTGCTATGGGCAACATCTCCAGAAATCTCTCCAAATATTTATCTCCAATGTTAGTAAACATGCCCCTAGGTCTTACTTACAGACATTGTTTACACACCAACAGGGAGAAAATGATTATCAGTGTGCAGTTTCAGCCTATATAAGTGTCTGTTTATCAGATATCTGTTAGGTTTGACCTCTTTTTAGGAAACATTCAGCTTCTAAGCACCTTCCTATCTGTATAAATCCATATAAATATATATATATATATTAAATGGGGTGCTAGTATCACACTTTGGCCAAAATATGTAAGCTCACATGCCGCGCCAAGGCCCCTCATTACACGTGAGACCTACACTGCCTATCGGTGTACTAAATGTATGGTGTAAACGTATTGTTGTACTAAATCTGTGCTGCACTTATACATATCATTGATCTCCCAGCAACAACATGACTAATGAGATTACGCTGCACTTCCAGAAGCCTATAATCAGTATTATTAGAGTCTGTGGCACAGTGAGTGAGGGAAGGTATAATGTGGGATATGTGAGGCGCAGCGGATGAGGAGAATAACAGGGCTTGTGGGTAATGATTGATGAGTCACTGCCTGGGAATAGGGGAGTGGCTGAGCTCTCTGTCCAGGAAGCAGGAAACAGGAAGTAGAGTTTCTCGTGCAGCGAGATTTTATAGTCCTGAGAAAACAAGACTGAGTTGAATAACTGGAGGTTTAAAGGAAAACTATACCCCCAAAATGAATACTTAAGCAACAGATAGTTTATATCAAATTGAATGACATATTAAAGAATCTTACCAAACTGGAATATATATTTACATAAATATTGCCCTTTTACATCTCTTGTCTTGAACCACCATTTCGTGACTCTATCTGTGCTGCCTCAGAGATCACCTGACCAGAAATACTACAACACTAACTGTAACAGGAAGAAGTGAGGAAGCAAAAGACACAACTCTGTCTGTTAATTGGCTCATGTGACCTTACATGTGGTTTGTGTGTGTGCACAGTGAATCTTACGATCTCAGGGGGCGGCCCTTATTTTTTAAAATGGCAATTTTCTATTTATGATTACCCAATGGCACATACTACTAAAAAAGTATATTATTATGATAATGGTTCATTTACATGAAGCAGGATTTTACACATGAGCTGTTGTACTCAGTATCTTTTAATAGAGACCTACATTGTTTGGGGGGTATAGTTTTCCTTTAAGGAGTAATTTGGACGAGGGGAGCTATAAAGGAGCAGGTTTCAGATTTATACACAAGGCCAGTGTCCCACTCTGTTGTGGAGTTAGTGGAATGACCTTTCATTTTGATCTAAATGATTTATGTTTTTGTGAAACCCTGCTATGAAAAAACACAGGCCCTATTCGCCGGTTTCCTTGATGTTCAGCCATTTGACCGAATTCCCACAATGCAGGCACGTTCTTAAAGAGACAGTGTTCTTCAAGAAACACACGCCAGTATAAGAGGTACTTGTTACAAACAGCAGTCAGGAAAGCAACTGGCTCTGGCCAATATTATAAAACAGCCAACTAATGCTAATAACCAGGAGACAGAAATGACATGAGGAAGTCACCACTAAAGAACTACAGGGTGATTCTGCCCTAGTCCAGGCACCAATAACTGCTCACAAAGTGCTACAGAAGATAAAGCCTGCCGATAACACGAGCAAAGTTACCTACAAAGGAGTCAGGTCACTGCACTATATCTAATCACTGAACCCCAAAAGGCCTACTATGATGTTAGTGAATAGGATGCCAAGAACTATGTCAAACTCTGTATACGGTAGTTGGTTTTTTCTACTGACATTCCAGCGACATCCCAGATGTATGATCTGAGTCACCTGGTAAATAAATGGCTACAACCAGAGCAGGAATAATAAGAATAGTACGATACCCAGTAAGACTATTCCTGGTAATACAGGGAAGAACAATGTCCTCAAGAGAGGAGGCCACAAGCTGAAGGTTGGCCCGGAGGGGCAGGTAAAACCAAACACAGCCCACCATCCTGAGATCAGGGTCAGATACAGAGTTGGCAGTTCCATAAACATGAACATATATCCACTACTTGCCCCCTTTAAACTGAACCAATGGTGTGTGACGCCCCAGGTCACATTCATTATTTCCATGGCCCTTGTGTTCTGCAGAGACTGTTTCTCAGACTAAAGGAACTCAGTATGAATTAAAATAATGCAGTGCTAAGGCTAGACTCTGGCAGTGTGGCCAAACTAGTCCATGCCAACCATGTGGATCATGGTAAACTAAAAATGACACTGCATACGGGTAATGTGTAATGTTAAGAAATGTCCCACTGCTACGTTTACAATTGAAACCCTCTGTGCTACTGTGTATCTTTCATGAGGTGAGGGCCTGGTGTAATACCATGTGTATCAGGTAATACTGGGATAGACTTTTCCCTTAAAACCCAGTACAAAAAGGAGAGTATAATTAAAGGCCTGGCCTATAGATTACAGTCCTAGCCAGCTAAAACAATGCTATGCCAGGCTCAATAGCCCTGGTGACAGAATAATGGTGTTGATGCCCACTGTAGAAATGTAATTCCTTGCTAAGTGCCAGGCACCATAATAATTAACTGAAAAAGTGGGAAACTATAAGATTTAACAGCCAGGAAAATGAAAGTCTCAGCAAATTTACCATGAGAATCTAATGAAACACTTTAAGGAGAGAGAATGCCATGTTCTTTGTAATAATTCCGTTAATGTGGCCGAACTGTGAGCTTTAAATCAAAATACAAAGTTACAGCCTCAGATTTGTTTCTCTTTGTTGATCCAGCAACATATGGGGGTATATTTATCAAAGAGTGAAGTTAATAGTGAAGTTCCGCCACTAGAGTGAAATTCCGCCACTCTCCATTCATTTCTATGGGATTTTTATAGGCGTATTTATCAAAGGGTGAACTTTCACTTTCACCCATTGATAAATACGCCTTTCAAAATCCCATAGAAATGAATCGAGAGCTGCGGAATTTCACTCTAGTGGCGGAACTTCACTCTTTGATAAATTTACCCCATGGTTTTGGATGAGAAACATTGTCATTGACTATGTACCTGACTTTATAGCTTTTAAACAGTTCTTTTCATGCAAATTGCTCTATGGAAAGCTGTATTGAACATGTCTATAATGTATCTTCCCTTGTCATGATTTGTCCTCAAAGTTGTCAATGTTTAAACAAATTCAAACAGTAATGGTCTTTCCCTCTCCACACTAGTTATGGTCTCCCCATCCACCCCAATATGGTAGATCTCCCTGTCTCTGCTGCTTAACCAAACATGTTGTTCCATTAATTACCTGGATGGAGCTTTGTCATTAATCAAATCAAACGACCGACTGTCCTGCACTACTGGCTAATCTGTATTCCCTGGGCAATGACGTTATTATGTTTTGGCTAAGGCAGATACATATTGGACTCTCATGCAAAGAGACCTTCATCTTATATTGTATATCCCACGGAACTTGTTACCAGCTCCATGAATATTACTGCTATGGAATACAACATCAGAGGAATAACAAGCTGCTGGGATTTGTTTTTGGTGGCCTGGCCTATGAAAGTAATATATTTATTCTGAAGTGTATTTTTTCAAATAAATTTATAACTAATGTGGTTATTTCCCCTTGCACTGCTATAGACAAATCTTACTATTAATGACTGGACCAGATCCTAAAAAGTGAGACAGTTACATTTAGTGTGCGTTTCTGGATTGTGATTCTTTCACACTGTGCCGCTGAACAACCCTGGGAAATGAGCTCCAAACAATGTCTTGTAATGAGACAAATTAGCTCCCTGAGTTACTGGAACTGACAATGGAGGGACAGTTAGGGAGCACCATTTCTTCCATCATTGAAGCAAAACAACCCCAGTTGGCAGCCCTGCTTCAGAAAAGCCCAGTCTGTGGTTAAACTAGTCAGTCTTCCCCTCACTTAAAGACCGCAGGGAGAGAATGGATACTTTCCTCCATACTATTGAGATAATGTGCAAAGCACCCACCACTGAATGGTCTGAATAATGGCCAATACCTCTACCATCTATACCATCTATACAATTTCCCCTACAGACCTACAGACAGACATTATGTCTAATCATGCTAGTGATACTCCAGTAACTATTATGCCTTATGGAACAATTTTTGGAGCACTCTGAAAATTCATGAGTACGTCTGGGCTCATTATCACTAAGTCCCCAGAGGAAGCTGTCTGGCTGGCAGATAAATGCCTGGAGAGAAGAGCTGAGGCCGGTGACTCCAACACCAACTGCTTTGTAGACCACCCTGCTACTGGGTCACATGAGCCGCCAAAACCATCTTGTGACTCCTAGCAGAGGCTGGGGATGCACGCATGGGACATATCAGATTATTTATATTTTGTATTTATATTTTGCCATCGGGTGTGGGTAACCCTTTAAATGCTACTCCTGATTGGGACTGGAGATTTTGAAGTTTTTCCCAATAGCGCGGAACTGTTATTTAGTGGTATGCCACTGGTTCTGTATTAGATGTAAAATATTTTATAAGAATTTGATTTTCCTTCTGTGGGTCTAAAACAAAGGCAATTGTGTTTATGAACCATAATTTGTAGATCCAGCAAAAAACATATGGAATAGCCTTTGGTTGGATGTACATCAATGTTTCTTTATAGCCTACATTGGGTCTCTATTGATTAACTAGTGTTCTGTTATACTTAGTTGCCTACTAACCTCTCTGATGTGATCTACTCATAATTCTGCCTCCCTTATTAGATTTTTATATTGATATTATTATTCTGCTCAATGCATTTTATTGATCAGGTTTCCATTAAAATGCCTATATTATATAAAGATATACTGTATAATCCCTTATTAATAGGTGTTAAAAAGTAGCTCATTTTCACTATGGCCAAAAAATTGGCATTGAATTGGCTTCCTCTGAGAAGACTGTTGCATTGCGATGTCTGCACATCCATGTCCCCCATAGAACCTTTGTTTGTGCTCTGTCTCTTCAACTTCTGGGAGCCTCCCTATCAGGTCCACATCTCCTGGGCAAAAAAGGGTGTCTGATTTCATCTCTTGACTCCTTCAGTCGCTTAGGGCAAAGATTTCAAAATTGCCGCTGGCTGCGCTATACGTTTTACGGGGGACGCCCTCACCCTACAGTGTCCCGGCAGTCCAACCACCACATTGCTGCCACGGGGACTTCATTATCAAGAACTAGAAGATTTCTACAGTCTGCTTTTTGGTATCTCACACATATTTGCCTATTACTTCATTACTACAGTGTCCCGGCAGTCCAACTACCACATTGCTGCCTCGGGGACTATTTTTTCCCAGCAGTCCAACTAGCACGTTGCTGCCTCGGGGACTATTTTTTCCCAGCAGTCCAACTAGCACGTTGCTGCCTCAGGGACTATTTTTTTCCGGCAGTCCAACTAGCACGTTGCTGCCTCGAGAGTTCTGCATTTAGTTACATTTTCCTATTGCCTTAGCCTATGGTGCCCGGCAGTCCAACTAATGCATTGCTGCCTCGGAGCCTCGATTTTCCCAATAAAAGAAATTCTCTATAGTATAGTTATGTCAAACACGTACAGCACAGTAAGATACAATGCTGAAAGTTATACCCTAAGTGACTCTGAAAGCACCAGGAGTGCATCAGTCACATTTTTCTGTCTGTGGAGTATAGATAAGAAAGGGAGGCAGCTGGATGGAGCAGTGACAGAGTTCAAGCGAAGGTGCTAAGGGGGACATGAGTGCAGGTAGCGCAATAAAGCAGTGACTTCAGAGGAACTCAGTTCAACACCAATTCTTTCATCCATATGAAGTCAACTGACACCTCTATGGCTAGTAAGGTGAGTTTAATGAGAGGCAGATTCTGATTCACCAACGTTATCCAGTTTTGCACTGTGGGCGGTTGGGGACCCATCAATGCCATAGCAATTACTTTCTTAGCATAGTACAACAGTGTACGGTATCTAACTCTGGCATGATTAGTATATATGATGTCATCTATGACTCCTAATATGCACATCTGTGGGGTCAGCAGCCTAGGGAAATCTAATTTATCCGTTAAGATATCCATGACGTCCAAAACATGGAGACTGGTGGACACGACCAAGCCATGTGTATAAAGGTGGCACCTTAACCCCGCACCTATGGCATCTTGCAGTTGGGTTGTTTCCCATGGCTTTTAATCGGACCGGGTGATATAGAATTGATGAAGCCATTTAATTTGAACCAATTTGTCATGTATAGAGTAGAGATGACTATAACCTTTGTCTGTTGCTTCCTCCCACTCCTCGTCTTTGAGGTCTGGGATGTCAGCTTGCCATTTTGATTTGCTGCCTTAAATGGGGGGGGCACGTTTGTAACAAAGTCTTATATAAGGTGGATGTAAGTTTAGTTATGGTAGGAGACCATAACACAGTTTCAAACTGAGGTTGTGAGGTTTGTATTTCAGCTCCTCCAAATTGTGCTAGAAATACTTGCCGCAATTGGAAAGTGAGATAGATTGGGCTCCGCAAGTTTCCCTTTAAAGAGCTCATATGAGCCAAACTTGGCACCGTCTAACACATCTTGTAATCGCCTAATGTGTTTACGTGGCCAGTAGAGAAAATCTGGGAATTTATGGAATTGGGGAAGGCGGGAGTTAGCCAATAATTACGTACTTTAATATGATGAAGGGGTTTGATATGTAGAGGTGGCATTATGGAATGGCTGAATTGCACATGGCTTGGTGGATCTGCAAACTATGGACCTTATACAGGCAAGAGTATTACATTCATATACAGGGGCTGCCAAGTGTTAAAACGTTGTCAAATACACAATTAATTCCATTCTGGATGTTACATTCTTTCAACAGGATCTTGACAAACTGGCAATCTGGGCAGCTAACTGGCTAACTAATGAGATTTTGATAAATGTAAAGTCCTGCACCTGGGTTGTAAAAATATCCACTTATACCCTTAATGGGACTGCACTGGGCAAATCCATAATGGAGACGGAGCTTGGAGTCCTTGTAGATAATAAACTTGTCTGTAGCAAGTAATGCCAGTCAGCAGCATCAAGGGCAAATAAGGTCTTGAGTTGTATTAAATGGGGCAGAGAGTCACGGGAGGAGGGGGTCCCACTGTATAGAGCACTGGTAAGGCCCCATCTAGAATATGCCGTACAGTTTTGGTCTCCATCACTCAAACAGGACATTATTGTATTAGAGAGGGTACAGAGAAGGGCAACTAAGCTGGTAAAGGGAAAATCTTAGCTATGAGGAAAGACTGGCCAAATTGGGGATGTTCACTCTGGAGAAGAGGCGCTTAAGGGGTGATATGATAACTATGTATAAATATATAAGGGGATCATATAATAATCTCTTAATGATTTATTTACCAGTAGGTCTTTCCAGCTGACACAAGGTCACCCATTCCGATTAGAAGAAAAGAAGTTCCAGCTAAATATTGGGAAGGGGTTTGTTACAGTGAGAGCTGTGAAGATGTGGAATTGTCTCCCTGAATCAGTGGTACAGGCTGATACATTAGATAGGTATAAGAAGGGGTTTGTTACAGTGAGAGCTGTGAAGATGTGGAATTGTCTCCCTGAATCAGTGGTACAGGCTGATACATTAGATAGGTATAAGAAGGGGTTGGATGGTGTTTAGCAAGTGAGGGAATACAGGGATATGGAAGATAGCTCATAGTACAAGTCCCATTGCCATTTTGGAGGCAGGAAGGACTTTTTCCCCCCTCTGAGGCAAATTAGAGAGGCTTCAAATTGGGTATTTGAGGTATTTGCCTTCCTCTGGGTCAACTGGCAGTTAGGCAGGTTATATATAGACTTAAAAGGTTGAAGTGTGTCTTTTTTCAACCTAACATACTATGTTACTATTTTACAAGCTAAATATATATCAAAAATTAGAGAGTTGAAAGTTGTGGAAGATATCTTTATGATACCAGACTGATACAAACAGTTTACAGGGATTTTTAGAGACTGTAAACTCTACTAAAACAGAGAAATTCCATAGAGAGGTGTTACTGGAAAAATATTGCCACTTCAATGTGGGACAATAGGGGATTAATAAACAAACTACAGTAGATCCACTGAGCCACAAAGAATAAATTATACACAGTAATTAACCATAAGGGAACATTTATAATATTGATAGATGTTATACGGGTATGGCACCTGTTATCCAGAATGTTTGGGACCTGGGATTTTCCAGATAAGGGGTCTTTCCATAATTTGGATCTACATACCTTGTCTAAAAAAATAATTTAAATATTAATTGAACCCAACAGAACTGTTGTCTGCAATGATATCTCAGCTGGTATTAAATTCAAGGTACTGTTTTATTGTTACAGACAAAAAGGGAATTGTTTCTAAAAATGTGAATTATTTGATAGAAATGCAGTCTATGGCCTTACTTTAATCTATAGCTTTCTGGATAACGGGTTTCCAAATAATGGATCCCATACCTATATTATGTTATATTTTATTTTCAAAAGGTCGACTATTGGAATAGGCCACTGGGAAGCAGTGTTCTCTGTTTCCTAGAGTCCTATGCATCTGGCCACATGATGGAGTTGATGCGCTTGTAATAAGTTGTTTAGTAATTCCGCATTTGCCTGTTGCTTCATTAGAAAGGCCAATACACCTTCTATACAAACATGGCACTAGCTATTATACTATACTATATATTTATGTGGAAAAGGAAACTATGTGCATTTACCTTGTACCAAACGGTAACCCATTGGCCCCATTCCAGACTGAGGTTTGTAATTATTTCCCATTAATAAGTAACTCAGACTAATTCTAGTTCATAAGTGTGAGTTAATTAAGTCGTTGTACAGTGTACAGACTACCTGTCACTCCTGCTCACTGGTCTAATGAGACCATCTCCTCTCAATTTGATTACAGCTCTAATGGATTAGTCCTTAATCTGATAAAATGAGCAAAACTGACTACAGAAAAAGTTGAAGTGGCACAGGGTCCATCATGGGAATGGTCTGTTCCAAGTATGGGGGCTGTGTACTACTACACCTCCCTTTAAGGAGACCAAACTCAAATGGACAAGAGGTGGAGGTGGGCTGGAAAGTGGGTTTCTTGGCTCACACCAACCATCTTGCCTTGAGTAGAAAATAAAAAAAAAAGTATGCATGTAGGAATATCTCAACCCAAAGCTACCAATAAAAATATATATGTTGCTAGACCCCATTTTCTAGCCACTTATGATTTAGCACACTAAAGTACCCAAAATGCATACACTCCCCACACATAATGGAAAAACAGTATAAACCTATATGTCTAAAATATTGCCACCTAAACCAACAAGGGTAACCGCAAATCACCCACATAAGGCAATGTGATGGAAAGATAGGGAATATTAATATAGAAAGTAAAGAAGTGCTGACCCCAGTGGGATTTAATCTCCAGTTTCGTCATAGATTAAATATATGTGTTCCATTCTGATCTGTACTATAATAACTGTTTGAATTCTGTATTATAAATGATTGTACTGTACTAGAACAACTGGATATAATCACTGCAATCACTGACTTTTTTGGGAAAAGTCTGGCCATGGAGGAGCTTCAGCCTTGGATTGTAACTGGGGTTTCTTCAGCTTGGTAGGGATGAGAGTTAAGGAATAGATTGAATTTGATGTGTGTGAATATATTGCCTTAACCTATATGGATAATTTTCACTTTTGGAGGGTGATTGGAGATTCTGGTTCTTGAGGTAGGCATGAAGGACAAGAGAAGTCTTGTTTCTAATGAGTAACAAAGTTTTGATTTAACCAAAGTTTTTCTTTGTGTATTTGGTTGGACCATGTTTTGGATAAAGTCTAGACATAAAGGTTCTCCAGCCTTGGCAGTTACTCTGCCTGAGCGTCTATTGTTCAGAATGGGTCAACCATGGAATTAGCTTCAGACTTGGAAGGTGAGGGGGTGTCAGATGCTTTTGATGAAGGGATTGGTTTACATGCGTATTAGTGGGTGTTACTTCACCCAGACATCTCTGTTAATCAGTCTGGAAATTTTTGTGACTCACCAAGTTGGAGGACAATTGGGTATGGTCTATGTGGACTGTAAGTGCTACAAATCGTGGACATGGGAAATGAGGAGGTCAGTACATCCAGAGTGTAGGGGGTTAGGTAGGTGAGAAAGCCAATCCACACACTTTGGATAAAAATCACTGTCCAGCGTTATTGAAAAATTTAAAACAACTGACAGGCATCTTTTAGCAGTTGTACTCCTACCCTATGACATGTTGTATCACCTGACGCGTTTCATGCCCCATTCTGGCACTTCATCAGAGGTGAGGTCACAGGATATCCTGTGCCTTATATACCTGTGTTCATTAAAAAAATCTCATATATAAAACAAAACAAACAAAAGATATTTTTCATTTGTTACAAGTCATATAGGTCACAGCCAATGTTGTCATAATATAAAATGAACCACACATTGACTTTACAATTAACAATGGTGTTATTCACTCTTAAATCATCATGATAACAGATAATTAGGTTACTATTCACACATTATGGCTAATAGAAGCCTTATGGCTGAAAAAAGCATGTTACTTCCCAGTCATTATTGAGACCCTGTGGGTATCTAGTCTTTAAAGTAAAAAGACTTTAAAGACACACACTTTATCCAAAGTGTGTGGATTGGCTTTCTCACCTACCTAACCCCCTACATATGATGTCCACTGGATTGGAGACCAGTAAGAGGGAGCCTGAACACTATTGGGACTGGACACAACGGAAGAGTGGCCGCGTAGTGGACCTGTGAGTTTTTTTCTTTTCAGTACATCCAGAGCCAAGAATCATCCCCTCAAGAACAGTGTGACTCTTGTTCATGTCTGGATTGTTGAAGTGGGTAGAGCAGTGACTGTAGGATATGGACAGATAAGATTTCTTAATGCAGTACTTTACTAGTACTTGAACCTGTGAGTGCAAATGTATGAGGGTGAAATGAAGTAAAGGAATTACTACCTTAGAAAAGTTACCCTGCTGTTGCGCTTCATTTGTTTTTAGATAATCAGTAGAGAGGAGAGAAGGAGTACTCCCAATGAGAATGCTGCAGAGCGGGAATTAATGAACACAGATTCCAGGAGTGTTATAAGTGAACACATAGTATCTTTGTTTTATAGGATGGGTTTGCTTTGGGAAATATTTAGCCCCTGAGTCTCTACAGACTTCAAGGTAAGTAGGTATGGAGGTGCTTGAGGTAACGTGTGAGAAAATGGAGATTTTGATTTTGGTATTGGGTCTCTTTCTTATTCTGCAAGAGGGTTTTATTCATAGCAGAAGAGAGGGAATGTTAATGCTTGTAGCAGGGGTGTTTGGGGAGCAATCACTTGGTTTATGTGACAGTATGCTACTCCAACCTGTATTCTACAGGTTTTGCCTTGGCTTTGGACAATGATGGCTGCAGGGGTGGTTCAGCTTATTCAGTTTGATTAGGATGCTGGTGTGGAGGTATCGATTGTCGTAGACATGCAGAAGAGTGGACTTCATTAGTCTGATAACCTAGGTGTATTTGTTTTATAGGGTGGGTCCTTGTTTGGGAGAAGTCTAGCCATGGAGGAGTTTCAGCCTTATTTGGTAACTGAAGTTCTTCAGTTTGGTTGGGGTAAGAGTGAAGTAAGTTTGAAGGGCCTCAGCCTATATGTTTTATGTCCAACAGCAGATGTACTTCAGCCTTTGTATGGAAGTTTGCTGTAAAGGATTTGGGTGGAGGGATATTTTTTGTTGTTGTGTGTACTGCTTCAGGGTATTTTATAGGTTGGGCCCTGGCTTTGAAGTTACCAGTAAAGGAGGAGAGTGGGGGTTCAGGTTCTTGAGATAAGGTTGCAATGTGTTGTTTAACAAAGGTATTTCTTTGTTTTATAGGTTGGACTCTGGTTTGGGTTAAGTCAAGCCATGGAGGTTCTTCAGCCTTGGCAAGTAAGTAGAGAAGCCAGCGATAATGGTGGGGGTGTGGGAGTTCATTTGGATGTGTGCGAGCATTCTTCTGCAGATGCTTGTGGTAAAGG
This sequence comes from Xenopus petersii, assembly GCA_038501925.1. Classification (NCBI taxonomy): domain Eukaryota; kingdom Metazoa; phylum Chordata; class Amphibia; order Anura; family Pipidae; genus Xenopus; species Xenopus petersii. Next base: position 5,679,918 of record CM076680.1, read on the forward strand.
GATAGATTGATTTCAGTGTGTATAAGTGTGTGCTACTTCACCTAGACCATCTTTGTTTTATAAGATGGACTTAGTTTGGGAAATATTCAGCCCCAGAGGCTCTACAGGCTCTTTGGTAAGGAGGCATGAAGGTGCTTGATGTAGAATATGGGCAAATTGTGATTGTAAGATTAGGTCTCTTTCTTTTTTTTAGGCTAGGTCCAGTATTGGACTGTCCAGCCATGGTATCGGGGAAAAAACCTTGTGGACCTCGTCCTGTTGGGCCCCTTTTTCCCAGGCACCTTGGCAGGCTGTTTGGTACAACGGTGGACCACTAAGGGGCTTAAACATAGCAGGCCGTAATCCATTATCAAGGGTAGAGCTTCAGCCTTGGATAGTAACTGGAGTGCTTTAGCTTGGTTGGGGTGAGAGTTAAGGGTTAGATTGAATTTGATGTATGTGAATATATTGCCTTAACCTATATGTTTATTTAACAGGTCATACCCCGGTATGGGAAAAGTGCAACAGCAGAGGTATTTAGATTACGTACGTTTTTGGTGTGAGTACTCCTTCAGGGCATTTTATAGGTTGGGCCCTGGCTTTGGCATTTCCAGCAATAGAGAGTTTTCACTCTTGGTGGGTAAGTGGAGGTTCTGTTTCTTGCAGTAGGGGTGCGGGACAAGTCTTGTTTCTAATGAATGTAATAAAGTTTTGATTTAACCAAGCTTTTCTTTGTGTATTAGATAGGACCTCTTTTTAGTTAAAGTCTAGCCATGAAAGTTCTTCAGCCTTGGCAGGTAAGTAAAGAAGCTGGTGCTAGTGGTAGGGGAATTAATTTGGATGTATGTGAGCCTTCTTCTGCCTGAGCATCTGTTGTTCAGAGTGGATCAACCATGGAATTAGCTTCAGCCTTGGAAGGTGAGGGGGGTTGCAGATGTTTATGATGAATGGATTGGTTTTAATGTCGATAACTATACGCTACTTAACCCAGACATCTCTGTTTATCAGGCTGAGAATTTTTGTGAATCACCAAGTTGGCAATCTGACATGGTCTATGTGGAACGTAACTGGTACAAATCGTGGACATGGGAAATGTGGATGTCAGTCCATCCAGAGCCAACAACCATCCCCTCAAGGACAATGTGAGTCTTGCACACAAAGTCTGGATTCTTTGAGTGAGTGGTATTGAAGGTGATCACACTAAAGAGTTTTGAAGTGGGTAGAGCACTGACTGGAGGATATGGACAGATACGATTTCTAAAGTCAGTACTTTACTGTGATCCTGTGAGTGCAAATGTATGAATGGGTATTGGTTACTAATTTAGAAAATGTACCCTGCTGTTGCATTTCATTTGTATTTAGATAATCAGCAGAGTGGGGAGAAGGAGTATTCCCAGTGAGAATGCTGCAGAGCGGGAATTAATGAACCAAGATTCCAGTAGTATCACAAGTGAACATATGGTATCTTTGTTTTATAGGATAGGCTTTGCTTTACAAAATATTTAGCCCCTGAGTATCTACAGGCTTTATAGGTAAGGAGGTATAGAGGTGCTTGATTTAGAGTGTGAGCAAATGGAGATATTGATTTTAGTATTGGGTCTCTCATTTGCAGGAGAAGAGTGGGAATGTTACTGCTTGTAGTAGGGGTGTTTGGGAGCAATCACTTGGTTTTTGAAAATGTGATAGTATGCTACTCCAACCTGAGTTTCCTTTATTCTACAGGTTGCACCTTGGATTTGGACAATGATGGCTGCATGCGTGGTTCAGCTTATTCCATTGAATAAAGATGCTGGTGCTCATTTTCTGTGAGATGGTGGAGTTATAGATTGTCTTAGATATGCAGAAGAGTGGGCTTCATTAGCCTGATAACTTAGGTGTATTTGTTTTACAGGTTGTGTCCTTGTTTGGGGAAAGTCCAGCCATGAAGGAGTTTCAGTCTTGGCTGGTGACTGGGGTTCTTCAACTTGGTTGGGGTAAGAGTGAAGCAAGAGTGAATGGCCTTAACCTATATGTCTTTAACAGGTCATACCCTGGTGTAGGAAAAGTCCAACAGTAGTGGTACTTCAGTCTTTGTATGGAATTTTGCTGTAAAGGATTTGGGTGGAGGGAATTTTTTTTTGTTGTTGTGTTTGCGTTGAAGTTTCCAGCAAAGTAGAAGTAGTTTGGTGGGAGAGTGGGGGTTCAGGTTCTTGAGGTAAGGGTGCAATGTGTTGCAAAGGTATTTGTTTAATAGGTTGGACATCACATGGAAATCACACGTTTGTACACAAATATTCCTCATGAAACAGGGAAGGAAACAATTTTTAATCAACCTAATATTACTCCAACTGCGCACGCGCCAAAATTCCACTCTGCTTCCGAACTTAAAAGAAGAAAAGAAGATGGCTGCTGTGAACTCACGAGGACAGAATCTGCACAGAGGGGTAAGTAAAAAGTTAGGGGCATTTGCCCCGGGTACCAGGCAGGCTGTGTGGGAGGAGGGAGGGGGGGTAGGGTTTTTTTAAGTTATGGATTGAATTCCCCTTTAATAATAACTATTTTAGCTTTAAAGTTAACATTTACTGTTATATTTAAGGGACCGCTATGGGCAGTAATGTTGCCCCAGCATATGACAGTCTTTTCATGGCAGACTATGATAATAAAGGTCTATAATTAAACCTTTTGGCTCTATATAGCAAGGTATCACCACTATATAGAGGATTTGCTTATTTTGTGGCAGGGAGTTGAATCATCTTTGTGTTTGTGAACTATTTGAATTCGATTAAATCTTTAATATAATTCACTGAGACTTGGAGAAAAACACCCAAAGCCACCCTGGATATTATAATCAGATGGGAAACAGGTAAAATCTACACAAGTGTTTATTGCAAACCCACAGACCATAACACATTATTACATATCGGTCACCCCAGTAAAAGGAGGAGGACGAATAGCAATTCACTTTTGTTATGGAAGGAGTTTTAATGGATATTCCACCTCAATACTGTAACTCCTTTTGATTTTAATGATGGGCTTCACTTATGCATTTTTGACACAACATAGAGTAAGCCTCTTATCTTTCTAGAGGGAAATTATTCCTGTTCTTCACAATCCAGAAAACATATAGAGACTCTGATTGGGATTATTGGGTAAGATTGTCCTCTTGAAGTCTAAATGAAAGGTTCTGTTTTTTTGTGTTTTGAGTTCTGGTGAATTATAATACTGTAGTTTTATATTTTGTTACTGAGTTTTTTGTTTTATACAGAGATATGACTTTAAGTATCAAGAGAAGACACATAAATCAACTGGACATTTCTACATAGAGTAATATACTTCAATTGGGCTTCTGAAGACACACGTTATTTAAATATTGCAAGGTCTCTTCGTGAATACTGTACTTTCTGAATTAAATGTAGCGGAGTTTCAATTTGAGGCTCAGATTAGATGTAGCGCTCGTTGGTGGAAACCACATGCATTGCACTTCCTTTTGTACATGTGTAGTGGAGATTCTTAAGCAGAAATCAAGCCAGCCGAATGCATATGCAAATTTAATGATTCCTGATAAAGATTGTAATGGTTGAAACGAGTAAGGCATTTTTATATTATGTAAGTCTTTGTTTGAATATGCATTTAGGAGTGTGCAATCCCTTTTCTAAATACAATGATATTTTGTAATCATTAAATGATACTTGTGGATTAGCACCTCATTTTTTTTTTGTTTTTTCTTATTATAGTATGTGTGCATTCGTTTTCCTTACTTTTACTTCCTAGAAGGACAAGGTAACTAATTCCGCCAGGAAATTTAATGTTGAATAAAAAAAGGTTTCTTTTTTAACTCCAGGTACTCTGCATGGGAATAACAGCTAAATACTAGCTCTTAGTAAAGCCATGGGTAAAAGGACAAAACCATGCCAACTAGGTTTGGCTAGGTTTGGAAGAAGTCCAGGCTATGAAGGTGTATTACCCTGAGTAGACTGGCGTTGCAGGTGTGGTAGGTATGCAGGTAAGGAATATACCCTGTAGCTTGCATGCCAATGGAGGTGCTACAATTTTCAGGAAAGAGGGGATGCTGATAACCCTGGTAGTACTTTGGCAGGAGGAATACATTGGTTTTAGCATGTATAAGTAAATTGTACTTCAATAAAATTGATAGATTTTTGGTTGCGAATTTACTGCTTTTGTGTTTTTGTTTTACAGGTAGGACCCATGTTTGTAAATGTTTTTTCCAAGGATCACTTCACTGTTGGTGATTTCTACTTCTTAGGATACAGGTAAAGGTTGCAAGATGGATCATGTTAGGACTAGCTTTAGCTGCAGCAGAAGCTCAGTGTTATACGGTAGGTGGTGTTTCTGGTACTTCCCATAGGCCTTTGAGTCAAGGAACCAATTGCTTTTGAGATGCATAAGAATGTGCCTCAGCCTAGGATTCTTTATTTTACAGGTTGTGCCTGGTTTGGGAGAAGTCCTGGCTGCACAGGTGCTTCAACATTTGCAATAGACTGGGGATGCTGGTGCTTGTGGTAGGTGTGTAGGCGAGGAATACATTTGTATAAATGCTTAAAGAGTATCTTTAGCTTCAAGTTTATATGTTTTTACAGGTTCCACCCTAGTGGCTATGGAGCTGCTTCAACTATGAGTAAGGACTGTGGTGCTTACAGTAAGTGTTTGGCTGGATAAGTCAATCAGTTTAGAGCTACTTTGGGTATATCTTTCTGTTATAGGTTTGGAAATAGTACAGCCACAGGCCATATTCACACCAGGTAAGTGAATGGGGTTGTCATTTATTATTGCAAGGGTGCAGGTGGCTTATGTAATACTTCACCCTTGGAAATGGAAGGTGATAGTTTTTATTTTGGGAGGCTACCAATAAAAGGATTTTTATTAGTGAACGTATATATAACATATGAATATATAACAGTTGATCTGACTATGAAGATTTTCATTCATCCAGGTCATGGTTTATCTAATATAAGTAATTAAAAAAAAAACCTAGAACGCAGAACACATGGTAAGGTTGAGGATGAAGGGTTACTTTTGGTTTGATGACTTAGTGTGACGCCGCTTTTAATCTAGGTGTCTCTTTTAGAAAATCATATCTTGGTACAAGGACATGTCTGGCATTGAAGGAACTGCAGCCATAGCAGGTGAGTGGGGATGTAGAAATTTATGTAGATGTTTTGGAGAGAGAGAAAAAGAAATGTTCTTGGGTGTGAGTACTGCTTTATTTTTCTTTTTAAAGGCTGGAACCTGGTTTGGGAATTGTCCTGCCAAAGAGATTTTCACTCTTGAGAGATGCCATTTATTGGGGTACAGGTGCAGTTTGCAAGATCAGTTGTATTTTATGAAAACGTGCTGATTGAGCCTGAGCATTCCTTTGTTTTAAAGGATTGACCCTGGTCTGGCAAATGTTTAGCCATGGATGCACTTCAGCCTTGGCAGGTTTGTGTGACTGATTGCACTAACATGCATAAATGTGCTTTACCCTAAGCTTCTCTATGTGTTCAAGGTTGGGCCTGGTTTAGAAGAAGTCCAGACTACAAAAACATATTACCTTGACAGATATGCAGGTGAGAAATATACCCTTTAGCTTGCATGCTGATGACCCTGTTTAGGCTTTGGGAGCAGGAGTAAAATGGTTTTAGTGAGCATAAAGTAGATGGTGCTTCAGCCTGGTTCTCTCTTTTAAAGGTTGTATGAGAAATGTCCTGCTGCTACGGCCCTTCACCCTTAGTGAGTGAGTAGAGAATTCATGTTAATGGAATTGATTGACTTGGAGTCTCAGAGAGCTATGTTTCAGCCTGGACATCTGTTTACAAGCTGAACCCTAGTTTGGGAAATTTCACCACAGAAAAGCTCCAACCCTAGCCTTGGCCTTTAACAAAATGTTAATGTCGCCATAAGAGCCGACGAATAGAGATGAAGTGGTATTTAAGGAATGAAGCTGCAGGTATAGGAAATTGCCTTTTTTTGAAATGCATAGCAATATATATGACCACAAATTCCAAATATTTTGTTATATATTTTTCATTTCTATGAGCAGCTGCATTGTGTAATAGTGAGTAAAACGCATGTGCACGTGGGTGGAACGCAGCTTTATCTCGGATGAACTAGAGAAATGAAGATTGTTTCAAGTGACACGGTTTCACAAAGCAAAGGGGACTCAAAGGAGACAGAGTGAAAACTGGAAGAAGTGGGTCTTACAATTGGTTGGGTCGACTATTGAGGTTTTAAAACCTTTGCAGGTGATAGGGATTCTTGTGGTTACAGTCGGTGGGTGCAAGTCAATTGGTATAGTGGATTAATTTAAATGGAAATGTGTTTCTTTAGTCCCTTATTTTATAGTTTAGGCCCCGGTACTGAAAGTCCAGCCAAGGAGGCTCTACATCCTTTTTTTTTTACAATTATTTTTTATTGAATTTTCCCAACACATATACAGCCCTGTTCATGCTCAATAAACTGTTACAATCAAATAATGGCATGTAGTAATCATTGACATACTGTTTACAAAGTACAGACGATGCCATAGACATGTATGTAAGATAACAACTCAGTCATTCAGTGTCAGCACAACAACCAATATAATTTGGAAACATGAACCTACTTTCAGTATTGTATATACAAGTATATGCACCCAATACATTCCCCATAACTAGCGGCCAACCATACCTAAACCAAGAGGAGTATTACCTTAGTGTCCAATTAATCTTGTAGATTCATCAACAAAAAAGAAGAGCTCCAAGCTCTGGGTTATCTCCACACGGATTACTCAACTACCTATTTTGGGGGAGGTATGCATCCATCCAGTCAGTCCAAATAGCATCAAATTTAGCCGGGCAGCCTCTCTTGAAGTACGTTAATTTATACATGGGGAGGCTCCAGTGGCGTAACTAGTTGTTACTGGGCCCCATAGCAAATTCAATTTAGGGCCCCAAAATATTTATAAGTTGGCCTATTTTACCAAGATATATTAAAATTGCTAATTAATTAGGGTCTCACTGGGCCCCCTACACTCCTGGGCCCCCCTGCAACCGCAGGGTCTGCTTCCTCTATAGTTACGCCCCTGGGAGGCTCTACATCCTTAGTGAGTAAGTGGGGGTTACTGATTAGAGAGTGGGGGCAGATTAAGTGATAGATTGGTATCAATGTGCCTGAGGGGTCAAATAGCCAAGGCCTCTTTCTTTAACAGGATGGGCCTACCAATGGGAAAAGTTTCAGCTTTGGGGGATGCTTGTCCTTTTTCAGGTGATGGAAAACAGTTATCTTAATGTGGTTGATATGATTCAATATCGTTATACATTTGTGTTTACAGGTTTGATCCCATTTGTCATTTATAAGGATTTTTTCGGGCACCCGGGAAATCCTATAATCGCACGAGACCCCAAGCCCAGTTCTGATATCCTTATAAATAAGGATTGTGCAGCACTGTGGGTATTCATGGAACATACACAACCTATAGAAGACGCCCAGTTAAACACATCTTACCTTTTGTAATTGTTTTGTCGAAAATGCTCTGCAGCTGCATAACAATGTACAAAGCTTAATACTCACACAGACGCTTCTTACACAGCAAGTACATCCCCCATTTCTCTGTCTACCTACAAAAAGTTCAGCGTAGTTACTGGTAGACATCTTCCCATGATGCACTGTAGGAACAGAAAGGAAGCCATGAATTATAGAGGCAATTCATATGACATTACTGTATCACAGATGGTGTGTATATTGTTTGCCTCTTTATTAACATTTTATATTTGACTATCAAAGTGTGTGACTATAACAGCCCGATAGTGATTTATCTCTCAGTCTAGGCATATATATATATATATATGTTCCCTTTCAAAGTTATCATTTGTTATTCTGTTCCTGTCTATATAAAATATATATCTAGTTACACAAATATTGCGGTTTCAAATAAATTCCTATTGCAATGTTGCAAATATTATTGCACAACTGGCCCTATATATCCCTGGACAGAAGCACAAGAGGACTAAGGAGCAAAAGAGCGCACCCCTTATTGCTCTGAGGTTTGTCTAGACTCCCTTGTTTTGGGTTAAAATATCCCACACGAGGTGCAGAACTTGTTCTACTCACATAATATCACTATATTGTATACAGTCATAGAAACTAGATCATTATACAGGCATTGGACCTGTTATCCACAATGCTCGGGACCTAGGGTTTTCCGGATAAGGGATCTTTCCGTAATTTGGATCTCCATACCTTAAGTCTACTAGAAAATCGTGTAAACATTAAATAGGCTGGTTTTGCTTCCATTATTATTATTAGAGAGAAAAAGAAAAAAATTTTTTAAAGATTTGGATTATTTGATTATAATGGAGCCTATGGGATACAGCCTTCCTGTAGTTCAGCGTTTTCTGGATAACCGGTTTCCAGATAACGGATCCCATACCTGTAATACAACAAGTCTAATGTCATCATGTTAAACAAAACCTTGGGGGGGACTTTTTCTTAAATCACCCAGCCAGAATATTATAAACAACTTCATTTTTGTAGGACATATATATAAAACACTACTTTTTATTTGCAATACACCAAGATTAAAGGGATACTGTCATGGGAAAAATCAGTTAATAGTGCTGATCCAGCAGAATTCTGCAGTGAAATCCATTTCTCAAAAGAGCAAACAGATTTTTTTATCTTCAATTTTGAAATCTGACATGGGGCTAGACATATTATTAATTTCCCAGCTGCCCTTGGTCATGTGACTTGTGCTCTGATAAACTTCAATCACTCTTTACTGCTGTACTGCAAGTTGGAGTGATATCACCCCCTCCCTTTTCCCCCCCAGCAGCCAAACAAAAGAACAATGGGAAGGTAACCAGATAGCAGCTCCCTAACACAAGAGAACAGCTGCCTGGTAGATCTAAGAACAACACTCAATAGTAAAAACCCATTTCTCACTGAGACACATTCAGTTACATTGAGAAGGAAAAACAGCAGCCTGCCAGAAAGCATTTCTCTCCTAAAGTGCAGGCACAAGTCACATGACCAGGGGCAGCTGGGAAATTGACAAAATGTCTAGCCCCATGTCAGATTTCAAAATTGAATATAAAAAAAATCAGTTTGCTCTTTTGAGAAATGGATTTCAGTGCAGAATTCTGCTGGAGCAGCACTATTAACTGATGCCTTTAAAAAAAAAACATGTTTTCCGATGACAGGATCCCTTTAAACTCAATCAGTTAATCTCACAGTCCTGCCTCAGCCCCCCCCCCCCCCCGCTCTTGTCATTGCTCAGAACCAACTGTCACAGGCCCAGTACTTGGGCAGTTGGTGGCTGGAAAACAACAGGGATGTGAGACTCCCCCATGACTTTTATATCAGGTCTGTTTCTAATAAAAAACATAATACACTATATGTACAAACACACATTCATATCCTTCAATAGGAATCTAAACATCAAATGATCCTTTATCTCCATTTCCTGCCTCTCTGTCATCTCACTCTTTCCTTTGCTTCCCTCCAGCACTAACTCTTACTAATCACATTTCTCTATCTAATAACCAAGAGATTAAACAGTAAAAAGGAAGGAAATATTACAGGATTTACCTATGAAGATGTTTTCTTTCAGACTTGATATAAGTTCCCTTAATGTGACCCTTGTGTGTGAGTCTGATCCACTCACCCCAATGATGAAATGAATCTGTGTGTCCTGCAACATCTCATACCAACTCAGTGATTTCATAGAGGGAGAAAATGATCAACACTTACATATGCAGCCAATCACAGGGCTCCGTCTTGCAAAGTCACTGATATCACAAAGAGGGAGAAATTGGAAAATAATGAAATATGTGGCCCAATCACAGGGCTCCATCTTACACTGTCACTGAGGTCACAAAAAAGGAGAAATTGGTAAATAATTAAAAATGTAGCCAATCACAGGGCTCCGTTATTTAATATGGAGGCAATCATATTTCCAAATATAATAATATATGTGTAATTTACAAATAGGGATGTAGCGAACGTCGGAAAAAAAGTTCGCGAACATATTCGCGAACTTGCGCAAAAATGCGAGCGGTTCGCGAACGGTTCGCGAACCCCATAGACTTCAATGGGAAGGCGAACTTTAACATCTAAAAAAGACATTTCTGGCCAGAAAAATGATTTTAAAGTTGTTTAAAGGGTGCAACGACCTGGACAGTGGCATGCCAGAGGGGGATCAAGGGCAAAAATGTATCTGAAAAATCTGCCTGTGTGTGCTTGGAAGAGATAGTGTAGGGGGAGAGCTGTTAGTGATTTCAGGGACAGATGATAGTAAGTTTGCTGGCTAGTAATCTGCTTGATACTGCTCTGTATTGGAACAAAAAAATAAATAAAAGCAGTCCTTACAAGGACTACTGTTATTGCAGCAGTCAGCAGATGAGATCAGAAGCAGGACAGCTGCCCACTGCAGCTACATACAGAGCACTGCAGTAGAAGGTAGATTACTAGCCAGCAAAGCTACCTAAGCTTAAATGTCCCTCAAACCCCTGCAGACTTCTGTCCCTCCAATAACAGAGCAGTATCAAAACGATTACTAGCCAGCAAACTTTCAACTGTCCCTGAAATCACTAACAGGCAGCAGCTCTCTCCCTACACTATCTCTTCAGCACACACAGGCAGAGTGAAAAAAAGCTGCAGGGCTTCGGTTTTTATAGGGAAGGGGAGTGGTCCAGGGGAGAGCTTCCTGATTGGCTGCCATGTACCTGCTGGTCTGGGGTGAGAGGGCAAAAAAAAGCGCCAACAATGGCGAACCCAAAATGGCGAACGTCGCGCGACGTTCGCGAACTTCCGGCGAGCGCGAACACCCGATGTTCGCGCGAACAAGTTCGCCGGCGAACAGTTCGCGCCATCTCTATTTACAAATATATATGTGTATCAAATATAACAAAGTCATGTAAAAAAAAGAAAATGACTCCACTCACAGCTACACTACCCTCTCCTATTCAGTAAAATGGCACAGGGCCTGGCACACAATGGCAGAATGATTCATATGCCAAAGGGAAGTCTATCAGTAATGGCAAATAAAGAATAGCTTGGCAGTGATATCACTTCTCTCAGAATCACTTTTGAGCTACAGTCGGCCAGTTAGGGTAAGATTTTGGTTGCTTATATGCGCCCTGGGTACCCCTAACACTACAGCAGGATAATGATTACCCCAATGTTTTAAACTGAAACTTCCTTATAAACTAAAGGGTCCACCCAAAAGGCCAGTTAGGGGAGATTTGGGGTGATTGCTTATTTGTGTCCTGGGTACCCCTGGAACTATAGCAGGGTGACCGTTACCCTAATGTTTCTATATATCTGTAACCTTGTTATGAGCTAAGGGGGCCCAGTCTGAAGGTCAGTTAGGGGGAGATTTGGGGTGAGTGCTTATTTGTACCCTGGGTACCCCTGGAACTATAGCAGGGTGACACCCCAATGTTTCTATATATCTGTAACCTTGTTATGAGCTAAGGGGGCCCAGTCTGAAGGTCAGTTAGGGGGAGATTTGGGGTGAGTGATTATTTGTACCCTGGGTACCCCTGGAACTATAGCAGGGTGACTGTTACCCCAATGTTTCTATATATCTGTAACCTTGTTATGAGCTAAGGGGGCCCAGTCTGAAGGTCAGTTAGGGGAAGATTTGAGGTGAGTCCTTATTTGTACCCTGGGTACCCCTGGAACTATAGCAGGGTGACTGTTACCCTAATGTTTCTATATATCTGTAACCTTGTTATGAGCTAAGGGGGCCCAGTCTGAAGGTCAGTTGTAGTTCACTATGCAAGTCATGTAAGACAACAGATTCCTTTAAAATTGTTAATCTTAATCTTAATGTTTTAAAGGAAAAAGAAGAAAAGGATTCATCATCAATAGTTGAAGAAGGTAAGTCTCTCCAATGGAACTAAAATTGTTATATACAGATTTTTATTTCAGCAAACCTCAGTCCTCTCATGTGTGAGGTCTAGCAGCAGCCTTTTCTGGTGGTTTTTAATTTTAAATTGCTCCCTTCATAGTTATGTCTCTGTGTCTATGGTAGTACTAATCTGACAACAATATTTTATGAACTTAGTGATTCAGAAAAAGGCATTTGGTCACAACAGAAGGATCTGTGCATTTTGGGGGAGTGCCCAAAGATATTACAGAGAAGGCTCAGACTATTCCCCTGTGCCACAACAATCAAAAAGACTAAACTTAATGTTTTCCATACACTGTCCTCAGGGGTGATCCTGCCCCCTCCTCTGGAAATTCGCTCTTAAAGTACCAGGAGCAGCATTTTTGCTGCCCCTGGTGCTTAGTGGGGGCGCCACTGCCTGAAGCGACAGCCTCAACTTGCCTCATTGGCGAAGCCCCCCTGACTGTCCTATACCTGTATATTGGTACCACCAGGCTTGTTGAGGTAAGGAGAATGGAAAGAGGGTAAGTTGAAAGAGAGGGAAGTAATGTGGTGTATTGGGGAGAGGAACAGATAGGGAAATGCTAGTGTGATTGAGAAAGAAAATGAGGGAGGGAAATGCTGATATATTTGGGGGAGACAGAGGATAAAGTGGTGTAGAAGGAGGGAAACACAAGGAAATGCTGGTCTGCTGGATTGAGTGAGGGATGACAATGTTGTGCGTTTTGGGGGCAGAAAAAGGAAAGATCTAGATAGACCTTTCTTACAGGGACTGACTAACTGCTCTATGCTGCACCCCGTCACCATTATATTTGTGTTGGCCAGTGATAGTAATCTGCACCCCAGCCTAGACATCCTCTCTTTCTTACTAACACTCCCCCTGCTCAACAGCTTGTGTCCTCCCCTTGTATCTCCAGCACCCTGACCACATACAAAACTCTGGAGGGGTGGAAATTAACTGTAGGGACAATTAATGAAGGAATTCCTATCAATACATAAATGGGCAGCCTGACAAATATTAAAGTCAGGATTAGTGCTTACAAGCTTTAAAGGAAAACTATACCCCCCAAACAATGTAGGTCTCTATAGAAAGATATTGCATAAAACAGCTCATATGTAAAATCCTGCTTCATGTAAATGAACCATTATCATAATAATATACTTTTCTAGTAGTATGTGCCATTGAGTAATCATAAATAGAAAATTGCCATTTTAAAAAATAAGGGCCGCCCCCTGAGATCGTAGGATTCACTGTACTCACAAACATACCAACAAACCATACATGTTAGGTCACATGAGCCAATTAACAGACAGAGTTGTGTCTTTTGCTTCCTCACTTCTTCCTGTTACAGTTAGAGCTGCAGTATTTCTGGTCAGGTGATCTCTGAGGCAGCACAGATAGAGTCACGAAATGGTGGTTCAAGGCAAGAGATGTAAAGGGGAAATATTTACTTAAATATATATTCCAGTTTGGTAAGATTCTTTAATATGCCACTTAATATTATATGAACTATCTGTTGCTTAAGTGTTCATTTTGGGGGTATAGTTTTCCTTTAAGTAAGAAACTCCTCATGGCAGAAACTGGAAACCTGATTGTCTTTTATTATTGGCCAATTTCACCAACTCTTGTTCAACCAGGACTTGGAATATACCCATAGGGGACATAGCATATAAATTGGGAAGGAAGTCTCATACCCAATGCAGTAAATAGGGATGTAGCGAAGTGTTCGCCGGCGAACTTCGCCTCTTCGCGTCCGCCGCAAGTTCGCGAACGTCGCGCGACGTTCGGCAATAGGCGTTCGCGTCAAAAATCGTTCGACCATTCGACCATTCGATTCCTTCGACCGCTAAAATCGAAGGATTTTCGTTCGAATCGAACGATCGAAGCCATTGGATTGAATTAAATCATTCGATCGAATGGCTTCGATCGTTCGATTCGAACGAAAATCCTTCGATCGAACGATTAAAATCCTTCGATCGTTCGAATCGAACGATTTTCGGATGTTCGAAGTTCGCAAACTGTTCGCATTTTTTGCCGGTGTTCGCGAACGGCGTTCGCGAACACATACTCGGCGGTTCGCTACATCCCCTAGCAGTAAACTGCAGTAAACTTTCTGAATCAGTAAGAAATGTCGAACCTTCTATTAGTCATATTTTGCCCCTACCTGGAATAGTAGCATGAAATTGTATTCTCATTGTTATTTTCTCATTTGAACAATCAACAGAATGACATGCTGAAGATGTATAAACATGTCTTGTTTAGCAGAGAAACACTAACATTGTTGCTAAATTCAGGCCCTAATCTGGACCCATATCTCATAAGATTTTTATTTGAGACTAGTAAACATTTGCAGTATGCCCTGTCCCACTCCAAAACCATTCCCATGTCACGAGAAACCATGTACATGTTTTGCCCTGTGGAAGAACGGGTGGAGTTTTGAGACCCCCAGGAGTTGCAGAATTTTAAGAACCCAACTACTGAGAAGATCTCAAAGATCTGAAAGACCAAGGGGCAGATTTACTAAAGAGCAAAGTCATTTTTTTTTAATGAAATTCGCCAAAATGACCCTTCGAAGGGACATCACCAATTTACTAAAAACTTCCAATTCACTAATGAAAAAGCTCAGCACTAGAGAAGTTTTGTGCCAATTCTCCAGACGAATTTTCGCTCAGGCAAACGATTGTTACTCCACAGATCAAAGTGGGACCTTTCCAATACGTAACCCTTTTCGCCAGAGTGTATTTCACCAGGTTCTGCCTGGCAAATTGCTAAAATGAAGCCACATCCTCAACATTATTATGTCAGTGACATCATATCCTGTATGCATAAAAAGCCATAAAAAAAGACAAAACGCTGGCGTTTTTTCATACTGTAATGTGGGATTATGTTTAGAAGTTGTAACTATAAAATATATGTTATTTACTTTTTTTAATCATTTGAGGGGCTTGATTTGTTTTAGGGTGGGCTCATGTCTAGGACATTAGAGAATCTCTTTCGCTGGTGAAAGTACACCAATGTTCATTTGCTGAGTCGAAACTTCGCATTTTGATAAATATGCATATATCCTGCAAAAATAACATCTGATAAAGTTGCATGAAGTATGGTGAAATTTCCTGAAGTGAAAAGTTGGCCTTTCAGTAACCCACAATAACCAATCAACATAAAGATATGAACATTTAGTTAAAAGTAATGTGAGAATGGCAGATGATGTCCTTCCGTGGGCAGAGTGTCAGGGAGGCCTATCAGCTCCCAGTGGGAGTTGTCAGGACTAAGGAGGAAGCCCAACAAGGGTTAAATTCCAAGTATGCAGTACAAATAGGAATCAGGCACAATGGTTAGTTAAAGTCCAGGCAAGAGTTCAAACAGGCAGGCAAATAAGGATCAGAGTCAGGATCACAGCAGGAATCAAAACCAGGAATCAGACAGACAATAATACACCCAGGTACTCACAGGATTGAAGACCTATAATTGGGCAGGGTTTCAGTGTCCAGGGCGCCCTTTTATTACAAAATCCCGGCACCAGCGATGACGTCATCATGCAGCGACGCTGCACCCATGTGTTCAGTATGGGCGCAGCCATCTTGGATTGTCATCGTGACCGCCGGGAAGGTAAGCAGCGCCATCGGGTGCTTCCGGCAGTCCTGACACTCCCCCACGGGGGGCCACTGGACCACCAAGTCTTGGTTTGTGCGGAAACTGTTTGTAGAATAACTTCACCAAGCGAGGGGCAGGGACATCAGAGTGCTTTTCCCATGAATATTCTTCGGGACCGAAGTCCTTCCATTGGATCAGGAATTGTAGAGACCCTCTGGAGAATCTCGAGTCTAGGATCCTTTTCACTTCATATTCTTGTTGGCCATCCACGGAGAAAGCTGAACGGGGAGACTGATCAGAAGAGAAGTGATTGGAAATTTCTGGTTTCACCAGGGAGACATGAAACACATTGGGAATTTGCATCTCAGGGGGAAGCTGAAGTCTAACGGCCACAGGATTGACAATCTCCACGATGGAGAATGGACCAATACATTTTGGACCCAACTTGGGTGAAGGCACTTTTAAGTGAATGTTCCTAGTGGATAAGCACACCTTGTCACTAACCTTGTATGGAGGAGAGGACCTGCGTCTCAGATCAGAAAACGTTTTGTGCACAAGAGCGCTCTTTTCCAAACTTGATTTGGTTGCAGCCCAATAGACATATGGGTTGCATGATCGTCTGCAGCAGGGACGTCAGATAAAACAAAGTCTTGTGGGAAGGCTTGAGAATGTTGACCGTACAATGGTTCAGAACTTCAGTGTCGGCTCCTTCCGTGACTTCGGGTCTTTCCGCCGCTTCAGGACTTCATCTGTTTGGCACTTCCGCATTTGGCTGTTCGGGACTTCGATCGAGCGGCACGGCTTTGGTGCTGTCAAGCGGGGACTGGCTCTTCGAAAAGTGCAGCACTGCCGGGCCCCCCTGATGGCGGACCTGTGTCCCATACCACAAAACTGCCTGACCTGCTCAAGCACAGCTTTTAGGGTAAAGCTGCCCACCAGTTAGTTTGTGATCTACCAGTATCTTCTAAACTGGTAATATTAAAGGGGTTGTTCACCTTCCAAACACTTTTTTCAATTCAGTTGTTTTTAGATTGTTCCCAGAAATAAAGACTTTTTCCATTATTTATTTTGTACTGTTTTTCCAAAATGTAAGTGTAAAGTTGAATGTCCCTGTCTCTGGTGATGGAGTCTGACAGCTCAGTAATTCAGGTGCAGATTCTGTTACAATTTTGCTCCATTAAGTTGATCCATTTCTCAGCAGCATCTCTGGAGTATTAGTAACTATTGTATCAAGTCTAACAGCTGCCTGTAATGTAACCCAGAGATTCTGCTCAGCATGGACAATGATAAGAAATGTATCAACTAAATGAATACATTTAGAACAGTTTACAGGGTCGGCGACCCCCCCTCTCAGAGCTGCTTCAGAAGGTGAAAAATAACACTTTACACTTCAATATTAGAAAAATGGTCACAAATAGAAAATAGAAAATCATTGGAAAAAGTCGTTATTTCTGGTGATCTATCTGAATACAACTAGTTGTTTAAAGGTGAACCACCCCCTTTAAAAACCCTTTCTCATGATTGGACAAGGCTTATAGAGCTTAAAATGAGCAGTTACATGCATTCAAATTAGCAAAATTACAAGGGTACCCACATTTTTGTACAGTCAGTTTTTCACATTTGATTTAATTTCATACAACTGCTTCACTAAAAATCTTTGTTCAGAAAACACCCCATTACTCGGATGTTCCTGGGAAATGAAAGACATACCACTGTTATCTTTTTTGTTGCAAGTGGAGTAAATTATTATGCAGCTGAGAGGGGTTCCCAAACTTTTTCATATGACTGTATTAGCCCATTGCATGTCTTGGTGCCCCCCTGCCCTTCCCTGATCGTGCCCATGTTTATGATCTGTTAGCCATGACCCAATTTAGCTGCAAGTTAAAGGAGATATAAACCCATACAGACAATGAATGCAAATGTACTCAGGATAAAGCTCGGAGCAGTTATGTAATTGCCATTTATTTTCTATTTTAAGTACGTCACAGTGCTATAAATATCTGGGGGGCCTCTCTGGGTGCTGTAATTGCAGTAAAGAGTATGGGGGGAGGTACAAAGGGGGCCCATAAGACACTAACTACATGACTGGTGATTTAGGCTGCACAGCTCCTTCAGTGTCAGAAAGTATATATATATATATTTATAGCTATTGTGTATATCTACTCAGTTGCCTTTTAATACAGGATGCCAGATTAGCTCACGTGCACTGGGGTAAGATATGTGCAGAGCTTTCCCAGGATTCTGCGTGGGGAGGGGGTATTACAAATATTCATTTAACTACTTTCTCTCTCTTTTAGGTGGGGGATCAATTTCCCAGACTCATTTTGAACAGAAGTTTCCCTTATTTTCCCAAAGGGCTTGGGACAAAATTATTTTCTACAATATTTCAAAAGAGCAATGGGTCCAAGGGAAGCTTGTACTGCAATACCTTCTAAATCCAGCAGGTGGGGGTGTGTCACTGTTGAATTTCCTACACTTGATTGGTCAGTTCTACATCCCTCATAGACTGTAGGACATGTGTATTTTGATGAATTAGTTGTAGGTTACAGTTTATAGTCCCTGGTTATTGGCCTCTGTGTTACTAAACTGCCAGTCAGTGGTGGCAGCTGGAGACTGGGTGCTGACCTTATTCTGGAGAGCCGCTATTGGGCACGGAGACTGTTTAATGACAATGGCTGACACCCAGCTACAAGTGCCGCCCTGTTACTGGTGCCTGACAGCATAATCACCCAGCGCTCACAATCACCATGAAATGTATAATTTGCTCTCACATGGAAATGCTAATAGGCTCCGTGACTGTGAAATTACTCCCAGCAGCTGCGAAGCACTGGCCAAGCATTTCATTTACTTATTTGCCAACTCCCTGCCATCCCCTCTCCATACTCTCTATAGCCTCTCCATACCCTCTCCATGCCCTCTCTATAGCCTCTCTATGGCCTCTCCATGTCCTCTCTATAGCCTCTCCTTGCCCTTTCCATGCCAGTCTGCAGCTGTGGCACAATGCATATAAGGCCATTATGTAGAACATATTCTAAGATAATATCCAATACATTATATTCTGTTTGGACATTAACCCTTTCACTGCCAGGGAAGCCTGTGTGCTTGAGCAGTACAGAAGTGGTGTGTTGCCCTTATTTTGCCAGTTGTCTGTGTCCCACTCAAACAGATGCTCCGTAGTCCCAATGCCCAGTGCTTGTTATTAGACGTTCGTTTCAGACCCACAGCCTTAATTGCAAATTCAGAAGAGGATCTGAGAGCAGCTGTGTGTTGTTTCTATTGCCCCAGGGGTATTAAAGGTGTCAGAATCCTTGTGTGGAGATGGTGATACCACATCCCATGTGTCGCAACAACTCTGTTTCCTAATACTGCATTCTGCTGCTGTTTGTTCAAGCAATAAAATATTCAGAATTCCCTGTTTTTTAATTAGCTAGGAAGATTAACAAGGCCCTTTATTAACCGGTCACTTGTGATTTGCTGCGCATCTTCTTCTGCCCGCGGTTGGACATGCAGCGTTCTAGTTCAACAGCTTTACTGGAAGGCTGGGGACAGAATGAAAGTAAGTCAATGGCTGCTAATGGAGCCAACATTAAAGGCTGGTAGATAGCACATAGAAGGGAGACATAGTAAGGTAGCACAAAAAAAAGAGCCACAGAAAGGAAGGAAGGAAGGAAGGAAGGAAGGAAGGAAGGAAGGAAGGAAGGAAGGAAGGAAGGAAGGAAGGAAGGAGGAGGGGAATGGAGGGAAGGTGAGCAGGAAGGGGGTGAAAGGGGAGAAGGAAGGAAGGACATATGGAGAAAAGTGGAGGAGAAAGAGGTACAGAAGAGAGTCAGATGATGATGACACAGAAGTTGATGGTAGAAATTTGGGTATAAAATCAGGAGGCAGGACAAGAAGGGTGGGAATGGAGCAGAAAAGAGGGATTGGGGGATAGATGACAGAGCAGACACAAGGCAAGAGGTGGAAATGAGATAGAAGTGTGGAATTTGTGGATAAGGGATAGGATGGGGCTGGAGGATATAAGAAGAACGGCTGACTATCAATGAAGTACCAAGATGGCACATCAAGATTAAGAACAACTATGGTTGGCAATTATTTAGCACTGCAGAGATGAGACGAGAGCTTTACGGGATGGGGTCCTGATGGATGGCTTCCATGATAGACAACAGAATAGGCAAGAAGGTTGTGTGTCTTGCAACGTGTAGACAAGGGTGGGAACACATCGCTGCACAATATGCTGCGCGGTCTATAAATACATGTTAATAATAAATCAGAGAATACAATATAATATGATAGCACAAAAGAGTGAAAATGGAGTCAAAATGTTTTCATGGGAGTTTATTACAAGGACAGAGGAAGGAATGGTTGGAACAGAACCAAGGAAGGAAAGGCAAGAGCGATACCAAGAACAGGGGAAGGAAATAAGTGGAACAAAACAAGGAGAAATGGAGCTGAAAGAGGAGTTAATGTTGCAAAACAGAGGAGAGGAGAAGAATGGAGCTAAGGGAGAAAAAGGGGAAAACTAGAATTGAACAGGGGTAATAAAGAAGAAGTAGGTAGAAGGAATTGGAAGTAATGCAGTGGGGAAGGGCAAGAAGTAGGACAAATTAGGGGATGGGAAAGAAGAGGTGAAAGGGGAGACGGTTCAGAAATAACAAATAGGGAAAAGAGGAGAAACAGAACACGGGGAACAGTAACAAGTAAAACAGAACAAGGGAAGAAGTTCAATACTGGGCAAAGGAAAGAAGTGTATTGAGACAGGGGGAGCAGAACTGAGGAGAGTGGAGAAATGGAGCTAACATTAGCTCTGTCTCCATTATGGCAGTGTCACCCTTATTACACAGAACCGAACAACCCATTAAAGGGCATGTAAAGGCAAAAAAATAAAATCCCATTTTTACTTTCTTTAATGAAAAAGAAACCTATCTCCAATATACTTTAATAAAAAAAATGTGTACAGTTTTTATAAGAAACCTGACTGTATGCAGTGAAATTCCCCCTTCATTTACTGCTGTGGATAGGAATTGTCAGACGGTCCCTAACTGATCTGCAGGGAAACAATCATACTTATGAACAGCAGGGGGAGCCCCCGCCTTACTTCCCAGCCATGCAGAACTCAAGCAGCTTTGTTTATGACGATCCCTAAGCAGCCCAGACCATACTGAGCATGTGCACAGTCTTAGTCTTGCAAAGATGTATAACAAAGTTACAAGATGGTGACCCCCTGTGGCCAACAGCCAGGAAAGCATAAATCATTTGTTTGATTAGACTTGTGGTGCAGTATACAGCATTTCTAGCCTTATTCTATTTTAGACTTTCCTTGTCCTTTAACATTAGGAGAATCCAACTCACTGCCCTCGTGTTGTGAACTATAAGTCCCAGGATCCGCAGCTACAGCTGACAGCCAGGAGACCATCAATAGGGAATCGCTCATATAAACTAGGTGAGTTGTGTGTCCCCAGGGCAGTGTCAGTAAAGGGAATATCATGTCCCCATATAATGAACTGTGTGGGCTAAGGATAAGCAGATTGGACTTATCAGAGATATAATAGAGCCCAGTGCTGGATACATGCCCAGGGACTCAATGCATAAATAATGAAATTACCAGCATCGCTCTCTGCAAAATACACTGAATTATTCAGCTCATATACGTGTGTATTTACAGTCATACAAGCACAGCGTCTCTGTCATGTGACCGACGTAAGGGCCCCTTCTTAGGGGCCCAGTGCATTTATCACATGAATCAGCGTTGCTTTTAATATCCTCCCATTTATCTATGGTACATTCCAGTCTGAGCCACACACGTGCCTGGGAGCTACTATCTAGCACTCAGCATAGGGTGCAAAGCAAAACAATTAGCACAGGTCACAGCTTTCATTGGGTACAAGGTTACCACAAGCAGAAGGTTTATTGGGCCTTGATTGATTGCCCCCTAGCTCTCTATTCACTTGCCTAGCATCTCCCTCCATCCAAAATTCCACTTTCTCCTAATTTTGTAACCTTTGCAAACTGGGTAAATATAATAAGCTTAAAGGAGTGGTTCAGCTTTAAATTAACTGTTAGTATGACGTAGAGAGTGATATTCTGAGACAATTTGCAATTGGTTTTCATTTTTATTATTTGTGGTTTTTGAGTTATTTAGCTTTTTATTCAGCAGCTCTCCAGTTTGCAATTTCAGCCATCTGGTTGCTAGGGTCCAAATTACCATAGCAACTATGCATTGATATGACTAAGAGACTGCAATATGAATAGGAGAGGCCTGAATATATAGATGAGGAATAAAAAGTAGCAATAACAATACATTTGTAGCCTTACAGAGCATTTGTTTTTTAGATGGGGTCAGTGACCCCCATTTGAAAGCTGGAAAAGTCAGAAGAAGAAGGCAAATAATTAAAAAAATAGCAAAAAAAAAATAAAGAAAACATGAAGGCCAATTGAAAAGCTGTTCAGAATTAGCCATTCTATAACATAATTAAAGTTAACTTAAAGGAGAACTAAAGCCTAACTAAAG
Source organism: Xenopus petersii (assembly GCA_038501925.1). NCBI lineage: Eukaryota > Metazoa > Chordata > Amphibia > Anura > Pipidae > Xenopus > Xenopus petersii. Next base: position 5,701,848 of record CM076680.1, read on the forward strand.
AAGTAGGTAGAAATGTTGTACATGATGTTTTGTGCTTCTGTACCAGCCCAAGGCAACCACAGCCCTTTAGCAGTAAAGATCTGTGTCTCCAAAGATGCCCCAGTAGCTCCCATCTTCTTTTCTGCTGATTCACTGCACATGCTCTGTGCTGCTGTCACTTACTGAGCTTAGGGAGCCACTCACAATATACAGTACACATAGAATAGAAATGTCACAATATAAGGCTGATTAGTAATTAATACACATAATTACTACATGGCAGCACAGAAACCAGTGCAATTAGCATCAGAATTGAATAATCAGCAAACCTGTAGCATCAGCTTATATTACAGCCAGGGAAGCTCATTTTCTGCTGGATAATTAGTGACGAGCCCTAAGCTTAGCTTCTCAACAGCCAATCAGAGCCCACTGAGCATGTGAGTGTCACAGACACTTTCCAAGATGGTGACCCCCTGTGACAAGTTTGAAGTGCTGGATCATTGCTGCTATTGACAAGCTCAAACTTTAGCCTTGTACAATAAGTTCAGTGTATAAAATAGGCCATTTTTAGCCACATTCATGCTTAGGGTGAACCTGCCCTTTAATCGTTTGCTGCAGCTGAGACACGTCTTTCTAATAGGGATTAACACTTCAGCTGCCAGTAGGACTGTAAATAGCTGATACACTTAGACATGATTAGTACTCAGGGGATTCAATCTGTGCTGCTGTATAGAGTCAGCTGGGAATCCTGCCAGTACTCCCGGCCAGCCATTCAGTTATTCACATTTCTGTTCTCTCTATACAGAATATGAATGTGCAACCCACCAACTGCAACTCAGCAAAACCTCTGACCACTGGTGCTGGGAGTAATAGTTTGATAATACTCTTTCCAACAAAATAATGTATAAATTGGTCTCCAAATAAACTGGGATTTCTGGTCAGTAGTAATTACATTTATTAAACTGCACTGCCACCCTGTGGTGAGATATGGATATGACACCTGATCCTTGGCTATTAGTGATGTGTGGGCCGGCCCGATACCTGCGGGACCCGCACCCCTCTTCTTCCTCCTGCTCTCCCCGCCCCCCACCTTCAACTGCCGACTTCCGGCTTTATAGCCGCACGCCTGCTCGCCCCGCCCATTTTGTGACATCATCAGCAGGGCCTATAAAGGTAAGCCGAAAGTCAGACTTGGGCGGGTGCGGGTCGGAAAAACCCGACCCACACATCACTATTGGCTATGGTTATATTGGAGGAAAAAGTAATTGCCCCTACTGTTTCATTCCTACTTACGTGATATGGGGTATATTTATCAAAGAGTGAAATTCTGCCACTCTCCATTCATTTCTATGGGATTTATCAAAGAGTATGTATCATTGGGTGATAAATACTCCTTTCAAAATCCCATAGAAATGAATGGAGAGTGGCGGAATTTCACTCTAGAGGACTGCGGCGATCTCTAACTTCACTCTTTGATAAATATACCCGAATATTCCCTATATAAATTGGCACAAGAGTGATCAGGGCTTTGCATGTAGCAACTACTACTCCCACACTGGCCTGGGTTCAAATAAAGGCTCTCAGAGACCAATTCTACATAAAGATTTAAACTTAAGCTTCATCTTTAAGTGAACTTTTAGTATGTTACAGAATAGGTAATTCTTAGCAAGTTTTCAATTGGTCTTCATTGTTTATTTCTATAGTTTTTTAATTATTTGCCTTCATCTTCTGACCCTGGGGGTCACTGACCCCATCTAAAAAACAAATGCTCTGTAAGGCTACAAATGTATAGTTGTTGCTACTTTTTATTACTCATCTTTCTATTTATAGTTAAATCGAGTTGAAAAAAGACATAGTCCATGAAGTTCAACCCCTCCAAATGAAAACCCAGCCTCCATACACAGGTTTCTCCTATTCATATTCCAGTCTCTTATTCAGATCAATGCATGGTTACTAGGGGAATCTAAACCCTAGCAACCAGATTGCCGAAACTCTAACTTGAGAGTTGCTGAATAAAAAGCTAAATAACTTAAAAACCACAATAGCTTGAAAGGTTCTAGGTTGTCAATTCATCATGTGGTCTGGATTCTCTACATTAGACGTGGAAAAGGGATTTAATATAATCTATTTAATTTATTAGAGATTTAGTATAACCTGATTCCATTGTCAGTACTGCAGTCCCTGCACTTAGAGCCTGGGGGAGAGCTAGTCCCTTCTATCCTCCTGGATGGAGCTCAAAGCTGCTCTTCTAACTAATACTCACTGTCTGACTCTCTAGAGATTACTATAAAAATGACTATCCCGCACACTAACTAACCTCATTCATGGGCTCCCTGCTCCTGACTTCTCTAGAGGAGTTGTGCCTTTAGGGCAGTGGCTGACAGGGAGATTTGTTGCACCGATTATTTAGCAGTGTGGTGAAAATGTTTAATCACGCCCATTTTATGGCCACACCCCCTAGTCACCATGTCCATTTTATAAAATTTGGCGGGTTATGGAAAGCTTGAACACATTTTGTGATTCATTTTAGGGTTCAGGTTTTATGTGTTATTACAGTTTTGCTAACGAAGGTGAATTGCCCTTTAAGTTGATAAGTCACAGTTTCCCCAGAGACCTGCTTGTCTTAAATTGTTACAGTTCTTTCTTTGCTGATCTTAAATTGTTACAAAAGTATCTAAGTGCACCTGCCCCATATATTCGGGGCTCTCTGCCAAAAGCCAAGTAAGTTAGAAACTTTGTATCTTTTTCTGGCTGTTCAGTGCAGGAATCAAAGAGAAAGTCGGGACATTTCAGTAACAATCCATGACTGCGGGTTGAGCTATTAAAACTGTGAAAAACGGGACAGTTGGGAGGAATGAGCTTGTTGACCCCAGACTCAATGGAACATCACCTGATTGACTGGCGTAGGCCACAGAGGAAGCCCAGACACTGTATTAAAATTTCACAGTAAACAGAATCAGCCCAAGGGCCAATGAAATGTAAATAAGAATCAGCAACTAGGGAAATGAGGGAACTGTAGGGAATTTAAAGCCATAGAGAAATATTAACCCTCTGGGTCCCTACACAAACACATATATATATATATATACTTATGTACGTCATCAATAATAGATATCACCTGCCCCTCCCACATCATGTGCAGCAACTGTAACTCTGAGCCCAATGAAGGGACAGTCCCACCCCAAAAAGCACATCAACACGTGACTATAGTGAAGGCGTCAGGGCGCGTTGTGCCGTTGCTAGGAGACTTCCAGGTTGTGCCAGGCCAGCTCCTGATTGGCGGCTGAAGTGAGGGTTGGAACGCAAAGCTAAAGGGGCGTGCTCCTAACGCTGTAATCCCACGTCTGGAGCTGTCTGTCAGATGAGGGGTTTCTGGCCGTAGGTGACGTCACTCGAGTCGGTTCCCGTAGGAGAGAGATGGCGGCAGCCTGGACAGATCTGTGTCAGGTCTCGGGTACGGCGAGAGGCGAGTAATGAGCTGCTCAGGTACTTCCCCCACAATCTCCACACGGATTCAACCTCTGCCCCTCCCTCCCTACCCCTGCTCTCCTGCCCCTTCCTCCTACCCATCTCTCCTGCCCCTTCCTCCTACCCCTGCCCCTTCCTCCTTCCCCTGCTCTCCTGCTCCTTCCTCCTACCCCATCTCTCCTGCCCCTTCCTCCTTCCTCCTACCCCTGCTCTCCTGCCCCTTCCTCCTACCCCTGCTCTCCTGCCCTTTCCTCCTTCCTCCTTCCCCATCTCTCCTGCCCCTTCCTCCTACCCCTGCTCTCCTGCCCCTTCCTCCTACCCCTGCCCCTTCCTCCTACCCCTGCTCTCCTGCCCTTTCCTCCTTCCTCCTTCCCCATCTCTCCTGCCCCTTCCTCCTTCCTCCTACCCCTGCTCTCCTGCCCCTTCCTCCTTCCTCCTACCCCATCTCTCCTGCCCCTTCCTCCTTCCTCCTACCCCTGCTCTCCTGCCCCTTCCTCCTACCCCTGCCCCTTCCTCCTACCCCTGCTCTCCTGCCCTTTCCTCCTTCCTCCTTCCCCATCTCTCCTGCCCCTTCCTCCTTCCTCCTACCCCTGCTCTCCTGCCCCTTCCTCCTACCCCTGCCCCTTCCTCCTACCCCTGCTCTCCTGCCCTTTCCTCCTTCCTCCTTCCCCATCTCTCCTGCCCCTTCCTCCTTCCTCCTACCCCTGCTCTCCTGCCCCTTCCTCCTACCCCATCTCTCCTGCCCCTTCCTCCTTCCTCCTTCCTCCTACCCCTGCTCTCCTGCCCCTTCCTCCTACCCCTGCCCCTTCCTCCTACCCCTGCTCTCCTGCCCTTTCCTCCTTCCTCCTTCCCCATCTCTCCTGCCCCTTCCTCCTTCCTCCTACCCCTGCTCTCCTGCCCCTTCCTCCTACCCCATCTCTCCTGCCCCTTCCTCCTTCCTCCTTCCTCCTACCCCTGCTCTCCTGCCCCTTCCTCCTACCCCTGCCCCTTCCTCCTACCCCTGCTCTCCTGCCCTTTCCTCCTTCCTCCTTCCCCATCTCTCCTGCCCCTTCCTCCTTCCTCCTACCCATCTCTCCTGCCCCTTCCTCCTACCCCTGCTCTCCTGCCCCTTCCTCCTATCCCTGCCCCTTCCTCCTTCCCCTGCTCTCCTGCTCCTTCCTCCTACCCCATCTCTCCTGCCCCTTCCTCCTTCCTCCTACCCCTGCTCTCCTGCCCCTTCCTCCTACCCCTGCCCCTTCCTCCTACCCCTGCTCTCCTGCCCTTTCCTCCTTCCCCATCTCTCCTGCCCCTTCCTCCTTCCTCCTACCCCTGCTCTCCTGCCCCTTCCTCCTTCCTCCTACCCCATCTCTCCTGCCCCTTCCTCCTTCCTCCTACCCCTGCTCTCCTGCCCCTTCCTCCTACCCCTGCCCCTTCCTCCTACCCCTGCTCTCCTGCCCTTTCCTCCTTCCCCATCTCTCCTGCCCCTTCCTCCTTCCTCCTTCCTCCTACCCCTGCTCTCCTGCCCCTTCCTCCTACCCCATCTCTCCTGCCCCTTCCTCCTTCCTCCTACCCCTGCTCTCCTGCCCCTTCCTCCTACCCCTGCCCCTTCCTCCTACCCCTGCTCTCCTGCCCTTTCCTCCTTCCTCCTTCCCCATCTCTCCTGCCCCTTCCTCCTTCCTCCTACCCCTGCTCTCCTGCCCCTTCCTCCTACCCCATCTCTCCTGCCCCTTCCTCCTTCCTCCTTCCTCCTACCCCTGCTCTCCTGCCCCTTCCTCCTACCCCTGCCCCTTCCTCCTACCCCTGCTCTCCTGCCCTTTCCTCCTTCCTCCTTCCCCATCTCTCCTGCCCCTTCCTCCTTCCTCCTACCCCTGCTCTCCTGCCCCTTCCTCCTTCCTCCTACCCCATCTCTCCTGCCCCTTCCTCCTTCCTCCTACCCCTGCTCTCCTGCCCCTTCCTCCTACCCCTGCCCCTTCCTCCTACCCCTGCTCTCCTGCCCTTTCCTCCTTCCCCATCTCTCCTGCCCCTTCCTCCTTCCTCCTACCCCTGCTCTCCTGCCCCTTCCTCCTACCCCATCTCTCCTGCCCCTTCCTCCTTCCTCCTACCCCTGCTCTCCTGCCCCTTCCTCCTACCCCTGCCCCTTCCTCCTACCCCTGCTCTCCTGCCCTTTCCTCCTTCCTCCTTCCCCATCTCTCCTGCCCCTTCCTCCTTCCTCCTACCCCTGCTCTCCTGCCCCTTCCTCCTACCCCATCTCTCCTGCCCCTTCCTCCTTCCTCCTTCCTCCTACCCCTGCTCTCCTGCCCCTTCCTCCTACCCCTGCCCCTTCCTCCTACCCCTGCTCTCCTGCCCTTTCCTCCTTCCTCCTTCCCCATCTCTCCTGCCCCTTCCTCCTTCCTCCTTCCTCCTACCCCTGCTCTCCTGCCCCTTCCTCCTTCCTCCTACCCCATCTCTCCTGCCCCTTCCTCCTTCCTCCTACCCCTGCTCTCCTGCCCCTTCCTCCTTCCTCATACCCCTGCTCTCCTGCCTCTTGGGAGGAAGAGCTTTACCTGACCTGCAAATGGGTCTGCGAGGACACCCTGAGCCCACCGACCAGTATCGAGCCGGCCCACAGATCACTACCATAGACTCACAGATTATTAGTTGGACAAGCGATCGCCTGTTCCAATCTTCCAGCCTGCAGCTAAGCATTAAAGAGAACAAATCACACGTTGCTCGGCCCATTAATTGACAGACAGCAATCATATGAAAGTTATGTCCAACAAATCTCCCATTGATATCATCAGACAGACAACACATACAGAGATATTATCAGTAGGCAATATAAATCTTTTAACCTTTCCCATCGACTGAACGACCGACTGAACGACCGACTGAACGACCGATCTTCATGGTATGAAAACTGTCGGGACACTCCACTCACTGTCTGAAAATTGTCTGAATCTTTGTTTCGTACAATAGTATCTTTGTGTCTATGACCAGCTTTACATTGTCGGCTCAGATGAGACTTTCACTAATAAATGTCACATGTATTGTGTTACACACTCACACTGTGGCTTTCTCTCTCGTGTGTGTGTGTGTGTGTGTGTGTGTGTGTGTGTATCAGCAGGAGGAAAATAAACACATCACAGTCATGGAGACCAACCTGCAGAAGAGAAAGGACAGCCGGAAGGCTCTGCGTATTAAAGTCATCAGCATGGGGAACGCAGAAGTGGGAAAGGTAATTGTCTCATTCAAAGCCATATGTGCCCTGACCCATAAGATTAGGTTGAAAAAGCCCAGGAGAGCTCTAATGCTCTGATTGGCTACAGGTTAGTCCATAAAAAAGTTCTGATATTCAGAAATGACATGGACATTGGCTCCTGGATATATCCTTGGGATGGTAAAGTGAAAATTCGAATGATCAAATTTTGAGTCATTTTATGGTCAAAAATGTCAAATTCGACTAGGGAATTGTTAAAATTCTATTTGAGTTCTTTAAAAAATACTTGAATTTGAATATTCGCCACCTAAAACCTGCTGAATTGCTGTTTAGCCCATGGAAGACATCTTGGGATGAATTTGGGGTTATTTGCAGCCTTCCTGACGTACAAGTTTTTCTGCTCAGAAAAAACTGGAATCAAATTTGAAAAATGCGATTGAGTTCGTTTACAGGTCGATCCTATTCACCCGACTTTGAAAAAATTAGATTTTTTAAAATAAATTTCGATCAAATTTCGAGTTCATGGGAGTTTATGGGAGTTATGGCGATTATGTAGAAAGGTGGTAAAAATTTACCCCACTACTTACAGTGACTTATTAAAAGTTTATTTTCATTATTTGAATTGCACAGTCTGTTCTTACATTACACACACATGTTCTGGCATTTCCTATTGCAGTTGGCCCTTAAATTGTAAACATGTTATGATTGGCAGGACAAGCACTTCCCACAATTGGTGCATAAATACCCCAGAATAAGTGTTTCACATTCCTGATTAATTGTGTGTGTTTCCTTATAACACATTCCTTGTCACGCTGAACTGGAGCAACTCTCATGTTCTTTTATTTCCAAGTCACATAGAGACACGTAGAGACATGTCTCCAGCTCTCTGTTAATATAGGACTCACCCCACAGCCCAAAGCAATGTTTCTATATATCTGTAACCTTGTTATGAGCTAAGGGGGCCCAGTCTGAAGGTCAGTTAGGGGGAGATTTGGGGTGAGTGCTTATTTGTGCCCTGGGTACCCCTTGAACTATAGCAGGGTGACACCCCAATGTTTCTATATATCTGTAACCTTGTTATGAGCTAAGGGGGCCCAGTCTGAAGGTCAGTTAGGGGGAGATTTGGGGTGAGTGCTTATTTGTACCCTGGGTACCCCTGGAACTATAGCAGGGTGACACCCCAATGTTTCTATATATCTGTAACCTTGTTATGAGCTAAGGGGGCCCAGTCTGAAGGCCAGTTAGGGGGAGATTTGGGGTGAGTGTTTATTTGTACCCTGGGTACCCCTGGAACTATAGCAGGGTGACACCCCAATGTTTCTATATATCTGTAACCTTGTTATGAGCTAAGGGGGCCCAGTCTGAAGGTCAGTTAGGGGGAGATTTGGGGTGAGTGCTTATTTGTACCCTGGGTACCCCTGGAACTATAGCAGGGTGACACCCCAATGTTTCTATATATCTGTAACCTTGTTATGAGCTAAGGGGGCCCAGTCTGAAGGTCAGTTAGAGGGAGATTTGGGGTGAGTGTTTATTTGTGCCCTGGGTACCCCTGGAACTATAGCAGGGTGACTGTTACCCCCAATGTTTCTATATATCTGTAACCTTGTTATGAGCTAAGGGGGCCAAGTCTGAAGGCCAGTTAGGGGAAGATTTGGGGTGAGTGTTTATTTGTACCCTGAGTACCCTTTGAACGGGGTTACTATTACCCCAATGTCTGTTTATGTCTTTGTTTATAATATTTTCCCCTTCCAGCAGAGACGGCACTGAATGCAGATAAAATATTAAAGGGAAACTATAGTGAAAATGAAAATTCAAAGGGGAACTCCACAAAAACATAGCTTAAGCTTTTCGAAAACTAAACATAATTTCTAGCAACTTTGCAGTATATATCAATTAAAAAATATCCAGACTTTTCATGATTTTTTATAGTTTCTGACAGTTCCCTAAGCCTAGCCCCCTGCTCTCCTGCTGATCTGTCTGACTACTTTGCTGAGCTGTCTGACTACTGTTACTTTGTATCAACAGCCATCTGTCCTCAGCCTGTATCCTCCAAACCCCACAATTCCCTGCACACGTGATTTCAATAAGGAAGCGATCATAGTGCAATGCATTGTGGGTTATGTAGTTCCTGCATGCTGTCTGTAAGCTGTGGAGAAGTTGTTTTTTAACATCAGTGTTTAGTCCCTCCTTTCCTGCCAGGATTTTCAAATGATGCAGAAAGAGAAGAACTGTTAAACAGCTGGATTTCAGCATAGAAAATGCCATTTATTCATACTTTTTGAAGAAACGGGTAACTGTGATGGGTATATTAGGAGTTTCTGTGTTATGTGGCCTCTTTATCAAATTTTGTTTTGGATGCCGGAGTTTCCCTTTAAAATAAAATTCCTCACACTGAAGTAATGTGCTTTCTAAATACAATTAAATATTCTGCATCGTTTCTGAAATAATCATCACTATCTTCACTATTCATCTCTCAGTGTCTGTTTCTCTTCATTCTGTCTTCATTCAAAAGTGTCAGATATTCACTGACCGTTAGATCCAATATATCTTATAGGGGGGGGCTTCCTTTCCTAGCAGATGAATTCAAATAACTAATTCCACTATAAACAAAATGTAACAAAATAACTGTATTTTGCAGAAATTCTGCACGTAGAGAGACGTGATGTCTGGTGAGTTTAATAGAGTGAGCTCTAATACATCTTCTAGGCAAAAGGAGCCCCCCTATAAGATATATTGGATCTAACTGTCAATGAATATCTGACATGTAGAGAGACGATGTCTGGTGATTTTAAAAGAGTGAGCTCTAATACATCTTCTAGGCAAATTGGATCTAACTGTCAATGAATATCTAACACCCAACTGCTGAATGAAGAGAAACAGACGCTGAGAGAGGAATAGTGAAGATAAACTTGATTATTTCAGAAACGATACAGAATTTTTAATAATTTCAGTATGCTGAAGCTAATATTAAATCTTCATTTTCGTGATAGTTCCCCTTTAATGGCTATTTATTTAGCGCATGTTTCTGTCCTACAATGTTGTTGTGCCTCTATAGACAAGAAGTACTTTGCGAACGTGTCTTTTCCCACTAACACTTCCCTTCTGTCCAGCAGAGCTGCATTATCAAGCGTTACTGTGAGAAGAGGTTTGTGCCCAAGTATCAGGCAACAATAGGGATCGATTATGGAGTGACAAAGTAAGTTGCCCGTGTGGTGCTGGATTGTGTTTTGAAAACGTAAAGTAACATAGTTAAAGTTAGGTTGAAAATAGACACACGTCCATCAAGTTCAACCTTATAAGTCTATATATAACCTGCCTAACTGCCAGTTGATCCAGAGGAAGGCAAAAAACCCATTTGAAGCCTCTCCAATTTGCCTCAGAGGGGGAAAAATTCCTTCCTGACTCCAAAATGGCAATGGGACCAGTCCCTGGATCAACTTGTACTATGAGCTATCTCCCATATCCCTGTATTCCCTCACTTGCTAAACACCATCCAACCCCTTCTTAAAGGAGAATTCAATCCGTAATAAAAAAAAAACCTCCCCCCCCGACCTACCTGCTCCCCCAGGCAAATGCCCCTAATTTTTTACTCACCCTTCCGTGCAGATACTGGCCTCAGAGTTTACGGCAGCCATCTTCTAACTTCAGTCTTTTTTGGAAATTTCGGCGCCAAAAGTCACGAGAATTGTTGAAAATTTTTCTGAAATTTTCGTGACTTCGGTACATGCACAGTTGTTCGGGACCGGAAATTGACTCCAACTGCGCATGCACTGAAAATGCCGTAAATACATGAAGATTAGCAGAGAAGAAGATGGCTCCCGTGAACTCCGAGGCCAGAATCTGCACAGAGGGGTGAGTTAAAAATTAAGGACATTTGCCTGGGGGGGGGCAGGTAGACTGGGGGGTGGAGGAGGGAGGGGGGTCTACCCAGGGTAGGGGGGAGGGTTTTTTTAAACTACGGGTTGAAGCTATCTAATATATCAGCCTGTACCCCTGATTCAGGGAGACAATTCCACATCTTCACAGCTCTCACTGTAACAAACCCCTTCCCAATATTTAGGCGGAACCTCTTTTCTTCTAATTGGAATGAGTGACCTTGTGTCAGCTGGAAAGCCCTACTGGTAAATAAATCATTAGAGAGATTATTATATGATCCCCTTATATATTGATACATAGTTATCATTAGAGATGCACCGAATCCACTAGTAGATTCGGCCGAAGCCTTTGCGAAAGATTTGGCCGAATAACGAATCCAAATCCTAATTTGCATATGTAAATTGGGGGTGGGAAGGGGGAAACATTTTTTACTTCCTGGTTTGTGACAAAAAGTCACACAATTTCCCTCCCCTGAAATTGTGTCCTGCTGAAAAAGGCAGAATCCTGAACCGAAGCCTCTTCTCCAGCGTGAACATCCCCAATTTGGCCAGTCTTTCCTCATAGCTGAGATTTTCCCTTTACCAGTTTAGTTGCCCTTCTCTGTCCCCTCTCTAATACAATAATGTCCTGTTTGAGTGATGGAGACCAAACCATCTTATTCTTTCCTGTCTACATATGGGACAGGGGCAATTGGGATCAGACGTTCCTCTGATATATGAACCCTCCTAACCAAAGCCTATAAGTCTGGGGGCAACTCTATGGGGGGAATTCACAAAAGTGTCGGGAATGAAAAAATGTCTTTAAAATGTCGTAGAAAGTGTCGTAGCAACAGCCGACAAATTCACAGAGCATTTCTCCGCCAATTTTCCGACATGTGCGACACTTTTGAATTAGTGTCGTTAAAAGTGGGCGTGTTTTTTTCGGCGCCACTTTTCCCGCCATTTTTATGAATTACTCGTAAACTCATTTTTTTTACCGACAATTTATCAGACACTTTAGGCTCTCCAAAATGAAAATGTCAGACAAATTGTCGTTTAAAAAGTCTTGGTAAATGTAGTTTGTACGATGAAAAAGATATACGACATGTTAGAAAATTGACGAGACATTCAGAGATGGTAACACCTGCCTTTGTGAATTTGCCGTTCATACGACATTTTACAAATTTGTCGACCGCCACTTCTGGGTTACTTTTTTTACCGACACTTTTGTGAATTCCCCCCTAAAACTCTAGTGGGCTGGAGTATTGTTTACCGGTGTAGCAGACAGAACCCACTCTCTGCTCAGGCACATGCGAGTACCAGGAGGTGTAAGTTACACTGAACCTGGGTTGGGTTATAGGGAAAAAAAGATAGTCGGGCAAATTTGTACCTGGGCAATAACCCATGGCAGTCAATCAAATGATTTTCAGTGCTCAACCTGCAAGTGTTAGCAAAAAAGTGAATCGCTGATTGGTTGCTATGGGTTACTGCACAGGTTCAAATTTGCCCACTGTTTATAAATAAGCCCCACTGTAGCCCTATTACTGGTAATGCTGACGGCATTCTTATCTAATACAGGAACAGTATCACCCGAATGTATTTATATATTGTCCCTAATCATAAAATATTATTTGCACTGCTTTGTCCCCAGGGTGCAGATAAAGGACCGAGAAATTAAGGTGAATATATTTGACATGGCCGGCCATCCCTTCTTCTATGAGGTATGAGTTAGGCCCAGGTTCTTTTCTCTTGCAGTAATAATAATAATAATAATAATAGGTAAATACTGAAGGTGGTGTTGCCTGGGCTGGGTACAGATGGTGCAGTAATAACTCATTTACATGAAATCATAGCAACAAAAAGCTATAGGCGATAATGTATATATAAACGATAATGCCAAATAAAGGCGGGAGTTTCAGCTAAGAATGTAGTGGTATTCCATGAATAATGTTCATGATTTTGTGGTTTTAGGATTATTCAACTGCTTAGAAGCATAACATCAGTCTAGATTTGTTTTGGGGTGTTAGTTTGAGTATTAGGCACCCCCCTCTACAGTAACCTCTGGAAATAACTGGAAACAGTGCTACAATATGGACACCTTCATTTTTTTTAAATCTTAGGAGTACCGGCATGTTTCCTCCAATAAACCGCAATGTATTTGGTTATTGCTCCATTTCATACATGGACTGTATGTGTCATGTGACATTAAAGGGTCTTTTAAAGGACCAGTAACATCAAATTGTCTTTTTAAAAAATTTGTTAGTATACAATGAAAAAAAAAACCACAAAGACAAATGAAACTTTGAAATCGCAAAGTCTTTATTAAGAAATAACCGAAACTCCACTTCAGAAAAGACGACAGGGAGACGATTGTGCGGAGCTCGATTTCTCCTTCCTTGCTAACTCCTATAAGGAAGGCAGGGAGGAGAAATCGAGCGCCGCAAGTGGACGATCAGTATGTTATTTCTTAATAAAGACTTAGCGATGTCAAAGTTTCATTTCTCTTTGTGTTTTTTTTCGTTGTATACTAACATTTTAAAAAAAATTGATGTTACTGGTCCTTTAAGCACGAGACCCCCATCCCTACTTCGTTTATAATCCCAAATGAGACGTTGGTGAGTAATTCAGTAGTCGTATTCATTTTCAAGAGAGACACAATAGTGCACCAATTTCAAAGGCAAATAAAATAAAAATATAACTATTGCCCAACACTGAGGCCACTTTTTGTCACTGCTTAAAGGGGTTGTTCAGCTTTGAGTAACCTTTTAGTATGATGTAGAGAGTGATATTCTGAGACAATTTGCAATTGGTTTTCCTTTTTTATTATTTATGTTTTTTTGAGTTATTTAGCTTTTTATTCAGCAGCTCTCCAGTTTGCAATTTCAGCAGTCTGGTTGCTAGGGTCCAAATTACCCTAGCAACCATGCATTGATTTGAATAAGAGACTGGAATATGAATAGGAGAGGCCTGAATAGAAAGATGAGTAATAAAAAGTAACAATAACAATACTTTTGTAGCCTTACAAAGCATTAGTTTGTTGGATGGGGTCACTGACCCCCATTTGAAAACTGCAAAGAGTCAGAAGAAGAAGAATTAAAAAAAAAAATACAAAATAAATAATGAAGAATAGCTTGGAATTAGTCATTCTATAACATATCTAAAGTTAATTTATAGGTGCACCATCCCTTTTATTTTTCATTTCAGTCGTCTTCAGATTGTTCACCATAAAAAGAGACGTTTTTTCAATTGCTTTCCATCTTTTATTTTTTACTGTTTTCCCACAATTTAAGTTTAGTGTTCGTTAGTGATGTGCGGGTCAGATTTTACCCACCCTCCCTCCACCCACGCCCGCCCGCGTGACTTCCGGGTTCCTTTTATAGACCCACCCGCCGATGACTTAAAAAAGGGGAGGGCAATAAAGTGCGCTTCTATCAAAAAAAGGAAGTCAGAAGCCGGCAGACTGGCAGTGCAAGGTGGAGGGCAGGGAGAGCAGGAAGAAAAGCTCAACCCAGACCCACCTGCAACCGGAGCTGCGAGGTCAGCCCGAACCTGCACGACCGGGGGTTCCGCGGGTATCGGGGCTGGCCCGCACATCACTAGTGTTTGTGTCTCTAGTAGTGATGTGCGGGCCAACCCTCCAGCACAAAATCTTCGGGGCGGTCCAGGTCGGTTTACAGAGCTGCTTTTGAAGGTGAGAAATGACACTTTACACTTTAATATTAGAAAAACAGTCACAAATATAAAATGGAAAGAAATTGGAAAAAGGGAGCTTCACTTTACTTCCCCTTTAAAAATCTACTGTAACCCGGTGTTCCATGCTGTGTTGTTCCAGAATGGGATTATAGAAGTTTATGCCTTGTGTGTGTTTTCTAACAGATCTTCTCACTAATCGTAGGTGCGCAATGAGTTCTACAAGGACACGCAGGGTGTCATATTGGTGTATGATGTGGGCCACAAGGAGACCTTTGAGTCGTTAGATGGTTGGCTAGCTGAGATGAAACAGGAGCTTGGTCCTCAAGGCAACATTGACAACATGGTCTTTGCTGTGTGTGCCAATAAGGTATCAGAACTGCCACCACTCTCTGTTTCTTTGTATTTTAAAGGGGAACTATGGCAAAAATTAACATTTAATATAAGCTTCCTCATACTGAAGTAAGAAACTTTCTAAATACATTCAATTAAATATTCTGCATTGTTTTTGAAATAATCAAGTTTATCTTCACTATCCCTCTCTCAGCATCTGTTTCTCTTCATTCTGTCTTCATTCAGAAGTGTCAGATATTCATTGACAGTTAGGTCCAATATATCTTATGGGGGGCTTCCTTTCCTAGCAGTTGTTAGAGTCCTGCATGGAACCAATTTGTTAAACCCAACCCGCTTTGACCCGCTACCTGACCCGCAAGTACCTTATCCGCAACCCGATCAGCGACCTGCTAACCATCAAGAAACAGGAAGTGCTGTTATTGTAAACCGGAAGTGACATCATTAGATGTTGGCATGCTCAGAAAAAAGGAGTAAAACAGGAAGTGCTGCTATTGTAAACCGGAAGTGACATCATTAGAAGTGGGCATGCTCAGAAAAAAAGGAGTAAAACAGGAAGTGCTGCTATTGTAAACCGGAAGTGACATCATTAGATGTTGGCGTGCTCAGAAAAAAGGAGTAAAACAAGAAGTGCTGCTATTGTAAACCGGAAGTGACATCATTAGATGTTGGGGTGCTCAGAAAAAAGGAGTAAAACAGGAAGTGCTGCTATTGTAAACCGGAAGTGACATCATTAGAAGTGGGCATGCTCAGAAAAAAAGGAGTAAAACAGGAAGTGCTGCTATTGTAAACCGGAAGTGACATCATTAGATGTTGGCGTGCTCAGGAAAAAAGGAGTAAAACAGGAAGTGCTGCTATTGTAAACCGGAAGTGACATCATTAGAAGTGGGCATGCTCAGGAAAAAAGGAGTAAAACTCGATATTCAGAAGACCATGACCCGACCCGCCAAACGCAAACCTGGAGAACTGCCGACCCGCGTCTGTACCCGCTCCTGAAACTTCATCCTGCAGCCCAATGGGTACCGCAGGTTTTTGCTGGTAACCCGCGGGTACCCGACCTGCTGCAGGAGTCTAGCAGATGTATTAGAGCTCACTCAAATAACTGATTCCAGTACAAACAAAACCTAACAAAATAACTGCCTTTTGCACAAATCCTGCATGTAGAGAGACATGATGTCTGGTGATTTTAATAGAGTGAGCTCTAATACATCTTCTATATTTACCCAGTTTTTATTTTTATACTAAACAATTCATTTAACAAAGAGTTCTGCAGCCAATTCTCTGTCCTGAAAGTGTGGGCACTGGCATAAAACAACTTAGCGATTGACATGGGGCATAGGTAGTGTGCAATAAAAAGCATTGTTGTTTCTGGGGGTTTCCTTGTCCTTTAAATCTGTATACAAATTCAATTTCATTCATATATTCCCTGTCCAAATCATGAGCGCAGGGACACATCAATGTTACAATACCAGCACCTGCGAAATCTATTGAACCCAAAATCTGGACACACAAAAGTATTTTTTTAAAAAGATCATGTGGGAGAGGGCTACTTTATCACCCAATAAGAAATCAACTTGGTAGGGAAATAATTCCTCCCAAGTACAATCTTTACAAAGCAGGTTACTCCTAGAGCCTGGTTTCTTTTCTTATTTGTATTCAGACCCTCTCCAATTCCCCTTTACAGGCTCTCTTATTCAAACCGCTGCCTTGTTGCTAGGTGACGTGGAACCCTAGCAACCAGACAACCGTTTACATTTTCAAACAGCAGGATAAAAAACCATTGCAGATATGATGAAATCGGAATTTTCAAGGAAATGTCTCCCTGCCCGTGTAAATTCCTTTTTTAACTTTTATGTAGCTGTTGGGGCTGTCGTAGTTGTTGGAATTGGACAATTTCAGGTATTTAAATCCATTCCTCTCTTCAGATTGACAGCACAAAGCACCGTTGCGTGGATGAAAGTGAAGGGAGGCTCTGGTCGGAGAGCAAAGGATTTCTTTATTTTGAAACCTCCGCACAGAGTGGGGAAGGAATTAATGAGATGTTCCAGGTACCTTCCATTGTATTAAATCTTTTTATACATTAGAGTGTGAAGTGTTGCCCCCACCTCCCTGGAGTAGCCATGGCCCTTCATAAATATTGCTCAGAGCTTAACAAACGCTAATATGTTTTATTGAGATATTGACATTAAACTAAGTATAATATAAATACATTCTTATAGGAGAATTTATTTTCCCTTTAGGTTGGGTAAAGAGAACCCAACCTGCATGAGAATGGAACCTGCTCCCTCTAGTGTTTGAATCAGGCAGGTGCAAGGACACGTTTGTAGTAAATGCTACTACTTTGTTGCTCCACTGGCCTCACTGTATTAGAAGGGATTTTTTAAAGGTGCAACGATTTATTTAACAAATAACCTTTTTTTTTTCCTCCCTCTTGTTCAGGCCTTTTATTCGGCAATTGTGGATTTATGCGATAATGGCGGGAAGAGGCCAGTGTCTGCCATAAACATTGGCTTCACCAAAGAGCAAGCGGACTCGATACGCAGGATCCGTAATTGCAAGGATAGCTGGGACATGCTGGGGGTGAAGCCTGGGGCCACAAGGTAATATCTGTGATGCAAAAGTAGGATGTATGGGTTCTGTTCCCAACACAAGTTTGCCCATGCCTTCTTGTAACCCCTAGCAACCAGTCGGATGTATTTTTGCAGTAAGTGAATTAGACCTATAGAAGCTAACTAACTGCTGACTGTTGGCAAAGGGTCTGGGGATAACTGCTAATGCTATATGGCTAACACTGGGCCATTCCACAGGCAGAACAGTTTTCAATACCTAACGCCGTACCACTGATAACACGCACGGACACACGCACGGACACGCTCACACAGACAGACACGCACAGGCAGACCGGCACGCACATGCAGACAGACGCACGCGCAGACAGACAGATACACGCAGACAGACAGATACACGCAGACAGACAGATACACGCAGACAGACAGATACACGCAGACAGACAGATACACGCAGACAGACACACACACGCAGACAGACACACACACGCAGACAGACACACACACGCAGACAGACACACACACGCAGACAGACACACACACACGCAGACAGACACACACACACGCAGACAGACACACACACACGCAGACAGGCACACACACATGCAGACAGACACGCAGACAGACACACACGCAGACAGACCCCCCCACACACACACACATACAGATACACACACACCTGATTCAGTACCTAACGCTGGACCATTGATGTCACACACATAACAGAATTAAAATGGAACAAAGTAGCACTGATACCATGCAGAACAGATTGTGGTACCAACATGATATCCCTGTTATAACATACAGATGCAGAACATGCATCAGCACCACTGATTTCACACACAGAACAGATTTTTATACCTAACATGGAGTAACCGATTCCTCAAGTTGCTCAGAGTATTGATGGTAGTGTAGCAGTTGATCCACTGAACCATTACAGGGGTTGTTCACCTTTGAATAAACTGTTAGTATGATGTAGAGATGGATATTCTGTGACATTTTTCAATTGCTTTTCATTTTTTATTATTTGTGGTTTTTGAGTTATTTAGCTTTTTATTCAGCAGCTCTCCAGTTTGTAATTTCAGCGATTTGGTTGCCAGGGTCCAATTTACCTTAGCAACCATGCATTGATATGATAATAAGTGACTGAAATATGAATAGGAGAGACCTGAATAGAAAGATGAGGAATAAATATTTGTAGCCTTACAGAGCATTTGTTTTTTAGATGGGGTCAGTGACCCCCATTTGAAAGCTAGGAAGAGTCAGAAGAAGGCAAATAATTAAAAAAACTGTGAAAAATAAATAATGAAGACCAAATGTAAAGTTGCTTAGAATAAGCCATTCTATAACATACTAAAAGTTAACTTAAAGTTGAACCACTGCTTTAATTAATTGCAAGCTCTTCTGCAAACTCTCTGCACAGTTCGGCACTTGCACCATTGATGCCACAATTTTCTGACACCGACATTCTGTTCCTTAAAATGGACTTGTCGCCCAAACACACAAATCTGTATAATAAAAGTCCTTTTCAAATTAAACATGAAATCCAAATTCTTCTTTTTTTATTATTAAAGCATTCATAGCTGTTGTAAACGCATTTAAATATCTCAGCTATCAATCAAATATTGTCTGCCCCTCCTCTATGCCTTAGGCCATGGGTCCCCAACTGCCTGGCCGCAGATACTCCCGCACTGGGTCGCAGAGTCCAGTGCGCAAAAACGTGGCCCGCCAAATTTGCTGCCGACCCAGCCACGACCACTGCCAGCCTCGACCCGCACCGACCCCGCCGACCCTCCTGGTACCCTGTCCAAAAACGGTTGGGGACCCCTCCCTTAGGCAATTACTTTCACTTTCTATTCAGCACTTCCTACATGTCACTGCTCTCCCCACATTCCCCCCAATCTCTTCACCATTTAATTGTGTAACCAGGACATGGGGATGGACATCAGGTCCCCCATTCTGGTGCACAAACAAGATTCTGAGATGATACAAGGCTTGTCTTAATAACAGTGTCCACAAAATGGCTCCTGCCTGCTTGTTATAATTATGAATTCCCAGACTGAAGGAAACACGATTCAAATAATTTATACAGTGTAATTAAAATTAATTTTGCTTGACTAATGTGATACTATAGGATACTGAATATTTTTTTTGGGTGACGGGTCCCCTTTAAGTAAATGTGCCTTCCATGCTTTGCAGGGATGAAGTAAATAAAGCCTACCGCAAACTCGCCGTGCTCCTTCACCCGGACAAATGCGTGGCGCCCGGCAGCGAGGACGCCTTTAAAGCGGTTGTGAATGCACGGACAGCTCTGCTGAAGAACATTAAATAGAGACGGGACTTGAGCTCTCCTGCGTCTGTCACTCACTCCTGCATGGTATTAGCAAGGTCCGGCTAATACAAAATCAATTGTCATTTGTGAATGGAACAGCTTTGTACTGCAGGCTCATCCATTACTGTCTGCGGGGGAGAAGACTGGAACGTGCCATCCCTCCTGTGACGCAAACAGACTCCCTAATCCTGTGGGACACCAGCACTGATTTGTATGTGATTTAGTGCACATTCAGCACCATCACTCCCATTCCTCTGTATAACGTACATTGCCCTTGTGCACCGTCTTCTTAGGTCCATCTGAATGCAGCGTTTGTTCTAGTGCACTCGAGAATCTACTTCTACTGGTGAATCTGGCCATGCATGTACCAATATAGATGTTTTGTGTGATTGGCTGGACAGTGCTGACCTACTGGCCAATGCACCATGTTAGTCAGTTTATAGAGCAGCCGCTCATCAGTTATTACTGGTCTGTTGTTCTGAATGGCTATATGGGTCTGCAGGTTAATTGGTTGGATTCCATCGAGCAGCAACTTTTGTTTGACCAGTTTCAGTCTGCATAGGACTCTACTGAGTTCAGTCCAGTCTGCATAGGACTCTACTGAGTTCAGTCCAGTCTGCATAGGACTCTACTGGGTTCAGTCCAGTCTGCTTAGGACTCTACTGGGTTCAGTCCGGTCTTCATATTACTCTACTGAGTTCAGTCCAGTCTGCATAGGACTCTAATGGTTTCAGTCCTGTCTGCTTAGGACTCTACTGAGTTCAATCCAGTCTGCTTAGGACTCTACTGAGTTCAGTCCTTTCTTCATACGACTCTACTGAGTTCAGTCCAGTCTGCTTAGGACTCTACTGGGTTCAGTCCGGTCTTCATATTACTCTACTGAGTTGAGTCCAGTCTGCATAGGACTCTAATGGTTTCAGTCCGGTCTGCTTAGGACTCTACTGAGTTCAATCCAGTCTGCTTAGGACTCTACTGAGTTCAGTCCGGTCTTCATACGACTCTACTGGGTCCAGTCCGGTCTGCTTAGGACTCTACTGAGTTCAGTCCGGTCTTCATACGACTCTACTGGGTCCAGTCCGGTCTGCTTAGGACTCTACTGGGTTCAGTCTGCATGGGATAGTAGCCAGTCATGTAGGCCAGCCCTGTTTAAAAAAGGGAAAGATAGAATGACTGATACTAGTGGTTTACATACGACCCGTTGCACATCTTCTTTTCTTTATATAAAAAAAAATGCTTCCAGGACTGGATAATTTTTTTTTCGCTGGTAGGTGGCGCTATAATTTCCATTGGTTTTACATTTCCTTTAATGCAGTGGTCCCCAACCAATGTCTCACGGGCAACATGTTGCTCACCAACCCCTTGGATGTTGCTCCCAGTGGCCTCAAAGCAGGTGGTTATATTTGAATTCCAGGCTTGGAGGCAAATTTTGGTTGTATAAAAACCAGTTGTACTGCCAAACAGAGTCTCCTGTAGCTGCCAGTCCACATAGGGGCTACCAATAGCCAATCACAGCCCTTATTTGGCCCCCAGTGACTCTTTCATGCATGTGTTGCTCCCCAACTCTTTTTACATTTGACTGTGGCTCAAGTGTAAAAAAGGTTGGGGACCCCTGTTCTAATGTATTTGTCACCTGTAGCCTCCCTGACTGAAAGAGGAATTCATGTGATTATTAACAGTTTATATAGTGGCTGCTGTTTCTGTTGTTGACAAGAGCCTTCTGCACTCGACTAAGTGTGTGTTTTGCAACTCCCTTCGGCCGTGATCCCTTGTATCAGATTTAAATACACTATTCCATTTTGCACATTACATTCCAGCACAGAACTGAAGTCTATCACTGAGATCACAAAGAGCTTTCAGACCCAAACGTCTGCTACAAGCTTATGGCTGGTAGAAAGGCCTATAAACTGGAATAACATGGCTGGAAGAAAACAGACAGGCCCATGTGGATGGAAGAAGGTAGACCGATTCATTAACTGGGATAACATGACTGGATGAAAGTAGACAGGCCCATAATCTAGAATACCATGACTGAAAGCAGTCAGACCCATAATCTAGAATAACATGAGTGGAAGAAAGTAAACAGGCCCATAATCTAGAATAATATGATTGAAAGAAAGTAGACAAGACCATAATCTGGAATATCATGAATGGAAAGCAGACAGGCTCATAATCTGGAATAACATGACTGAAACCAGTCACACCCATAATCTAGAGTAACATGACTGAAAGCAGTCAGATCCATAATCTAGAATAAAATGAGTGGAAGAAAGTAAACAGACCAATTATCTAGAATAACATGACTAAAAGAAAGTAGACAAGACCATAATCTGGAATATCATTAATGGAAGAAAGTAGACAGGCTCATAATCTGGAATATCATGAATGGAAGACGGTAGACAGCTCTTTAACTGGGATAACATGGCTGGAAGAAAGCAGACAGGCCCATCATCTGGAATAACATGACTCCTGTTGGTAAGTAGACAGGACCATCAGCTAGAAGTACATGGTTTAAGGAAAGTAGACAGGCCTGTGAGCTCGGAGCACCTTGATGGAAGAAAGTGTACAGACCCATGAGCTAGAATCACAAGACTGGAAGAAAGTGTACAGACCCATGATCTAGAATAACATGACTGAAAGCAGTCAGACCCATAATCTAGAATAACATGAGTGGAAGAAAGTAAACAGGCCCATAATCTAGAATAATATGATTGAAAGAAAGTAGACAAGACCATAATCTGGAATAGCATGAATGGAAAGCAGACAGGCCCATAATCTGGAATAACATGACTGAAAGCAGTCAGATCCATAATCTAGAATAAAATGAGTGGAAGAAAGTAAACAGGCCAATTATCTAGAATAACATGACTAAAAGAAAGTAGAAAAGACCATAATCTGGAATATCATGAATAGAATAAAGTAGACAGGCTCATAATCTGGAATATCATGAATGGAAGACGGTAGACAGCCCTTTACCTGGGATAACATGGCTGGAAGAAAGCAGACAGGCCCATCATCTGGAATAACATGACTCCTGTTGGTAAGTAGACAGGACCATCAGCTAGAAGTACATGGTTTAAGGAAAGTAGACAGGCCTGTGAGCTTGGAGCACCTTGATGGAAGAAAGTGTACAGACCCATGAGCTAGAATCACAAGACTGGAAGAAAGTGTACAGGCCCATGATCTAGAATCACAAGACTGGAAGAAAGTAGACAGGCCCATGATCTAGAATCACAAGACTGGAAGAAAGTAGACAGACCCATGATCTAGAATCCCACAACAGGTCGGCAGGTAGACGTGTACCAGGGAATCTGCAGACAGAAAGTTCATTCTGGTTTGTGGCAGAAGCAAACTCTTGTGTTATGTTATGAAGTTTCCCTTTACAGTTCACCCCTTAGTATAGTATTTAATAAGACACATAAAATGTTATGTCGATACAATTGAAGTGCTGCTGTTGACTCTGTCATTCTCTGTAGTTGCTCCCAATAGCCATGTGCAATGGACTCTGGTATTGAATCAGTGTATTTGTTGTCACTCCTTCAGACTTAATGTGTGATTCATAAGCACAATGTCACTATAATTACCAGCCACTTCTTCATTATAAGAAATAAATCTGATATAAACACATTATCTGGAAGAGAAGTGATTGGTAATTATATTTAATGGGCAGAACTGAGAGGTTTGTGGGTAATGGCTTTACCGGCTCATCTTATTGGCTGCTGCTCTGCGCATATATTATGGCAGGGGTGTGCTCTGGAACAACTCCCAGCATGCTGCTGCACTCTATGGTTCCCTGTAGGGTAACAGGAGTTATAGCTCATTTTAACATTTTACTTATTGGTGTGAGTTTTGTGTCATGTATTTGCCATGTTTTTCCCTTAACTGCTACTGGATGTGGTGGTCTTTTAATGCACCCCATGCCCTTTAAATCCCATTTATTATTACAGTGTTATATCAGTCACCCAGTGTGTTTACCTTTAAATTAACTTTAAGTATGTTATAGAATGGCTAATTCTAAGCAACTTTTCAATTGGTCTTTATTTATTATAGTTGTATTATTTGCCCTCTTCTACTGACTCTTTCCAGCTTTCAAATGGGGGTCACTGACCCCATTTAAAAAAACAAATCCTCTAAAGGCTACATATTTATTGTCATTGTATCTTTCTATTTGAGCGTCTTCTGAGGCTTCTTATTAAAGTCAATACCTGGTTGCTAGGTTAATTTGGACCCTAGCAACCAGATTGTCTCAGAATATCACTCAACTGTACATCATACTAACAGATTATTTAAAGGTGAACAATCCCTTAAAGGGCATGTAAAGGCAAAAAAATAAAATCCCATTTTTACTTTCTTTAATGAAAAGGAAACCTATCTCCAATAAACGTTAATTAAAAAATGTGTACCGCTTTTTATAAGAAACCTGACTGTATGCAGTGAAATTCTCCCTTCATTTACTGCTGTGGATAGGAATTGTCAGACGGTCCCTAACTGCTCTGCAGGGAAACAATCATACTTATGAACAGCAGGGGGAGCCCCCACCTTATTTCCCAGCCATACAGAACTCAAGCAGCTTTGTTTATGACGATCCCTAAGCAGCCCAGACCACACTGAGCATGTGCACAGTCTTAGTCTTGCAAAGATGTTTAATAAAGTTACAAGATGGTGACCCCCTGAAAGCATAAATCATTTGTTTGATTAGGCTTGTGGTGCAGTAAGTTCATGTTTATGTTAAGTATACAAAATACAGCATTTCTAGCCTTATTCTATTTTAGACTTGACATGCCCTTTAAGTACTTGCACCTTTATTATAAGATGATGTAGGTACAGCAGTAATATATACTTATAAGTGTTGGTTCTACTAAAGCTCATCACTCATGCTACAATCAGGTTGACCAATTTGGTCACATGCTGCTCCACGTGTTCAGCTCCAATGTGTTAAAATCATAAGGCTGCAATGATTTAGTTGCCCTTTGAACCCCCTGCAGGGTGTATAGGAGAGGCAAATGTGAAGCACAAATGGTCCAATCATGAGTCTGTTTATCTGCATATGTGGCCAGATCACATTCAATCTCTGTGTTGGATCCAAGACAATCATATCCACCATATTTATTTATTTTGGGGAATAAGTGGGAAGGGGGATTGGATGAGCAAAACCTCTGTATAATAATGGTCCAGGCTTGGGCAACACTGCAACTCTCATATCCTAATAACCTTTTAAGCAGGGCTTGTTGGGAGTCAAAATGTTGACCAATCACCGCTCAGTATATTTTTAAGGAGCGCAGCAATGAAAATGTGTAAAGTCTGTATAAAACAGCAATAAACGGTGAATTAAAACATCTTTTTAACATTGTATGTGTTTCATCGTGTATCAGCTCACATACGTGGAATGGTCACATGTCTAGACCCAAGTTTGACCAATCAAAACATTACGTGAATCAGCAGCTGGAATGACGCAAGGCAGAAGTGGATTCACATCACTTCAGTGACCACGCACGGGCTCCTGGCAGTTGTAGTCCCAACCCCAACGTGTCCCTTCTGGCATAAAAATAATATTGAATTTTTATATGTCTTTTTGTTTCCCTCATCTTATTGATTAATTCCCATAATGCACTGCTAGTACCTGTAATACTTAAATTGTCTGTTAAAGGGGTTGTTCACCTTTAAATTAACTGTTAGTATGATGTAGAGAGGGATATTCTGAGACAATTTGCAATTGGTTTTCATTTTTTATTATTTGTGGTTTTTGAGTTATTTAGCTTTTTATTCAGCAGCTCTCCAGTTTGTAATTTCAGCAATCTGGTTGCTAGGGTCCAAATTCCCCTAGCAACCATGCACTGATTTGAATAAGAGACTGGAATATGAATAGGAGAGGCCTGAATAGAAAGATGAGGAATAAAAAGTAGCAATAACAATAAATGTGTAGCCTTACAGAGCATTTGTTTGTTTTTTTTAAGGTGGGGTCAGTGACCCCTATTTGAAAGCTGGAAAGAAGAATAATTATAAAAAAAAAAAGAATTAATGATGGTAATTGAAAAGTTACTTAGAATGGGCCATTCTATAACATACTAAAAGTTAACTCAAAGTTGAACCACCCCTTTAGTAACATTTAATAGTAATTTTGGGCCATTACAAGGACAGACGGCATTGACTTCTGCAAAAAGACATTAGGGCTCATGGCTTCAAAGTCTTTAGTGAATGGCGTCTGTAAGTGCAACACTTGCATCCATATTAGTGTGACTGCAACTTTGTTTAGTGAACGTGGGCCAAAATTTATAACTGGCTTTTGGGCACCTTCCTGAATTGTCATTGGCTACGCAATGGCCTCCAATCATGGCATCACTTCTGGGAAGTCAAGGGTAGGAGTGTATATCCCCTTTAAAGGGGAACTATCACAAAAATTAAAATGTAATATAAGCTTCAGAATACTGAAAGAATAAACTTTCTAAATACAATCAATTAAACATTCTGCATTGTTTCTCTCTCAAGTCAAGTTTATCTTCACTATTCCTCTCTCAGCATCTGTTTCTCTTCATTCTCTCTTCATGCAGCAGTTGGGTGTCAGATATTCATTGACAGTTAGATCCAATATATCTTATAGGGGCTCCTTTTTCCTAGAAGATATATTAGAGCTCACTCTATTAAACTCACCAAACATCATGTCTCTCTACATGCAGAATTTGTGCAAAAGGCAGTTATTTTGTTTGTACTGGAATCTGACCGTTAGATCCAATATATCTTGTAGGGGGACTCCTTTTGCCTAGAAGATGTATTAGAGCTCACTCTTTTAAAATCACCAGACGTCGTCTCTCTACATGTCAGATATTCATTGACAGTTAGATCCAATATATCTTATAGGGGGGCTCCTTTTGCCTAGAAGATGTATTAGAGCTCACTCTTTTAAAATCACCAGACATCATGTCTCTCTACATGCAGGATTTGTGCAAAAGGCAGTTATTTTGTTTGTACTGGAATCTGACCATTAGATCCAATATATCTTATAGGGGGGCTCCTTTTGCCTAGAAGATGTATTAGAGCTCACTCTATTAAACTCACCAGACATCATGTCTCTCTACATGCAGGATTTGTGCAAAAGGCAGTTATTTTGTTTGTACTGGAATCTGACCATTAGATCCAATATATCTTATAGGGGGGCTTCTTTTGCCTAGAAGATGTATTAGAGCTCACTCTATTAAAATCACCAGACATCATGTCTCTCTACATGCAGAATTTGTGCAAAAGGCAGTTATTTTGTTTGTACTGGAATCTGACCATTAGATCCAATATATCTTATAGGGGGGCTCCTTTTGCCTAGAAGATGTATTAGAGCTCACTCTATTAAAATCACCAGACATTGTCTCTCTACATGCAGGATTTGTGCAAAAGGCAGTTATTTTGTTAGATTTTGTTAGTACTGAAATCGGTTATTTGAGTGAGCTCTAATACACCTGCTAGGAAAGGATCCCCCCTATAAGACATATTGGATCTAACTGTCAATGAATATCTGACACCCAACTGCTGCATGAAGACAGAATGAAGAGAAACAGATGTTGAGAGAGGGATAGTGAATCTAAACTTGATTATTTAAAAAACCGTATAGAATATTTAATTGATTGCATTTACAAAGTTTCTTATTTCAGTGAGCTGAAGTTTATATTTCATTTTCGTATTAGTTCCCCTTTAGTGATTTCCTGCAGTTGCTGCTAAATCCTGCAGGTGGCAGTGAGAGTGTTGGGATCTATCCCACATCACAAGACTAGAAGGGAAGGCAAATGAGAAGGGGGTGGAGGATGCACAGGGAACAGCAGCAGCAGCAAAAAAAATGGATGTGATGTAAAAGCTGAGTCCAATCGTGGGAACCGTGCGGCAGCGGCAGAGACAGGTACTGAGGCAGAGACTGTGATATGTGCCGGGGAGGCCCCTGTCTGCTTGTGTTCTGCAGGGAGAATTTAGCAGCAGCAGCAGAAGCAAAGGGGAGCTCGGAGACAGCTGGATAGAGCGGACATCTGCCTGCTTCTGCCTCCTTTGTGTGGATCTCCTGAGGATAGAAATGATCCATCCGGCACCCCTCCTTTGAGTTCCTAGTGTCATGTAGAAGGTGCATCCCCTGCTGCTCTCACCAGCAATCGCCAGCGCATTTCGCAGCATCACTGAAGCTCAGGGGCTGATGGAGGTAACCATGGATTTTGCATGGAAAACATCACACTGATCCTTCCTCCGATCGACTCTGCCTCCTTTTCCATTGGGTTTTTATTATTATTATGATGATGATGATGGTGATGGTATGCTCCATAGGAATATCTGGTATATCTCACAGAGCTCCCGTATTATTGGCTCTTATTTATCTGTCGGCCGATTAAAGGCGCATTTGGAGGAATCTTGTGACTGAAAACAAAGATTTTGCTCATCAGAATAACCCCCCCCATTAACCTGTGGAGTCGTTATCAAATGGTCAATGGGGTGTATCCCATACCTTCAGTCTGAGGAGCAACGGGGAATCTAGGGGGGGGGTAAGATGCACATCCATCAAGGTTCAACCGGACTGGGACGTTATGATTAGGAATCCCCACACCTCCTGTTTAGGAATGGCTTGTTACCCCCCTCCGGACTCCCTGGACCCACTGATGAGAGGCGCGTGTAGGAAATGAATACAGATGTGGACGCCACTTGCTTCTCTCCATTTGGTAGCGGCTCTGAATTCCGGCCTATAAAGCCGGTGTGATGCTTAAAGGCCAAATAAAAGGGCTGCGTGTTGCTTAAAATGACATAGACCTTTTTATTTTTTTTATTGGAAACCTGCCCGTTGCCCCTTTTCAAAAACTTTTTTCTTTTTTACTGCTTTTTTAATTTTTAAAGGAAAGCAAGCAATACCCAGGCGATATATGGAAAAGATGCCCCGGAACCGAGCCTTTTCCGAGCCGGAGTACTCTGCGGAATATTCAGCGGACTATTCGGTCAGTTTGCCATCGGATGCGGAGCATGGGGTGGGCAGGACGCACGAGGTCACCGTACGGAGCTCTGGTTGTTGCCTCTGTTTGCCGCGCTTTATGCGCCTCACCTTTGCGCCGGAGTCTCTGGAAAACCTCTACCAGACGTACTTCAGGCGACAGCGGCACGAGACTCTGCTGGTCCTGGTGGTCTTCGCCGCCCTCTTCGACTGCTACGTCATCGTCATGTGCGCCGTGGTCTACAGCAGCGACAAACTGGCTTCTACCTTGGTGGCAGCGGTGGGGCTTTTGGCTCACCTCTTGCTCTTCGTCCTATGCAAGTTTGGCTTGTTACCGGACCGCATTTCCCGTAAGTTTGTCCCCTACATCCTATGGATCTTGATAGCCGCCCAGATCTTCTCTTACTTGGGCCTCAACTTTGCACATTTCCACGAGGCAAGTGACACTGTGGGTTGGCAGGCCTTCTTCGTCTTCTCGTTCTTCATCACTCTGCCCCTTCGTCTCACCCCCATCGTCCTCATCACCACCGTGTCGTGTGGCATTCATACCCTGGTGTTGGGCGTCACCATCGCTCAGCAGCAGCAGGATTCCATCAATGGCAATGCCTTATTACGGCAGGTAAGTACCACTGTCAAATAAACTGGGCCCACAAAGGCTGCATTGAGAGAGAGTTTTTAGGTCACCGTGTCCTGGACCTTATAGGGCCCACCAGAGAACCCGACATTCAGGGCCGACACAGAATGCAAATGTAGATATACATAGTAAGTAAGGTTGAAAAAAGACTCACGTCCATCAAGATCAACCTTCCGTCTATCTATAACCTGCCTAACTGCCAGTTGATCCAGAGGAAGGCAAAAAAAAAACCATCTGAAGCCTCTCCAATTTGCCTCAGGGGGAAAAATTCCTTCCTGACTCCAAAATGGCAATGGGACCAGTCCCTGGATCAACTTGTACTATGAGCTATCTCCCATATCCCTGTATTCCCTCACTTACTAAACACCATCCAACCCCTTCTTATACCTATCTAATGTATCAGCCTGTACCCCTGATTCACTTCCCAGCTCTCCCTGTAACACCCCTTTCCCTCCTCTAATCTCATTGGCTCCCTCCTGTCTGCTGGGAGGAGCTACTGGTGAATAAAGCATCCGACCCTTCCTTGTACCTATCTAATG
Organism: Xenopus petersii; assembly: GCA_038501925.1. Taxonomy (NCBI): domain Eukaryota; kingdom Metazoa; phylum Chordata; class Amphibia; order Anura; family Pipidae; genus Xenopus; species Xenopus petersii. Next base: position 5,731,378 of record CM076680.1, read on the forward strand.
TATCAGCCTGTACCACTGATTCACTTCCCAGCTCTCCCTGTAACACCCCTTTCCCTCCTCTAATCTCATTGGCTCCCTCCTGTCTGCTGGGAGGAGCTACTGGTGAATAAAGCATCCGACCCTTCCTTATACCTATCTAATGTATCAGCCTGTACCACTGATTCAGGGAGACAATTCCACATCTTCACAGCTCTCACTGTAACAAACCCCTTCCCAATATTTAGCTGGAACCTCTTTTCTTCTAATCGGAATGGGTGACCTTGTGTCAGCTGGAAAGTCCTACTGGTAAATAAATCATTAGAGAGATTATTATATGATCCCCTTATATATTTATACATAGTTATCATATCACCCCTTAAGCGCCTCTTCTCCAGAGTGAACATCCCCAATTTGGCCAGTCTTTCCTCATAGCTAAGATTTTCCCTTTACCAGCTTAGTTGCCCTTCTCTGGGCTCTCTTTATATAGTGCCAAATGTTCTCATTTTATACAGGGAAAAAGAAAGGGCTGCTGGGAATTGTCATTGGTTGCAGCCCACTAAGGCCTGAACCCACCGGGGCATCATCTGCTGCTCTGGTTGCCCAGTCTGACCCAGACTCATGTGATTGTAGCTCATGGGTAGACTTTATACACGGGATATTTCATTGGGCAGGATACTCCTCTCTCCCCTCCCTAAATTCAGGCTTATATTTAATGTATTGCATATTGGCCTCCTGGGGAATATTGATTATGGGATGTGCAGACTATTAATTGCACTTATACAACATTGGAATTTGCCCTATTCTATCTCTTGGCTAAGGCACTGTATATCACAGGTGTCATCTTTAGGGGGTTTATGGAGAATGCCTGTGTATATCAATATGGCAGCTTCCCTTGTGTATGTATACATAGTGGTTATAATACATTTATATAAAAGCTATAATAAATAAAGTGTCCCCTCTTGTAAAATGTAAGGCTATAATAGGTCACCGAGGAATTCCATAACTATATAAAAACACGAAGCTGAAGGCTGATTGTATTTATACAGGTCATGGAACTCTGAGATGACTTCTAATATACTCCTATTGTACAACAGGGGCACTTTATTTATTATTATACACAAGTTTCAGTGAGTCACGTGACAAATGACATCACTAAGCTCCAATTATAACCGATGACATCACTATGCTCCGATTATAAGGATATCATTTACAGGATATTCATGGCTCTTGTGTGTGTGTGTGTGTGTATATATATATATATATATATATATATATATATATAAAGTGTATTCCTCATATGTTGCTAAATAAATAAAACAAATGGCAGTTCCTGTACAATATAAGGAGGCGGAATATTTATATATATATATGAAATGATAATCTACTGTCTAAGGCAAACAATATGGCAGCCAACACCTATCTGTATATCTGCCAATATATTTTTAAAAATCGCATATTTTGCCCCAAGATGAATTAGGTGATGAGGTTCCTAGTGATAAATTGCACAGGGTGGGCCGAGAGGGGTCGGGCAGACGAGAACAGAACATGAGTCCGGACTGTAATAATATTGTTTGTTATCACACACTGTCTGCAATGGTAATTGACACACCCGCTGTCTGATGCAAGCCTGAGTCTGCAGCCAATCACATGCCATCTTCTTAGCCATTTACTGCTTTACAGAAATGAGTCCCTACGCCAGTGGAGCTGACAATCTAAGGTCCCTACCACACACACACTAGGGTCAGTTCGATTAGGAGCCAACTTGCCTGCCTGTATGTATTTGGGGTGTGGGAGAAGAAGGGGGTACCCAGAGGGAACCATTGCAAATGCAGGAGGTGCCTACAAACTCCGCAGATAGTCTAGTTCCCAGGCTGGAATCGAACCTATGAACCTGAGCATGGCAACCAATGAGCCACCATACTGCTCCAGTTATAAGTGAGGGAGGATAGAGCATCTATGATCAATGACCCAAACAAGTGAAACAGTTTGCTGTTATGGCTTCTCCTGACAAAGCCCTCTAGGTGTCCCATATTCAATGGATTAAAGGGATGTGAAACCTGCTAATCCGTAGCACTACAATTCCCAGCATCCCTTGACAACCTTTGGGCATCCCTGATGTATTTACTGAAATGATCTGGCACCTGTTACACAATATGTCCTCCCTGTGGGGCCCCCGAGGTGACTGAGGGTCCGGGATACATTCCCTATCCCTGCGAAAACCATTTTATTTCCTGGCAAAGTCCCTCCAGGCAAACAGGTGTCTGGGTCACAGTAAAACCCCTGCAAACATGAAATATTTATCATATTCCAACTGAATTTTCCTTCCACTGAAACTGTTGGACTGTTCAGGGTCGGGAAGGTTTTTTTCTTTTTTTCACGCCTTTGAGGTACAAAAATACACAGGTTTTATCTTATGGTTTTGTGGGACGGAGTAGCTGTAACTTGTAGTTGCACCAAATCTGTGAGAAACTCTTTATGAAATAGAAGAATGGGGTCTCTGCTTGTAACTCTCATTGACTCACTTTGTGAAGCTGATGGAAAGCTCTGTGAGCAGGTTAGTTACTATATTGATCCCTTTGATATATAGGCTATTGTACTGGCCCTTTAAATATTTAATTAAAAAGGTTAATTTAATCTCTCACAGGCTCAAACTCAGATTTAAATGGCAACTCTGCCTTTATATGGTCACAGAACCCCTCAGTGACTTCTAATATCCTTATCATTTACAGTAGGGGGTACATTATCCCTTATAATACATGAGTGATACTCAGAGTTCCCTGTATAACTCAGCCTGCAGCCTTGTGTCTTTATATGGTCACAGAACAAACCCTCAGTGACTTCTAATATCCTTATCATTTACAGTAGGGGGTACATTATCCCTTATAATACATGAGTGATACTCGGAGTTCCCTGTATAACTCAGCCTGCAGCCTTGTGCCTTTATATGGTCACAGAACAACCCCTCAGTGACTTCTAATATCCTTATCATTTACAGTAGGAGGTACATTATCCCTTATAATAAATGAGTGATACTCAGAGTTCCCTGTATAACTCAGCCTGCAGCCTTGTGTCTTTATATGGTCACAGAACAACCCCTCAGTGACTTCTAATATCCTTATCATTTACAGTAGGGGGTACATTATCCCTTATAATACATGAGTGATACTCAGAGTTCCCTGTATAACTCAGCCTGCAGCCTTGTGTCTTTATATGGTCACAGAACAACCCCTCAGTGACTTCTAATATCCTTATCATTTACAGTAGGAGGTACATTATCCCTTATAATAAATGAGTGATACTCAGAGTTCCCTGTATAACTCAGCCTGCAGCCTTGTGCCTTTATATGGTCACAGAACAACCCCTCAGTGACTTCTTATATCCTTATCATTTACAGTAGGGGGTACATTATCCCTTATAATACATGAGTGATACTAGAGTTCCCTGTATAACTCAGCCTGCAGCCTTGTGCCTTTATATGGTCACAGAACAACCCCTCAGTGACTTCTAATATCCTTATCATTTACAGTAGGGGGTACATTATCCCTTATAATACATGAGTGATACTCAGAGTTCCCTGTATAACTCAGCCTGCAGCCTTGTGCCTTTATATGGTCACAGAACAACCCCTCAGTGACTTCTAATATCCTTATCATTTACAGTAGGGGGTACATTATCCCTTATAATACATGAGTGATACTCAGAGGTCCCTGTATAACTCAGCCTGCAGCCTTGTGCCTTTATATGGTCACAGAACAAACCCTCAGTGACTTCTAATATCCTTATCATTTACTGTAGGGGGCACATTATTCCTTATAATACATGAGTGATACTCAGAGTTCCCTGTATAACTCAGCCTGCAGCCTTGTGCCTTTATATGGTCACAGAACAAACCCTCAGTGACTTCTAATATCCTTATCATTTACTGTAGGGGGCACATTATTCCTTATAATACATGAGTGATACTCAGAGTTCCCTGTATAACTCAGCCTGCAGCCTTGTGCCTTTATATGGTCACAGAACAACCCCTCAGTGACTTCTAATATCCTTATCATTTACAGTAGGGGGTACATTATCCCTTATAATACATGAGTGATACTAGAGTTCCCTGTATAACTCAGCCTGCAGCCTTGTGTCTTTATATGGTCGCAGAACAAACCCTCAGTGACTTCTAATATCCTTATCATTTACAGTAGGGGGTACATTATCCCTTATAATACATGAGTGATACTAGAGTTCCCTGTATAACTCAGCCTGCAGCCTTGTGCCTTTATATGGTCACAGAACAACCCCTCAGTGACTTCTAATATCCTTATCATTTACAGTAGGAGGTACATTATCCCTTATAATAAATGAGTGATACTCAGAGTTCCCTGTATAACTCAGCCTGCAGCCTTGTGCCTTTATATGGTCACAGAACAACCCCTCAGTGACTTCTTATATCCTTATCATTTACAGTAGGGGGTACATTATCCCTTATAATACATGAGTGATACTAGAGTTCCCTGTATAACTCAGCCTGCAGCCTTGTGCCTTTATATGGTCACAGAACAACCCCTCAGTGACTTCTAATATCCTTATCATTTACAGTAGGGGGTACATTATCCCTTATAATACATGAGTGATACTCAGAGTTCCCTGTATAACTCAGCCTGCAGCCTTGTGCCTTTATATGGTCACAGAACAACCCCTCAGTGACTTCTAATATCCTTATCATTTACAGTAGGGGGTACATTATCCCTTATAATACATGAGTGATACTCAGAGGTCCCTGTATAACTCAGCCTGCAGCCTTGTGCCTTTATATGGTCACAGAACAAACCCTCAGTGACTTCTAATATCCTTATCATTTACTGTAGGGGGCACATTATTCCTTATAATACATGAGTGATACTCAGAGTTCCCTGTATAACTCAGCCTGCAGCCTTGTGTCTTTATATGGTCACAGTACAACCCCTCAGTGACTTCTAATATCCTTATCATTTACAGTAGGGGTAGATTATCTGTATAGGCAGGTAGTTCAGTTATCCCACTCAATAGTAACCACTGACAAGAAGCTCAGCTTAAAGTGAAACGGAATGGTATTTACAAGGCAAGAATAATAAAAAGGTCACAGGAGCATGCTCTTTGCCTTATGTACTTTCCCTGTTTGAGTGTCACTATGTGATAAATAGTTAATATGTTTGTCATGGTGCAGTAATTATGTTGATGCTACATGTGTTGCTTTATCACAATAACACAATTTAAATGACTTTGTTTGATAGTACAATATAAGCAATTAGAACAAAAACACCCCCTGAGACCACTTAGTTAATCTCCCATATGAGCCAGTGCTGCTCCTTACTCAGTATTAGTGCAGAGCAGGTGGTTTCTTTACATATTTGTTCCAGCTCTCAGTGTCGTCACATATCCTGCTGGGAATGAGAGCTGTGTAGAAAAATGCAACTAATAGTCTTTGGGAAGGGAGTGTGACTGTGGGATAGCAGGTATAGTAGGTAGAGATGGTGCCTATAGTAACAGTGGATAATAGTCTCTGGGAAGGGAGTGTGACTGTGGGATAGCAGGTATAGTAGGGAGAGATGGTGCCTATAGTAACAGTGGGATAATAGTCTCTGGGAAGGGAGTGTGACTGTGGGATAGCAGGTATAGTAGGGAGAGATGGTGCCTATAGTAACAGTGGATAATAGTCTCTGGGAAGGGAGTGTGACTGTGGGATAGCAGGTATAGTAGGGAGAGATGGTGCCTATAGTAACAGTGGGATAATAGTCTCTGGGAAGGGAGTGTGACTGTGGGATAGCAGGTATAGTAGGGAGAGATGGTGTCTATAGTAACAGTGGATAATAGTCTTTGGGAAGGGAGTGTGACTGTGGGATAGCAGGTATAGTAAGGAGAGATGGTGTCTATAGTAACAGTGGATAATAGTCTCTGGGAAGGGAGTGTGACTGTGGGATAGCAGGTATAGTAGGGAGAGATGGTGTCTATAGTAACAGTGGATAATAGTCTCTGGGAAGGGAGTGTGACTGTGGGATAGCAGGTATAGTAGGGAGAGATGGTGCCTATAGTAACAGTGGATAATAGTCTCTGGGAAGGGAGTGTGACTGTGGGATAGCAGGTATAGTAGGGAGAGATGGTGTCTATAGTAACAGTGGATAATAGTATCTGGGAAGGGAGTGAGACTGTGGGATAGCAGGTATAGTAGGGAGAGATGGTGTCTATAGTAACAGTGGATAATAGTATCTGGGAAGGGAGTGAGACTGTGGGATAGCAGGTATAGTAGGGAGAGATGGTGCCTATAGTAACAGTGGATAATAGTCTCTGGGAAGGGAGTGTGACTGTGGGATAGCAGGTATAGTAGGGAGAGATGGTGCCTATAGTAACAGTGGATAATAGTCTCTGGGAAGGGAGTGTGACTGTGGGATAGCAGGTATAGTAGGGAGAGATGGTGTCTATAGTATCACTATACAGAGAAGGAATGCTCTGGGCACACAATATACTATACCCTTTTGCTGTACTGTGTAAGGGAAGAGAAATGGCCGGGCAAAGAGGTTCCGTTTATGTTTCTAAGACTTTCTATAAATTGCCCGTTGCTACTGTATAAGGGACATTAGGATATAGAGCAGTGACAATACTGAGTGTAAGTCTGGGGTCTGTGCTGTGAAGATTCAGTTCTTGGGATTAGAGCAGGACCGGGTTCCTATCAGACTGACTCACACACAGATCATTCTCCTCCTACACAGAATTCTTGGAAATCAGATAGGAGAAATGTTCTGTGCAACAAAATGGCTCCAGTTCAGTGATTTAGAGATCTGCATGGAATGGCCGAAATATGGCACTTAGTCCAATTAGCCGCCGTGAATCACATTGCCAATGGGCTGGCAGGAATTTATTGTGTATTTGTCATTTACTTGGAGGTAAAAATCCCTAAATCCAGTTGATAAATGAGCTAAGATTTCCCAATGACAGTGGCGTAATGATCCCCTGTCCTTAAACCCACAACTGCCCTCCAGCTGACAGTTTGATGACCTGATGCAACTGACCAATGGTATTGGGTATAGATACACCTGAAAAAACTGGTTGGTTTTACTCTGTAGAAAAATGTCTAAAATGTCACTTTGAACCCCAAAACCATTAATGTCATCTGTCCAGTTGCCCAACCGTCATCGGAGAGGCTCTGCGTAAAATGTCATGTGGATTTACCCTATTATTTGCTTTGGAATTTAAATGTTTTTTCTAACATAATTTTTCTAGAAAATATTCAATTCTTTACTGTCCACCAAAGAGAAAACTTCACATTCAATCACCAGTAAAAAAAAACAAAAAACAATACATTTCTTTATTTTTACCATTAATTCCCAACTAAAAAATTCACATTTTTCATGTATTTCTTTTTGATTCATTAGTATTTCTAAGGGGCAGATTTTTCAAGAGTCAAGAAAAACATTTATTTTTTAATTTTCACATTTATATCACCAGTGAAAATTGGGAGAACTTTCCCCCGATGACAAAAACTTGACTGATTCTGAATTTGTTTACCCAGAAAAACGCTCTGAATTTTGATAAATCCCTCCAGGGACATCCTGAAATTCAATAAATGTATTTTTTTTTTTTTTTTTTACATCTTTTCACTTAGCAAATGATCCTATAAAATAAAAATAGGAAAATATCCCTAAAATTCAATTTTTTCAAATTTTCTGATAAAAAAATAAATAAGAAAATAATTTTTATTCCCTACCTTTGCTAAATCTGCCAGGGAACAGTGATAATCATGGGAATACCGGTATGGGACCCGTTACCTGGAATCTGTTATCCAGAAAGCTCCAAATTGAGGAAAGGCCGTCTCCCATAGATTCCATTTTATCCAAATAATCCAAATTTTTCAAAATGATTTCCTTGATCCCAACTAAGATATAATTAATCCTTATTGAAAGCAAAAACAGTCTATTGGCTTTATTTAATGTTTACATGATTTTCTACGGTATGAAGATCCAAATTACGGAAAAATCTGTTATCTAGAAAACCGCAGGTCCCAAACATCCTGGATAACAGGTCCCATACCTGTAATAATAAAACAGTCGCTTGTACTTGATCCCAACTAAGATATAATTAATCCTTATTGGAGGCAAAACCAGCCTATTGGGTTTATTTACAGTGATTCCATTGAATTTCTCCCGGCAAAAAAATTTGCGAAAATCGAAATTGATCCCCGCGTCCAATTTTGGATGTGAGGCCGAAAGGTCGCTCGTGTCAATTTTGACGCTGGCGTTAAAGTCAACGCGCATGCAAAATCTTTTGAGATTCGTGAATTTATTCACCAGTGGCAAAATGCGGAAATTTGTCGTAAATTTGTGACATGCAAATTAATTCACCCATTACTATTTATTTCATGTTTGTGTTTTTTTACTATTGAATCCAAATTTTTAGTGGGGGAAAATATTTTTTTAATTTTCGGAGATTTATTATACTTCGAGGATGGAAAAAATCAGAATCTGAAAATCTGGCATCTCAGAAGTGCCGAGGTTGTATATAAGTCAATGGGAGCATTCCCAACAATATCCTGATCTGCGTTGGGTTTCGTACAATAATTCGAAGATTTCGAACCATCTGAATTTTTAACAAATTTTTCGGGTTTTTTCCCCCGCACATTTTCGGGAAGATGTATAAGGGGCAAAAACCCGTGCAGATTTGGTTGGAGTAGTTTTCTGAAAATAACGGGCCTCCCCATGTATGAAGATCCAAATTACAGAAAAATCTATTCGAAATGCAAAACTCCAGAGAATTCTGGATAACAGGTCCCATACCTAGTGATGGGCGAATAAATTCTCCAGGCACGAATTAGTGGCGAATTCCCGCCAGCGAATAAATTTGCAAATCACTCGCAATAATTCGCCGGTGAAAATTCGCCTGCGGCAATTTCCAATTTTCATGACTTTTTTCGAGAAACATTCGGCTAAATTTTTCGTGAAAAGGTTCGAATTGCTCGATTTTGCTTGAAAAAGTCAGAATTTCACTAATTGTTCAGGAAAACAGGCGGATTTCATGAATTGTTTGTAAACTTTCAATTTCCACGATTTTTCACAAATTTTGCCAATTTTGCGGGCAATTCGCAAATTTTTCGAAACAGCGAAACGGGAGAGATTCGCCCATCACTACCCATACCTGTATTATGCAAAAACACCCGAAACACAAAAAAGAAAAGTGGGTGAGCAACGATTTTGTCTCACACCACGAGTCACCCATGGGACCCCCCTGCATAGGAAGCAGACCTGGGCCCCCAGACGGGGTCTGTAGTGACGCCACTGATTTATAGAAAAGAATTTAGGGGAATTCAAGAATGAGACAAGGGAAAAGGAATGTTGGTTTAACTGGAGGTTGATATTTATCACTGAGTCTGAGAAATTGTTTATTAAACTGTCCACATTGTTTGCCCCACGGAGGCGACATTTACTGGAAGTGCATTAATTAACCACTGATATTGTTATATCCTTTATATAGCGCCGGCATATGCTGCAGCCATGTACACCCATTATACATCATTCCCCTCAGGCCCTGCCCCAGAGGAGCTTACACTCTAAGGGCCCAGTCACACACTAGGGGCAGTTTTATCAGAATGACCCGCCTGTATGTACTTGGGGGGAAAGCAGAGCACCAAGGGGAACGCACACAGGCAACAATATATAAATGGGGAAATTGTTAAAGTATGGAGACCAACAGTAGCAATAATTCGTTATAACGTTTAAAACATATTAATTATGGCATGCGTAGCCTAACGCATTTGATGCCAAATGGGAACTGACTCATAGGTTAATGGTCCCACCCCTGTACAGACTTTTCATAGGGGTGATGTCTGTAAAAAAAATCTGTACAGGGGTGGGACCATTAGCCTATGAGTAAGTACCCATTTGGCACAAAATGCGTTAGGCTATGCATACAGATAGGCTAGTGGCCCCACCCCTGAAAAGACTTTTTTACAGACATCACCCCTATGAAAAATCTGTACAGGGATGGGACCATTAACCTATGAGTAAGTGCCCATTTGGCACAAAACGCGTTAGGCTATGCATGTCCTTATATAGTGAATAAAGTACCCCCTCTTGTAAAATATAAGGAGGAGGAGTTTCATGACCATATAAGTATGAGGCCGAAGGCCGAGTGTTTTTATACAGGTCATGGAACTCCGAGGTAACTTCTAATATCCTCATATTTTGCAACTGGGGGTACTTTATTTATTATAATACACAAGTTTCAGTGAGTCATGTGACAGAAATGACATCAGAACTCACCGTTTATAACTGATGACATCAGAACTCACCGTTTATAAGGATATAATTTACAAGATATTCATGGCTTTTGTGTATTATAAAAAGATACACTCACACACTACTCATTCCCATTGGTTTGGTCAGAATATCTGAATCCCTTTCTTTGCTGATGATGAAATCTCCTTTCTCCAGTCTCAGTGGATCCATAGGCCCCAGCGCCACGCTATGGAGGAAGTATTTCTTTCTATACATTTATATGGATGGGGAAGTGGTTTTTAAGCTTTCTAGGCAGGAGGCTGAATGTCTGTGCTGAGCGGGTGCAGGAAGTGAGGAGTGCGAAACAAATAGACCCCCCACCCACTGAGATAAAGGCAAAACAGTGCAGATATGAACCAGCCCGTGACCCTGAGTGAATGTGCGGCCGAGGGATTCTTAGGACGTGGCTGATCTTGTGGCGCCTCCAGCAATCACGTCAGTGACACTTTTACACTTAGGAACTGCTGCTGCTTTAAAGGGGAACTGCACCACCATTTGCACACTGTAATTCTAAGCAATCTCCCAATATACACGCATGTCACTGTCACTGGTTTTATATGTATGTCTGAGGGGTTATTGATCAAATTTCAAATTTATCTGACTTTTTAAATTAAAAAAGTCTGACCAAATTAGAATCCACGATTTGACCTTATTTATTAATGGAACAATTCATTGTGACAAAACAAGCTGGGTAAATAGATTGGCTGTGCAAAATAAAAAATATTTCTAATATAGTTAGTTAGCCAAAAATGTAATGTATAAAGGCTGGAGTGAGTGGATGTGTAACATAATAGCCAGAACACTACTTCCTGCTTTTCAGTTCTCTAACTCTGAGTTAGTCAGTGACTATAAGGGGGGCCACATGGGACATAACTGTTCAGTGAGTTTGTAATTGATCCTCAGCATTCAGCTCAGATTCAAAAGCAACAGTTATGACCCA